>OX328096.1:54095234-55295234 GCA_946811185.2 Hippopus hippopus
TAGTGAAGAGGGGTTTAATGCATCTGCGAAAGATATCGACCAAAGTCAGTCTGCGCTGACTGGCCTGTGTTCAAACTTTTTGCTATTGGTAAACCTTCTGCATTTCAAAGGACCAGTTTAACTCTTGGTTGTTAGACAAAATGGGTTTTATAGATCATTGAGTTTGTGATGTTTTGCATGGCATAATGCATGTAGGAGATGCATTAAGCCCTTCTTTCCCAGAGTGACGCTTATATTCAGATTGTCATTTCTTCAGAAAGCACGGCTAATGAAGCTTGATGTTTATAACAACTGATTTAAAATCATGCAACAAGTCTGTCAGTTTTTTTTTCATTCCTGTCTCGGATCAAAGCATTGAAGGTGATTAGGTGCAATTTATTTTATGATACGCCAAGGTTGCACTTTTATTATAAGCTTGTAAAGTTTAAAGTGCAAAATACTTTTCGAAATTGGCAAAACGTGATGATACATGGTTTTTCCATGGAATTTAGAAATTGCAACAAGTAATCTCTAAAAACAGACCTGATGTAAGAATGAATAGGATCTTTATCATTTGAGAACTAAAGTTTCAGACAAGGTTATCAGGAAGTCATCTCGAAATTTAACGTTGATTATTTAACTGTAGATGAAGAAGAAGTTACAGATACTCAACCTAGTTCTCGAGAAATCCACGAACAGTGTGTAATTTAATTCAATTATGATTTATTGCATTTTAATTTACCATCAGCCACAATGTGGCTAGTTAGTCTTGCTGTTAGCTAGTAAGCATGCACTTTTAATATGTAAAAATCATCTCCTGATCGTACAATTTTAAATCAGAACCTAACACTTTACCTAATGACACATTTCTAAACTCGACTTGAATTGAAAGCATTTGCAGATGGTAAATTCAGTTTAGCTCAAAGGATAATTTCTACCTTTGTAAGGCTAGAACACATTGTGGGAAAAGGAGAAAATGCTGGCTGCCTTTTCAAAGGCCTTCTTCTTCTTCAGGGTCGTTAAAACACGGAATTGTCAAGTAAAGGGCTAAAGGAGCATACGGATGAAAATGAAAACTGAAAATCTTTTGCAGTGGTTTTATCTCTTTCGTCAAAAACATGATAGTGCTAAGATGGATAAAAAACGATAAAAAAAATTTCAGTCGACCTCAAGAGAAATCGTTTAAATAACATGTGTATCTCGAAAAAAAAAAACACTAACGAATTTTTATCGTGTTTGATAGCCATTTTTGTCTTTTTTCGGAAAAGTAACCATCTCTAGTTAAACATGAATGAAATTATTTTTCTTATCTTTAGCGTTTAAATTAGACATACTTGTTTTTGAAACGAAGGATTATTGAATACTTAAGCAACAGGTATGTTCAAATTCTAGCTTTTGTCGTCACTTTGTGAAAATATGAGAGTTTAAAAGTGCGCACAAAATCTGTGTGGAGATTTTTTACCACTTTTTTCGCGATCGTCTCTGTACTCGTATGCGAACTTTCAAAAACTAAAATCGCATTCGGGGACAGTTATTTGCACTAAGGGGTGGTTATACTCGAAATTAATTCATCTTACTTTTTTTTACTATTTACGGTAGGATTTTTTGTGTTATTTTCTATTTGAAGATTTAAAAAGAAAAGAAAAAGAAAAAACTCGAATCAACGGAATTTTATGCATCATTCAATGGAATAACAATGAATTACATTAAAGGGAAATTAGATCAAAACTTGTTATGTTCTGATTGATTTTCAATCTACAACTAGTTTTGCGTTTTTAAATGTCCTGAGTACATTTGGCAGAACTGTATATGAGTAATGTGAAAACTTTAAATGATGGGTTAAATACATGTTGCTCTAAACACAAACAATGAAATATTTAGAAGTTAAATGTTCAAACTTAAAATGATAGCTGCTTAATACGAGTAGTTGTTAAAGACAAATATATCTAAATTAATTTAAAAACTTTAATTTGGGAACTTTAATTTGTGGTTGCTGCTGAAAATAAATGGGAGCTATCACAGTTTTGAATTTAAAGTACTCTCACATTTTGCATTCTGTTCGCCCTTTCGATCTCTCTTAACGAAATCTAAACCTATTCATGTATTACTAATTAGACACAGTGAGACACATCTTTCATAGTGCTTTTTGATGTTAAGCAGTTTTATTAAACATCGTGTAAAATCAATTCTCGGATAAACATGAAACACGGCTTATACAGTAATAAAGAGTCCACTCTCTAGAGTAGCACTCCTCTGCAGTTTATTCCTCTACCAAACAATCCCTGGTTTTTACGATCCTGAGATACAAGCCTTTTGAAAACACTGTGAGAAAAGGAGAAAATGCTGGTAACCAGCATTTTCTACTTTTCCCACCATGTTTTCTACCCTGCTCAAAACAAATTTCAATTTTTGAGTTACCTTTATTTTGTCGTCTGCAAGTGCTTTCATTTTGGACCAGTCTAAAATTTTATCGTTTGGTACACAGTTAACCCTTTAGCTGCTTAATAAAATAAACTAAGGATTTCTAGCCAGTATATAGTATAAAATCCATAGTTTACGATTAAAATGATTTGCTCATCGGAGAAATCGGACAGTGTAGATCCAAGATCAGACTGCACGTTCTGTGCAGTCTGATCTTGATCAACACTGCCCGCAAAATCCACAAAGTCGCGCTCAGCAGCCTAAGTGTTGATAACTCTGGCAAATACTCAAATAAATGCTTTCAGTCCAATACCACAAAAAATGCAACATTTCATCTCTGCAGAATACAGCTCTGAAAACATTTAGAGAAAGGGAGAAACTTCTTGTAACTAGCTATAGCTACTTTTCCCCTGAATGTTTTCTTATCATAATACGAAGTGTATTTTTTGCTGGTTTTTTTCCCTTGTAATTTTTGTCTTTTGTATCAAATACAGTAATACATAGCAGGTCTGAGATAAACTGTATGGTAACTCATAGATATAAATCATGTTCAATATCGGACAGGGCTTTCTGATGATTTTCAGTTTTCGTCTATTGCCCGCTCTAAGACAGTTTGGTTGAATATTCATTCAATACTATGCTTTCATTTAGCTTTTATTCACTGTTTCTTCGAGTAAGTTAAGAATGTCGCTGTTAGTGTAAACTGAGAGAGAGAGAGAGAGAGAGAGAGACAGACAGACAGACAGACAGACAGACAGACAGACAGACAGCGTCAATGAGTAGACAGACAAATGAAATGACCCTTTATCTGAAAGACACTTTTATTTCATGCTTTCCGGTAGGTTATCGAGAAATATCGGTGAAATATTTCTCGATATTTCATGGTTACGACCAGTGAAAATACCGATTTTTATATTCTAACTTTTCAATTGAAGGCGGAAACAGCTGTTTCCGCGCACTAGTTACCTAGGTACCTAGGTGCGTGCCTCGCAACCAGATGGAAATATGACGCAATTTACCTCACATTTCTCGCGCTTGACGTAATATTGTAATGCGTTGCTATGCGGAGGGGGTACGCCTCGGGGAATAACCGAAAAGAACTGTACTGGATTTTGATTAAGTTTCCCCCCCCCCCCCCCCCCCAAAGGTTTAAAAGTATGAAATAAATAGAATATTTTGGTTTTTTTTTTTTTCGGTGAAAGATCGAAATTTATTTCATCGAGTGAACATCATCGGTAATATTTTCACGAGTGGCTGCGCCACTCGTGAAAATATTACCGATCATGTTCACTCGATGAAATGAATTTCGATCATTTACCGTAAAAAACAAATATCCTTTATGTATATACAGGTAATCAAAAAATAAAATAATTGCAGTTATTTTGACATTGTTCTGCAAGAAAATTAAATTCCTTAGCCGAGTTTATATATAACAAATAATCTATAAAAGGAAAAACGTGATCTATATTACTTCTTTGAATGAAAATATTTTATTCTGTTATTGTTATGTGAATTAATTATTTTCTATATAAAGATGGATTAAGTCAAACATTCATTAGTTCTATTAATGTATACAAGACATCAAAAAGAGGGAAACTGTTTTTTTTTTTCTTCGCGAATAGGCAGTCTCTTTACCCTTTACCTGCTAAATAAATTGAATGAAACTTTCAAGGCGAAATAAAACCCCAAAATTTTGCTGTTTCAAAGCCATTTTAGGGGGAAAATATCTACTTATGGGACAGTGTAGATCAAAGATTAGACTGTACGTTCTGTGTCGTCTGATCTTGATCTACATTGTCCGCAAAAGGTCTGCTTAGCAGTCTAAGGGTTAAAAACTACCCAAAATGTAGATAATTTCGAATACTAACTTCTATAGTCACCAAGAAATCTTGTGTTATTAACGACCCTAATCATAAATAAATAAAAAAAAAAAATGTGTGTGAAATGTAAAAAATGCTAGTAACCAGTATTTTCTCTTCTTTTTCCCCACAATGTTTTCTATTTCTCAAACAATAAATCCTCACCCACTTTGTCCTTTACAAATGCGTTCAATCTGGATAAGCCAGTGATTTTGTCATCTAGTAAAGAGTTAGTAAGAAAATGGGATATGCGCCTTTGTATTCTTTCTGTCGGCTTCACAATAGGGTAAAAAGAATATGGCACCTTAACTGATTACGAGTTGCTCTTTTGTTGTTTGGTTCTCTAACTCACAAACAACCACAGTACCTTTAAGAAAGGTCCCGACTACTTGTAGACAATGGTTCTGTATACGGTTCCGAACACAAAATAATTCCCCAAAGAACAACAGAATTTTACTCGGCTTAATCATATATCATCAAATAAACACAAACTCTATACCTTTTCTTTCTGATAAAACAATTCAACGACAGTGCTTTGTGTCAAATTGTCAAATTAGACTACTTTTGACCACTTCGACAACAGCATTTCCGGTTGCGATGCGATACTTTCAAGCGCACTGTCAAGTTCTAGAGAAACCAAGGAAATTGAAGTTTTCAGGGGCTATATGTTGTTCCACTGCAAAGTAATAAACTAAAAAGATTAAATTAGAGAAAAGGACAACGATATAGATCCTAGATCAGACAGTGTTCTGTGCATTCTAAGCCTGATCTGCATTGTCCACACAAACGCATTAAATTTCGCTTAGCAGCTTAAGGGTTAACAAATGTCCTTCTGAACTGAAATAATCAAGATGAATACATAATTCGAAGTTGGTACAATAAGGCTTAAACGAGTAATCGGAAATTGAAATACATGCATAAAGATTAGACCGCACTGCTTTGTATTCTGATCTTGACCGGCTTTCTCCAAAATGAATATTTCAGGCAGGGTAGATAAGTGTTTATTTTATTTATAACATTTGTAAATAAACTTTCAAAAGAAGACTTGGAAAACATGCATGTAAAATATAGATAATCTGTATAAATTTGAGTAAATAGAATACTCGTACACCTGAAAACTTATGGTAAAACGAGAAATTGCTCATTAGGTTTGCTTCATAATAAAGGCCAAATGTAAACAAATTGGGTGTTTAAATGCATTTGAATTTATATCATACCATTTAAAAGTATGGAAATTATTGTGAAGATGACAATCTGTCATTGTACTGTCGGTCCAAGTATCAGTCGCTGACAGAGAAATTAATTTCAAAACTTGGTTAAAACCTACCAGGTAGATGTGTCTTTTGTTTACTTTTTGCCTGATTTTAAAATTCTTTCTTCTGCCAGCGACTAACATATGGCCCGACCACACGATAACAGACTGTCATCTCCACAATATTTTCCATACTTTTAAATGGTATGATTTAAATTCAAATGAATTATGGCACCTGCTTTGACATTTTGGCCTTTACTGGGCCTTTAATGTCCACACCACTTTGAAAAGTCTGCTTCACAGCACAAACAATCGAATAAAGCAGCTAATGAGTTAGCATCTGATACCAAATGACAAAAATTTAGACTTGGTCAAACTGAAAGCATCTACAGACGACAAATCTAAGCTGAATCAAATCCTTTTTCCACAATGCTTTCAAAAGCCATCTTCCTCGCTGAATCACGGGATAGTTTGTGAAAGAGTTTAATATAGCAAACCGATTCTTATACGGCTTCTCTGTTCTGTTCTTTGATGCCTCGGCAAAGAAAAAAACAGGGTCATAGTATACCAGACTGTTTATTGTATAAAATAAATGTTATTCTCTGTGATTTATAAGTGGCCCAGTTATTATTGGACCGATAAAAAAACGAATAGCGAGATATATTTTTACTTCAATACCTTTCCCCATTCGACAACAGATTAGATTTGTCCAAATTAATAGCATTTGCAGACAACGTAATATTATTGTATGTGACTCGAATGACTCGGTTTTTCTTAAAGTTCTTGTAATTTTTCAATCAATATCTTGTATGGCCACCTCTGCTGTCGATACAGGTAATTATTCGACGTCGCATAGACCTTACATAACGTAAAATCATTGCATCAGGAATGTTATTCCATTCCTGAACGAGAGCGGTGGCCAAAACCTAACTTAAATGTTACCTTAGTCTTAGAGTACTTTTGCAACTTTGATTTTAGTACCACCTTCATTTAAACTGCAAAAACCTATCTTAAACTTTCTGTTAGTCAAAATCTGATTATGCTGGCATTTTCTACAAACTCTGAACTAAAGTATGATACCAAATTTGTTGGTCTTCAGTAAAACATGCGACGAGACATAAAAGAAAATTAAGTGCACACTTATTTATAGAACTGAGTATAGATTCATAAAATCCGTTTAATTAAACAACCGACTGGATATGGAGGTAGAATAATCCTTTGCCATGCACAAAATTTACCAATAGCAAAAAGTTTCGGCCCAGGTTGGCCTGCGCGGACTGCTTTTTTGCAGATGCATTAAACCCCTTTTCACAGAGCATCGCTCATTATAACTGTATAGTATGACTGTGAGCCCAGGGGCGAGGCCATCTTTGACCTTATAACTAAAATTTACTCTAAGTTTTATTGTTTTCTGCTCTCTGGTTCTAGAGAAAGCTTTCTTTCCTTTTCATGATTTTTTTTTCTTTTCTTTCTATTTTGAACACTGCCAGCCATATTGATCACATATCATAATTTTTGTCGCGCGATTTTATTTGGTTCTGTTCAAGACTTTTTTTTTTTTTGGTTGAGTTTTTTAATGGTCCCTGGTCTTTAAATTTGAAATGCTTTATAATAGTAATAATAATAATAATAATAATAATGATGAACATTCTAAATGGTAACGTTCTAACCTTTGACTGATGCCAAGATAGTCTATAAACACTGAACAATGTTGACAATCAACTTTTCTTTAAACACCACAATTTGTTGAGTTATTCTGTTATCTTATTTGTCATTTTTTTATGCCGAATCCTTTCGTATTTCTAAGATAAATATCCATTTTGCCTTCCTTTTTATCATAGGCTTGCATGAAACTCAGTCATACCCCATTTCCGTTTTATCAAGGCATCTGATATGATTACCCACAACAGGGATGTTGGTAGACTCGTTTGAGCTTTCATCAATCAGTCATACTCTAGCAAAAGGGGTTTAACGCATCTGCATGACCCATTACGCCTAGCAAGTAATCACATACATATAGTAATGGTTCCATAGAATCCTTTTGTCCAACACGAGGCCAATTCCTGACGTAGACTGGACCTTGGACATGTATTTACCAAAAGCAAAAAGTTTTGACACAGGTCAGCCTGCGCAGGTCGCGCAGGCTGACCTGAGTCGATACATTTTGTAGATACATTAAACCCCCTTTTCATAGAGTATGACTCAAACAATTAAAAAAAAAAAAAACAAACATGGTTTTGAATCTGAAGCTCCAACAGTATTAAATCTTGAAATGTGCATCTACACATCCATACCGAGAACTGATCCAAATCAAATCCCTCGAAATGGTTTTTCAGCATTCGTTTCCAAGGATACCATTTTGGGTAATATCTGATAGTTTAGACATTCCATATAATTTTGTTACAGTGCCGTCTGCAGGCTGATAGGAAGGCAATATTTTATTCATAAACGTGTTCCTGTACCGACGTTTCGTGTGTAATCTCTGACTTTATCTATAATATATGGTAATTCTTTCACGCCGGGATTGTCTCCTTTTCGTACATTTCATCTGTTCATTCATGTTTTCCTTGATTCTAAACGGGAATCACAGAACAAGGTCCTTACATGGAAGTTCGTAGAAGCAAGTGGGTCCTTTCCTGTAATACATGTGCATAGCTGTCTTGCAGGCTTTTGATAGTTTTCATAAACAATAATAACATCACAAGCAGGTTGGGTGGGTGATGGTTATACTTTATTTCATGCTTTTCGGTAGTTTATCGAGAAATAAAGGTGGAATATTGTTTGATATTTCATGGTTACGACCATCGAAAAGTACTGATTTTATTGTCTAACTCTTCAATGAGGGCCATTCTTCAGTTATTTCTCTTGATTCCACTCCAGTACTAAATTGGTTCTGATAAGGGGTTTACTTGGTTTTTATCCTTGATTTTCTTTCACTAAACAGTTATGTTCTTGAGATAATATTCAAATAAATCTAGTTAGAAATTTTTACAAATCGATATATACATAGTTCCTGATGATTAAGAACAGAATTTAATTTTAATTACATGGGGACCTTACACATATATCATAAATCACTACTATATTTATCGCAACATCCCCAAGGGAACTAAGGATAAAAACAAAGGAATACAGGTAAAAGGACCAATCTGTTATTTGGTTACCTTTAGTCTTTATCTGGTAAGGGAGACAATCTAATTTACAAGAATGGTCCCCATTGAAGGCGGAAACAGTAGCTCCCGCTCACTTTTTACCTAGGAAAATAGCGCATGACATTCAACCAGATGGAAATATAACGTAATTTATCCTACATTTCTCGCGCTTTACCTAATATTGTAATGCGTTGTTATGCGAATGGGGTAAGCCACGGGGAATTACTGAAAACAACTGTACTGGATTTTGATGTAAGTCCCCCCAGAAAAGGGGTTAGAAGCATGAAATAAAAAGAACGTTTATTTTTTTTTTTGCGGTAAAAGATTGAAATTTATTACATCGAGTGAACATCATCGGTAATATTTTCGATGATCTTCGATGTAATTCGATGTAGTATTTTCGAAAATATTACCGATGATGTTCATTGGATAAAAATAGACTTCTATTGCGCCACGAGTGAATTTTCTCCTAGAAAATTTGCTATGATTAAAAATGAGTATTATTGTACCACTTTAACCGAGCCACTTTTTTCTTTTATTCCATCTAAGAATGATCATTTATAAATCTAAAACCACTATATTCTCATTACAAAGGGTGATAATAATTACCTCCCTTTTCTGAAAACTATCATAAGTATCAACAAATAATTTCAAGATAGACATCAAAGGAATTTCTGGTCGGTTAAAAATGTGCAAAAGTATTATATCTGTATAAATCCGTATTTATCAACTATCAAGAAATTTTATTCCACGCTGCACTAGAAGTGTTACGGGTCTACTACCTTAAATCTGTGTAATGAATTTATATTTGGTAAATCTATATTGGTAATGTCCAACGTAGGCCTGGTCCATCCCTGTGGGCTTGATCTTGTGCCGATTGGTGTGTATGAGCTATGCTTTGTGGGAGGGGGAGGGGGCTTGATGCATCTGCAAAAGGTATCGACCCATGTCAGCGCAGACTGGCATGGGCTGAAACTTTTCATTATCTTCCAATTTTCTGCATGTCCAAGTAATATTCTATCTCATGATTCAGTCGGTTGTTAGACAAGGTGGATTTTGTGGGTCCGTAATTAAGTACTGATTTGCTTGGTATTCTGTATCACGGAGATGCATTAGGCCCCCTTTTGCCGGAGCGTGGTTCAGATGCATTTTTGGTCTGGGTTCGGGCCCATTTGGCGGGATGAAAGCTGCAATGACTTCATCCCGGGACTTAGTATTAATTGTTTACGTGACGTCAACGTTACCTTGACGTTGCGTAAACAACTGCAGGCATTGTATCACAGAATCACACTAGAAGAAGGCGGTTGTACAGCCGAAAGCTCGTGTAGATTATCATAATTAAAATTTACATTTCTCAAGAAGAGGATATCATGTTTTGTATGAAAGTGTGTATAACTAAATAATTACTCAAAAAATATAAGCATGAATGTTTACTACATGCTAGACCACAGACCAAAGGCTAAAAAGAAACATTGAAAGAAATTGAATAACTAGTTAAATATGCCCCGTAATTAAGTCTGATTTGTGTTTATTGTTTCAAAAATTGAATTTTTTTTTTTTAAAGTTTGTTCTTTACTGGACTGCATACTTGCAAGTCCATAAGGGTTCTTTTGTCTACTAGAAATCTGACGGTAAATAAGTGGGACATGCTCTGGGAAAAGGCGGTTTAATTCATCTTCATGATACATTATACCAAGCAAGTCATCACATAATTATAGATCCAAAGATTCCATGTTGAATCATGAGGTACATTGATCCCTGGCTATGTAGAAAACTGAAGAATAGCCAAACCTTTCGACTAGCGTCAGTCTGCACAGACTGCGCAGGCTGACATGGGTCGATATTTTTTGCATATGCATCATATCCCGTTGTGACAGCGCATGGCTCAATCATATCTGACTGCAGAGCCATTAACATGTTGTCTTGTCGAATTCAAAATTGGAAACAGATGTTGCATGTATGCCCGGACCAAAAACCTTTCAGCGACATAGGCAAAAACAATGGCTTCTTTTGGATGGTACAGGTCAAGATCAGGCTGAACAGAACGTGAGGTCGGATCATGGCTCTAAACCCTTCGCTCGATCAGCCAATCAGATAATACATCCGGTTGCGTCAGTTTCTGCGGATTGTTTGGGTTTTTTTTAGCAGTCGACGGAACTAGAGTTTATATAAGGCATGCTATGTGAAAAGGAGGCTGCTTAATGCATCTGTGAAAAGTAACGACTCGTGTAAGCCTGACATGGATTGAAACCTTTTGCTACTTGTAAATTTTTTCCATGTCAAAAGACCATTCTACTTCCAGATCCAGTCGATTGTTAGACTAAGCAGATCTTATGGATCCATTATTATGTGCTGACTTGCTTGGCATAATGCATCATTGAATTTGTGACGGAAGAAGTATGTCAGAAATCAGAATGTCAAAGAGCAAATGGAAAACGACCATTCCAGGAAAATATTGTGACACCTTGTACGCCGTGTCTAACATTATCGTCTGAATCTTTTTATTGCCTTTCGTATACAAAGTGATTGAATACAGTTGAATTCATGTATATCTTTACCATTTAATTGGCAATCGTAGGGTTAAAGTAATTTCTTGCAATAATAACAAAAGCCAAACATAGCAACCGTAGTGTACGAGACCAAGAGGGTTAAAAAGAAATGTAAAATATCAGTTGTATCAAGAACAAAATTGCACATTGATAAAAGTTGGCTAAATAATCAAGCAAAAGGTTTCTAGAATTTTTAATATCATCACAACATAACAATCGTTCATAAAGATAGTGAAAGATAGTGAAAGTAAGAACAGGATTTGCTTTACGTCTCCCACTTAAATGTACAACAAAAAATCCCGTATTTGTTGTTTACAAATGATCGTTTTTGTTCTTTTGGATGGAAACTTGCGTTCAGCAAGGTCGAGCTGTATTATTTTTCCACGCAACACGTCCACGATCAGAAATGTTCGAGTCAAATTCTTGCTATTTCTTTGAGTGGATGGCTTTCAAACACGGCGATTAATTAGAACATGGAGGCCCAAGTGACGGTCCTGCCATGTACGTTATCGTACATAATTTATTCCTTGGACAGTCACTTTTCCCTTAGTTCCTTAACTGTATTGTAAAGAAGAATGAGCTGTCTTTTACCTTCACCCTTTACCACACAATCCCAACTGGTAACGGCCTTGTGAGAGAAAGCTTCTGAAAACATTGTGGGAAAAGGAGAAAATGCTGGTAACCAGCATTTTCTCCTTTTCCCACAAGGTTTTTATCCTTTCCAAGACAAATACAAAGTTTTGAGTCACATCTATTTTGTCGTCTGCAAACGCTTTCAATTTGGACTGGTCTAAAATGTTGTCGTTTGGTAAAGTGTTAAGCACACAAAAATTTTTTGTCGTCACCGCGATATGAATAAAACACGTTCGAAAACATCTTTGAAAAACGCTATTAAGAATGTCTGTTTGGTTTGAGTTCCCTTAACCCTTTACCACACAATGACGCCTTTTGACTCCTCTGTAGAAGAGGCCTTTTGAAAACATTGTGGGAAAAGGAGAAAATGCTGGTAAGCAGCATTTTCTCCTTTTCCCACAAAGTTTTCTACCCTATCAAAGAAAAGTTGCGTCATTTGAGCCACTATGAAATTGTCTTCTGTAAATGCTTCCAATTTGGATAGGTCTTAAATTTTGCCGTGTGGTAAAGGGTTAAGCACGATACTACAGAGCAAAAGCCAAGAACAAGTGCGACGGTGTAAACACAGTAATAAGAGATTTGCCGCCGTGTAATAACTAAAATATTGTTAGAAGCAATGTGAAACATCCTTCAATCAACATAAATGTCACTTTCTTATAAAGATGAAATTTATTACTGAGATTTTATCGATGGAAATTTCTTTGCCCAATGATAAGGAACTTGTGAGAACCCCAGCTCAACGGGGTAAGAGGCCTAGTATCAATGTAGTTGGTTGTGGTAAAAAGAAATGGGCCATGCTCTATGAAAAGGGGGCGTAATGCATCTGCAAAAAGTATCGACCTACGTGGGGTGATCAGAAAGAACGTGGACTAGTGCCGGTATCGGAATATCATTATAAAAAACAACTTGGAGTGTTTACTATTTTTTAAAGTAACCTCCTTTGAGTTCTATGCACTTACTAATTCTTGATTTCCACGTGCGAAACAAGTGTGCGAGCGCGTCACGTGACATTACTCTCAAGGACCCGGTCATAGCGAGGGTTAGCTCCTCTCTACTCTTGTAGTGCGTGCCACATAGAGAATCTTTCAAGAACTAGTCAGATGTCACATGGAGTCAGGACTAAATTTTAAGGGGCATTGGTTGGTGTTTCTATGTTTAGTTTTTGCAACGTTTCTTGTCCAAGCGCGGCTTTGTGAGCTAGGGCGTTATCTTAGTGTAAAGTGACGTCACCCCGCAGGACTTCAGGCTGTTTTTTCCGTATGGTGTTTGTGAAATTTATTTGAATAATGTTGGCATAAAACTCAGTATTGACTGCAGTATGTATAGATACAACATGATGTAGAGGAAAAAAAGGAGAACAGAAATACATGATGTATAGCTTTACCAAGTGACTTAGAGAGGTTGGCTTTACCAGCGGAAGGCGATGTTGAATGTTTCCATACAGTGCTTTATTGTTTAGATTCAGTCTCGTTAAAGTGTGCCTATGTTTCATCGCTTGTTCCAATACGATGGGTAAAGTTTAACCCCTCTATCCTAATGCGTTCTGAAATTTCTTAACAGATTTCGACCCTAACCCCCATTTTCTCGGGCGTCAGTTGCCGAGGTACCCACCTTAAGCAAACACACGGCATTCCAAGATTCTCAATCAAAATCTTCTGAGCACTTTTATATGAAATGTTGTATGTGTCAGCTATTTTCCTGACAGTATCTCGATGATTTTGTTTTGCATGCTACTCTACACACGTTATGATTTTTGTCTGTGATTGATGTTGATGGACAGCCAGATTTAGGGCCATCTTTAACAGTATCGCACCCTTGTCTAAACTGGTCCGATCCATGTACGAATATCAGAATTCTTTAGTGCAGAGTCCCCTTAAACTGTTTCTCAATCGGTTTTGATTTCCGATAAATATTTTCCGAGTTTGACGTAAAACTTTATGATTACTCTCGGCTCAAATAAAACGTCGTCCGACATTTTGGACCACTAATGCAGTATATGACGTCATGAGAGTGACGTCACACTTTACCTACTTGAATAAGACGACATTTGAAAGCTTTAGTCAATTACCAGATAATTAATGCTCATCTATACAAATTTTTGAAATCCTACGTGTAGTAGTTTTCAAAATAACGAGGTGGTCCGCGATCTTTTTGATCACCCCTCGTAGGTCAGCCTGCCCAGTCCGCGCAGGCTGACCTTGACCGATACATTTTGAAATTAGTCAATTTTCAGCATGTCCGAGGACCAGTTTACCTCTTGCTTCAGTCGGTTCTCAGACAAAAAAGACTTTATGGACCCATGATAATATGGGGCTAAATGTAACTCCATGGTGAATGATACCAAGCAATTGATTATATGACCTGCAACACGCGAAAAGGGGCATTCGGAAATTTGCGTAAAGTGTCGTCTCGGATCAGCCTGCACAATCCGCGCATTATGTAATTTTCTGTTTTGCGCAAGTCTACTGTTGGACAAAATCTAATGTAGTCGTAAAGTGCCGTCTCGGATCAGCCTGCGCGGACTGCGCAGGCTGATCCGAGACGGCACTTTACGCAAATTTCCGAATGCCCCTTTTCGCGTGTTGCAGGTCATATAATCAATTGCTTGGTATTATTCACCATGGAGTTACATTTAGCCCCCCTTTTGCCAGAGCATGGCTCAAAAAGTGCAGTTATCAGAAAACCCGCCTACGGACCAAACTCAGTAATAAATTATTTATTCTGTTTGACTGATTTTACGACCGATAGAATTCTCTCAGCGAAGACGGACGACTTTGTCATAGCTGGTAATCATGGAAAAATTCCCCAATGATTTAAAAAAGCTGAACAGATCTTTTCACGAAATAATGAGGTGGCGAAAAAGATTACTTTAGGTTAATCAATAGCGCCCATGGTGTGCATGGAATGCGCCAAGGGACAACTATAACTGGCAGGCTCTTTTGTATGTGCGGAGTCTCGTCGCCCCCATTCTTTACAAAAAATTCCTGATAGTCTATCTCTTTGAATTGATGTCTGTATTAGAGATTACTGCCAATTTTAACCCTTATCCTTCCGTACTCGACCTAAAACTTCAAAGCAGTTCTAAATGCCTTTACGTTGTAAATATATGGTTTACAGTTTCCAATGCGCTAACTCCTCGATATATATCAGATCATAAGTAACTAGTTAACAATCATCCTGCTAAATAGGTGAAATTAAATTTTGAAGCCAATAGTAAAAACCCAAATTTTGCTATTTCAAAGGTATTTTTGGGAGGATAAATATCTCTATATCGGACAGTGTAAATCAAAGATCAGACTGCACGTTCTGTGCAGTCTGATCTTTGATCTACACTGTCCGCAAAAGGTCAGTGAATCGCGCTTAACAGCCAAAGCGTTAAAGGATTAGCATGGCCCCTTGCTATTGAAAGCAGTCCAACGGCATCTACATGTATGTTTATTAACTCTTTCGCTGTCGATTAAATGGAGCCTACTTTTCTTGAGGTCTTTAAAGTCTCTTTTTCGTTTCGGTTGAACTTGTTTTTGGTTGAAGATTTGGTATCAGATGGCTGACGTGTAGATCAAAGATCAGACTGCACATTTTGCGTGGTCTGATCTTGATCTACGTCGTCCGCAAAAGCTATCCAATGCAACATTTCCTGTGATAGAGTTAACAATTAGATGTTGTGGAGTACTGTTCCCGAAAGGTTGTACTTTCCATACAGTGCGTGAAATTAACAAATCTTTTCGAATTATAATGCGTTGATGTAACACAGATTCTATACTTATTTTATATACCGTTTATCGGGTTTTTCGCGAGAAGGAAATTTTCGTTATTTTCAAGAGTAGGTTATTCTCGCGAAAATTAAATTCGCTAAATATTCCATGCAATCTGAAAATCCTTCCTCTGATACGAAACATCGAGAGAAAAAATTTCTTTTTTAAAAATGAAAAAATAAACAGACTTAACACAATGATCTATACATTTATTGGGAGATTGTCGTTAGATACAGGTAATCATTATATTGAAGTTTGAGCAAAGTTGTTTCCCATAGTTTCCCAGTGTCCATTTGTAGTCAATGATAATATGAATTGTGATGAAATAAACCGACTAGAAAATACCGGTAGTCTAAGATTTGAACAAATCTTCATCTTACTTATGTATTTATATATACCATCGGAATCACCTGGAACAGGAGTAATTTTGAGATTTTGAAATACCTGACTTTAAGGGTAAATCTTCTTTTAGCTCTTCTAGCTTTTCTCCCATTTTGCATATGCAATTATGCGTCCATAATTTTGATGGGTTTGATGCTGTCATACACTTTACGAATTGCAAAAAATAAACATACCAATGAATTGGTGAAAAAAAAAAAGAAACCTGAAAAATTGATTTTGACCAAACTCGCGAAAATTTTGGGGCCCGAAAAAAACCCGATATACGGTATGTACCATGGTCCATATCCACTATTAAAGTCCCAGTAGCTGCCAAAAGTAAACAATCGGGTGTTAAAATGCATCTAAATTAGAATCATACCATTTAAAAGTATAGAAATCATTGCGAAGATTACAATCTGTTCTTGTACGGTGGGTCCAAGTGTTAGTCGCTTGTAGGAAAATGAATTCTAAAATCAGACAAAAAGTAAATAAAAGATAGAGAGACCTGGCAACTTTTGAGCCAGTTTTAAAATGTATTTCTCTGCCAGCGACTAACACTTGGACGGATTGTACAATGACAGATTGTCCTTTTCTCAATAATTTCCGTACTGAAAAAATGGGTTGATTTGAATTTAAATGCATTTTACCACCTTCTTTATTTACTTTCGGCCGCTATTGTGCCTTTAAGTAAGTCTAAACATTGAGCAGTCTTTAAATTCTAGGACAAGCAACCTGAATTTTCGAGAAGTTTCGTCTCGGCCAATCAAATGGCACGTCTTAGAATGGTGTATTCAGACTCAAGTAACTTATTCATTACAACTATTGCTTACGTTGAGGGGAAGTTGGAATAAAACTTCGATCGTGTACTCTTATCGCACGAGACAATTTTTATTGCCAATAAGATAACGATTGCATATTTCCTGAGTAAATACAGGAACGTTCATTCAATTTTTATGATCATATTTCCATTACAACGCGGGCTGTTTTATATTTATTTCATGTTAAATTGCCCATTTATGGGCTCTCACTGAGACTGCCTCACGTTCGAACTCTTTACTGAACGGCAAAATTTTAGACTTGTCCAAATTGGAAGCATTTGCGAAAGACATGTTAAATTTGGTTCAAATAACGTAATTTGCCCGTGACAGGATAGAAAACTGGGGGAAAAGAAGAAAATGTTGTTACCCAGTGTTTTCCTCTTTTCCCACAATTTTTCCAAAAGTTTTCCTCTGCAGTTTCGTTGAAAATCGGGGTCGTTTTGTAAAGCGTTAACCCTTGTTACCAAAATGCTAGACGTTGATTGCTTTAACACTCGGAACAGATCAAGATTAGATTGCAGAAAATGTGGAGTCTGATCTTGCATTAAAAAAAAAAAAAAACAAAACAAAAAAACAATCAGATACTGTGGATCAAGATCAGACTGCACTTGTTGATCTTCAACTACACAGCCGAAAACAGGTAATAAACCCTTCCATCGCCATAAAGGAAAACAATTACTTTTGCAGAGGGCATAGATCAAGATCAGACTGCACAGAACGTGCAGTCTGATATTGGATATATACCGTCTGCTTGTTAAGTCAAGCCTACAAAATAAAAATCTTTCTAAGTTTCACTGGATTGTATTTTCGGCCATGGAAAGAGGGCGAGTTTCTATATTTGGCAAAGAAAAACTTAAAAGAGTTAAGTGAAAAGAACCCGACTTTCACCACTTCCAGATTTACGATTTTTATGTTGACGTGCTAATATTGGCATATCACGTATTTATGCTTCGATTTCTCCAGAAATGTTAATCCCTAGACTGCTAAGCGCGACTCACTGACCTTTTGCGGACAGTATAGATCAAGATCATACTGCACAGAACGTGCAGTCTGATCTTTGATCTACACTGTCCGATAAGGTCATATTTTCCCCGCAAAAATACCTTAGAAAAAGCAAAATTTGGGTTTTCACTGTCGGCTTAAAAGTTTCATTTCACTTATTTAGCAGGATACGAGTTCAAATAAAATTTTGACATAATCTCGAATGCATATATTTGGACTTACTGTTTGCTTCCAGCAATTGTTTCGTGAAAGAAAACTTGAAATGCATTTCAGTTAAACAATGATTGAAAAGGAGTTATTTGTTCGTCGTTTGAATAGAATTTACTGCACTTTCGATGATAGTTTAGTCTTATCAAGGCGACATGTCACCTTACTGTTTTCCTTCCAGGATTAATCCAGTACATGGCTTGAATTCTGCAGTGTCTTGCCCAGGGACAGTCCAGTGTGACAACCACCGAACAATTTAAAAAGGAATTAAGTTACTTGGAAGACTTGGTCGCGGAGAATCCTGAACCAAACGGAAAAAACATACTTTTGTTGTTTTGAGTGAAGAGCGCCCGATTTCCTTGGCTTCAATTTATTAGAGATCGGAATGACAACATTTGATTCACATAAGTAGCCTAAGCAATTTTGTAAAATCAAAAAAAATTGTTATAATAATCTGGCAACTATTCTGATTTAGGTAAATAACAATATTATGGTAGGAAGGTCTTCATTTGACTCGGGGGAGGGCGGTTCTTGTTTGGCGTGTTGGAAACAAGTTGTAGTTGTGGTCTTTATGACTCGATTACGACCAATTGACTGTCAGAATGTCTATAATAGAAAGTTTTGAACACTTTCGTATTTAGAAAATTCTTGAAAATAAGACCAAGGTGTTCTTAGGAATGGGCTAATTTGTCTAAGGATCTTTGAAAGCTATGGCCTGATTATACCGACCATCTTAAAACAATGGACTTGGAATTCTATCGTTTGAAATGTTACGTAAATTTGTGTATAACCAAATTTTAATCTTCTGTTCTTCAATTGTTCTTTGTAATTCAAATACGTGCATGACTTAAAAGTATAGAGAAATGTAAAGGAAGATTTGTAATTTAATAAAAAGCGAAATGCACCAAAGTATCATTAACGTATTATTTACGGTGCCATTTTTTCGTGCTATTTGCTGAGACAGAAAGCAAGATGGTTCCTAGAATTTGGAATAAGAAATGAATTATGTATTGCAGAGTACGACATCTTAATTATTGTAGGACTGTAGAACAACTTTTTGAAGAGTTTTTCAATTGGAATTTAAAATTTAAATAAATTTTACGCTGTTGCGAATGGGCCTCTTTGTTGGTATTGTGCTGGTATTGCTACTGTTACAAGAATACAATTTGAGAGTATTTCAAGGATAAGACAAAGGAGCTGAAGTATTCCTTAAAAAAACCCTAAACTATGATACCTTAAGTCAGCTATACCTCCGTGAATCTTTTCGTTTAAATACATTAGTATGCAGCACTCGAAATCGTTTATACAACACATCTTCAAGAATGGAGGATGGTCAAAATGACTTAAAAGTTGGACAATGTTAAAACATCTTGGTAGAAAGAGGAAATGTTCATATGGAACTATTTCTTCTTTTGCCAGGGTGTTTTCAAAAGCGGTCCGCTTCTGGATGAAACAACTACTGGACGAGGGAATGTATGAAGTATTTCCTAGCCCAGGTAAGACATGGACCACATACGTAGAGAATACGGATTTATTTTAACGGCTGTAATATATATATGGCTTGCAACACGCAAAAAGGGGCATTCGGAAATTTGCGTAAAGTGTCGTCTCGGATCAGCTTGCGCAGTCCTCGAGGCTAATCCGAGACGGCACTTTACAACTACATTAGATTTTGTGCTACAGTAGACTTGCGCAAAACAGAAAATTACATCAAAATGGAAAGTGTCGTTTCGGATTAGCCTGCACGGACTGCAAATGTTCGAATGCCCCTTTTCGCGTGTTGCAGGCCATATAGTATTAACATACTGTGAAAAAATTGTTAACCTTGTTTTATTTCACTAGAGTTATGTTTTTACTTCTAACTATACGTCAGCAACTTCGAAATATTCTCCACTCAACAACTGTGTCAAGTGTATGACCTGATTCTACATCTTGTTATTTTTTTGTCGAAAAGTAAGATACATGTCCAGAATAGGGCATACGATTACAGTTTTATCAACTGCAGAAATATATTCCTTAAATTCAGGTAAGATGCATTCTGTAACAGTACACCTTCTTACCTCCCTTGATTTTACAGTTCCTAAATAAGTTCTCTCGGTACAACGATTTATCATTCTACCACCCTACAGGCGGTGGGATATGTTTCGGTGCTGTCCGTCTTTCCGTTCGATTTTTTTCCAGCAAAAAAAAGTATTCTTTTCTCTCCCCAACCCCCCTCTTCTTTTGACGGGGTACTTCAGTTCAAAGCAGTTACTCGATTTTGTTTTCAGGTGGGTTAAAAGCTGAAGCTGATGCTCTTCTTTTGAGATGTTGAATGCCATAGTCTGTTTTCTACATTATTTACTACAAACATGAGCGACGCTCTTAAAGAAATAGGTTTGATGCATCTGAATGATGTATTATGCCACGTAAGTTTTTGCACAATATGGATTCGTCTTGTCTGAAGGGCGGCTAAATCATGAAGAAAAATGGTCCATTAACACACAGAAAATTTACCAGTAACGAACGTGTTCGACCCAGGGATGGTCTGCGCGATATGGGTCGATACTTTTTGCAGAGGCATTAATTTACCTTTTCAGAGAGATCTTTCTCCTTTACGTTGTTCATGTAAATTTTTTATAATCTTACTTAAGCCTGTGCAGTAATTATTCTAAATAACAAATACGTGGTTGCAAAAGATGCTTCTCTTAAGACAGCGACGCAGTGAAAATCCTCGTAGTAAGTGTTTGTACCCTATGTACGCAATGAAAAAAATCATTTATGCATCTAAAGCTGTAATATAAGCCACCGTTGTTCTTTTTATCACCTTACTCTTTTGTTTTATTTCAAGTATAGCGATAACTTAAGATCAAAAATATTTTTCTTTATTATATTCCTGAATACCAAAGGAATAAAATATGCTTTATTATTCTGATAATGTTTTTAAATAAGCAATGTAAAGATGAAACACTTACAGCGAATAGGTTGCGAAGGGCGCCCACGTGCAGCCTGATCTTGACCCGCTCTGTGTTAAAGCTCATTAGAGGCACAATTATGATAGGCCCCTTACGTTGGTACCAAAATCTTGCCACAGGCAGTTGCACACGTTTGATAATAGCTTGCAACACGCGAAAAGGGACAGTCGGACATTTGCGTAAAGTGTCGTCTCAGAGCAGCCTGCGCAGTTCGTGCAGGCTAATCCGAGACGGCACTTTACGACTACATTAGATTTTGTCCTACAGTAGACTTGCGCAAAACAGAAAATTACATAAAACAAAAAGTGTCGTTTCGGATTAGTCAGCGCGGAGTGCGCAGGCTGATCCGGGACTACATTTTACGCAAATGTCCGAATGCCCCTTTTCGCATATTGCATGCCAATTATTTTATAGAGCAGCGCAAATACCTTGGAAAAGACTTACAAGATAGCAATATGGCAAAAAAAAAAAAAATCTCAGTACGATAAGTTTTCCAGATTGCTATCAAGAAGTTGTTACTAACATCACTTCTGTTCAAACTTTTATAAATCTGCTTTTATTACTTTATTTTTAACGCATGATGCTCCCACCCCCTTCTGTCTGTTTGTCCAACCGTCAATCCGCCTGTCTGTCTTGTAACTTTCTTTAGACTTTTTTAGCTGCAACGCAATCTTTGACTTGCGTCTTCTTTTAGGCAGTGGATGTCTTCTCCTGCTTTTTATTTTTTCGTACAAGAGAAAAGAAAAAGAGGATAATCAACTGGTTGTATGTGATATTAAAAATCTGTCACTAGAATGGGATGTGATGCGGTTGAAAAAACGAGTCCGAAGGACGAGTTTTGAACCGAATCATACCCCATTCGAGTGACAGGCTTTTAATATCACACACAACTACTATAGTTGATTATCCTATTTATTACGAGTATATTCCTAATTCACCCTTTTTTATTCTAATAATTATCAAAAATGGTACAATATGAGCAATATAGGAAAAAAGTATGATACCATATTTATCATCACTAGTGGTGTTATCCACTGTGAAATCCCAGTAATTCACTGATAAACATATAATAAAATCCACTTTTCATAGTTAAAACAGGAGTTGGGTTACTAATAGACAAATTTGGAGCAGGATATCCATTGTGTCACAATGTTCTCAAATGACGTCGAAAGTTCTAGTATGAGGCATTGGGATAATGTATGTAACGAAAAACTAAAATGTGCAGCGCTCTGGGAAAAGGGGTTTTAACGCATCTCCATGATGCATTATAGGTCTACCAACCAAGTCATTACGTGATGGATTCATAAAATTCATTTTGTCTACTAGCATACTAAATCATGAGGTAGAATTGTTCTGGGACAATGCAGAAAATTTACAAACAGCAAAAAGTTTCGACCGATGTCAGCCTGCGCGGACAATGCAGGCTGACATGAGTCGATACTTTTTGGCGAATGCATTCAACCCCCCTTTAACACAGTGCACAGCTGAAATATTATTGGTATTCAATTTCAATTGTTTTATCAGATTTGAAGGCATTTAACCGTAGGTTTCGTCTGGCACTAGGCTTTCTTATCAAGACAACCTTAGCCTTTTGGCTGCTTGGCACGACTCACTGACTTTTTGCGGACAGTGTAGATCAAGATCAGACTGCACAGAACGTGCAGTCTGATCTTGGATCTACACTGCCCGATAAGAACGTATTTTCCCCCAAAATACCTTTGAAATAGTAAAATTTAGGCTTTTTATATCGGTTTTAAAATTTCATTTCACGTATATAGCTAGATAAGGGTTAATGGTTTATATATCTGCGATCTATTTTGCAGACTTCACGCATACCTGAGTTAATCTGAATTCAAATATTTCTCTCTTAACTCCTTCCCAAACGACAGAATTTTAGATTGGACCAAATTTGGCGCGTTTGCAACGACCGATTAAATGTGGTCCAATTGACTAAAGTTGTCCCTGACAGAGAGGAAAATATTGTGGAAAAAGGAGATGATGCTGGTTACCAATAGCGTTCTTCATGATGGTCGTTAAAAGTCGGGATTGTGTGGTAAAAAGTTAATCCTTTGGCAAACGACAAAATTTCAGACTGGATCAAATTGCAAGCATTTGCAGACGACAAATACAGTTTAGCTTATATAAGGATAAATTACTTTCAAATGGTAGGACACACTGTAGGTAAAGGAGAAAATGCTAGTACCAGCATTTTCTCCTTTTCTCATAAAGTTTTCAAAAGCTGTCTTCTGTAGGGTCGTTGGGTTCGATACTCGGGAGCTGGCATCAACTTAAGGACTGCATAGGCCCACACATTCGGCGCGAGTACTTGTGTAGTTTCCAGGAAACAGATTAGAGAGAGATTAGTCTAAATTGCAAGAACTTGTTGAGAACTCAATTGATGTAAAAAAAAAAGTGTTTCAACTAAACTAGGGTCGTTGAAGCACTGCCGTATATTTCATGGCATTAAGGGTAAACCCATAAAGCACTGAATTAATGAGGACAGCCTTACTTGGCAATATAAAAAAATAAAGCTGAAATATTGCCATTTGAAGGTTGTTTTGGCAAAAATATGTGACAAAGCATAGGACATTTGGTACCCAAGATCAGACCTCAGGCTCTTTGCAGCCTGATCTTCATCTTCATGGTCTAGAAAAGCGACATTAGACTGGTCAGCACTTCAAAGGGTTAAACAGTTCATGTACATGTGGACAGGTTGGACATTTACACACGTTAATTCAAAATACTTTGTGTAGATAAGTGAAAAAAAAAAATACATTGCAACACTCGGGTAAATGGATTTATTGGGGCAGTTTTTTCAACACTTAAAAAAAAAACAGATTGGCAAAAGCTATATACATGTATTAGAATAAGTTTAACATTTTGATGGAAAAGCATAACCCGTTTACGTACAGTTTACGTACAATACTTCTGCTGTCCACAGCTTTCAAATAGTGTTGATTAAGAATCGATAGCTTGTTGCGGGCATTTATTCCCTTTCCCGACAGCCTATCCTTACAGTAAAAAAAATAGTTTCTTAAAAAGATACTAGTTCTTCATATTCCAAAATACCCATTGTC
Source organism: Hippopus hippopus (assembly GCA_946811185.2). Classification (NCBI taxonomy): domain Eukaryota; kingdom Metazoa; phylum Mollusca; class Bivalvia; order Cardiida; family Cardiidae; genus Hippopus; species Hippopus hippopus. The sequence continues at coordinate 54,119,274 of OX328096.1, forward strand.
GTAAAAGGTTAACACATATAGGATCTCATATGAGTTGGAATTTGAGATAAATTTTATTAAACGAATCTTGGAAAAAATGTTATCGGACGTGCCTTTTGTAAGCTGGATAACATTTTCGTGGACGAGTTTGATGAAATTTTGCCTCAAAAGCCAACGAATGTAATTGTTTTTATCACATGCCTGTATCTTAAGAATTATAGATAGGCTATGTGTTAAAACTTAGGCCTATATACATGTATTGAAATTAACTTGCAGGTTATTCTCTTCTTTGACAGGTGTGAATATCACGGTTGAAATATAGTCATGAAGAAATTTGCATATTAGGATTTTGCTTTGTAGCTTTGTCGCCACCACCAATTTTGACAGTTAATGTCACAACGAAATCTTGGTCAGCAATGTTTTAGAAATGAGGCATATAATTACAGAGCTTTGACCAAATGCGGCGCTATTTGCTTACCAGAAACATGTGTAAGGTAAAAAAATTCGAAATGCTGTATTACACAGAAATAAGGGTAGAAAAGTGACAAATTACTATGCGTACAAGCCCGGCCGGGTTTTATCAGTAGTTTGCGTGTCTGATTCGTTACCTGGTGGTTGCGGTTTCGATACCCGGTTGCAGCAAACTTTCTTTCCGGCGATTTTACGCCTCCCACCTCTGATGTGTGTGAGAAAAGTAGTCATAGGCTTGGAAAGAAAGTTGTGTCAGTACTGGTGTGAGAAAGCTAGGAAACACATGCATAGTTGCGCTGACCGCCATGATATGACCTAAGCTGTTAAAACGGCGTTGAACTCCAATACAGATTTATATAATACAATGCGAAGAGGTCTGTTTGATCTTACAGGTCTAGCAGACCACTTTTGGAAACATTCTTGCGAAAAGGTGAAATTGCTGATGACGAGCAATTTCTCCTTTCTCCAGAATATTTACACATGTACACTTTATCATGCATTAACCTGAATCAATGCTGATTTATCAATTTTCAAATTCTTATGCAGGGAAAAAAAAATCCGGAGAGGTAATAAGTTAACATTCAAAGTTACTTGTTGGCCTCTTGAATAACACCTGTTGATTACTTTATCGACAAAGCATAGAGCCAAGATATTCAGACTGAACGATGTATGATTTAGCATGCTATTTACCCTTAAGCTGCTTCGTGCAACTTAACGCCCCTTGGTGGACAGTGTAGATTAAGATCAGAATGCACTGAACGTGCAGACTGATCTTGGACCTACACAATCCGATGCGGTGAGATATTTCCGATGGATAAAAAACTTTGCAAATGCGATATTTCTTTGCAAATGCCATATTTGAGTTTTTATCAATAGTATGAAATGTCTGTTTGATTTCTTCAGCATTTTAACCCTTTACCACAAAAACCGTGTTTTAACGACACTGATTAAAGCCTCTTGAAAGTATTTCGGCAAAATATGAAAAAGGGTGGTTACCATCCAGCGTTTACATTGAAATAGTTATCTCTGTTTCTATTTCTTTCAACCCTTTCCCAAACGGCAAATTTTGGACCAGACCAAATTGAAAGCATTTTGCAGATGAAAAATTAACAGTTGCTAAAAAGATGATTTTTCTATATGATAGAGTAGAAAACATTGTGGGAAAAGGAGAAAATGCTGATTACCAGCATTTTCTCCTTTTCCCACAATGCTTTCAAAAGGCTTCTATTCCTGACCCGTAAAAACCAGGGATTGTTTGGGAAAGGGTTTTAACATGGTCAACCGAACAGTACTTTGTATAAAGACTAGCTAAATGATAGTCGATGACCCATTCGCTTTAACATTTTTTTTTTCTGTAAAATCCCGGGCTAGAGTACGGTTTTTATTGCTTTTTGTAAATTTTCTCATTATCCAAGAACCATTCTACCTCATGATTCAGACAGTTGTCAGACAAATTGGACTTAATGGTCAATAACTACATATCATTTCTTGCTTGATATAACCACAGGCCTTTGAAGCTCTATTGGTCTATCGAGGAACACTAAAATTGTCCTTGGTCGATCATCGAACACTTATAGCACATTGGTGCATCGCCTGTATATCACGGAATATATATTCAAATTTTCACTAACACTGTTTCTATAAATAGCACATTGGCGACTCCCTCTATATCGTATGTAGTAAGACAAGGTGTGCAACGAAATCGAAAAATATTTGACCCCCGTCCCCTTTCAGGGATAATATTTAACAGAACGTGGAAAAATAAACCTAGTTACCGTTGCAGATGGGTTTATTAATGATTTTTCTTCTACACCCTGACCCTCGAAAGTTCCAAACGGCTCTTGCCATCAAGCAATAGCTCTCATCTCAAAAAAATTAAAAAGCTTCCACATTTTCCGGATCGCCATGCGCTGACGTCACACAATTCGTTATGACGCAGCGAATTTTAACTCACGTGAATTTGCTATCAAAAGACGCGCCAAAGCTTTTGACCAATGAACGGCAAAAACGCATTTGAAAATATGCGAAATGGGAGATGAAAATCGTGAAACTGGATTAGATGAAAAGATAAATTATATCAGACGAAATGTTAATTTAATAATTTCATCAATACACCAACAAAAAAATTTTCGGTCTATGTTTGAAAAAAAGAATTTAATTCTTATTTGCTGCAGGATTACAAATCGTGTGACGTCAGCGCATGGCGATCTGGAAAATATGGAAGCTTTTTAATTTTTTTGAGATGAGAGCTATTGCTTGATGGCAAGAGCTGGAACTATCGAAGGTCAGGGTACAGACGAAAAATCATTAATGAACCCATCTGCAACGGTAACTAGGTTCATTTATCCGTTTTCGTTTGAATATTATCTCTGAAAGGGGACAGGGGTGAAATTTTCTTCGATTTCGTTGCACACCTTGTCTTACTATATACGATACAGAGGGAATCCCCAATGCGCTATTTATAGTAACAGTGTCAGATAATGAAAATTTCGTTATCCCTTGATAGACCAATGGAGTTTCAGAGGCCTATGATATAACACATCACAGGGATGCATTAAATCCCCTTTGCCAGAGCACGGCACATATTTTTACATACCGCTCTTCAAAATTGCTTGTCTTTAAACTTGTCTTTTGAAATAAAAAAACGATAAAAGATGTTCAACGCATTGTCAACTTTTTTAAAGCTAATTGTTTCACGCATACAAGATCGCATTTAGCCTTTTAGCAGCTAAGCGCAACTCAAGGACCCTTTGCGGACAGTGTAGATCAAGATCAGACTGCACAGAACGTGCTTTCTGTTCTTGAATCTACACTGTCCGATAAGGACATACTTTCCCCCAAACAATGACTTTGAAGTAGTAATATTTGTGCTTTTACAATCGACTTGAAAGTTCATATTGGTTATTTAGCAGGTTAAGGGTTAAAATGGAAGAATCTTACACATACATCTTCAAAGATGTAAAACAAAAAAGGGGGAGGTACTCAACTGCTATATAGGTTATGTTAAGTATCAACCCTTTACCACACAACAAAAGTTCAGCCTGGTCCAAATACAAAGCACTTGCATACGACATATTAAATTATACTCAGAACATAAGATTTGTCTTTCAAATAGTAGAAAACATTGTGGAAAAAGAAGAAAATGCTGGATTCCAGCATTTTCTTCTTTTCCCACAATGTTTTCAAAAGGCCCTTTCCCACGGGTGTTTAAAAGTTCGGGAATGTGTAGTAAAGAGTTAAAGTACTTAGAAATCACCAACATATGTTTTCTATATATCATCTGTATCCAAGACTAGGTCATCATTTGACCTGATTCGTTTCCCTTTCGTCCTCAAACAAGCTCAGAATAAATGTTGCTTATAATTCAATCAACCTTTGTTTTCTTTATACATAATGTTTGTCTACAGTGTATTATGCATAGTCGACATAGCAATGATTTTTCTTCCTGTTTATATATGTTTGCAACAGACGTACTTAATACGTAAGCCATGTTGCAGAAACGTTGTCAGTCTCTTAGACCTCTCAGGGCCAAACAGGTAAAGCGAATGTTGCTAAAAAAGACCCACATATCCCATTGCAAGGCTAAGATATAATAAATATCAGACAGCGAGACTAAATGAATCAGTCTTTCTCTGTATATCTAATCTTAATTCCTACTTTTCGCTGGAAATTTTAAGTTAATCCAGTCAAAACAACTCATACAGGCATTGGTATTAAGAGATTTATCCCTTTCAACCCAACAAGCGAAAAAAGAAAAAGGTTTTCGCGGACGGCGTAGATCCAAGATCACACTGCACAGAACCTGCAGTCTGATCTTAGATATATACCATCCACCTTTTTAAGCCGAAAAGATATACAGACAAAAAAATCTTTAATAAAAAATAAACGGAGTAAATTTGCCATTAATTAAACATGTCTACATTTTTGACCAATCACAAATTTTCATTTATTCATTTTGTTATCAGTACCAAAAGTAGGTCAAAAGCCAGCACACTCAGCTACGCTGAGAAAAAATCTGAATTTCAGTGGATTGTATTTCCAGTCGTCAAAAGAAGTCGATTTGTCGCAGAATGAGTTAACAGTGAGAGCGCTTTTATATAAAATACACAAGGAAGTGGAGAGGACCTATGGGTTCAGTCTAGATTCTCGTCACCGTCTGCACTGTTCAATTTTGACCTTCACTGTCCTAAAATGCTTTAACGACCCCCTGCTGTTTAGGGACTATTAGAAATCCAGCTTTCTCTGTTCCCTTCAACAACACCATAGGCCCAATCCCGCGAAGAAATGTAAAATTGCCACAATCGTCCATTATGTCGAAGGCAATCACTTGCCGCCTGTCAAAAATGTTTATTCTTTACAGCCTGTTTGATTGTGTATGAGTCCAAAGCATAAAGTATTGCCTTTGGCACGAAACTAACAGAAGTCTTTGGCGTTTCTCTTTGATCTGGCGGCCTTTTTACCAACAGTTATAAATATTTATATAATTCTACTTTCCAAGAAGTTCTGCCATAGCCAATAGGATGGCTAGCCTTGAAATTTCTAATTTTGAACTCAAATTTATAACTGTTGGTGAATCCCCTCCCCCCTCCTGTATTCTTCACTCCATTGTTCCTTGTCTGTTAAAATTTGAACAATTCTCTGTGAAAAGGGCGCTTAATGAATCTCCGTGATGCATTATACCAAGCGGGTCATCATATAGCTATGGATCAACAAAATTCATTTTGTCTTATATCTGTTTGAATCATGAGGTAGACTGGTCCCTCGACATGCAGAAAATTGACAATTAGCAAAAAGTTTCGGCCCAGGTCAGCCTGCGCGGACTGCGTAGGCTGACCTAGGCCGATATTTTTTGCAGATGCATTCAGTCCCATTTTTACAGAGCATGACTCATATAATTGGCTTGCAACACGCGAAAAGGGGCAATCGGACATTTGCGTAAAGTGTCGTCTCGTATCAGCCTGCGCAGTCCGCGCAGGCTAATCCGAGACGGCACTTTACGACTACATTAGATTTTGTGCTACAGTGGACTTGTGCAAAACAGAAAATTACATAAAAACGGAAAGTGTCGTTTCGGATTAGCCTTCATGGACTGCGCAGGCTGATCAGAGACGGCACTTTACGCAAATATCCGAATGCTCCTTTTCGCGTCTTGCAGGCCAATTATAATAATTAAAACTTATTTTTGGTGACGAGTATGGGACTTTATGGAAAGCTTGGTGTGCTATTATTGTAAAGATTTGCCGCTCGCTGTATAACAATTTTTAAACCTACTTTTCTGGTGACGAGTATTGCATCATATAGAATGGTTGGTGTTCTATCGCTGTAAAAGAAATCGGCTATGCTCTGACAAAAAGGGCCTTAACGCATCTCCGTATTGAATTGTACCAAACAATAATCACGGATTCATTAGATCCATTTAATCAAAAAATCGACTGGATCTAGAGGTAAAATGGTCCTATGAGATGCAGAAAATTCATAAACAGCAGAAATTTCGACCCATATCAGCCTGCACGGACTGCGCAGGCTGACATGGGTCGATATTTTTTGCAGATTCACTGAGCTCCTTATTCATAGAGCATGACTCATTTGCAACTCGTCTTTTTTTTAAAGACTGTATTTGTATCTTTTTCATTGTCGACCAAATCACCTTCGGCCGTAACCCCAGCATGATCAAAATAGTTTTCATTATTAAATATTCAAAAACAATTCACTTCTATCGTATTTTTTTTTTTATCCTTTGCCGAAGGCGGAGAAATATAGTTTTAGCGTTGTCCGTCCGTCCATCCTTCCGTCTGTCCGTCCGTCCGTTCGGGATAATATCTCCAATACCATTGGACGGAAATTAGTGAAACTTTATACGTGTGTACAATAATCTATTCTGTTGATATACTTTTTTTTTTTATTCGATGCAAAATGGCCAGCTGGGAGCAATTTTGAGTTACGCCGTCGCGTACATTTTGGAAAAAGTTTTTTTCGGCGGGGGATATCATTTCAACGAAATTGCTTGTTTCTTTTACAAGACCATTTTTTTTTGGTAAAGTCTTATATTCATATAGTTCTTCATAGTTCGCAGAAACAAATTACCTGTACCATTTTTTCAAAGAGTGATTGCGTCTTCAAAAGGTTGAGCCACAGTATTTTCATTCGGCGAGGACAGTGTCTGTTTGTTCGATATACCAGGGTAGGTCAAAATACTTTCCGGCGGTTTGTTATGGTGCGAGCATTCCACGCGAACTCTTAACATCGTATTCGACTTTGCTTCTGTGGGAAAGCATTCAGTTACCCTTTACCAAAGAAGCTTGTGTGTTTGCGACCATGGAGATGCAGATTCTTTCAAAGCATCGTTGTTTCTCTTGTTCGTGTGATATTCCACCATTTTAGCTATATTTACGTTGCCGCCTGTAAACGCTCTCAGTTCGGATATGTTTGAAACTTCGTCTTCTGGTAAAGTGAAATAACCCTTAGACTGATAAGCGCGGCTCAATGACCTTTTTCGGGCAGTGGGGTCTGGTCTTGGATCTACGCTGTCCGATAGGGAGATGTTTTTCTTCAAAAACTAAATGTGAAATCGCACAATTCGGGTTTTTTACTATCGGCTTGAAGGTATCATTTGACCTATTTGGCAGTATATGGGTAAAGAACGTAAGGAATTTATTAGCTGCCTTGAAATGACTTAAATATATTGAAAATGACATCATTATCAAAATAATTTGTTTGTTCTTATAACATTCCAGTAAAGTTCGTAGCGTGTATTAAAAAAAAAGACTTCAGAAACCTTGAAATTAGGGGAAAAAATCCATCAATACCTGATTGCAGTCTCATTCGCTTGTAAACCCTTAGGCTGATAAGCGTGACTCAAGGACCTTTTGCGACCAGTATAGATCAAGATCAGACTGCACAGAACGTGCAGTCTGATCTTGAATCTACACTGTCCGATATTGAGATATTTTTTAACCCCCAAAATAACTTTGTGGGTTTTTTACAATAGGCTGAAAGTTTCGTTCAATTTATTTAGAAAGTTGAGGGTTAAGCTATATGGATAATTAAGCCCATACGCATTTACCAATGAAGGCTTGGATAAAGTTTAATCCCATAAAATTGCACTGGTATCAAAATGTGATCATCGAACGTAAACAACATATGAACCATGCTCTATGAAAAGGGGGCTTAAGGCTTCTCAGTGATGCATTATATATACCAAGCAAGTCAATCCATAAAATCCATTTGGCTTGCAACATGCGAAAAGGCGCATTCGGACATTTGCGTAAAGTGTCGTCCCGGATCAGCCTGCGCAGTCCGCGCAGGCTAATCCGAAACGACACTTTCCGTTTTTATGTAATTTTCTGTTTTGCGCAAGTCTACTGAAGAACAAAATCTAATGTAGTCGTAAAGTGCCGTCTCGAATTAGCCTGCGCGGACTGCGCAGGCTGATCCGAGACGACACTTTACGCAAATGTCCGAATGCCCCTTTTCACGTGTTGCAAGCCATTTTGTCTAACAACCAACTGAATCATGAAGTAGAATGGTCCTCAGACATACAAAAAAATTGACTAAAAGCACATTTTTTCGACCCTTGTCAGACTGTGCAGTCCGTGCACGCTGACATAAATCGGTACTTTCTGCAGAAACATTAAGCTCCCTTTTCACAGAGCATGTCCCATATTAATTCTTCACTTTTCACCACCTGAGGAAATTTTGGACTTGTCTATTTTGAAAGCATTTGTTGACGACAAATTAAATGTGGGTCAAATGAAACTATTTGTCTTTGAAAAGGAAGGAAAACACTGTGCGAGAAAGGATAAAATGCTACATGTATCAGCACTTTCTCCTTTTTCCCGCTATGTTTTCAAAAAAGTTTCTTTCCAAGGTCATTAAAACACGGGAATGGTTGGTAAACAGTTAAACTTCTAGAAATTTCCCGCCGAAAAACCCCGACAAATGCCATTTCAAAGTTCTTTTTCGTCGGAAAAATCTCAGCGTAATTCATCCCGCGGACTGTATAGATCTTAGCAGCCAGATCTGAGCAACTTGCACATTTATGCAGTCCGATCTTGATCTACTTTATGTACAAAAGAGCATTCACTCGCGACCGGCAGCCTAAGGTTCAATATTTGGGACTGAAATACATGTAATCGAATTATCCTCTATGGAATAAGTTTCTTTTTCTTTGGGGAGGGCAGTGTGGGAGGAAAGCAAATCTTTCAGAAAATGTGCTGTCTGGTGCCAATGGGTATACACAACAAAGTAATATGGACAGAGAAGAGAAATCGTAAAGCTCTTATCTGACATGCTCGTATCCGGTGAAAAAGGTAGTAGGACCTCTAAAACCTCTTTTGACCCACAAAGCACGATGGTAACAGACGTTGAAGTTTTAACCTGTATTCTGGCTATTATGCACCATTAATAGTACAAACCTTTAAAGCACCTTTCACGACTATAGTTGCGTTTGCGGCCAATGTAGATCAAGATCAGACTGCACAAATGGTGCAGTCTGATGTTTGATCTACACTGTCCGCTTTTTTTGGCCATTCTAAACTAAAGCGGCCATAAAATTATAATTGCTTAGGTTTTCTTACTTGGCTTAAATTATTTCTTGGGTTTATTCGGAGCTCAAAGGGTTAAAAAGAAGACAGCGGGCCAGGACAGGGGTAGATCGTCGGCCACTTTTATCAAAGGTTCTGGGTTCGAATGTCGTGATGAACGGGGGTCAACTTTTGGGACTGCACGCATCACAGTGCGATTGCTGGTGTAGGTTTCCAGGGAGCAATCTTCAAGGGTGATCAATGAATCTTGTATGATCTTGTTTCAAAATCGATGCAAAATAGATGATTCATGCTCTGTGAAGAGGGGGCTTAATGCATCTCCAAAAAGTATCGACTCAGGTCAGCTTGCACAGTCCGCGCAGGCTGACCTGGGTCGAAACTTTTTGCTATTAGTCAATTTTCTGCTTGTCATAGGACCAGTGTACCTCATGATACAATCAGTCGTTGGACAAAATGAATTTTATGGATTCATGATCGTGTGATGACTTTGCTCGGTATCATACATCACGGAAAAGCATTAAGGCCCCTTTTGCAAGAGTACGGCTCAAATATGTTTAAACTCTATACTTCTCTGTCATAGCTATTCGTTCATTTTGTTGACAGTCAACAGGAATTTTTCGAGGGAAGCAAAAGATAGATAAATGGAGAGTGTTGACCACGATCAGACCGCACGTAGAATGATTAAAGTTATGGCCACAGATGTACGACTCGTAGGTCCTCTCTCACTACTGTTTATCGCTGAAAGCAGTAAACAACTTCGAAAGACTGCACATAGTGCGTAGCACTGGTTAAAATAGCTTCAGGTACGCATTGTTAGGCATCATGGCCGCCGTGATAAAACTGAAATACTATAGAAAATGGTATTCAAAAGCTATAAACTGAATGAAAATCAAAGACAAACAGTACAAGACTTTGAAGAATGCATGTTCTTTTATTTTCTTAGAAACCTCAAACTCACGAGTTAAACAATGGAAAACTGTGTACATGTATTCACTTTTATCTTCTATATATACAGATCAGATATTGAAACATCTAATTAATGTAAACTTTTTTTTTTCTTTTGCAGTCAGACCCTGTACCAAACTATCTTGAAAAGGGGATTTTTAAAAACATTGTTGGAAAAGAAGAAAATGCTGATAACCAGCATTTTCTCCTTTTTCCACAATGTTTTCTATCAGTTTAAAGACATATTTCGTGTATAGAGTCACATGCAATCAGTCATCTGCAAATGCCTTCAATTAGAACAAGTCTGAAATTTTGTTGTGTGGTAAAGAGTTAAGAATGAAGAATTGTATAAGAACTTTTCAATCAGATTTTTGCTCTTTACTTCCCCGTCTTCGGACCTGTAAATAGAAAGTCATCTGTCTTAATTTTAACTTACAGGTTTATACATCATCAGAAAAAGTTGAAAATTGATAGAAACAACTTGACAATTGTGGAATTTTACATTTCCTGTGAGGTTTTGTTTTTTAATCTTTCCCCCCCCCCCCCCCACGAATGGTTCAGCCAATCAGGGTCTGTATTCACCAACCATTCTTAAGAATACTCTTGAACTAATTATAGATTTTGAAAGTTACACAACTTCTGATTGGCTAAACCAAATGGTTTAGCCAATCAGAAATTTTGTTACTTTCAAATTTAGAAAATTTTTCAGCGTAAGACTAAGAATATTGTTAAGAATGGTTGGTGAATACGGACCAAGAAGTTGTGCTACTTTCTGAAAACTCTGGAGAATAAGACCTAGAACGTTCTTTAGAATTGTTAGTGAACACGGGCTCTTCGTTTCAGCAAGCTCAAAACAGGAAACTTTCTTGAACTAAAAAAAAAAACGTTTAGTTTTCTGCCAAGATGAACTTAAACACTTTACAGACTGGTTGGGAATTCAAACGACCTTCAAGAAGGAGGCATATATAAACATTGTGGAAAATGAAAAAAGAAGAAAATCCATTTCTTTATTCTCCACAATGCTTTCAATCCTTTGAGCCTTTTCCGAACAACCCCGTGTTTTAACGACCAGAGAGAGAGAGAGAGAGAGAGAGAGAGAAAGAGAGAGAGAGACAGAGAGAGACAGACAGACAGACAGAGAGACAGACAGAGAGAGACAGAGACAGAGACAGAGAGAGAGAGAGAGAGAGAGAGACAGAGAGAGAGAGAGAGAGAGATACAGAGAGAGAGAGAGAGAGAGAGAGAGAGAGGATTTTGATTGAAAACACTGCGTTAAAAGGGGAAAATGCTGGTTATCAGCATTTCTCCCTTTCTAGAAATGTTTTCTACCATTTTACAGAAAAAAAAAATATTCTTTATCTGCAGAGAACTTACTTCATCATCTAGAAAAGCTATAAATTTGGACATTCTTAAAACTTTGTTGTCTAGTGAAAATTTAAAGATATTGGCGGAAGATTCACAACTGATATCATATTTTTTTCTGAAATTTCCCAACATTTCGTGTTTAGGTTGCCATAGTAATTTCAAGCGTCATAAAAACACTTCGATCAAACTCGATAATCAGCGAGCGCGGTTGGCTTGGTCAGTAATAAGACGAAAATCTAAAGCATATAGGGCCATAAGTAAGACCCCCTCCCCCCACTGTTGACCTTCTTTTCGTGGTATCAATATTTGACCGACTGAATTTATAATGACAGGAACGAGGTACCGCATTACCTCCTATAAAGGGTTTCTCCTATTGATTCTGGCTACTTTTGAAAACAATGCAGTTAAATCAGGAATGCTCATGACGAGCAAATTCTCCTGTTGTCAAAATGCTTTCCCACATATTCCTTTATAAAAAACATTAACTTATGTGAATTATTCTTATTTGAAAAGGATTTTGTCAACTTTGTCTACTTAAAATTTATCTGGAGTGAAAGAGAAACTTGAAACTGATTCTCTGCCTTTTCTATCAGACGTCTTCCTGACATACTTTTGCAATTCAAAAAGTTTGGTTGAGAAAGACCGCCCCCTCTACGTGGAAATTGTTTCCATTGTAAAAATCATATCAAGTACATATGGCTTGCAACACACGGGAAGGGGCATTCGGACATTTGCGTAAAGTGTCGTTTCGTATCAGCCTGCGCAGTCCGCGCAGGCTAATCCGAGACAGCACTTTACAACTACAATTGATTTTGTCCAACTGTAGACTTGCGCAAAACTCAGTGAAAATTACATAAAAACGGAAAGTTTCGTTTCGGATTAGTCTGCGATGACTGCCCCTTTTCGCGTGTTGCAGGCCGTATTAAGCACTAATGAAGGAAAATGAAATGCCTAAGTTGTTAAGATGTTGTTAAGATGTTTCATTTGTAACCCAAAGATCGTATATTGATCCTCTCTGGCTACACTTGTCACGGACAAGGCACTGCAAAACCATAACCCTGTAGCGATAAAAACTAGGGCTTAACCGTTCGCCGTAATATGCCTGAATTAAGGTTTAAATTAACGTAGAACCCGAAGTAAACCAATGTTGCAACCTATAATATTAAAAGAACTTACTCGAGTTACTTGATCGACTTGATAGTCTAATTTTGGAAAAAGGCCTCCTGTTTAGGTTACCGAAGAAGGAGAACCAGTTTCTCCCTGTTGATTGATCATCGTTTTCTGTTGAAGAAGTCTCCTTGAAAGATCCAGAAATAGGTCGACTAAAAGCGGGTTTGGAGGGAGACCTTCTAGATTTGGGTAAGGAGTTGGCATTTCTGCGGAAAATGTACCCTTTGAAATCGTACGTCTCAATCGCCTCCAAGTAACACTGGATGTTCTTCAGTAAGGTTGGCAGAATCTTCACCACGTTCGCTCCTGTTACGGCCGAGGTCTCCAGGTAGTTCAGTTCCCATTCAATGGTCACGGTACAGTCAGCGATCTCATATAGCATCTTTCGCTCGAGAACATCTGACTTGTTTCCCACTACGAGAGTTGTCGAACCTTCGCCTTTGTGCTTTTTTATGAAATCCTTAACGGACTCAACAAAGTCAAACGATTCATTATCATCAACAGCGTAAACGAGGATGAAAGCATCAGCTCTGACGATGTTATACAGGCATATGGGATCGAATGGGTAGGGTAGGCTCAGCTCTGAAACCATGATTCGATTCTTGGCGTTCTTCAACTCAAGCCTATTGTCCGCTCGGTGGATACCCTTTGGATAGTGTGGTAGACTAACCATTCCTAACTTGTCAAGCAGTAATGATTTACCAGTTCCCTGTTTACCGACCACGACTATATTTGTCGAATCAGGTTCAATACTGATTATGGGTATTTGATCCATTTCAGGGATGTAACGTTACCGTCCTCGAACAGCTAATGAGGTAGTCTGAAAATCATTAAATAATAATTCCACTGGGGATGGCATGATGTTGCAACGGTAATGATTACATTTTAGTAAAAATGTCGAGTTAAGGGAGATCGTACATCTTTTGTAACAAGAAATATAGGCTACCAACCCATAACTCTTAAAACCTGAAGTTCTGACGTGTGAGACGCATATTCTTCATTCTGTACTGTTACGGCGAAAAGTGTACTTAGTGTATTTTGTGCCGATTTGACGAATGAATGAATGAAGATGAAATGCTAGAAATCAGCATTATAATGAGACCTCTATCAAAAAAGGACATAGTTGGTATTCTGAAGAATCATGTACGCCACTAAGATTTTAGGTGAGGATATGAACCATTGATAAATTTTGAAGATACAATGTATATTTGCAGGACTTGATATTTGATCTTCAATGACTTTATACTTTTTTATTGAAACAAAGCTTTAAATCTTATTTTTATTATAGAAAATGATATTCTCATCCATTTTAGCAAGTTTACCTTCGTTGGAATTGTTAAAACCAGACAATAAAACCACATGTTTGAGCATACTAATAAACTGAACTAAGTTGTTGTCCTGTTTAGGTAACTTAACTTATAAAGCAGATAACGTTAATGTAATGAATAATATAGTCAATCAGTAAAGTAGACCAAACTATTTCAATTCTTGCATTTTTTCCAGAATTACTGTCTTTTTCACAAAAAAAAAAAAAAAATGTCATATAATATAGATCTATCACCAAAACCGAATGGTCTGAGCAGTCTAATCTAGAGTTAACACTGTCCACACCTAAAATTACCGTTGGCTACACGATGTCTATTATATATATTTGCATAACTTCGTTTCTCTTTGTTTTTCATAAAGTTAAAAAAAAAAAAATCTTATACTGGATCAAGTACATGCATGAATCTAGTGGATTCACCTATATATGAGCCATGCTCTGGCAAAAAGGGGTTTAAAGCTTCTCCGTGATGCATCATACCAAGCAAATCATCGTATGTATATAATGTAATTATGGATATTTATAAAATCCATGTAGTCTAGCAATCGACCGGATGTAGTAGGTTTCTTGGACATGCAGCAAATTTACGAATAGTAAAAAAAAAAAGGTCTATGTCAGACTGCGAGTTTCTTTTTTTTTTTATGCAGATGCGTGAAGCCCCCTTTCTAAAAGCCATCGTGTCTCATAAATAGATAATTTCGTGTCCAAATTTACAGACAAAACAGCACTGGAGAAATACCTTCCGTTGAGAATCCTTTCGCCTTCCAATATGCCTGTGCCAGTCTTCCTTTGTCATGAAAACCCTGTTTACGTATCTTAAATAGTCTAAGGTCTATTAACACGTTTAGCTGCCGTTCCTTACCGTGTTAACAAATAGCCTCCTGCAGTGGGAATTTGGAGCTTGAAGCAGACCACATTTGAAAACAAAGTAGTAAAAACAAGAAATTGATCTTATCGAGCAATTTGTTGTTGTGCTACAATGTTTTCTCGCAAATTCATGTACTTAATACTAAAAGCACCTTCCACAACTATAGTTGCCTTTGCGGCCACTGTAGATTAAGATCCGACTGCACAAAACATGCACTGTACGCTTTTTTGAAACACTACAGACAAAATTGTAAATTTTAAATATCCTTTAAGTATTTATCACACGACAAAAGTGTAGGCTTGTCTAAATTGAAAGCTTTTGCAGACGAAAATTCAAATTCTGCTCAACCGATGGAATTTCTCTTTGATAGGGTAGATAAGTTTGTAGGTAAATGAGAAAAAATGCTGTTGTTACCAGTTAGTAGGTTTGTTAGTAATGTACTTATGCTAATGACACTCATGATGTTAGAGATAATAGTTCTTAATAATTCTTTGACATGACAATTTTAGTCTTATTCTAAATAAATTTCTATATTTGAAAGTAACACAGCTTCTGATTGGCTAA
Source organism: Hippopus hippopus (assembly GCA_946811185.2). Classification (NCBI taxonomy): domain Eukaryota; kingdom Metazoa; phylum Mollusca; class Bivalvia; order Cardiida; family Cardiidae; genus Hippopus; species Hippopus hippopus. Next base: position 54,134,503 of record OX328096.1, read on the forward strand.
ACCAAATGGTTTAGCCAATCTGAAGTTGTGTTACTATCTAAATCCAGAATTAAACAAAGAATGTTCTCAGGAATGGTTGGAGAATACGGGCCCGGGGTCCGTTCTTAAGAAAATTCTTTGTCTTATTCCCAAGAACTTTCAAAATTTAAAAGTAACCCAACCTGTTCTGCTAAACTAAATGGCTCAGCCAATCAGAAGTTGTATTACTTTCTAAATCCAGAGTTAGACCAAGAAGGCTGCTAAAAATGGTTGGTGAATATGGGTTCAGATTAAAATCAATGATCAGTTTGAAGGTAGTTCTCGCAAAATTGCAAGGAGGGAACGCAATGTCTGTTTGTCATTTCTTGAAAGCAAAGTATAATCAATTGCCGTCGGCCATCGTCTTTTATCTGTAATTTGTCTTTTTTCACTTGATTTGCTGTTTGAAAGGATTTTTACGCAATTTACGGTTGGTGGTGATTCTATTTTACGTTACAGTATGTCATTCCCCCTTTTCAGGTTGCATGCTCACTGTTGTACATTACATCGGCGAGACCGTAGGCGGATTCCTGCATTGGTTAGTGGTAGAGACGTTAGATTAGTTGTAAAAAATCCCGGGATAGATTCCTGCTGGAGGTATCGGTCTCATGCGGGTGTGCTAGGGTAAGGTGATATAAAGTTCCGACATTGTACCATTTAAACACAGCAAATAAATGAATAAGTCGACTGTTGTTGCAATGTAGCCGAAATAAAGTTTAAAACGGTGTAAAATGCCAGTCAAATGAGCAAATAAAAAATGACTATGAACTGTGCTCACCTATAATTTCTGGTGATCGTCTGTGGTTCACTGATTAACCTTTTACTACACAACCCCGAGTTTTAACGACTCCGAAGACAAAGGCCTTTGAAAAGATTGTAGGAAAAGAAGAAAATGCTGGTAACCAGCATTTTCTCCTTTTCCAACAATGTTTTCTTCCCCGTTTAAGCACATTTCAATGTTTGAGTCACGTTTAATTTGTCCTGCAAATGCTTTGAATTTGGACTAGTCTAAAATTGTGGCGTTTGATAAAGACTTAAGGCGTTGAGATTTGAAATAGGGAAATCTCTGCTACATATATATCCCTGTTTGGACTCAAAGAGGTGCCCTTGGTCAAAGCAGTGCTGATTTGATGGACATCTTCTGCTAATGGCGAACAGGCAAGATTAGACTTCACAGAATATGTAGTCTGTAGGGTTTTTGTCGTACTCCCAAAGTTTTAAAACGCATTTTTCCTGGTTTGCTGTGGAATGGTGTTGTATACTTGAAGCTCTCTCGTAAAAGTCAAATTGATTTACATGGCGCCAAATTTTATGAGAAAATCTGACACTTGCGAATAATCAGCGTACATAGAAGCTTTTTCGAGATAGTGTAGATCAAGATCAGACTGCACATTTACAATGTCAACTAGAATGGAGAAAGTCATGTAAAAACGCAGCATTGGAAGTGAAATTGCTTTAATTCTATTTAGCAGTCTAAATGTTAAAGGATGTTTCATACAATATGAAGGCGACAAGCACATTTAGATTAGAACACTTGATAAGGATTTCTTTTATTTCGTAACCGCACGGATAGCATTGCGCAATCGATTGTTGCCTCTCTCTAATAAATTACTTTTCATGCTATTTCACATAGGAAACTTTCCTTCACAAATTGGTTCTGAGACTTGAGTTTCAAACAGACATGTTGATGAAGTGCTAGGAACAATATTCTACAACATTCTTTTTTCTTTTTATAGCGGAATATTTTCAATATTAGTAGTTTTCATGAACATTGGCGAGTTCTGATTGGCTGAAAAATTTTTTTCATAGCTCCATGAAAAAAAATAAGCAGTGCCGGAACTACTTTTGCAGTCAAACTAATGTAAACAAACATGTATACGAGAATCCGTAATGTTTTTCTGTCTGATTTTATATCCAGTCCGAATTTCAAATTGCTAGCTAAATTTATTTTCTCTGAATATTGGAAAAAAAATATTCAACAGTAAATTCAAAGAGCTTTAACCCATTGTCATTTTGTTAGGGCCTAACAAACTTACTTTCACCTTATTTCTAGCGTATTGAACTTCTTATAATAAATCTACTAAATCTATCAATGTTCAATACTATAATGACGTCATGAATTTACGTCATTATCACGTCATGAACCAGCAGATTTACCGCGCTATGAAACATCAATGAAATGAACATTAAATAAATAAGCAATGTTGGATTTACGAAAAAAAAAAACAGTTAGAGTAAATTTAAGTGCATATTTGTTGTCTGTGATATTGAATTATAAGGAATGAAGAGAACTTTTTTTGTTTTCATGGAAGTATGAAAAAAAAACCTAATCACACTTTTGTATGAAACCGCGAAGTGTATTAGATCTAGTCTAGGTTTTTTCTTTTCATAACTTCGCGGCTTCATACAAAAGTGTGATTAGGTTTTTTTTTCATATCTCCATGAAAACAAAAAAAAGTTCTCTTCATTCCTTAACTAATCTAGGTAATCGGGTAGTAGATCTACTATGAGTAAAAGAGGTTTGATGCATCTGTAAAAGTACAGTATCTATTCATGTCAGTAGATGTAAACGGAGAGAGCTGGGCCAAGCACCCGATAAAGCATAAAAACCCAAGCCCTATATCGTCCCGATCCAAGCATAAAAGCCAAGCCGTGCATTAAGGTCAAACGAGTGCATTAAGGTCATCAGAGGGTAAAGGTAAAATGGGGGTAAAGGTCAAATGAGTGCATTAAGGTCAAACGAGTGCATTAAGGTCATCAGAGGGTAAAGGTCAAATGGGGGTAAAGGTCAAACGAGTGCATTAAGGTCATCAGAGGGTAAAGGTAAAATGGGGGTAAAGGTCAAACAGTGCATTAAGGTCATCAGAGGGTAAAGGTAAAATGGGGGTAAAGGTCAAACGAGTGCATTAAGGTCATCAGAGGGGGTTAAGATCAAACGAGTGCATTAAGGTAATCTGAGGGGGTTAAGATCAAACGAGTGCCTGAAGGTATCTGAGGGGGTTAAGATCAAACGAGTGCCTGAAGGTATCTGAGGGGGTTAAGATAATCTGAGGGGGTTAAGATCAAACGAGTGAGAAGATAATCTGAGGGGGTTAAGATCAAACGAGAGTGAAGGTAATCTGAGGGGGTGAAGGGTACGCGAACGGGCGTTCTATCGCGCTCATTTCTACCAATATACATAATGGATTTCTCCATGTATTTTTGAAAAATAAATCAAAGTAAACGTAAAAACGTATGGAACCGCTAAAAGAGTTTCTAAAAGAATTAAACTTAGACAAAGACGGGGGTTTAATGGATGCTATATATAACATGAAAGAGAATTTGCTAAATGTAGATATAGCTAAAGGTAAATTTAAAAAGTTAATTTACTCTACACCAGGTGAGTCACGAAGCGAGGCTTCCGCAAGATTCGCAACGCTTCTAGTTACGTATACGAACTTTATTTTAGATTCTATCAATCCGGAAATTAGACGAGATTTAGGCTTAAAGGCGACATTTTGGAAACACATTTACGAGAGTGGAAACCTCTCTAAGAGAGATTTAATATTTAAGATTAAGAATACTCTAGGGCAAAAAGTAGAGAAAGGGCTAACGAGAAACGAAATAGTGTATGAAACGATAGTAAATTTTTTATACGTGGTTGAGAATGGTCGTTCAAATTATATAAAGAATAAAAGAAAAATGCGGGGAGGACAAGCTTTAAAAATTTTAAGTATGACGAACAGAATAGCTAAAAAGGTTGGGTGCTAAAATATTGATATCAAATTAATAATAAAGAAATTTTATAAATGTCTGACTTTTTTGTATCCACTCACACTTTCACAGCATACACAAACTTAAACGACCTTGATTTAGGTGTAATCTTTGATGAAGTTGACATAAATTCTTCTCTCACCCATATGCTATATAAAGAGAGAGAAAAAGGTTTTAAGAAAAGAAAGGAAAATAAAACGAAACATTTATTAAACTGTATATCATTTACTTTTTCCAAAAAAGTTAACCTTAAACTTTTTAGAAACGGGGTAATTCAAGTTACGGGTTGTAAAAACTTTGATGATTGTAAATCGGGTTTACTTTTATTTTGGGATCTTAAATGTTGTTCTAAGTTCGATCATTTAGAAGCTCATATAGTTTCGACAATGAGAAACGTTATTTTTAAGTTAGGATTCTCAGTTGATAGAGAAAAGTTATTTCGATACGTGATTAAAAATTCGAACGGTCTCGAGAGCCTCCCTGCGGTCAGCAGGGTATCTCGCATTAATGAAAAGCAGTATCGCGTAACTATAGACTCGATAGATGATATGCCAGTTTATAAAATTAGAATAGAAGACGAGAGATTAATAGAAGAACCAAATATAACTTATAGCGAGTTTGGAATTAATAAAGCTTTAAAGAAGAAATATATTAGTATATTTATATTTACAACGGGAAAAGTCCTGTGTTCGGGTGTTCATGAGAAGTATCAAACTTGGGTTATAGAATGGTTCTTAGATTTAGTAAAACGCGAGGATATAAAAGCGAAAGAAGCTAGTAATTTTTCGCTAAAAAAATATATACTTCCGAGTTATTTTAAAGAAATACGATAGCATAAAAAATTAAATTTAAGTAAAAAAATCCTATATAAAAAATGTGGGAGGATATGAATTGTATCAAAAGTGGAGAACTTCGTATAGAAGATCTTTCTATAGATTACGCGAATAAATATAAAAGCAAGGAGTATGATTTTGTTAAGATTCCAGTAAAGTACAGATACCCTAATAATAAAAATGGTCCGTTGTTTATGCGTACCCCCGTTTTGTTTTCAAACGGTGTTAATGCGTTTGATAAAGCGGAAGAAAAAGGTCTAAAAGATTGCTCGTTACCTTTAGTATGTTATAACGGTGGAAAACCTATGAAAAAGGAAAGAGCTTTTAAAGAAGATCTGGAAAAACTAACGGGTTTCTTCCGAGAGCATGGAAAGGACAAAGAACTAAAAGAAGATAGGATTAGAAATTTAGGCGCAATTAATATTTTAAGATATACTGATGATGGATCGGCTATGATATACGCAAAACTTTACGAAAACAAAGAATCTAGGACCCTCTTTTACGATAAAGACGGCAAAGAGGTAGACCCTCTTTCATATAAGGAAATTGCTTGTAAGTTGTTTTGTATTTTAAAAGTAGAAGGAATATTTAAAAATAGAAACGTCGAAACGATCCAGATTAAAGTTATATCGGTAAAAATAGTAGAAAAGAATGTAGAAATACCGAATAAGGAAAAGGCAATTATACCTAATATTTTAGATGAATGTCCAAGTTCTGACGAGGAAGAGGATGATGAATAAAGTACGGGTACCCTGCTGATCCTCGGAGTCCCTCGGACGACGACCGCAGGGAAGCATCAAGCGTAAAAATATAACTTTTATAAACAAGAAGTTATATTTTTTTATGAGTCTATAACTCTAATTGTATCAGGATAGATATATAAGAGTGTGTTATATTACGACTGTCTGTCCTCGAGATAAAGTTTATGATTTCACATTCCCTTACCTCCAACGCCCTCGGAAAAACGGTACAGCTACAATCTTCGTTTACTTTTTTTATAATAGAGTAATCAACCTGCTCTCTACCGTTTACCGTTATATTAATTTTAACGTCTTCTTCAGGTGCATTACGATCTTCCTTTACGATCGTTAAACTTCCCCTTATGATTCTTCCCTTCGCACTCATACAATAACCACCCAAACCATGCTTTCTACCTGAGTTACCATTACCGAATGAAAATTCGAAATTACCGTTTCCAATCGGTCCGTTTTCTTCAGCCCACACGGTTATAATAGGATGTAATAAAGGAATCTGCCTTTCTATCTTTTCTATCTTTCGATCTATATAGACTTTGTTTACTAAATCATCCCATCTTCTAGGAAGTCCGGGGTTTCTTAGAGAATGACCCTTAAAACTAACGTCAGCCACTGCCTCGAAACTTCCATCCGGATTTTTTACGATGGCTCCACCATTGTCGACATAGTCTTTATTCGCAGCGGCATCGTGGGATGTGGGGTTGGGTAACCCGGTAATCGAGTTACTATTCATATTGATATCAGCTTTAGCGGTAAAAGATCCATCAGGGTTTATAGTCAAAGCTTTTTCGCCCGCAGTAGCCTCATCTACGGTGGTATCTACGTAAAACTTATTAGCAGCCTGATCGTGTCTCGTAGGGATTCCGAGGTTGTTAATTACTTGCCCTGCCATAGAGATTGCATCAACTGCCTGATACCACCTTCCATCTCTAAGTTCGAAGGCTCGATTGAAGTTGTCAACATACTTCTTAGTAGCAGCTTCATTAGGTTCTTTAGGTTCCTTAACATTCCGTATCTCGTTGAAACCCATATTTATAAATCCGAGTGCCTGATACCCCCCGTTTTCTTTTATCCACCCCCCACTTGAAGTTCCATTCACGTAATCCTTAGTCGCCACGTCGTGCGAATTTACCGGGTTACTAACCCTCGTTAATGTATTACCATTCATGTCTATAGAACCAGTAACAACGGTCGTTCCATCCACGCGTAAAAAGTTATTGTTCACGTAAGCGAGTGACACACTATCACCGATTGTGCCACCATCATCTTTCATTCTTCCGAATTTGTCAACGGGCATTTTAATACTAAAAAAGTTTATTTAAAACGTTTTGAAACTCGGGGACCCGGGATAACTCTTTTAGAATGTATAAACATAAATGACCGCAAAATACTTGTCCCGCTCCTTGAAATTGATCAGTATTGTACTGTATCGGGCTTTTTAAATACTCTCGAATTTCAATAGGTGGTTGTACGCCGTAACTGTCAAAATAAATTTTAGTTTTACCGTTTTTATACCAAGCGACCCAATGTGTACCAGGTCCGCCGCTTTTATCGAAGTTTACTATACCGCATTCTTTTTTACTCGGTTTTTTCGGTAATGTATCTAGTAAAAAAACTCCTCTAAAATAAGGAATCTTTAATCTTTTCGCCGCATCTTCCAATTCGAAATTGCCCAACGGTTTATTCGGTAAAATTACGTTTTCGATCGAAATATTTGCCATTTTTAGAATTGTTCGATATCTTTATTATCGACCCAAGAATTAAATTCGTTGGAATAGCCTTTCCACTTTACGAGAGATTTATCTTTTTGTTTTTTAATAACCTTTTCTATCCTAAACGTCTCTTGGGTAGTTTTCTGAAGTTCGGGTTCATAAAATGCGCCTTCTATTTCTTCTCCGTTAAGATCCTTAATACTATACGTTATAGGCGATGTACGTTTTACTTCGGAAACTATAAAAACCTCTTCCGTCCATCTCGTCGTATAACCTTTCTCGAAAGTCTTTTTCTTTTTAGATATTCTCACTTTATCACCCACGGAAAACTTAGGTGCTTTTACTTCAACATGATGAGGGTAAAGGTTTCTCCAAACCATAGTTTCATTCTCTTTCTTACTAGCCTCTACCGGCGTCATTTTAATAGAGGAATGGATAGTATTATTATACTCCTTAACGAGATCTTGCAAGACATCGATGTAAACGTTCGTAGAGTTAGCGGAGAAATACTTCCACATCTTCTCCTTCATCGTTCTAATCCATCGTTCAACGACGCTAGATTTCTCTTCGTTCTGTGTGGAATACAATTGAACCAACGCTTTTACGTCTTTGTTGTAAAACTCCCGACCTTCATCGACCCACAATTTCTTCGGCTTTCTTTCCTTAAAAATAGCTTCAAACGCTTCAGCCGTCACCTTGTCTGTCTTGTTTTTCAACGGGACCAGCCACCCGTACTTCGAAAAGATGTCGATCACAGCGAGAAGATAATTATTGCCTCGATTATACTTAGAAAAAGCGCGCATGTCGACTAAATCCGCGGCCCATATACTATCGATACCGTTCACTATAACTCTCCTCTTCTTAAACCTTCGTCTTACGGGTTTGTGCAATTCCTCCGCCAGAGTCAACATTTTCGGGTTTTTTTTATCACCCCCATTCCGAACTGCATCTTCGTACCTATGAGTCTACTTACCAAACCCCGTTCCATCTTTTCTCTAATAGAAGGGTTGTAAATACCATCCAATTCCGCCAACATATTCTTGTCACACACCGCGTTTCTTGTAGCAGTGTCATTGTGCTTAAGATAACAAACATCGTGGTTGTAAGCGGCCTTATCGACGCGGTTGATCGGTTTGCTCCACTTCTTCGGCTTTAAATCCGGATTTAACCTCTTATTTAATTTAGTGCCTGGTCCTGTAAAGTTGTGTCCGGGTAGATGCATTTCAACGGGTAAATTATCTATAAATTTGTTTAAGATGCTACTCCCGGTGGTTTTTTTTATAAACTGAGTTTTACTTATTCCACAAACCACGCATTTCCCCTGCATCATATGTCTTCCGTTTTTAGAAACGGAATATTTTATATTATTCGTATTTGTACGTTTTTTACATTTAACGCAATACATCTTTTTATATAAAATAAAAAAAGTTAAATAGAAAATGGATATTATAAACTTGTCATGGAATGATGTAGTATCAAAGAGATTTAATCACCCCCTTTTACCGAGAAGTATCAGAGGTTTAATTATAGGCAAATCGGGATGCGGTAAAACTACTTTATTGTTAAACCTTTTACTCAGACCGGGTTGGCTTGATTACAACGATTTGAGCGTTTTCGGAAAAAGCCTTTTTCAACCGGAATACCGAATACTAAAAAAGGCTTTTGAAGAAAAACTACCGAAAGAATGTATCTTTAGGTTGTTTGACATGCGTGATGAGATACAAGAACTAAACATTGTACCGACGGCAGTAGTCGAAGAATGGATTAAAACGATTAAAAATAAATCGGATATAGATTGCAACTTCTTCGAGAACGCGAGCGATATGCCCGATCCGAGAGAGTTAAACTTGGAAAATAAAAATTTAATTATTTTTGACGATTTACTTTTAGAAAGACAGAATAAATGCGAGTGTTATTACGTTCGAGGAAGGCATAGTAACGTCGACTGTTTTTACCTCTCACAAAATTACTTTAGGCTACCGAGGCAAACCATCAGAGAGAACGCCAATTTTATCTGTCTCTTTTCGCAAGACCTAAAAAACGTTAACCATATTTATAACGATCATGTGGGTGACGATATGCCTAAGGACGAGTTCAGAAAATTCTGTCAAAAGGCGTGGGAAAAACCACACGGCTTTGCTATCATTGACTTAACGAGTAAAAAGCATGATGGGAAGTATAGAAACGGTTTTGATAATTTTTATATACCGAGGTCGGTTTAAAAAATATTTTCGCTTTTTTTAAAAGATGGACATAGATCTTTTAAAAAAGATTGTAAAAAATACGGAACACAAAACATCGCTTCAAATCATTGTAAGCGATAACAAAACGCGTTTTAGAACGAGGTTTAATCCTCCGATTCAGCTTGAAAAGGATAAAGTATACGAAATAGCTTTAGTAAACCTCGAAACTTACTACTCTTTTCCAAATATTGATGAAACGAACAACACATTAGTTTATTCTCCGGACAATGGCACCTCATGGATTAAAATAAAAATACCTGAAGGAAGTTATGACCTTGTTGACATTAATGATACAATTCAGCAGGAAATGAGAAAAAAGGGTCATTATGATAGAGTTAATGAAGAGTATCCTATTAACTTTTCTGCAAACACTAATACCCTAAAGTCTGTTCTTACTCTAGAAGATGGCTACCAAGTAGATTTTAATCAACCGAGATCCCTTTCTAAAGTATTAGGATTTACTCGCGCTAAATACACGCGAGGATTTCACGAGTCGGAGAATGTAGTGAACATTCTTAGCATAAATAGTTTGCTCGTTAACATAGATATTATTTCGGGAAGTTACGTTAATGGCTCAACAAAAAACACTATTTACTCTTTTTTCCCGGACGTTGCACCTGGATATAAGATAACTGAGTCACCAGTTAATTTAGTATACTTACCAATAACATTAGATGAAATACATAACCTAGAGGTAAATATTACGGATCAAGATGGTAATTTACTAAATCTTAGAAGCGAAAATTTAACGATTAGGTTTCATATTAGAGAAGCGAGATGACTCGTGTCGTCAGGGGTGATGATGGACCCAACTTGTTTGGGATAAATAAAAAATAGTTATATATAAAATGACGCGTTACACTAATGTTAAAGTAAATATATCGGAAGGGCAAAAGGAAAAGCTTCAACATGCTGTTAAAGCTGGTTGTTCAGCAACAAGTATTCGTTTAGGTCACGAAGATTTACGCGGTAATGATGTTTTAGCAATTACCGATTCACAAGCGAAGAAAATGGCTAAAGCCTATGAGGATGGTAGGGGTATAACTATTAGAATGTCTGCGAAACAACTTAAACATAACTCGAAAATAGAAGGAGGTTTTCTCGGAATGTTAGCTGGGTTAGCTGCTAGAGCTTTGCCGATGCTCGCAAAAACCGTTTTACCGGCTCTAGGTGTTGGTGCTCTTTCTGGATTAGCTCAAACGGGCGTACAAAAAGCGATGGGATCGGGTCTTTACCTTAAAAAAGGAGGATGTGTGTGCCAAGTTGAAACTGATGGATGTGGATTATACTTAAAACCATACAAAGGTAAAGGATTATCTCATGTTGGTGATGGGTTGTATCTAAAGCAAGGAGGAAAAATGTATGATGGAAGAGGACTTTTACTCGGACCTAATAGTCCATTCGCTAATATCCCTATCTTAGGAGCTATATTATAAAGGGACCCGGGATAAATATTATTTATAAAATAAAAAATGGACATACATAAATTCGGTATAAAGTCTAATATCTTCGCCCAACATAAAACTTGGCGGGGAATATTTTGGAAACCTCATTTAGACGGAGTAAGATTTCCTCCCTTAAAGCGTGATCCTCTAAAATGGAAAATATACTCGCAAGTAACTATCAAGATTCCTCCTCGTGATGGCACGAGAGTTCCGCTAGGATTTGGTTATATAACTACACGAGGAGTTGTAGTGATATCTGTAAGTAATAAATGGAAAGATAGTTTAACAATTCTTAATGGGACGCATCTTGATAGTGAGGCTGATGATATCTCAGTCTACATTTATAATTTCTCGCGAAAACCGATCGAAATACCTGAGGGAGAGTTAATCTGTTATTTAAAATATTTGGCATAAAAAAAAAAAAAAATTATTTTAATAAAATGACAGATACGGATCAAAAACACCCTAATAAAATATATCCTCAGTTACCCAAAGAACAAAGTACAGCAAGCGCCCCGCCTATCGAGATGCATGCAATGAGAGATGACAAAGGTCAGTCCTACCGTTTACAAAAAATATCTGAAGTACAACAGTTTCTTGAGAAGGAGATTCGAGAAAGAGAAGCTCTAGCCAAAAAGTACTTTCGTGCCTCTAGAATAGTAGACAACGTTGATATCGTCCTGGTAACCGTAACAATGGTTGCTGGTGCCGGCGGTATAGGTTTGCTTTCTACCGTTGTAGCTATTCCAGCTGTAGTAGCATTAGAAGCAACAGCTTTGGGAACCGGTCTTCTTTCATTGGTAGGTAAGTATGTTGTTAGAAATAGTAGAAGCAAAGGAGAAAAGCATCAAAAGATTAGAATGTTAGCTGACGCTAAGTTAGATACCGTTTCAACGCATATATCCAAAGCTTTAATTGACAATTATATCTCTGATGATGAATTCAAACTAATCATGGAAGAATTAGATAAATATCAAAGCATGAAGGAAGAGATACGTACCAAGATCAAGAAGAAGATTTCCTCAGAAAACGAAGAAACTCTAATAGAAAGGGGGAGGCGTGAGCAAAGGGAGTCGTTTCGGAGGCTTGTTGAAAAACATCACGACAACCTGCTCGAATATTAGATTGCCAGAAATCCGTTGTAGATGTATTTGTGAAATGGGTGATACCTCGGACATGTAATATATTACGTTGAAAACTATGTTGAAAACTACGTTGAAAACTGCGTTAAAAAACTATTTTAGTAATTTAAAAAAATGTCTTTTTTAAAAATCACTGATCCCACAAAAAGGGACTTAATCGTAAAAGAGTATCTCGAAACGAGAAAGAATATTCGGGATAATCTAATAGCGGAGAAAACGGGTGAACAACAACTTCAAACCGATCTTTCAAAGTTTTTTAAACCTATAACGGAAACGCAAAAAGCTACAGCGAGGGAGATTACGGAAGAACTTAAACCTATTAAAGAGGGTATTGAAAGCTTACCACAAGCTATTACTTTTCCAGACTCGTCTATAAAGGCTATTGAACGAACATTAGAAAAACAAGGAAAAGATCTCGGAGAAATAGCGAGAGTTATTTAATGAGACACGGTAACCCAAAAATAACAGATACAAAATTTGGAGAAAGGTATGATGAAAGTAGTAATAAATTAAAAATCGGTGACAAAATGATAATGTTTGATGGAAATGATATCATAATTGGTAAAGATGTATATGAAGGCACCCCCGGTCTATGGGAGTTAATCGTGTCTAAAAACCCGAATGACAATATTTTTAATGATGAGGATTATGATAATTACGCGAGGATGATGGTAAAAACGAGTGCTCTTCATCAGGATTACGATTCGAGCAAAAACCGACCTAATGCCAATAAAAGTGATAAATGGAAGAACATACACAAACCTATTTGGTATAATAGAAAAGAGTATGAAGGAAAGGGCACCGTTGTTATCCCATCTGACCCTAACACATTAATAGAAAGACTAGACCTGTTGATGGCAAGTAAAGAAGCGGGTAACACAGGCGTAAGAAACGAGTTAGTGAGCATTTGCGACGAATTAAAAAGACAAGGCGTTTTAAATTCGAACGCTTATAAAAATTTAATGTCTATATTATAAAAAATGATCATCGTTAAAAAACACGGATTTAAAAAAAGGTATTCATATGGCGGCGCTGGAATCTTTGATAGCGTTGCTAACTTTTTAGCGAGGCTTTTTACTAGTAGCGCAGCTAAACAAATTGCGTCTTCTGCCCTCGATGTAGGAAAGAGTGTAGCTAAGGAAGGTGCAAAGAAAGCTTTAGAGGTTGGAAACAGCGCTGCTGTAGATGTAGGAAAAAAATTAGTTACGAAAGCGATGAGGAAGCGGACCGAGGGTCAGCCGGTCGACCCGCCTACTCAGCTGACACCAAAGTCGAGGAAAATTTTACAAAAATATGACGCGGTGAAAACGCAAGACATTAATACGTTAATAGATGGATCTTCTCTGGACGCCATTGCTATTCAAGACTTAGTTAAAAGATTAAACAGAGGGACAGGCATTAAAACAGTATGAAAATCCAGCTATGGTTAGAACAAATATAATTTTATTTAAAATTATAATTGTTATTATAAAATGGACATTTTAAAAATCACCGAACCGATTTTGAGAGACGATAGTATTGATGAGTATGAACACCATGAGTATGAACCAATCACAGGTACACACCTCAACAACGCGGGAGGGGATATTAGGATTAACATCGAGACCCAAGATATTTTTACTCATCCTAGTGAGAGTTATTTACTTATTGTAGGTGAGTTAGTAAGAAGTGATACTGGAGCAGCTTACGATGCTAACACCGATATTTCTTTAACAAACAATGGTCTCATGTATCTTTTTAAAAATATTAAGTTTCAACTTTCGGGCATGGAGATTGAATCCGTATTGAATCCTGGCCATGCTACTACAATGCTTGGTTTGTTAAAATATCCGGATGATTTTTCTAAATCACAAGGGTTAAATCAATGTTGGTATAAAGATACAACGGCTAACGCGGGTGCTGGAAACACGGGTTTCGTCGTAAGAAGAAATTATATTATCAATAATCCTCTTCCAAGAGGTACCTTTAGCTTCAGAGTTCCATTAAAACATATATTCGGTTTTTGCGACGATTACGATAAGATATTGTACGGAATGAAGCAAACTCTCACATTAACGAGAAATGATGATAATGATGCGGTCTTTCGAGATAATGCCGCTCCCGCTGATGGTAGAATTAATTTACTTAGAATATCTTGGTTTATGCCACACGTGCTACCCGCTGATGGAGAGAAGATGCAACTTTATAAAATTATCGAGAAAAAAGAAAAAATACCGGTCGGATATAGAATGAGGCAGTGCGACTCTATCGCGGTTCCTCAGTCAACATCATTCACCTGGAGACTTTCTGTCAAATCATCTCCCGAAGTGCCGCGTTTTATCGTTGTTGCATTTCAGACTGGTAAAAGTGGTGATCAAGAGCAAAATCCAGCTATATTTGATCATAGAAACGTTAAAAATATTTATGTTACCTTAAATTCTACTAGATATCCCGCTGTTGATTATAATCTTTCATTCGTTGCGAACCAATTTAGTAGAGTGTATGGTGACGCTTCTCTATTTAGATCTAAGTTTTATAACATGAACGAAATGGTGTCAAACCCTAACATTACTCCCTCAGATTATAAAGCCCTTTATCCTTTGTTTTTGTTTGACGTTTCCAAACAGAGTGAGAGATTAAAATACTCTGTCACTGATATCCAAATTAAAGCGAGTTTTACCGAAAATGTGCTCGCGAACACAGAGGCATATGCCGTTATTATTAGCGATAGGTTAATTAACTTCCAGTCTGACGGAAATAAGATGAGCGTAGTGTATTAAGTTAAGGGGTTATTTCTTATATATAAAAAATGATAAAAAAGTTAAGTTAAGTAATTTGGTTACATATATAAAAATGATAAAGGTTCGCGATTTAAAAAAAATTCTTAGACAAAATGATATACCTTTTTATGGGTACTGGGATAAAAAGCGGTTATTTGAAGTAGTGGAAACACATGGGCTGTTACCGAAGGAGCCACCAAAAAAAGAAACAAGTAAAGACCATAAGTATGATAGATTAAAGACTATTATGCGTAATCCTAGGAAAGTCACTTTAGAGGATGTTAAAACTGGCGAAATAAAAACCTTTCCATCGATTTATAGCGCGAGTAAATTTATAGATCGATGCCCGCAAACGATCGGGAATTGGGACGGGAGAATTTGGAATGATAAATATAAGGTTACCATTCATTAACTTTATTACGATAATAGCGAATTCGTAATAAAGTTACGGAAATAAGATGAGCGTAGTGTATTAAGTTAAGGGATTATTTTCTATACATATAAAAAATGATAAAAAAGAAAAGTTAAGTAATTTGGTTACATATAAAAAATGGACAATTATAATATATATACCGTAAGCGGTTTAAAAAATTTGGCAAGGTCTAGAGGAATCAGAGGATTCTCTAGGCTTAAAAGAGCCGAATTAATTGCGCGTCTACGTAATCCTCCGTCTATCAGTCTAGCGGATCAATTCCGAGGATCCACAGTAGAAGACTTAAAAAAGGAAGCTAAGTCTAGTGGAATCCGAGGATACTCTAGGCTCAAAAGAAGCGAATTAATCGATCTCTTACTTAATCGGAGAGCGCCATTATTAGACTATAATATCGGTAATTTTGGAGCCGAGGTATTACAACCAACACCTTACACACCTCCCAGAGCCAGAGAAGAAGCAGGAACTTCACCTACAACCTCAGTTGAGGAGTTGATAAAGTATTTGGATAGTATTAAAGAAATTCCGATAAATATATCGCCTAGGATAAAAGCTTTAAAAAGAAAAATAGACAAGTTATATAAGGATAAAGATGAAATAAAGATTATAGAAAGATCATCAGCACTAAGGGGATTTGCGAAAGAATATTTTATAGAAGGTAAAGGAGAATATACTCCCGTTGATTTCCTTGATCTAGCGAAAGATAAAGTAACCGGTATTATTAGAAATAACCGTCAAACAAAAGTTAAACTCATTATGAATTGCATGATGAAACACTCTATTACCCAAGAGTTAAAAGAGATGAATTTTCATTCCGGTTATCCAATCGCTAACTTGGATGGGGAAGACGAGAATGAAATATATGATGTAATGGCGGAAGCTGTATTAGATGCTATAGCAGTCAAAGAAATGGAAACAGATTATTGGAGAGTCGTTTACGTAATCGATTTAAGATTATACACAGTATCGTTTAATCCAATAAGAGGTAATTCTTGGTTTCCAACTCCTCCTAAGATAGCGAATACAAAAAGCGTTATTAATCCGATAAATACGGATGATAATATGTGTTTTGCATATTGCATTCTTATAGCTTTAAACCCGACTAGTAACCACCCTGAAAGAATTGCTAGACTAATACCCTTGTTAAACAGTATAAATATGAAAGGGATTGCTTACCCAGTTTCCCTTTCCGATAAAATTAAATTTGAGAGACAAAATCTTTCGATATCGGTATCAATTTTCGGATATAATAATTCCACCGGTGTTTACCCGCTTAGTATAAGTAAGGAGATTTATAAAAGAGACCATCATATTAATCTTTTACTTCTCGAGGAGGACGGCACCAAACATTATTGTTTAATTAAAGACTTGAGTAAATTGTTATCTAAACAAATATCCGATCATAACGGTCAAACTTATATTTGCCAAAGATGTTTAAATCATTTCCAAGAAGAAGAAACTTTAAAGAAACATTTAGAGTATTGCGACGAAAAAGATGCCTGTAGAATAGACTTGCCTGAAAAGGGTACCACAATATCTTTTCAGAATTTTTATAGACAGCAGAGACATCCTTTCACAATTTACGCGGATATGGAGTCTACGTTAGAAAGGCAATATGAAAAGAGGGGGAATAGTACGAAGGTTATTCACGCTCATAAAATCTCAGGGTACTGTTTCTACGTTAAATCGCTTTACGAAGATGTCTACCCGCCTGAGGTTTTCCAATATTCCGGCGAAAATGCGGCTGAGGAATTCGTAGAGGATTTAGAAGATGTTATAAAAATAATAAGTAAGATACCAATGAGGCAAATAATTTTTAGAGCTGAGGATAAAAGGGAGTTTGATAGAGCAGAAAATTGTTGGATATGTAATAAACCATTTACGAAAGAAGATAAAAAAGTAAGAGACCATTGTCATTTTACTGGAAAGTTTAGGGGAGCCGCGCACAATACGTGTAATTTGAAATGTAGAAGACCTACTTTTACACCCGTATTCTTTCATAATCTTAGTAGGTATGATGCTCATTTATTTATAAAAGATTTAATGAATACACCCGGTGAAACGAGTTGTATACCAACAAACAAGGAAACGTATATAAGCGTGTCTAAAAGGATACCGATAGATTACTATGTATTTGATCAAAAATCGAAAGAATTTACAAAGAAGACTAAAATGCATGAGATTAGATTCCTCGATAGTTTTAAGTTTCTAGCTAGAAGTTTAGACGAACTCGCCAGGTCTCTATCCGAGGAGCAGAAGGTTAATCTCTCGAAATACTTCGAGGGGAAAGAGCTTGAAATGGTCTCTCAAAAAGGCATATTCCCGTACGAATGGTTCGATAGCCTTAGCAGATTTGAAGAAACGAAGCTACCTGAACGAAGGAAGTTTTACTCGAAGCTTAAATGTAGTGGAATTGATAAGGAGGGTTATCAACACGCGTTAAATGTATGGAAGACATTCAAGATGGAAACTTTTAAGGATTATCATGACCTATATAACAAAGTTGACGTTTTACTGCTAGCTGATGTTTTCGAGAACTTCAGGAACGTTTGCTTCGAGAATTACGGACTGGACCCATCTTGGTTTTATACGGCGCCAGGATTAGCTTGGGATGCGATGTTAAAAACTACTAAGGTAGAATTAGAACTATTATCAGACCCTGATATGATTTTATTTATCGAAAACGGAATAAGAGGAGGTATCTCGACTATTTTTAAACGATACGCGAAAGCGAATAATAAATATATGGGGGAAAAATCATCTAAATTTATTACTTATTTGGATGCGAATAATCTCTATGGCTGGGGAATGTCTCAAAAACTTCCTACCGGTAATTTTAAATGGATGGATAATCTAGAAAATTGGTGGGACCAGCCTTGTATAGTAGAGGTCGATTTAGAATATCCTAAAGAATTACACGATTTACACAATGATTTCCCTTTAGCTCCTGAAAGATTAAAGGCTGGCAAAGTCGAAAAACTTATACCTAATTTATACGATAAAAATAAATATATATTACATCGAGAAAACTTAAAGTTGTATTTAAGTTTAGGTCTAAAGCTTAAAAAGATTCATAGAGGGATAACTTTTGATGAGAGTGAATGGTTAAAACCTTATATAGATAAAAATACTAACCTAAGAACGAAAGCCAAAACCAACTTCGAAAAGGATTTCTTTAAACTTATGAATAATTCCGTATTTGGTAAGACTATGGAAAATATTAGGAATAGAGTAGATATAAAATTAGTTAGTACCAGGGAAAAAGCGGAAAAATTAGTCGCTAAACCAAATTATTACGATATAAGTATCCTCGATGAAAATTTATGTATAATTCAAATGAAAAAACTACGTTTATATTTTAATAAACCTATTTATGTAGGGATGTCTATTTTAGATTTAAGTAAGACATTGATGTATAACTTCCATTATAATTATATTAAAGATAAATATGGCGAAAAAGTTAAACTTCTTTTCACTGATACAGACAGTTTAATGTATGAAATAGAAACGGAAGATTTTTATAAGGACATTAGCGACGATGTTAAAGATTGGTTTGATACGAGTGAATATCCACCCGATCATCCTTCAGGTATTCCCACCGGATTAAATAAGAAAATTGTAGGTATGTTTAAAGATGAGACAAGTGGTAGGATTATGGAGGAGTTTGTGGGCCTCAGGTCTAAACTATACTCTTATAAAATGTGCGAGGATGAAGAGAATAAGAAATGCAAGGGAATTTCGAAGCAGGTAGTAAAAGCGTTTATCAAGCACGAACATTACAAAGAGTGTTTGTTCGAAAAGAAGACGCAATTAAGGAATATGGTAGTTATTAGGAGTCATAAGCACGAGTTGTATACTGAAGTAGTTAATAAAATCGCATTAAGCGGAGATGATGATAAACGCCATATCCTCGAAAATAATATCGATACGTTAGCATGGGGGCATACTAAGATAAGATAAAAAAGACCTAGATGCTTCCCTGCGGTCGTCGTCCCAGGGTTGGACCTCTAAAAAATATAACTTGTCTCGCCTGGAGGCTCGACTCCAGGTTTAAGTTATATTGGTAGAAATGAGCGCGATAGAACGCCCGTTCGCGTACCCTTCACCCCCTCAGATTACCTTCACTCTCGTTTGATCTTAACCCCCTCAGATTATCTTCTCACTCGTCTGATCTTAACCCCCTCAGATTATCTTAACCCCCTCAGATACCTTCAGGCACTCGTTTGATCTTAACCCCCTCAGATACCTTCAGGCACTCGTTTGATCTTAACCCCCTCAGATTACCTTAATGCACTCGTTTGATCTTAACCCCCTCTGATGACCTTAATGCACTCGTTTGACCTTTACCCCCATTTTACCTTTACCCTCTGATGACCTTAATGCACTGTTTGACCTTTACCCCCATTTTACCTTTACCCTCTGATGACCTTAATGCACTCGTTTGACCTTTACCCCCATTTGACCTTTACCCTCTGATGACCTTAATGCACTCGTTTGACCTTAATGCACTCATTTGACCTTTACCCCCATTTTACCTTTACCCTCTGATGACCTTAATGCACTCGTTTGACCTTAATGCACGGCTTGGCTTTTATGCTTGGATCGGGACGATATAGGGCTTGGGTTTTTATGCTTTATCGGGTGCTTGGCCCAGCTCTCTCCGTTTACATCTACTCATGTCATCTTGCACAGTCAGCTTCGGCTGACATAGGTCTAATTTTGCCTTTGTAAATTTTCTACATGTCAAAGGACTATTCTACCTTGTAATTCGTAAACTGTTAGACAAAATGGATCCATATTATGTGACAACTTGCTTGATGTGGTGAATTACAAAGAGGCATTAAACCCCCTATTTGTGAAGCGCTGCTTGATTATATCAAGTTGAAGAAATGATCTTTCTGACCAGTACCAAATACTCAGGATCATAGTTATACGCATTCTGTTGTCAGTTTAAAGACCCATTAGTGGACAAAAATCAATGCGGGTGTTAAAATACATTTAAGTTTATATCATTTAAAAGTATGGAAAATATTATGAAGATAACAATCTTTTATTGTGTGGTTGGTCGAATTGTTAGTCGCTATCAGAAATATGAATTTTAAAACCGGGCAAAAAGTAAAAAAGAGAAGGTAGAGTAACCAGGCAGGCTTTAACATGGTTTGGAAGTTTATTCCTCTGCCTGCGACTACCACTGGTACCGGCCGTACAATAACAGATTGTCATCGTTACAATAATTTCCATACTTTTACATGGTATAATTTAAATTTAAATGCATTTTAACACCCGCTTTGTTTACTTTTGGCAGCTGCTGTTACTTTTAGCAAATAGTGTTATATCGTGCTACCACTGCCTTACATATAATCCTGCCTATAATACCAAAAGAAAACAGCGTCAGATTGTTGTGCTAGCTTATCTCTCCACTGGATTAATTAAATAATCCTTAAGCTACTAAGCGAGACTCAAAGACCTTTTGCAGACAGAGTAGATTAAGACCAGACTGCACAGAACATTCAGTCTGATATTGGATCTACACTGTCCGATACGGAGATATTTCCCCACAAAATATAGCCTTGAAATAGCAAAATTTGACTTGAAAGTTTCATTTAACTTATTTAGCAAGTTAAGGATAAAGTACTTATAAGGGCACTCTTGGCAATAAAATTACACTTAGCCTGTATACTAGGGCCTGACCAACTCTGATTTTCATTTCCCCTACTTATTCCACTAACTCATTTCAGAACAAGTATTACAAGTAATGAAGAGCTCTTTGTTCATTCCCCCATAAATTATTGCTAGACACTGCTAAACAAGTCCGCTTTTCAGTCCTGCGAGTCCTTTGACTTACCCTTAGAGCGCCGAATATACCCAATAGACCTTCTCAGTCTTAACATGAGACCCAAATAAAGTAATTAGACGGTTGCTCTTGTTCAGAATATTTTAGCTTAGCGGACAGTGTAGATCAAGATCAGACTGCACGTTTTGTGCAGTCTGGTCTTGATCTACACTGGCTGCAATCGCAACTATTGTTGTAAATGGCGCTTTAAGGGTTAATTCAATATGCCAAGTCTATCCATCTGATTGACTCAGACGTTGTCTAAAAGCAAACTATAATCTTACCAGCATGCATTCTTTATAGTTCAAAAGAGATATTAGAGTTCCTGCAAATGTTTCTCGTCTGAGTCCATTATGCTTTATAAGAGCCACTTTTGTAATAAAACGGCTATTTTGAAAATTTTATTACAAATAGTCGTTTTATTACAAAAGTGGTTTTAACAATGCTTGTTTTTGAAGAAAAGGTACCCGTTCTATCTCCTACAAACGTCCGAAAGACGAAAAAAATCACACCCAATATCAATGGCAGTGTTGGTAGTAATGGGCACCAATCAGATAGCGCGTAGCAGAATGACATAGTCTTTTTTTTTTTCATATACATGTAACACAAAAATTCTATACTATTTAAAGATTCGTTTAGACAAAAAATATTCTGTCTGGGATCAATTTGAAACACGCTAAAAAAATTAGCCTAATTTGTTGTTAGAATGACAATTTTTGTGCATAAACAATGTCATAATTTGAATTTACAGGTCTTGCAAACTCTCACGATGCCTCGTAAAGTCTCGTAAAGTACAAGAAAGAATTATGCCCGGTAGAATTAAGGTATTAGCTGTTGTTAGATCGAAGATGGATGACAGACTGCCAGTTTATGCTTTTGATTAACTCTTTACTAAACAATCCTGTGTTTTAATGACCTTGAGGAAGAAATATTTTTGAAAACATAATGGGAAAAGGAGAAAATGTTGATGACCAGCATTTTCTCCTTTTCCCACTATGTTTTTCTATCCTTTCAAACACAAAACCGATTCTTTGAGTCACTTTTAATCTATCGTCTGCAAATATTCTCAGTTTGGAAAAGACTAACACTTGTAGTCTGGTAAAAAGATTACACGAAAACGGTATGGGCAGCAATGAGCTAATAATTACCGTGAAGCATCGTTTGCTGCAAAAGAAAAACCAGAAAATAAAAAAACGGCATAATGAATGATTTTAACCTTTGTGTGCGTTTGATTTTCACTCTATCAATCATCCGTTATTTACTTATCGATAAAGCTATTAGCTTTCAACGTTTACACCGGCAAACATCATGTACCAGTAATAGACGTGCAGTATACTAGAGTTACTGGCTTCTTTAGCGCTAATACGCGCAACCCAGTGCGCTTTTGCAACAAGTGTATATACCAGAACAAAGATTAAGAATCTTCCTTTGAAATGATATTTCTTTTCTGTTTCTAGTCCTTAATTTTAGTTGGTCTAACATAACGTGCCTCTATGGTAAGTTGTTAAATTTACAAATGTTCATTACATTATGGTCCTAAAAACAATTACAGCACAACACAGATAACTGTCTCCGAATGCAAATTTAGGTTTTGACTGGTTGCATCAGGGTACAGGGACGATCATGGGAAAAAATGGTAGTAATCTCCGCACATATTTTGTGCACACTTTTAAAGTCACATATGTATTTACACGAATTGACGACAAATCTATAGAATTTGAATATACATGTTGAGCGCGTATTTAATAACCCTTCGCTTAAAATACAGATACACGTACTTTCAATGTAAACCCTAAACGAAAGAAAAGAAAAGCTTATTTAACCTTCTATTGAAGAAGATATTCACGTTTCCCAAAACAGACACAAAATTGCTGCAAAACACGATAGATTTCGTTATTTATTTCAATTTTTTAAAGTTATAAACGACTTTTAAAAGCGCTCTAGGCAATAAAAGTTTAATAATTTGTCCGTGGTCATATGTGTCTCTTAATATAATTAATATTAATGGCATTTCGATACAATACAGATTGAACCGACCAAACAGAAAGTCGGTGCAGCGCTGTAGCTTTTCTACCGGAAAATTCACGATGGACTTGAGACGGTATGGAGCACAATAAATGTCCAAATATGAAAAGAAGAATCGTAAAACGTCTCATTATTGAGACTAAAATCAAACTAACCCGTCCTGCTATATTCTGCAAGAGCTGATTGGGACCGTTTTAAAATGTAGATTTTTAACTTATTCTTTGCACAGGCATGTGTCCCTTCACCACTACTTTTTAAAGAGGAAAGAAGTCACAAGATTAGTAGTGGACAGTTTTAACCACGTGTATGTACAGCTAACAGGAGGAAGCGCGGAACCGTGTCAACGTTATTGATATCTCCAATATTGACGCCATCATGATCGTCATGTTTTACGCCAATCAATCAACCAAACGGACCCACTTTATTCTGATCTGGTGCCCCACTCTCATCATATTTTGCTTCCATCGTGCTAAAGTGAGGCAAGTTGCTATTTGAAACGCTAGTTAAGAAATGGTAGTAGCGGTATATCTGCAAATACAAATAACAGCGATCTACGAGTATTTGCGCTTTAAAATGAATCCAGATATTAAGAGATACAACAGTGCAGCGAGAAAAACTATACGTAATAAATCGACTGTCATCACATGAAAACAAAAACCATATGAGCCGCGCTCTGTGAAAAGGGGGCTTAATGCATCTGCGAAAAGTTTCGACCCAGGTCAGCCTGCGCAGTCCGCGCAGGCTGACCTGGGCCGAAACTTTTCGCTATTGGTCGATTTTCTGCATGTCAAAGGATCAGTCTACCTCATGATTGAGTCGGTTGTTAAAAAAAGTGGCTATTATGGATCCATAAGTATGTGATGGCTTTCTTGGTATGATGGATTACGGAGATGCATTAAGCCCCCTTTTGCCAGAGCGCGGCTCATATATACTTGGTCTGTCATATGTACATAGTTATACGTCAATATTGCCCTATTTTTGCCTCGTGGAGAATGTGTGATAACATTGTTGGTAAAAAAGAAAACCCACGGTCCGTATTCACGAACTATTCTTAAGAACATTCTTTGTGTTAGTTATACTCCAGATTTTTTTTTTATATTTGAGAGTAACACAACTTCTGATTGGCTAAACCATTTGGTTTAGCCAATCAGAAGTTGTGTTACTTTCAAATTTAGAAAATCTCGGAGAATAAGACAAAGGGTACTCTCAAGCATGGTTGGTGAGTACGGACCCTGGTTACCAACTTTTTCTCCTTTTCCCACAATGCTTCCTAGTATATCAAAGAGAAATTCCGTTATTCGAACCACATTTAAGCTTTCGATATAGACGTCTAGTGAAAAGTTATTTACATTTCCGCTTACTGCACAGAAACGAACATTCCATCTCCTTAAGCAAAAAACTGCAGTCTGTCAATATGAGCTATGGTTAGTCAGACAAATTATGTCTCGCCGGATAAATCTTTGCAGACCCTTAATCCTTTTAGAACTATCGGCGAATAAAAAAGGGACTTTTGCGGACGCTATAGATCAAGAGCGGTGCTTATAAAACTTTTTTTCACGTCGGCCTCAGCTGAGCATGAAATTTCAAAATTATACAGAATTGATTTGATACACCTCACAGAGCAACTTTTCTTACTTTTCGAACTTCTCTTTCTTTCTTTCTTCTTTCAATGAAATTAAAAAGCTTTATTTCTCATTGTCGTAGTTGCAGATGCACTAATGAAATTTAAAGTTTGAGCATTATAAGCGCAGATGCCGATCTTGGATCTATACCATCTGTACCATCCGCTTATTAAGTCTAGCGTACAAGATAAAACCATTCTGTGGATTTTCTTTTCAGGCGTCAAACAGGTCTCGTTTTAACGTTTATCCTGATAAATAACTAAGATGAAATGTTCAATTCGATAGTAAGATCCCAAGTATTGCTATTTCAAAGTTATGTTTTGGGGAATACTATCTCATCGGACAGTGAAGATTCAAGATCAGACTGCGCGTTCTGTGCAGTCTGATCTTGATCTACATTGTCCGCAAAAGGTCAGTGAATCGCGCTAAGCAGCCTAAGGGTTAATATTTGGTACTGAAGGAGTCAACCCCTCAATGGTAACGGCAACGGTAGGTATCTTGGGACAGTATAGATCACCTACCGGGCCGGTATTCACCACACATTCTAAATGTAGTTTTCCAAGACTAATTCTAAATTTAGAAAACAGTTTGCGATAGGCTAAAACATTTGAATAATTAAGCCGGTCATAACTTGCGTTACTTTGAAATGTAGGAATTTCTGGAAGAATCAGACTCATGTATCAATCTAAAATAATCGGAAGCATTAATTTTGCGACAAATTAACTTTGGCTTACTTGATGAAATTGACATTCAAAAGGGGAAAAGCGTTGTAGTAGAAAAAGGAAAAAATGGTGGTTACCAGTCATTGCTTCATTTCCTACAATGTTTTCAAAAGCATTATTCTTGGTGGTTTTTAAAACGAAACGGCCTTGACATTGCAACCATTGAGCTTCTACCGATTTAAGCCATGCTATGTGAAAAGGCGTTTTAATGCCTCCGCAAAAAGTATCTTTCAGGTCCGCCTGCGCAGTCCACGCAGGCGGTTGTTAGACAAAATAGATTCGATGGATCCATAGGACCGTAACTAAATGACGGTGCTTAATATTATGCATCACGGAGATGCATTAAACCCCCTTTTCCCAGAGCATGGCTCATTCTTTTTATACGTCTGAGCCACTGCAGCTCGGTGCTTTTACGCAGGGTCTAGCAATACAGAGGTTGCTCCTCCGATTCCCGGCTTGATTTTAAACCTACTCCAAGGACGGTTGAAAACCATTGCTATCAAAAGGTTAATTCTCTCCCACCTTTAGATATTGGTTTTATATTGTCTGTGTTTATTTGGAAAAGCGACCAGTGGTTTATGGAGAATGTCATGCGTGGCACTGGAAAAGAAACGCAGGGAATGCATGAGTACGTGCACTTGCCGTCGTTTTATAACTGCTGGCATACCAATAATAACGGCGTCAAACATCAAACCAACAACTAAACAGCTGATTCATAAAACAGTCAATGGGTTTGTCATCAACAACAAAGTTACCTGGAATGAAGTGATGATGTCTGAAACAGCCGTACTAAACCTTATCCTGCAAGATAAGTTAAATGAAACTTTCAAGCCGATAGTAAAACCTTGAATAATGCTATTTCAAACTTAATTTTTGGAGAAAAATATCTCCTTAACGGACAGTGTAGATTCAAGATCAGACTGCACGTTCTCTGCAGTCTGATCTTGATCTACACTGTCCGCAAAAGGTCAGTGAATCGCACTTAGCAGCCCGAGGGTTAACCCTTTTCTATGGACAGAAGACTTCTTCTTTTTGCTGACGCCTTACGAAAATACTGTTGCAAAATGAGTAATTGCTCTGCACGAGCACTTTCTCCTGTTATCACAATGCTTTCATTTTCAAATGTATGCTTGTATGTAACCTTTAAGTCATATTATTATTTATAATTTACACGTATGTTTTTTAAGTTGTCTACTAAAAGTTTATCTCAAGGCGGTAAATGCATTAACTCTCTACCAAACGAAAACATTTTAGACTTGTACAAATTGAAAGCACTCGCAAACGAAAAGTTTTAATATCATCAAAATGATGGGATTTGTGCTAGAAATGGTAGAAAACATCATGGGAAATGGAGAAAATGCTGGTTACCAGCATTTTCTTCTTTTCCCAGAATGTTTTCAAAAGTTTTGTTCACCTGGGTCGTTAAGACTCGGGATTGTGTGGTAAATGCGTTAAGAAACAAATCTCGGTCATAAATCTTGTTTATTGCTATCGTGGGTGCATTTGTCTCTTGTGATAACTTGTTGACCAATTTTGTTTCTTTTATTGTCTGCCAACAACAAAGGCATACCGACATGCTTGCGTGCATCAAACGTGGTTGTTTCTGTACTTAGCATATCTGTTGGTTGAGTAATTCTTTAATCCACCATGTCGCATAATTGTAAAAACTGGTGTCATAAAACTCACCAACGATTCTAAACCAAATTTCAGGTCCAGCAGCATGATTGGCTTCCACAGAAGGCTTCAGCCAATCGGATTGCAAGACTTGAAATTTCGAATTAGAACAATGTTAAGAATGGTTGTTTGAAACGGACCCAGAACTTGTTTGTAACCCACATACTCGTCCAATGTTACAACTTTCGAATATCCATCCATCTATCCATCCATCCATAACGAGCCCCGGTAGCTCAATCGGTAGCGTACAGGGCTTGAGAACGGGAGGTCGCCGGTTCGATCCCCGGCTCTGTCAATTTTTTTTCAGGGATTGATGATAGTCATTGCGACAGGATTCATTCTTTTCTCACCGCTGACCATTGTTTCGACAATGTTATGTGGGAAAGCACCAGCGGCTTGGAAAGAATATTGTGCGGAGTACTGGTATAAGAAACTCCAGGAATGCATGGTTAGGTGCACTGGCCGCCGCGATATAACTGAAATAATGTTGAAAGCGGCGTTAAACACCATGCAATCAATCAATCAATCCATCCATCCATCCACATCGATCGCTCGATCGATCTATCCATCCATCCATCCACCCATCCATCCCATCCATCCACCCATCCATCTTTGATTGACATTATACCATGCAAGATTTGATTCTTGTTGATACTTTTCATTCATAAATTGTCTTTCTACTGAAACAAAAAGACGTTGTTGGCATTTATTTCAAGCTAGCATTTTCCGCTACATTAACGATGACAAAATGTTTTCTAGCATAGTGCTCTTTCGGTTAATGGAAACATGTTTAACTCTTCTTCTCTGATGTTAAGGGGAACTGTCAATTAAAGCCTGTTTTACTTCGAACCTGCTACTTTATCAAGGACATATGACAGAGAAGAGCTATGCAAAAAGGGGATCTAACGCATCTGCAAAAGGTATCGACCCATGTCAGCCTGCGCAGTCCGCGCAGGCTTACCCGAGTCCAAACTTTTTGCTATTGTTAATTTCTGCATGCCAAGTCTTACTCGTGGTTGAGAAAGCTTTTAGATAAACAGATCCATGTTATGTGAAGACTTGTTAGGTTCTAATACATCGTACAAAGATGCGTTTAACCCCCTTTGTCCAAACCGCCGCTCAGATGTACATGTATTCTATTTCATGTGTCTATTTTTAGAAATGTTATAGGTAAAGAAATGTCGTAATTTAAGCTGGGGGGAATTATTTCCCCGTCACTGTGAATATTTTCCTCCTGCCGAAAATCTGGAACTACTTTTTCAAGTTTTTTAAGTTTTTAAGTTTTAAAAGTGGCATTCGTTGACAAAATAATCAGAGGAAATATAATAGAGTTTATTTCATCAGCTTGTGGTTAATATGGGGAAATATTTGCCGAAAAAGGGAAAGGTATGCGAGAATAACGAGTGCCAAGGGAAAGGTATGCGAAAATAACGAGTGCCAAGGCACTCGTTATTTTCGCATACCTTTCCCTTTTTCGGCAAATATTTCCCCATATTAACCACAAGCTGATGAAATAAACTCTATGTATTTTGTGGTCCGTCCGTAAGCGTGACCGTCAACCATTTAAATAGAACCCCGAAAACACGGAACACTTTTGATTTTAAAAACTGCCTGTCCAAACGAAGACTGGTGTGGCTTGTCGAAAGATGTCACGGGTAAATATGGGTAAAGTCAGTGCTTACTGTATAGACTGTTACTCCTACCATGCTGACAGGGGTTATTTTGTGTATATACGATTTGGCTTCAGTACCCAAATGCATTAAGCCTACAAGTCCCTGCCGAAAAGTTTGGTAATTTATTCTTCGCAATCCTGAATCTGCAGACGCTCAGACCTGTGTGTTATTGATTGCACTGTGAACACTCTGACACGCATTAATTTCAACTAATTTGGAAAACCAATGCAAATGTCTGACAATACATCGATGTGTTGCACCATTTTGTTGTAAATACAGCATTGAATCGTGTATTCTGCCAGTAGAACAATCCTCACAGCGCTTGGTTAGAATACTTTACTGTTAAAATCCAAATCAGAATTCTTTCGAAGTTGTTGCAAGCCTTGGAAAACAGGAGGAGTGCTTGAGTGTGTGTGTGTTTTTTATGGCAAAAGCTCCTTTTTGAACAGTGACTGTTATACCGTTAAACTCTTCTTTCTGCCCTTCGCAGAGAATAAACACCAGTTTTCAGGAACTCTAGAATACCTTTTACATTTATGGATTAAAAATGACTCAACAAATTTATTCCCAGCGTGGGAGGATGGCATGCTGATGAAACAACCTGAGATGATAAAAGCGTACTTGATTTTCACTTGCACGTTTAACATGTGTTGTCTCACTCAGTCTGGATAAATCAGGTGGCTCAGTTTTCTTGGCAGTGCATCAAGTTCAACTGATCTACAGTCACAGGCATCCCTGACACCTTTGTCGGTTACCCGATATAATTTGATAACACCACATTGGTAATTTTGAGAAAGGGGGGGGGGGGAAGGGGGAGACTTTATCTTCATTCACAAGAAATGACGAGGTAGCCTGAGCAATTAAAAAGAAATAAAACATGGAGGATTTGGGTTAGATAGCCTTGTCCATCCACCATTATGTTTGGACTTCAGTTTATTTTTGTCTTTTATCACATAAAACCTCCTCCAGCCGTATTTTAAACCCATGACCTATTTTTGATATTACACTAGTGTATTATCTTTTTTCTTGTCTCTGTTCTGGTTAATTTGTAGTTATATGAGCGTGTGAGCCGGCAAAACAACCCTAACACGTTCGGAAACTTGTACTACTTCACCATTTCGCGGGAAAATGACATCATGTTGCTAGGACATATACGCAAGGAAGGTTTTATGGTTTTCATGCTTAATTGCAACAAGAAATACAGAGCAAGGTATTCAAAATCAATAAAATTGATAAATTGTTGAAATCCTTCGATTCACTACCTGTATAAACTGTTTTATTCTACTTCGACGTATATGTCACGGATCTATCTTCTCGTGTATGTAAACACTTCAAACCGAACTACAATTGTAAACATGAACGGTATATAGGCTAAATGTTATGATGCAGGATCTTGTTTGTCTGTCATTCTTTTTATGTGGTAAATAGAAACTCAAGTTCGTGCTTATGGAATATCACTGTTATCAAACTAGTTGATTAACTTGCGTTTGACGCTCGCCAAGGCTCGCGTCATACAATTTTATTCAGCTCGTTTGATAAAAATGACAGAACGTAAACACTCATGTAAGAACCTCTATTTAAGAGCCATATTCTGTGGATAGGTGGCTTAATGCATCTGCAATAAGTATCGCAAATGAATCTGCATCTGCAAAAAGTATCGACCCATGTCAGCCTGCGCAGTCCGCGCAGGCTGACCTGAGTCGATACTTTTTGCTTTTGGTAAATTTTCTGCATTTTCAAGGACCGTTTTACATCAGTCGGTTATTAGTCAGAATGGATCCATACTTACATGTATATAATGACTTGCATGGTCCAATGCATCACGGACATGTATCAAGCCCGCTTCTTCCAATGCATGACTCATATCTTTGTATGTACCGCGGGACTTTCAGCTGGATTTCCACCCAATTATATTGTATTACATTGTGCATGTTGTTCCTCACACTTTTTAATAGTTGATAATTGAATTATGTTTGAAGGTACTTATTATCCCACTGTGCCGTTTCACGATTCCGTCTGGAAAAGAAGGCGTTTGTTCATCAGCCTAATTCATTAGTTTCTCAGCTTGTGTACAGACGCACTTAGATGTTTGGCGCTACCCCTTGGAAACTTTGGACATGTGCAAAATTTTGCACGTCTGACTTTAAAATGTAATTAGAAGTTCTTGCATGTTACTCGAGCGGTTTTGCCCATTTTCTTCGTTATTCGGGTAGAATCCTGTCGGTTTAAACTTTTATAGCTGATCTGCACACGGAAAGGGATATTCTTTGCTTAAGGGAATTAATCTGGGTTTCTTCTTCTCCTTTCGCTGAGTCGCCAATGACGGTACCTTATTTGGTATCTCTTCTTCTTATGATTTAAAGTCCCCTGGAATATCAGAGTCTCAAAATTAGACTGTGAGATGAAGGGCTCGCCTTGCTTGGGCTCTCGCTGCTCTACCGTTGCCTTTACATGTTGTACACCTTCTCATAGCCGGTATAATCATTTGAAGACGGCTAGTATTCCTTTACAATAGTTTTCCTTGATATTGATGGGCAGGACAAGGTTTCAGATAAAGCGGTATGGATTGTTAAGGGGTAAGGCTGTTGTAATGAGATGATTAGCTGGACTTGGTCTTTTGTAAGATGCACCTTGGATTTTGATATACGGGTGCGTAATCTAGACTTTTTTTGGCTGTTTCTTGCATTCGCTGCGAAAAAAACTGGCGTTTTTTGACGTATACGGCTGTTGGGCAGAAATACAGCTCGTCCATCTTCAGTCAAGGGACGCACCATACGTCAAAGAAATGAAACAACCAACAGGAAGTCAGTTGATATCGAAAAAGAATTATTTACAGAATATAGACACACGTGATAAGCGTCTGAATCCAAGTGAAGACAGTCTTGACAGATAGAACTGATTGAAACAGGTAGCCTACAAA
This sequence comes from Hippopus hippopus, assembly GCA_946811185.2. Classification (NCBI taxonomy): domain Eukaryota; kingdom Metazoa; phylum Mollusca; class Bivalvia; order Cardiida; family Cardiidae; genus Hippopus; species Hippopus hippopus. The sequence goes on from OX328096.1 coordinate 54,166,062, forward strand.
GCCTAGGTTCTATTGAGAGTTTTTCTATTGAGAACTCACCATGTCTGATTTATGTTCAAAACGCACGTTTATAAACGTTAGAGATGAGTGTGTAATTTGCAATGTTGGTAGTGGTAATACGGATAGAAATAGACATATACATGTATCTAGCCGGCATCAAAAGTTCTAGCTCTGCGTAGTCGCTCTCATTTATTCCTTACAAGTGCAATAGACAGCATGACCGATTATGCTTTTTCTGATTCAATGGATGATATTACTGTAGACCTTCCCTGACGAGCCCCTATCGCTCCTGCAAGTTCAAACGGAAGAGAAAGCTGTCCTGGTGAGGCTCTACGAAAGTCTGAACCAAGGAAGAAGGCTAGATTGCAGCAGGGCTTGAGACACAGATTCTCGTTTAGCCATGAATTAGCACCAATTGGGCAGCGTTTAGTCTTTACAATCAGTTTACGGTTGAGTTGAGAGCTAAATTTTCGATTTTCTGCTCAGTTCATGCTAAGGCCATCTGAGATGCCCGATGTGATGCATCTAAAAGTCAGCCAGTACGTGTCTAAGTAAGATCTCTCCGTTTCATTCCAAGCAGGATAGGTGCACTCGTCCAAGATCGCTGTTAGGTGAATAATTCTTAGTCCAGTGCACCTATCGAGCGTGTAATGAAGCTAAACGACCACACTTAGACACCAGCCGGCTTTTTTCTCGTACTGCTGATATTGGAGCTGCCTGTAATGGTGTTGCCTTCAGTGTTACATCTCCTGCTGTTCGTAGAACATTTGTGACCTCCTTGGACATCAAAGTCTGGCGATTTTCGCTGGGAGGAAAAATGGAAGATCTCTGGGCTTGCCTGGCTGGTGCTTTCGCTCCTCTGTCCACGACCTTTTTTGTGGTACCACTCCTATTAGGCAGGCATGATAAAATGAAGTAAGACCATATTCCAGAATAAAAGTTCTCTAAGATTAAAGTGATCAAATAGTATTTCAAAATGAGGTTGTGGATCGGAAAGGGGACAAAACTGTTGTGGTTTGGCTTGCTTTTATATAAAGCGTATAAACTTCATAATGATAGACGTTTTACAAACGTTTTACAAGCATTTTGTCTAATATTACTCATACTTAAACAGAAGGTACTCTTGGGTTAGGTGTTCCAAAATCTTGGTTCTGTGGTGATGTGTCTTATACCATAGAAAACACTTCTTAGACGTTATTCATGCATATTTTGTCTATTGTCCAGGGCTGTATTAACCAACCATTCTGGGGAACATTCTTAGTCTTTATATCTGAGATTTTCTAAACTTGAAAGTAACACAACTTATGATTGGCTAAACCAAATGGTTTAGCCAATCGGAAGTTGTGTTACTTTCAAATTTAGAAAAGCCTAGAGAATAATACTGAGAAGGTTCTTAAGAATGGTTGATGGATAAGGACCCAAGGAAAACAGAATTGGTTATGACACCGTCTGGGGAAGATATTTAGACGGAATTGTAAACCGGCAGTATGGAACATGGTCGTTAAACAGTTACAAGCCAGAAGTAAGAATTGAATCTCTTCCGGTACCATGTGCTTAAAAAGTATCGATGGCTTTTGTAGGCGGCGTATTGCTTAAAAAGTATCGATGGCTTTTGTAGGAGGTGTATAATAAGATAAGAGCGCACAGAACGTGAATGCTGACCCACGAGCTACATCGTAATGAAGTTACGAAAGTAAAGCGTAAGTATCTATTGTATTTCAGCATCCGAAATTATTCATTGTACGGTTAAGAGTTCAAATAGTTAAATACTGTTCTATAAGGGTACTCTTTATGGGACATACGAGTTTGGTAAATGGCACCATGTGTATCTTTTTTCTCGGCGATACTTTGCCATTAGTCTTATCTTCAATTTTTCAGCTGTAAAAAAGTACAATTTTAAAGCAGATAAAAAGATGTTTTTCAAACGAATTTATTTACATTTACATTATTTTCACTTGCTTACTCCTTTGCAATACTTATCGTAATTGGCTCTCTCTCTCTCTCTCTCTCTTTCTCTCTCTCTCTCTCTCTCTCTCTCTCTCTCATAATGAATTCCTACCTGTTTTCCTTGAAATTAGGGAAACAAAAGTGAGAAAACAGCCGGAAGTGGAGCGAGGCAAAAAAGACACAAAAAGCTCTTAGTTTCGAGCAGAAAAAGAATCCCATTTTTTACTTTCAAATTAGCTGATTTTCTTCCCATGCCGTGATTAACTAAGAAATCCTCCTCAATTTCGAAAGTTTTAGAATAAATCACGCGAAAGAATCTCATTAAATGTATTCTTCTAACCTGTTCACTTCTTGAAAATTGAATGTTTGAAAAATACAGAAGTACCTTTGACAGGTTGTAATATTTTTCTGAAGTCCAGGGCTGTGGTTCAATAAACTGCGTAGATTTACCCAAAGCGTTTTAGATTTTATCAAAAACTGGCCGTTTTAGCAGGGTGTGTGAAGTTGTCAGTAAGTTCGATAATCGGAGTTCGATATTCAATATCGAAATGAATATGCGGATGAGTTGAATTTCATGCCGCAGAAAATTCGCTTTTTTTTCAAACTCAAGGGATATTTACGAAAATTAATAAATCCTGATTTGAATATCGAAATGAATTTCATGCTAGCAGCAGATTCGCGGTTTTTTTTTATGTAGGGGCATATGGATGGTGTATGAAATCGAATGTAGATTTGAATATCGAAATGAATTTCATGCCAGCAGCAGATTCGTCTGTTTTTATGTATATGCAAATGAATGGTGTATGAAATCGAATGTCGATTTGAATATCGAAATGAATATCATGCCAGCAGCAGATTCGCGTTTTTTTTTGGTTTTTTTGTTTTTTGTTTATGTATTGGCATATGGATGGTATATGAAATCGAATGTCGATTTGAATATCGAAATGAATTTCATGCTAGCAGTAAATTCGCGTTTTTTATGTATGGGCATAAGGATGGTGTATGAAATCGAATGTCGATTTGAATATCGAAATGAATATCATGCCAGCAGCAAATTCGCATTTTTTCATGTATGGCCCTAAGAATGGAGTATGAAATCGAATGTCGATTTGAATATCGAAATAAATATCATGCCAGCAGCAGATTCGCGTTTTTTCCTGTAAAGGCAAATGGTTGATCTATGAAATCGAATGTAGATTTGAATATCGAAATGAATTTCATGCTAGCAGCAGATTCGCGTTTTTTCCTGTATGGGCATAAGGATGGTGTATGAAATCGAATGTCAATTTGAATATCGAAATGAATGTCATGCCAGCAGCAGATTCGTCTGTTTTTTCATGTATGGGCATAAGGATGGTGTATGAAATCGAATGTCGATTTGAATATCGAAATGAATGTCATGCCAGCAGGAGATTCGTCTGTTTTTATGTATAGGCATAAGGATGGTGTATGAAATCGAATGTCGATTTGAATATCGAAATGAATATCATGCCAGAAGCAGATTCGTGGTTTTTTTATGTATGGGCATATGGATGGTGCATGAAATCGAATGTCGATTTGAATATCGAAATGAAATCCATGCTAGCAGCAGATTCGCGTTTTTTCCTGTAAAAGCATATGGATGATCTATGAAATCGAATGACGATTTGAATATCGAAATGAATATCATGCCAGCAGCAAATTCGCCTATTTTTATGTATGGGCATAAGGATTGGGAATGAAATCAAATGTCGATTTGAATATCGAAACGAATTTCATGCCAGCAGCAACTTCGCGTTTTTTCATGTATGGGCATAAGGATGGTGTATGAAACCGAATGTAGATTTGAATATCGAATTGAATATCATGCCAGCAGCAGATTCGTCTGTTTTTATGTATAGGCATAAGGTTGGTGTATGAAATCGAATGTCGATTTGAATATCGAAATGAATATAATGCCAGCAGCAGATTCGCGGTTTTTTTATGTATGGGCATATGGATGGTGCATGAAATCGAATGTCGATTTGAATATCGAAATGAATTTCATGCCAGCAGCAGATTCGCGTTTTTTCCTGTTAAAGCATATGGATGATCTATGTAATCGAATGACGATTTGAATATCGAAATGAATATCATGCCAGCAGCAGATTCGCCTATTTTTATGTATGGGCATAAGGATTGGGAATGAAATCAAATGTCGATTTGAATATCGAAACGAATTTCATGCCAGCAGCAACTTCGCGTTTTTTCATGTATGGGCATAAGGATGGTGTATGAAACCGAATGTAGATTTGAATATCGAAATGAATATCATGCCAGCAGCAGATTCGTCTGTTTTTATGTATAGGCATAAGGATGGTGTATGAAATCGAATGTCGATTTGAATATCGAAATGAATATAATGCCAGCAGCAGATTCACCAATTTTTTTTTTTTATGTATGGGCATATGGATGGTGTATTAAATTAAATGAAATGAATTTCATGCCAGCAGCAGATTCGCCTTTTTTCCTGTATGGGCATAAAGATGGTGTATGAAATCGAATGTCAATTTGAATATCGAAATGAATGTCATGTCAGCAGCAGATTTGCGTTTTTTCCTGTATGGGCATAAGGATGGTGTATGAAATCGAATGTCGATTTGAATATCGAAATGAATGTCATGCCAGCAGCAGATTCGTCTGTTTTATCATGTATGGGCATAAGGATGGTGTATGAAATCGAATGTCGATTTGAATATCGAAATGAATATCATGCCAGCAGCAGATTCGCGTTTTTTTTATGTATGGGTATATGGATGGTGTATTAAATCGAATATCGATTTGAATATCGAAATGAAATTCATGCTAGCACCAGCTTGGCGTTTCTTCTTGTATGGGCATAAGGATGGTGTATGAAATCGAATGTCGATTTGAATATCGAAATGAATTTCATGCTAGCAGCAGATTCGCGTTTTTTCCTGTTAAAGCATATGGATGGTGCATGAAATCGAATGTCGATTTGAATATCGAAATGAATATCATGCCAGCAGCAGATTCGCCTATTTTTATGTATCGGCATAAGGATTGACAATGAAATCAAATGTCGATTTGAATATCGAAATGAATTTCAGGCCAGCAACAAATTCGCGGTTTTTCATGGATGGGCATAAGGATGGTGTATGAAACCGAATGTCGATTTGAATATCGAATTGAATATCATGCTAGCAGCCGATTCGCGGTTTTTCCTGTAAAGGCATATGGATAATCCATGAAATCGAATGTAGATTTGAATATCGAAATGAATTTCATTCCAGCAGCAGATTCGCGTTTTTTCCTGTATGGGAATAACGATGGTGTATGAAATCAAATGTCAATTTGAATATCGAAATGAATATCATGCCAGCAGCAGATTCGCGTTTTTTCATGTATGTGCATATGGATGGTGTATGAAATCGAATGTCGATTTGAATATCGAAATGAATGTCATGCCAGCAGCAGATTCGTCTGTTTTTATGTATAGGCATAAGGATGGTGTATGAAATCGAATGTCGATTTGAATATCGAAATGAATATAATGCCAGCAGCAGATTCACCATTTTTTTTTTTATGTATGGGCATATGGATGGTGTATTAAATTGAATGTCGATTTGAATATCGAAATGAAATTCAATCTTGCAGCAGATTCGCGTTTTTTCTTGTATGGGCATAAGGATGGTGTATGAAATCGAATGTCAATCTGAATATCGAAATGAATTTCATGCTAAAAGCAGATAAGCGTTTTTTCATGTATGGGCATAAGCATGGTGTATGAAATCAAATGTCGATTTGAATATCGAAATGAATATCATGCCAGCAGCAGATTCGCGTTTTTTCCTGTAAAGGCAAATGGTTGATCTATGAAATCGAATGTAGATTTGAATATCGAAATGAATTTCATGCTAGCAGCAGATTCGCGTTTTTTCCTGTATGGGCATAAGGATGGTGTATGAAATCGAATGTCAATTTGAATATCGAAATGAATGTCATGCCAGCAGCAGATTCGTCTGTTTTTTCATGTATGGGCATAAGGATGGTGTATGAAATCGAATGTCGATTTGAATATCGAAATGAATGTCATGCCAGCAGGAGATTCGTCTGTTTTTATGTATAGGCATAAGGATGGTGTATGAAATCGAATGTCGATTTGAATATCGAAATGAATATCATGCCAGAAGCAGATTCGCGGTTTTTTTATGTATGGGCATATGGATGGTGCATGAAATCGAATGTCGATTTGAATATCGAAATGAAATCCATGCTAGCAGCAGATTCGCGTTTTTTCCTGTAAAAGCATATGGATGATCTATGAAATCGAATGACGATTTGAATATCGAAATGAATATCATGCCAGCAGCAAATTCGCCTATTTTTATGTATGGGCATAAGGATTGGGAATGAAATCAAATGTCGATTTGAATATCGAAACGAATTTCATGCCAGCAGCAACTTCGCGTTTTTTCATGTATGGGCATAAGGATGGTGTATGAAACCGAATGTAGATTTGAATATCGAATTGAATATCATGCCAGCAGCAGATTCGTCTGTTTTTATGTATAGGCATAAGGTTGGTGTATGAAATCGAATGTCGATTTGAATATCGAAATGAATATAATGCCAGCAGCAGATTCGCGGTTTTTTTATGTATGGGCATATGGATGGTGCATGAAATCGAATGTCGATTTGAATATCGAAATGAATTTCATGCCAGCAGCAGATTCGCGTTTTTTCCTGTTAAAGCATATGGATGATCTATGTAATCGAATGACGATTTGAATATCGAAATGAATATCATGCCAGCAGCAGATTCGCCTATTTTTATGTATGGGCATAAGGATTGGGAATGAAATCAAATGTCGATTTGAATATCGAAACGAATTTCATGCCAGCAGCAACTTCGCGTTTTTTCATGTATGGGCATAAGGATGGTGTATGAAACCGAATGTAGATTTGAATATCGAAATGAATATCATGCCAGCAGCAGATTCGTCTGTTTTTATGTATAGGCATAAGGATGGTGTATGAAATCGAATGTCGATTTGAATATCGAAATGAATATAATGCCAGCAGCAGATTCACCAATTTTTTTTTTTTATGTATGGGCATATGGATGGTGTATTAAATTAAATGAAATGAATTTCATGCCAGCAGCAGATTCGCCTTTTTTCCTGTATGGGCATAAAGATGGTGTATGAAATCGAATGTCAATTTGAATATCGAAATGAATGTCATGTCAGCAGCAGATTTGCGTTTTTTCCTGTATGGGCATAAGGATGGTGTATGAAATCGAATGTCGATTTGAATATCGAAATGAATGTCATGCCAGCAGCAGATTCGTCTGTTTTATCATGTATGGGCATAAGGATGGTGTATGAAATCGAATGTCGATTTGAATATCGAAATGAATATCATGCCAGCAGCAGATTCGCGTTTTTTTTATGTATGGGTATATGGATGGTGTATTAAATCGAATATCGATTTGAATATCGAAATGAAATTCATGCTAGCACCAGCTTGGCGTTTCTTCTTGTATGGGCATAAGGATGGTGTATGAAATCGAATGTCGATTTGAATATCGAAATGAATTTCATGCTAGCAGCAGATTCGCGTTTTTTCCTGTTAAAGCATATGGATGGTGCATGAAATCGAATGTCGATTTGAATATCGAAATGAATATCATGCCAGCAGCAGATTCGCCTATTTTTATGTATCGGCATAAGGATTGACAATGAAATCAAATGTCGATTTGAATATCGAAATGAATTTCAGGCCAGCAGCAAATTCGCGGTTTTTCATGGATGGGCATAAGGATGGTGTATGAAACCGAATGTCGATTTGAATATCGAATTGAATATCATGCCAGCAGCCGATTCGCGGTTTTTCCTGTAAAGGCATATGGATAATCCATGAAATCGAATGTAGATTTGAATATCGAAATGAATTTCATTCCAGCAGCAGATTCGCGTTTTTTCCTGTATGGGAATAACGATGGTGTATGAAATCAAATGTCAATTTGAATATCGAAATGAATATCATGCCAGCAGCAGATTCGCGTTTTTTCATGTATGTGCATATGGATGGTGTATGAAATCGAATGTCGATTTGAATATCGAAATGAATGTCATGCCAGCAGCAGATTCGTCTGTTTTTATGTATAGGCATAAGGATGGTGTATGAAATCGAATGTCGATTTGAATATCGAAATGAATATAATGCCAGCAGCAGATTCACCATTTTTTTTTTTATGTATGGGCATATGGATGGTGTATTAAATTGAATGTCGATTTGAATATCGAAATGAAATTCAATCTTGCAGCAGATTCGCGTTTTTTCTTGTATGGGCATAAGGATGGTGTATGAAATCGAATGTCAATCTGAATATCGAAATGAATTTCATGCTAAAAGCAGATAAGCGTTTTTTCATGTATGGGCATAAGCATGGTGTATGAAATCAAATGTCGATTTGAATATCGAAATGAATATCATGCCAGCAGCAGATTCGCGTTTTTTCATGTATGGGCATATGGATGGTGTATGAAATCGAATGTCGATTTGAATATCGAAATGAATATCATGCCAGCAGCAGATTCGTCTGTTTTTATGTATAGGCATAAGGATGGTGTATGAAATCGAATGTCGATTTGAATATCGAAATGAATATAATGCCAGCAGCAGATTCACCAATTTTTTTTTTTATGTATGAGCATATGGATGGTGTATTAAATTGAATGTCGATTTGAATATCGAAATGAAATCCATGCTAGCAGCAGATTTGCGTTTTTTCTTGTATGGGCATAAGGATGGTGTATGAAATCGAATGTCAATCTGAATATCGAAATGAATATCATGCTAAAAGCAGATAAGCGTTTTTTTATGTATGGGCATAAGGATGGTGTATGAAATCAAATGTCGATTTGAATATCGAAATGAATATCATGCCAGCAGCAGATTCGCGTTTTTTCCTTTATAGGCATAAGGATGGTCTATGAAATCGAATGTAGATTTAAATATCGAAATGAATTTCATGCTAGCAGCAGATTCACGTTTGTTATGTATGGCATACGGATGGTGTATGAAATCGAATGTTGCTTTGAATATCGAAATAAATATCATGCCAGCAGCAGAGTCGCTTTTTTCCTGTATAGGCATATGGATGGTCTAGAAAATCGAATATAGATTTGAATATCGAAATGAATTTCATGCCTGCAGCAGATTTGCGTTTTTTCCTGTATGTGCATAAGGATGGTGTATGAAATCGAATGTCGCTTTGAATATCGAAATAAATATCATTGCCAGCAGCAGAGTCGCTTTTTTCCTGTATAGGCATATGGATGGTCTAGAAAATCGAATATTGATTTGAATATCGAAATGAATTTCATGCCAGCAGCAGATTTGCGTTTTTTCCTGTATGTGCATAAGGATGGTGTATGAAATCGAATGTCGATTTGAATATGAAAATGAATATCATGCCAGCAACAGATTCGCCTGTTTTTATGTATGGGCATATGGATGGTGTATGAAATCGAATACCGATTTGAATATCAAAATGAATTTCATGCCAGCAGCAGATTCGCGTTTTTGTTTGTTTTTTTTTTATTTATAGGCATATGGATGGTGTATGAAATCGAATGTCGATTTGAATATCGAAATGAATTTCATGCCAGCAGCAGATTCACCAATTTTATTTATAGGCATATGGATGGTGTATGAAATCGAATGTCGATTTGAATATCGAAATGAATTTCATGCTAGCAGCAGATTCGCATGTTTTGATGTAAAGGGATATGGATGGTGTATGAAATCGAATGTAGATTTAAATATCGAAAAGAATATGATTCCAGCAGCTTATTCGCTTGTTTTTATGTATGGGCATAAGGATTGTGAATGAAATCAAATGTCGATTTGAATATCGAAATGAATTTCATGCCAGCAGCAAATTCGCGTTTTTTCATGTATGGGCATAAGGATGGTGTATGAAACCGAATGTAGATTTGAATATCGAAATGAATATCATGCCAGCAGCAGATTTGCGGTTTTTTTTATGTAGGGACATATGGATGGTCTATGAAATCGAATGTCGATTTGAATATCGAAATGAATTCCATGCCAGCAGAAAATTCGCATTTTTTTCCTGTATGGGCATAAGGATGGTGTACGAAATCGAATGTCGATTTGAATATCGAAATAAATATCATGCCAGCAGCAGATTCGCGTTTTTTCCTGTATAGGCATATGGATGGTGTATAAAATCGAATGTAGATTTAAATATCGAAATGAATTTCATGCTAGCAGCAGATTCGTGTTTTTTTATGTGTGGCATAAGGATGGTGTATGAAATCGAATGTTGATTTGAATATCGAAATGAATATCATGCCAGCGGCAAATTTGCATTTTGTTTTTAAGTATGGGCATAAGGATGGTGTTTGAAATCGAATGTCAATTTGAATATCGAAATGCATATCATGCAAGCAGCAGATTCGCGTTTTTTCCTGTATGGGCATATGGATGGTCTATAATATCGAATGTAGATTTGAATATCGAAATGAATTTCATGCCAGCAGCAGATTCGCGTTTTTTCCTGTATGGGCATAAGGATGGTGTATGAAATCGAATGTCGATTTGAATATGCATATCATGCCAGCAACAGATTCGCCTGTTTTTATGTATAGGCATATGGATGGTGTATGAAATCGAATGTCGATTTGAATATCAAAATGAATTCAATTCCTGCAGCAGATTCGCGTTTTTTTTTTTTTTTTTTTAATTTTTTATGTATGGGCATATGGATGGTGTATGAAATCGAATGTCGATTTGAATATCGAAATGAATTTCATGCCAGCAGCAGATTCACCAATTTTATGTATAGGCATAAGGATGGTGTATAAAATCGAATGTCGATTTGAATATCGAAATGAATTTCATGCTAGCAGCAGAGTCGCATGTTTTTATGTAAAGGATATGGATGGTGTATGAAATCGAATGTAGATTTGAATATCGAAATGAACATCATGCCAGCAGCAGATTCGCCTATTTTTATGTATGGGCATAAGGATTGGGAATGAAATCGAATGTAGATTTGAATATCGAAATGAATTTCTTGCCAAATCAACATTCGATTTCATAGACCATCCATATGCCTATACAGGAAAAAACGCGATTCTACTGCTAGCATGAAATTCATTTCGATATTCAAATCGACATTCGATTTCATACACCACCCTTATGCCCATAGATGAAAAAACGCGAAACTACTGCTGGTATGTTATTCATTTCGATATTCAAATCGACATTCTATTTCATAGACCACCCATATGCCTATACAGGAAAAAACGCGAATCAGCTTCTGGCATGATATTCATTGCGATATTCAAATCCTGAATCCCCTACATAAAAAAAATGCGAATCTGCTGCTAGCATGAAATTCATTTCGATATTCAAATCTAAATTCGATTTCATAGACCATCCATGTGCCTATAAAGGAATAAACGGGAACCTGCTGCTGGCATGATATTCATTGCGATAGTCAAATCGACATTCGACTTCATACACCATCCTTATTTATGCCCATACATAGAAAAATGCGAATCTGCTGCTAGCATGAAATTCATTTCGATATTCAAATCGACATTCGATTTCATACACCACCCTTATGCCCATAGAAGAAAAAGCGCGAATCTGCTGCTAGCATGATATTCATTTCGATATTCAAATCGACATTCGATTTCATACACCATCCTTATGCCCATACAGGAAAAAATGCGAATCTGCTGCTAGCATGAAATTCATTTCGATATTCAAATCTACATTCGATTTCATAGACTATCCATATGCCTATACAGGAAAAAACGCGAATCTGCTGCTAGCATGATATTCATTTCGATATTCAAATCGACATTCGATTTCATACACCATCCTTATGCCCATACATGAAAAATGCGAATTTGCTGCTGGCATGATATTCATTTCGATATTCAAATCGATATTCGATTTCATACACCATCCATATGTCCCTACATAAAAAAAAACCGCGAATCTGCTGCTGGCATGAAATTCATTTCGATATTCAAATCAGGATTCATTAATTTTCGTAACTATCCCTTGAGTTTGAAAAAAAAGCGAATTTACTGCGGCATGAAATTCAACTCATCCGCATATTCATTTCGATATTGAATACCGAACTCCGATTATCGAACTTACTGCCAACTTCACACACCCGTTTTAGCAATGAAAAAAGTCGTAATTGTGCGGCAATGAAGTAAAATTTGCTTTTAACATTTTGCCAACCATTTTCTTGTTTTAACGACCCTCCCCCCCCCCCCCAAAAAAAAAAGTGAAAAAAAAGAAAAGCTTTAAACAAAATTGTCTCTACGTTTTCTACCATTTAAAAGTCTGAATCCACTATGAGATGCATCTTACAGGAGCGTAGCTCTCAGTACGCAAAAAATGCAATTGTGCACACTTTAGAAAGACAGTTTAGCCAAAAATCGTCACCAGAGGCACCAAATAGCTTCTACAGTTCAAAAGTTTTCTCAGGAAACCCTTCCAGACCCTCTTGGGAAATCCCCCGCCCTCTTAGCACTTCGCCTTGGGTAATACACTCGGCATTACTTTTGCGTATATCTATTTTCGACTAGCTACACCCCTGTCTTATTTGTCCCCTGCAAATACGTTCCAACCTGAAGAGTCTAAAACTTTGTCGTGTTGAGCAGAGCTTAATGACAACCTAAGCCTTAGTGGTATTCTATGTCGATAATGGTGCAAGATCGATTCATAATAACGTGTACGCCACTTGAAGCCTTGCGTTCAGATTTCTGTAAGCTTAGTTCCCATTAAAAGCCGCGTTGGTAGTAATAGAAATATTTGCATAAACACTTTCTAGTCCAACTTAGCCGATAAATGCACCCAGAGGGCTTATTTTTCCATGTCTTGTTGGTCGTATTGTGTCTAAATGTATAAAATATGTGCATAAATGTATTGGCAAACTGTAATAAGCGAATCTAGAAATATTAACTCTTTACCAGACGGCAAAAGTTTATATACGTAGTTGTCCAATTTGCAGGCATTTGCAGACGATAAATTAAATATGGCTCAAAAACTGGAGTTGTCGTGGAAAAGGCTTTACCAACTTTTCTACATTTCGCGCAATGTTTTCGAAAGCTTTCTTCTTCAGGGTCGTTAACTTGATTGTGTGGTAAAGAGTTAGCGAAACGAATGTTTTGCATTATATGATGCTGTATTTGTGCTGAACTTACGTCGTAATCCATAAAAGCGCAGATCTCAGCCTAAATTGTTTTGATTGGTAATCATGTGTGGATAAGATTAGATTGCCCTTCTCAGAAAACTTTGATCTAAGATCAGACGACACTGACCAGGCAGTATGATCTTGGGTATACCCTTTTGGCTATTTTTGTGAAGTATTCCTGACCTTGGTATTATGATATTTCAGCTGTTTATCGTATTGACGATGTCTGTTTCTGAAAGCAGCCTTCTAATGATTGTTACTATTTCACCTGATAATCACACAGAAGAAACATATCTGAACTCTATACCAAACAACAAAATTTTGGACTGAACTAAATTGAAAGCATTTGCAGACGACTTCAATGTAGCTCAAATGATGATTTCTGTCCTTGACAGAGTAGAAAATATTGAGGGAAAAGGAGAAAATGCTGGTTACCAGCATTTTCTCCTTTTCCCACAATGTTTTCAAAAGCCTTCTCTTTCAGGGTCTTTAAAACTCGGGATCGTGGGGCAAAGAGTTAAACGAGCGACACTCTGGCAAAATGGGGTTTGATGCAATTCAATGGTGCATTATACCCTGTAGTTCATCACATAACTATGGATCCATAAAAACCCATTTTGTCTAACAAAAGGCGGTGGATTGGTCACTTGTCATGCAGAAAAGTGACCAACTGCAAAAAGTTTCGATACAGAAAGCCTGCACGGTCTGTGGTATCTCAGGTGTTATGTAGATTTCAGATGTTTCAGTGTTTTTCTTTTTGAAGGAACAGTTTCCAGGAACCCTTGTCTTGTAATATCATGCGTTGTCTGCCCAAAAATTTGATGTCATATTAGTCCACAGGCTTTTTTTTTTAGTTTGGGTAAATATCTACAAAACTAAAACAATCTATAGAGATGGAAAAAAGTTTTGTCCAAGATCAGATTGCGCCTGTCTACACTGACTATGCATACGCGCAGTCAGATCTTTGTCTACACTTTCCTAAAAATCCATAAATCAAATCAAAACTTTCCGAGGAGTGCACTAATGGTCATTTGCAGCATCAATTGTTCATAAAGTTAGACACGATAATCCGTATGCAAATCGGTCCAATTACAGTGAATCACTTTATGTTGTGCTGCAGACAATTTTCTTGAATACCCTCGATTATTGACAACACAGTTCTGCTGATGGTGCAAGTTTCTTATCAGAGAAGAATTGTGTAACTTTAATCTGGAAGTCGTCCGGACAAGATCTGTCCTGTATCCAGAGCAAATCAAAACCCTGAAAGTACCGAGAGCCAATCTTTTTAATGCGACAAAGAAAATTGAGCCAAGGAAAACATAAGCATTGTTTAATTCTTTTCTCATAACCCACTGAAACAGATTTGAAGCGAATACCCCTGAAAACGTATCTAATCCTTTGTTAAACAATCCCGAGTTTTAACGACCTTAGGGCAGAAGGCTTTTAAAAATATTGTGGAAAAAGGAAAAATGTTGGTAACGAGCATATTTCCCGCAAAGTTGTCTACTCTTTCAGAAACATGTACGATCATTCAAGCCAGATTTAAATTTTTGTATGCAAATGCTCTCAAATTAGGACCGGCCTAAAATTTTGTCGTAGGTTAAGGGGGAATGAACATAAATGCTATTTATAGTGATTTTAGTACAGTTATTGAAACAAAAAAATTGTTGTAAGAAGATTAGTTATTGTTTATTTGCCACAAGTTTTCTTAGGTGCTTTGCTGTAAGACGAAAAGATAACATTTTTTAATACAAATTCAAGTCACAGTTATATTATACACTGAATCACACGAGAGACCCAACAGATCTATTTTAATTGTGTCAAGATATTTTCAGGGTAATCACGTTTCTTGAACTTCAACATCGTAATAAGAACATGCTAAATCTTTGCTAAAAATTACTTGTCGTTATTTGTAAACAGAACAGTTAAACAAATTGTTGTAAGATTTACGAGGCGATAACAAGAACACTTTGTATTTAATTCTTTGTCGTTGACATCCTATGAATTGTCAAGACAACAAAATATACTTGCAGTCGGAAACTACATCTTTGGTTCTAAAAAAAACAAAGTAGCAACTGTTCTGAGTACCACTTAGAAAACTGTTTATGTGCTTAATTTCACTTTCTCGAGTCAAAAAGTCAACTGAATGTCTTACCACCGGTCATTTATTAGATAAACAAAACACCTCCCGTACTTTTCCTATACTCAAGGGACGTGTGTTTATTCGATTTTTGGTAGACTCTACTAGGCTCCGCTCGGAAAGTACATAATGTCACATAAAGCTTGCTTACAAAAATATGATTCGGGCATTTCCGAAAGTATTTTCTAAGATTTTATTCTAATGGGGGTCTTTGTGTGTGAGGAAACTTCAAAAACTCTTTGGTTCTTATCGATATATCAAATTTTTATTTGGTTTCAAAAAGAGAGACATGGAGGTCAAAGGTCGTGTCTATCCCTGTGTTTTCTTGTAGCACTGAACTATTTGAAACACAGTTTAATTCGATTACTGCCAAACTCGACAAAAGCAGCTTTTGCAAAAAACATAAAATATTTTGCAGTGTCATTTTAATCTACGTGAAACGATAATTGATTTTTAAAGACGATCGCTACAGTTTCGCCATTTTTTGAAAACATTCAGAATTTCATGAAACTTTGTTTGGTGATAGTTTATTATCTGATCTACAAAAATAGGAGATAAAAAGAGGGGGTCACCAGCTTTGGGAAAATTCTATGAATATTTCTTTTAGTACACCCTGCATTGCGGCAGTTCAGGATGAAATTTCACCTATGAAAACTAAGTCTGTGTATATTTTTTTAAATGACAACAGTTATAAGCAAATTTTATGTCATTGTATTGGTGAAACATCAAATTTAATGAAAAAAATAATTTAGAGTATACTGAGTATCAATCTTTAAAAAAAATACCCTTAACTTATGGCTAAAACACCTTTATTTTGGAAAAAAAACAACAGAAAAACCAAAGAGTATCTTTTAAAGTTATTTTTTCTAACATTAAGATTTTTCTTATTTTTTCTATAAATAATATTCAGGTACTAAACTAAAAGAATCTGGCTTAAAACATATAGGTCACCAGCTTTATTTTTTCAGAAAATACATTTTAAGTTTGTGGGTGGGGCACTAGCTAATGAGTAAATGTAATGTTTGTCAAAGTCAAAGACATTATAAGAAGTAAATTATCTCAACTTTTTCACTAATACAACAATATTTATAAGAATCAAGTTTGTTGGTCATAATAAACCAATTCATAGCATATAAATGTAATACTGATGTTAGCATTTAACCCATTTCCAAACGACTAATTTTAGACTCTTCTAAATTTGACGCGTTTGCAGACGCTAAACCAAAACCTGGTATTCATGTATCACAACTCTTTGATGGGTCAGAAATCATTGTGGGAAAAGAAGAAATCAATCATTAGGAATAATTTCTCCTTTTGACATCAATGTTTTCATCGATGTTGTCTGCTGCAGACTCATCAAGCTAAGGGATAAAGAGTTATGTACAGCCTCTCGTTTTCTGCAAGTCTTTACCAAGTGACATAATTTTGGACTAGTCCAAACTGAAAGCATCTGCATCTGAAAGGATGTTTTAGCTCGACGATACATCTGCCAGATAGAGTGCTAGTAGTAGCATCTGTGTCCACATTTCCGTTGATAAGTGACGTAGTTAGGTGATTCACTTTGACTCTCAGTCCGATCTTTTGAAAGCGTAATTTTGGATTCTTGCCTCGCATATAATTATTTGGCTCGATTCAAATACTTTTTACTTCAATTTGCTAACATGAAACGACCCGTTTTAGTTCTTGGTTTACCCATTCTGCAGACATTGACAGGTGTGGCAAGATCAATTGTGTTAGGTGCTCACCGTTTTTTGAGTAAAAGGTGAGCGTGATAGTTACACGAAGCGTGAAAATGGAAACTGTCGCGAACGTCGTTAACTACGGCTAAAACATTTTCGTTTCTGCAGTTTAGCTATCAAGGCACTAACTGGAGGAATCCGGATCATATCTTATTACATAAATACCCTTATTATTTGCCGTAATACAGCCATTACGTCTTAAAATAAGTGAGTAGTGCCGTATTTGGTCAAAGCTCAATTACATTTCTCTCATTTCTCATACATTGCTGACCCAGATTTCTCTGTGAAATAAACAAACAAAATTCGTGATAGTAATAACACCGCGAACTTTATCACCGCTAGATTCAAGACGAAATATTGTATGCGAGTTGCTTTTTAACAGTTTTTTACCTTGATATATATACACCCCTCATAAAAGCGAATGCATTTCATGCTTTTCGGTAGTTTATCGAGAAATAATGGTGGAATATTGTTCGATATTTCACGGTTACGACCAGTGAAAAATACAAATTTTATTTTCTTACTCTTCAATTGAAGACGGAAACAGTAGTTCCCGCGCTCTAGTAAACAGTGCGTGCGTGCCATTCATAATATGACGAAATTGACCCTACATTTCTCGTGCTTTACGTAATGTTGTAATGCGTTGTTATGCGGAGGGGGCACGCCACGGGGAATTACGGGGAATTATAATTGTACTGAATTTTGATGTAACCTCCTCCCCCCCACACACACACACACAAAAAAAAAGTGGGGTAGAAGCATGAAATAGATAGATTTTTTTTTTTTTTTCGGTGAAAGATCGAAATTTGGTTCATCTCGTGAACATCATCGGTAATATTTACCGATGATGTTCACGAGATGAACCAAATTTCGATCTTTCACCAAAAAAAACCCAAATATCCTCCATATCCATCATATTAATTTCAGTACAAATGTATGTTTTAACAAATCGCTTACTATAATTCTTGAGATATAATTCTATGATAAAAAGAATCTGACGTTCATTGGCAGATCCTATATGTCTTCTGCGGATCCTGTAGATCAAAATCAGACTGCACAGACCTTGCAGTCTAACTTTGGATCTCGGATTGAAATGGGTTACTCTTGTGAAAGTGACATAATGAAGAAAATTTTGCAGGGAAAGAAACTGTATCTCTTGAACTGTATAGAAAATGATTTGGTGGTTGGCGAGGGTGGGTCGGAATTAACTGCTTGCAACTGTCGTTGCTCTTTTATTTTTTCGCCAAAGTTATCAAATGCAGTCTTCATTGGGTAAAGAAGAAAACTTATATGTATGATTTTATTATTGACGAACTCGGCAGTTGCTGGTATTGTATGTAATACAATAGAGAAAAACAAGCGATTGCTTCTGACAAGAGCAATTTCTATCATCCTTTCAATCTTTTCGTAGGGCCATAGAAAGTAATATCTATGTTGTTATTATAATCATTCAGAATCTTCGTTTGACAGACACAAATGCAAACCATAACGGACTGGCTCATAAAATAAGAGGCAATCGCAATATCATTTCTTTCAATCAATATTTTCTTTATTTGAATTCAACCCTGTATAGAGCGATCTCATGTTTTTACGTTGCTGCTGAAAAAAAAAAAAAACGGGTTTTTTTTTGAAAACCTGGTAGAGAAGAGGAAAATTGTCTCCTTATTGCACAAGTTTTCACCCTTTCATCAGAAACTCATTTCTTTGGGACCGTGAAGGCTTTGTTGTCTAAAACGTTTTTGTAATGAACGAGTCTGACAAGTTTTCATCCGGTAAAGAAAATTATAATAGACAATAGAATGAATAATAATTACAGTATACCTGTCAATGATCTAACTAAAAATACTCACGTTATCTGAAACAATATTCAACAAACCGGACAGAATACGTTTTCCGTATCATGTACGATGTATGTACTCTGTGTAGGGTTTTCCGTATCACGCAAGTACCCTGTGTGGAAAGTCATCGTGTATACGGACTACTTTAATATATTCATGTCCAGCTCTTTCCTTCAAATCCCGAAATTGTGCGGCTCTCTGATTTTTTATTTAATTTATTTTGTGTGTGTTTTTTTTATTTTACAGGAAAGGTATATAATTGTAGCAACATTACAACAGACTGCATTTCTTATTAGTCGGATCAGGTCTCGTTGCGTGAGTAAAGAGGTTCGCATAGAATTCAATCGAAGTCGAACCTAATACGAACCTCTTTACACACTCAGCGAGACCTGGATTCGTATTCACCAACCTTTCTTAAGAACGTTCATTGTCTTACTCTCCAAGATTTTCTACATTAGAAAGTAACACAACTTCTGATTGGCTAAACCATTTTATAAAGGATTTTATAAATCTAAAATTATGTGATGACTTCCTTGGTATAAAAAATCACGAAGATGCATTAAGCCCCCTTTTGCCAGAGTATGGCTCAAATGTTATTGTTCACGGACAAATAATTTAGAATATTTATTAATATATTAATTTGCAGAATTTCTGAACTTTCACCCTTAGAGTTCTATCATTCAAATTATTTGTTGTAGCATATTTACGCAGTCTGATTTTTGTCTATACTTTATATACGCATCTCCTTCCATTATGAAATCGGTATAATATGGCTTCAAAGCTACAGAGAAATATTTGTAGAGAACCGATAAATCAGTGTCAATATCCACGGATGAGTTATTTTATACATTTGTCAATCTATTTTGTAGAAATGCTGAATTTGCTTGTTTAGAAAGCTACCTTTTAGGCAAATTTCTTGAAGAGTTCAGGTTCTTTAAACAGAACTAAAGTTTCATATAAACGGCCAAAATATAACTGAGCCATGCTCTGGCAAAAGGTGGCTTAATGCATCTCCGTGATGCATGATACCAGCCCAAGTCATCACATAATTATGGATCCGTAAGAGCCACTTTTTTTCAACATTCGACTTAATTATATGGTAGATTGGTCCTTTGACATACAGAACATTGACCAATAGCGCAGGCTAACCTGGGTCGATACTTTTCGCAGATGCATTAAGCCCTTTTTTCACAGAGCAAGGCTCAATAACTCTTGTTTACCTAGTTTGTGGGCACGCGCTTTCGTCTTTCAGATAGCCAACCTTTTTGTTGTTTGTTGAAAAAAAAAAATGAGGCCTACAGATAAGTTTTTCTTTTTTATGTGATCAACCCTTAACCTGCTTAATAAGTGAAATAAAATTTTAAAGTCAACAGATACTGTTTAAAAAAAAGCCATATTTTTCTATTTCAAAGGTATATTTGGAGGAAAAATATCACTTTATAGGAGAGTGTAGATCCAAGATCAGACTGCACGTTCTGTGCAGTCTGATCTGGATCTGCACTGTCCGCAATAAGTCCTTGAGTCGCGCTTAGCTGCCTTAAGGATTAATTCATAGATCATTTGAAAAGTATGATTCGTGTTTTGTTTTCAGCAGTAGTCCAGTTACCACTCACAAATAACAAGATCTGTCAGCGGGGATCGAACCGGAAAAAAAAGGATAACAATTTGGCTTGAAAAAGCGCTTAATAAATGACATTAAAATAAAATCAGTGCACAAGACTCAAAGCTTTCAATTTAAAAGGTCTTTCGGACAGACTTTCTCCTACAATATTGGGCAGTGTAGATTCAAACTTAATGTGCACATTCCGTATAGTCAGATCTTTATAAACGCTGCTAGCATTAGATGTCCCGAAGATGTCCTCACTAAGGATAACAATCGACCCTCCGGTAAAATAACACTGTATCAAATCATTACGCCTCAAAAATATAACGTTAGTCGCTGCAGACCCCTTTGAAAACAATCTTGGAAAATATTCTATAATCAACACGAATTGTTGTTTCATACATCTAAACATTTAAGCCATGCTCTCGGAAAAATGGGTTAAAAGCATCTCCGTGATGCATCTTACCAAGCAAGTCATCATAAAATTTTCCATGAAGTAAATTTTGTCTGAAAAACAACTGACCTATGAGGTGGAATCGTCCTTGGACGTGTACAGAATTTACCAATAGCAAAGTTTCGACCCAGGTTAGCTTCGCGGACTGCGCAGGCTGATCTGGTTCGATACTCTTTGCAGATGCAATAAACCCTCTTTTCACAAAACATGGCCCATTTGAAAAGGGGAATTTCTCATTACACGAGCAGTTTCTGTATTTGCCAGGAATCGTCTGTTGGGGGTCACATGATTGTAAAGTGTTATAAAACGAGTACGATACCGAAGCAGACTTTGAGACGCTCGGAAAACAATATAGTTTGTCAGACATCCATTATAGAAAGGTTACAGTTCTCCCTGTATTGTTCGACCGTCATTTTATAGCAATCTAGGACACGATCTTAATGTAGGCCTACATGCACGTTTTATAGGACCGTATTCAGAGAAAATTTCAGACCTGGGAATCGTCATGAAAGAGTAAAAAAACATTGTCGGAAAAAGGAGAAAATGCTGGGTCACCAGCATTTTCTTCTTTTTCCGACAATGTTTTCAAAGGCCTTTAAACTAAACAAGTCTTTATATGCTTCAAATATTGAATCCCAAGGTTACCCATCTGAATAATTAGGTTTGGAATTTCTCTCTGTCATGAACAGCCCGAAAACCTTAAGTGGTGGAGTACGAGACTTGTAAACGACAAATCTCGGGCCACTTGAGGGTGTGGGTTTGATTCCAGCGGCTCGCTGACTAAAATCATTAGTAGTCTTTTGGAACAGACTTTAAACCTAGGTTCCGTGTGACGGTGCTTTACACTGAGCACGTTAAAGAACCGGAAGTAACTTAAGACGGGTGTCGTCCTATATCTTGTACTATCCCCCGTAACATAACTAACAGCATTCTGAGGGGAATGGCCCTTATGAGGAACCAGTGGCGACGATAAATGAAACGAAAATAGATAAATCCCTCCTATACAAGGGTGGAATGCTTATTCAATTTTTTCTGGGATCGTATTCATCAACTGTTCCGAATTATTTTTGAGCCTTAATCTGGAAAAAAAGGGATTGATGTATTTGCAAAAAGTGTCTACCCAGGTCAACCTGCGCAATCCGCGCAGGCTGACCTGGGTCGAAACTGTGTGCTTTTGGTAAATTTTTTGCATGACAACTGACTAATGTATGTCAAAGGACCAGCGTATCTCATGATTCAGTCGGTTGTTAAACAAAATGGATTTTATGTATCTATAATTATGTGATGACTTGTATGGTATAATGCACCCCGGAGATGCATCAAACCCTCTTTTATCAGAGCGTGGCTCATGTTCTAGTTTTAAAATTCAAGATAACCATCTGATTGGCTGATGTATAGCTTCGAAACTTTGCATGTTTCAAAACAAAGTTGATTACGTTGTGCGCTGAGTAGGTCTAGATCTGTGTATCTGATTGTATATCTGATTGATACTAAAATCTTCAAAACAAAACTGACATAATATACAGATAGGCTAAAATCAATATAAAGCAGTTGTTTGGTCATCGACTCATTCACACCTGGTGGGCTGATTAACACTGACTATTGCAGAATTAGGACTGAAAGAAATCGTATTGGTGAAGTAAGAGAATAAATTTAAAGAAAAAAGAGAGCAAAACCCTAACTATTACAAATTAAAGTCATTTTTGGCAAAAATATATAATAGAGTTATTGGGCACTTAAGATAAGACTATACTAAATATACAGTTCAATCCTGATGAGTTTTGTCCGCAAACGTAGCTATTTAAGGTTACCCTTGGCTCGCTAAGAGCCGATAGAATGAACTTTAAATGAACTGTAAAGGTGAGAAATTCTGTCACTGGAAAAAACCGTGTTGGAACCACATGAAACTCTTTACCAGATCAAAACAATTTAGATTTGTCCATATTAGGAACTCTTGTTTATGACGAATTAACCCTTAGGCTGCCAAGCGCGACTCCAGGACCTTTTGCGGACAGTGTAGATCAAGATCAGACTGCACAGAACGTGCAGTCTGATCTTGAATCTACTCTGTCCGATAAGGAGATATTTCCCCTCAAAAAGTACCTTTGAAATAGCACGATTTCGGTTTTTATTGTCGGCTTGAAAGTTTCATTTCACATATTTAGCAGGATAAATGAGGCTCAAACGTTGAAATCGTATTTGACGGGTCAGAATGCTGCTTACAAGAATTTCCCGTTTTTCTCACAGTGTTTTTCAAATGGGCTTCTTCAAAAAGGGAATCGCATTGTATTGTAAAAGGTTACGTCTCTCTATTGATCAGCCTCAATGCCTTACTATATACGCAACAGTATCTGTAGGCCTGTAAATGTTCCAATAAAATTTGTATTTGCATGTCTGGAAAATATTTCCATATATATATGTGAAATGATAATGGTGCAATATTGCTTTTAAACACGCAATGATACCATTTAGAGTTACAATGAATACGTAGAGGTTAACCTTTAACAAAATAAGGCCGAGCCCGGTAGTGCAGTCGCTAGCGTACAGGACCTGGCAATTTGGGGGGCGCTGGTTCGAATCCCCAGCCCGACAATTCTTTCCGAGGATTGATGATAGTCATTGCGACAGGTTTCATCTCTCTCTCAACGTCGATCATTGTTTCCATGATGGTTATGTTGGAATGCAGCCAGATGGTTATGTGGGAAAGCAGCCAGTGGCTTCGGTTCTCAACAGTACTAGCGTGGGATTCTGCAAGAGGCAAAATCATGAATAGCCATCGGCGAGGATGGGAATCGAACCCAGAACCTCTGGCTTACAAATCTACCGCCTTAATTACGGACCCAATACACTAAAGATAAGTCACTATGAGATGTGAGTAAATACGATTTCGAAATGGAGACAAAAGCAAAACAATTAGTCAAAACAGTGAAATGTGTTAGTCGGAGCTATTAGATACATGCACATCTACGTACAGTGCCTCATTTTCGGAAATGAAAAGATATTCATGCTTTGGGATATCATTTCCTCATACTTCTTTTTGCCTCTTCTTGTTTCCCTGAAAGAGTAAAGGATGGGTAAATGAAATAAACCATATGTAGGCCTTTATGTACATTACAGAGAACCCATTATGTGTATGTTCCACTTTAAAGAACATTAACTACAAATGACTACATACTGGTATTGTAACAGACTATTTAGTGGCCTTATATGGAAAGATGCAGTCAGCTGATGGATCTGAAATCGAAACTAGACTAAAATGCCTGCAGTCAAAAGCGCATACCAAGAGCAGCCTTCCACTTTTGAATTTTTTCCTAATCATATTGTAAGTAATACAAGCACAGAACCACAGGAAAGATTACTGGATTAAATCAATCTTACATAGAACTACATGTATAAGAAATACTTGAAGTAGATTACGAAGAATACTTGCACAGAAATGTAAGAAATACCCTCATAGAAACGGAAGAAATAGAGGCACAGTGCTGTAAGAAATACTCGCACTGAAGTGCAAGAAATACCCGCCTAGAAGTTTAAGGAATGGAGGTGTGGGGTTGTAATAAATACTCACACAGCAGTGTAGGAAATAGAGACACAGTTCTGTAAGAAATACTCGCAGAGGATTCTAAGATGTTCTTGCGAAAGGTTCTGAGAAATACTCGCACAGATTAAAAAAAACCCAATCTAGGACCTTAAGTCTTTACATTGTGGCTGAGAAGCCAAGAGAATTCCGAAGTAGTTTCATGTAAATTATACCATGATTTCATTATGTCCATTGATGGCATAACAAGAAAACTACATGTATCTGCTGTTTAAAAATCTCACTGCTATTTATTTATTTTTCTCCCTTCCGACGAACATTTAAAAAAAAAATCGATCGGTAAATTGCTCTGTTCTGTTTTCGTCTAAATATCTTTGGAATCTTTCATTATTAAATGAGCCACGCATGACAAAATGGGGTTTAATGAATCTCCGCGATGCATGATTTCAAGCAAGTCATCGAATAATCAAGGATCCATAAAATCGATTCTGTCTAACAACCAAGTAAATCATGATATAGAATGGTCCTTGGACCTACAGAAAATTGACTCATACTAAAAAGTTTCGACCGATGTCAGCCTGCGCGGACTGCGCAGGCTGACATCAGTCGATACTTTTTGCAGATGCATTAAACCCCCTTTTCACAGAACAATGCTCAGTTACTGTTTAATGTTATCAAGCCAAAACGTCATAGTCGCTAGACTATATACAACCATTTATTACCGGGGCAAATTGTCCAGACCCCTGATAAATATGGGAAGAAATAAGTCTGTGACAGTTTTGCAATCTTTGATATTGATAAAACTGTTCGATAATACAATGTTCCTCAGACAGAAGTCTGTTTGGAAAGTATGAAAGTTTATTTAGAAACTATAGAATTTGCTGATGTTTACTTTTTGAACAACCTTTTGTCGGTCTAAGAGATGAGAAGGAGCTTTATGTGACAAATTTAATGTCCAGAGAGAGAGAGAGAGAGAGAGAGAGAGAGAGAAAGAGAGAGAGAGAGACAGACAGACAGACGGACGGACGGACGCACACACACGTGCGCACGCAGACAGACTTTGGACAGACTTTGGACACACAGACAGACACACAGACGCATACACAGACAGACAGAAAGTTGTGGCAGACAGTTGTGACAGATGTGAAAGAGAGAGATCTATGCAGGTAAAGAAAAGAAGAAGAGAACGAGAGAGAAAAATAATAAGAGAGGAAGAGGAGAGCACACAACGGTATAAGTATGATCTCTTTGATGCACAATAAAACTACAGCTAAGAGTGCTTTACGTTGGTGACTATTGACTCGATTGTTCATGTACTGACTTTCTTAGGGAAATATCGAAAGGTTACTCTTTTTAAAGTTCTTTACACTCAATACACGTTTGACAGGATAAAAATTCTTCAGGGTAAAGATAGAAAATGACCCATTTTGTCGCAGATTATCGAAATAATACTTGAAAAATAAAAATAGACTTTTTCTATTCAAAGAAGTACCCGAAATCTCGCAAACTCCCGTAAAGCATGATGGATTAGGAGATTAGGATGAAAATCCCAATGGTACAATACGTACCCTTAGAATGGTCAGGTCCTTTCTTCGTTTCTTCATAAGAACCGTATAGATCAAGATCAGGCTGCACAGAACGTACAGTCTGATCTTGGTCCACAACTGTCCGATATTTTGTACGAGTTTCTAACAGGTACAAGGCAGAAAACGTAATTCCTAGACTTTTAACAGATGGAAAAAGTCGATTTTATTTACTTTGCACTCCAAGGGCTTCATGTGATTTATTGCACCGAGCGCAGAATTTCGTGTAGGCAGACTTGATTAGAATTTGATTATTGAAGTAAGTCTGGATAACTCTTCCGTCCCTAGTTAAATATATTCGACCTTTCGAATGACAAGAAATCTACATTTAAGCTTCTATGTATGAACATTTGGGTTCATGGTATTTGATGTAGAATTGGACGGTGTAGAAAAAATCAGATTGTCAGATTGAATGATGTAAACAGTCTGATTCTGATCTACACCGTCACAAAAAGCTGCATATATTACCGATGACCTCGAAAAGGTTCATACATGGTGTCGACTTTAAGTTCTGATCAACAGATCCAGTAATGGCCATCTTTAGGTCGTTTTCGATAAGAATACTTTGATACATTTGATACATAAAATGGGCAGTGAATACCGAAGAGCAAACGGCGCGTTTTGCCCAGTCTGATCTTGGATCTACATATCCAAAACCAGTTGTATTTCATGTTGCTAAATCTAAACATAGAAGTTGGAAAAATCACCAGAGTTTTTCAGGTGTTATTCATTTTATAAATACACACCT
Organism: Hippopus hippopus; assembly: GCA_946811185.2. Classification (NCBI taxonomy): domain Eukaryota; kingdom Metazoa; phylum Mollusca; class Bivalvia; order Cardiida; family Cardiidae; genus Hippopus; species Hippopus hippopus. The sequence continues at coordinate 54,192,888 of OX328096.1, forward strand.
TTTATCAATCGAATGACCCCATATAAGAGAAATATTGTAGCCTTAGAAATAGGTTCGACATAAGAATAAGAAACAAAGTTAAATCAGTTTCCTTTTAACTCTTTCCATACCATAGACGATAATAGAAGCTTTTGTGGGCAGTGCAGATCAAGATCAGACTACACAGAACGCGCAGTCTGGCCTCTGATCTACACTGTCCACTGCTTTATTTTAGATTATGACCAAACTGTCACTTGATCTTGCAGCGGAACTGTATTTGTAGCCTGTTAGAAAATGTAATTTATTTATTAAGCTATGAAAGAGTTAAATCCGTTTTTACACTTCCGCCTTGCATGTGAAATTTAATGCATACAGTACATACTGTAAATCGCAAAAATTTCCACATCGAAAAATTTCCACTTATACAGTAGTACAAATAACTGTCCCCGAATGTGATTTTAGTTTTTGACAGGTCGCATCCTGGTACAGTGACGATTGCAAAACAATAACTGAATGAATTATCCGGACAGATATCTTTCGAACGTTTAAACTCTCAGTATTTTCACAAATTGACGAGATAACTCCAATTTAAAAATACCTGTTGCTTGCATATTCAATAATCTTTCGTTTCACATACAATTGTTTTCAATTTAAACGCTTAACATGAGAAGAAACAGTTTAATCCATCTTTTACCCGTGATGTTTACGTTCCCCAAACTAGACACAAAATGGCTACCAAAGGCAATAAATTTTATAAGTTTTTTTTTCTGTCGAGATTTACATATTACAAACGGCTTCTAAAGTCGCTTTAGGTAATGAAAAGTTTGATAATTTTTCTTTGCTCATGTATGTCACTAAAATTTAATTGCATTTCGCTGCAATACTGGTTAAACAGACAAACCAGAAAGTCAGAAGCTTTTCGCACGAAAAATTCACAATGGAATTGAGACGTTCCAGTGTACAATAAACGTCAATTTCATGAAATGAAGCCGCGTAAACGTCTAATTATTGAGACTAATACAGTACAGTATTCGAGCTCTTACTTGAAAATCGTACATTTTAATATTGAGGTCTAAAGTAAAATTATTTAACAAACTGAATTGATTAATCGTAATGCTTCAAGTAAAGATAATTCCCTATTGCGAAAGCATGAGTCAAGTGTACATTGTTTCTGCTCCTTCTTTCACTGTTTCATTTTTATTCGAAAAGACACTCTAGCAAAACTGATGCTTAGATCTAGGCTTCCTGGCTACACTTCACTTTCTCTTTGTGCAAGAGAAGTGTTTGGTATCTTATATTTCAGTTAGTAGAAATATATGAACCATGCTCTGTGAAAAGACGGTATAATGCATATGCAAAAAGTATCAACCCAGGTCAACCTATGCAGTCCGTGCAGGCTGACCCTGGTCGAAACTTTTTGCCATGGATCAATTTTCAAATTTGTTCAGACTCTGGCTTCCTGGTTACACTTTACCTGCCCTATTTGTCTAAGAGCAGTGTGTTGCCTATTATTTCGTATTTCAAGTGCAGAGTTTCATACAACAATAGCTCAACTTGATTGAAAATTTTTTCGTAAAATTCTGGTTTAAATCAGTGGCATCACTAGTCTATATAAGAGTTTTGTATGTTTTATTCTTTGTACAAATACACAGTGCTTTTACGATGTTCAAGTTCTTATTCAAAACTTGCAGGATGTAAGCTGGCCTCAACCAAGAATTTTTAGATAGATTGATATAGTTTGATTATAAAGTTGTTACTCTCCATCTTTCCTACCTATCATAGTGCTGGACGTTGCCCCTTTATTGCCTATATCTAATGCAGAATGTCATGTAGAAGTAGGCAGATTTGATAAGAAGCTGATTATTTAACACTCTATTGACACTCAAGCTGCTAAGCGAGACTCGATGCGCTCTTGCGGACACTGTAGATCAAGATCAGACTGCACAGAAGGTGCAGTCTGATCTTTGATCAACACTGTCCGACACGATGAGGTTCTGTTCCTGCGGAGGTCATGTAAAATCTCAATAGCTTGGTTTTTACCAGTCTCTTGGAACTAAGTTTTTAGTTGATTTATTTAGCAGTTTAACCCTTTACCAAATAATAAAAGTTTTAAAGACACTTGGAAAGAGGCCTTTTGAAAACATTGTAGGAAAAGGAGAAAATGCTGATTAACAGCGTTTGCTCCTTTTCCCACAATGCTTTCTTCCCTTCCAAAAACCAATTTCAATTTTTGAGTTACATTTATTTTGTCGTCTGCAAATACTTTAAATTTGAACAAGTTTAAAATTTTGTCGTTTGGTATGGAGTTAAGAGTTAATTCGGAGGCGTTGTAGGTTATGGGAATTTGATATGTTTTATTCATGATACAAACGTGTAATGCTTTAATCGAACTGTTACTTGAAAATTGTAGATTTGTATGCATGGACGACATAGGAATTAGGGCCTTGAGAAATGTTATAGAAGGCTGAATTGAAATCTTTTTTAAACCATAGACAATCAGTTGCAACTTGACGTTCTTTTGGTATAGGTCACGGTACAGGTCACGTTTAGGCTGCACGGAACATGCAGCCTAATACAGGTCTACATGGTACGGTACTATGACATATTCCGTCCAAAACAGCCTTGATATGCTTCGATCCGATCTCTTTTACAGACTGTCTTTTTTTTTAACTCTTGCAGTTGAAACTGTCGTAGACGATCACGTACCTTGTGCCTGTCAGTTGCGCTGTTGTGAGGCCGATCTCACAATGGCTATAATCTTTGTTACAACAGCCGACAAGAAAAAAACACACACACAAATAAGATAGTTAACTGTCACCGTTCAAAAAATTGAAAAGTTTGATCTCTCTATTTAACAGTCTTGTAACAAGTTATCTTGAAACCATGCAATTCCTACTTTTTTTCTTGATTTCTTGGCACATTCGAAGGAACAGTTCATCTCATATTTAACAATTTGGAACCAAAATGCGCCCGATTACAAATGTTGCTGTTATTACCATAGTAACTGGTATTTAGTGCATCCACACGTAAAATTCCAATCAGAGACAAATGACGGTGTCATTAGTTCCAGACACCCGGTGATTTAGTCCCCCCGCACTTCATCACCGATTCTCATAAATGCTTCAACCCTCATCTCAATGATCCGTTGATAGCTCGCATGTTTGTATTCATGCATACTAAATTTGATTTCATAACTCGTTCGTATCCAATGGGGAATTTAATAGATTTTTTGGACGGTGTGGAACAAGATCAGATAGGTAATGTGTAAAACAAGATCAGAGTCTAAGCTGATTTGGGCTTTACGCTTTAAGAAAGCATCAGTAATCACATACAGTATGACAGTGCTTCAGCTGAGGGCTTTCAAAGCAAGCAGTACAAATGTCATGAGCATTTATATGAGAGTGTATGACTGAAACGAAAAGATATGACTGAAAAGAGAAGTGGAAAATATAGACAAAGATCAGACTACACGTATGTGCAGTCTGATTTTTGTCTATACTCTCCCGAAATGAAATCAATATTTTCGTATGGTACCATAAGGGGGTAACCTGCGAACATACAAGGCAAGTGTCATAATTGTTCCTTTTTTACATTGTGCCCGTTCTATATTTAATGAATGCTGGTGATAATGACCATGTGCGCGAAATAGTGTGTCTTTGGCCTTTTTATTTTGAGCTTAATCATCTAACCGTTGCCAACAGAATTGTCTATAATTGTCTATAGCCCTTATAGAAATATCTGTAATTGTCCATAGGGTACCTAACCTTTGAGGTGACTAATGGATACTTTGAAATGATGCAAAGAAAAAAAAAGGCAGCAATTTCAAGCATAATGACCTTAGGATTGAGCAGAAAATGTGGGACAGGCTGTTACAGTGAAAAAACAATTACGTGGTAGGCTTTTAAACTAAATACTAAAATAAAAGTATTATGGAATGAGCATTTATACTTACTCGTTGACAATACTCTGATACAACTGTGCTCAGCAAAATTCTAGAAAATCAAATATGATGAAGTGAAAAAGAAAAGTGATTTCTCTGTGATACTTAATGCCTGACTGTGTCTCCTATCAACAAAAAATATACTGTCAAAAAATGAAGTGTTAATTAGCGACGAAAGGGTTACGTTTGATACATGTTAACAAAGGCTGGCGGAGACGGATCTACTGGGAGTCTGACTCGATACAAACACTAAACACATGATATATTCGAATATAATTAGCTATTGCATTCAGAAAGTTACGATAGATTTTTTTCTATCGAATGCTATACTTGTACACATAAGTGATGAATTTTGTTTAGTTTATAGAATTTACATAAACATGACGATTTTCAATTTAGTTTATGATTCAAACATACTGAATGTTCGTCAAAATTGACCAAAAGGACTGAAACTGTTTTAGAAAATGTAGAAAACGTTGTGGGAAAAGGCAAAAGATGATGGTTACCTTCATTTTTGCCCCTTCCCAAAACGTCTTTTTTCTTCAACGTCGCTAAAGTTCAGGCTTGTTTGGTAAGGGGTCATCTATTTTTATTCCTCGATTTTCTGAAACATTTCAGAACAAATTACTGCAACATGCATGCTTCTTTTATGGCATACGAATTCCACCACGGTTTTGCTATGTTTCTTTTAAAAAAAGATCTCTAAAAGGCTTTGATTTCTTATCAGCTGCTGCACAGGCAGTTTGAGACACACCATCAACTAGTTCAAGTGAACAGAACACAGACATATTTAACCCTTAGGCTGCTAAGCGCGACTCGTTGACCTCTTGCGGACAGTGTAGATCAAGATCAGACTGCACAGATTGTGCAGTCTGATCTTGGATCTGCCCTGTCCGATGAGGAGATATTTCTCTCCAAAAGAAATAGCGCTATATTCGATTTATTACTATCGGCTTGAAATTTTTATACAACCTATTTAGCAGGATAAGAGTTAAAGGAAAAAAAGAGTCTTGAATCACCGAATAATGCATTTTGGAGGGGTGGGGGGGTACATTAACTTCTAACATGCAACTGCTCCTCCAGCAACGTTTGTAAAAGCTGTAATTTGCAAAACTTTCGAAGTGGTATTTTTTAGAAAAATGGGTCAAATCTATAGGACAAAATCGCCATAAGTTTCAGGATTTTCGCTAAATTATCGTCTCTGGTTTGACAATGGTACTGCCTTCACATGTGCTATCTTTCTCGATATCGTATAGGAACATAACTATGAATAAATATCCCATTTTGAATATGGCCATAAATCACGGGATTCATTTCAAAAAATAGTTTTTGATAAGATTTTTCTAAAGATATGGAGAATGTAGATCAATAACATTTCTTAGATTTTTATCTAATAAAGAAATCTTTCTGTGAATATCAACATGCCTGCTTGCTCGAGATATAGATAAGCTAGCATAGGAGTGCAAAAAAAAAGCACAATGAGCAGCCTGTAGTTTCGCTGTAAAGATTGTGGTGAAAGTGGCCCGAATAGAATCATATGGCTTCAAACTAATTCTTAAGGTAGAACCCCCCCTAACGCCTCTAGTGCAACATGGAATAAAATTTCTTGTTAGTTGATAAATAAGGATTTATACTGACATAATACTTTTGCACATTTTTAACCGACCAGAAATTCCTTTGATGTCTATCTTGAAATTATTTGTTGATACTTTTGGTAGTTTCCTGAAAAGGGGGGTAATTATTATCTCCCTTTGTAATGAGAACATAGTGGTTTTAGATTTATAAATAGTAATTCTAAGAAGGAAAAAAAAAGGAAAAAGTGGCTCGGTTAAAGTAGTACAATAATACTCATTTTTAATCATAGCAAATTTTGTAGGATAATATTATTGTGGAAATAGCTGTTTTCCATTAGGAGGGTTCTACCTTAATAAAAAAATCCAAGTTGGTCTGGAATTATGAATACAAATGAGCCATGCTCTGGAAAAAAAGGGGGATTTAATGAATCTCCATGATGCATTACACCAAGGATGTCATCACAATCATAATTATGGATCCATAAAGTTCATGTAGTCATCCTGAACTTAGATAAAAATTTTTGTCTTACGGATAAACAAGTTTGAACCTCAATCAACGCTGTCTCGTCTCTGTAAGAGCCTTTGGCTTGATCAGTATGTTTTACATAATTACATGTATACAGTTTTGGTCTTATCAAACGCCTGTCAACACAAACTTTGTATTTACATGTATTTAGCATCCCAAAGATGGAAAAGATATACACAAATTTAACCCTTTACCAAACAATCCCGTGTTTTAAGAATGTTTTTGAAAACATTGTGGAAAATGTTTTTCTACCACTGTTAAGCCCAAGTCCCACCTTTTGTCGCAAATTCAATTTGACACCTGCAAATACCTCAGATTTGGACAAGTCCAAAATTTTGTCGCACGGTAAAGATAGTGAAAGGCGCCGTGCAGTGACAGGCACAAGAAACGTTATTCTTGTTTGCTCTGTCGTTCACTTTCGGCATTCCTTGGTATTGTTGACAGAATCACATGTTTATAGGGGAAAAATACGAAAATAGATGGTTGATCAGTCACGCAGAAGGAAAATTTCAAGCATGATGCACACCCCGCGGGAATCATCCAGCTTTCACACTGTCATTCATTTTGATGAATTAAACTTTACCACAAGGAATCGAACCCTTTACTCTTAACGTGGTTTCAGAACTGTATACAAATTGTCTTGTAGGAAGCATCTATATCACCGTTCTGTCTATGTTTCCAACTCAGGTTAAAATCTTTGTGGTTTGTTGTATCGGGGGTTAACAGCATTTTTCCATGGAAATCCAGTCAGTTTATATTAGTCAGCGACCAATTCACGCTATTTCTCTTTTTTCTTTGAAAGCACTAAGTATTACACGGTTTTGCAAGCTATTGTCTGATTCAATATGAACAAAATCAGTGCAATTTTGCATGAAGAGAGAAGAATCAATCTATTTCATTTCAGCAATTCTTGGCAAGAATTTTTTTACAGATTCTGTACAGTTATCTTAAAAAGCTCTTTGTGATACCGACTGGGTAACAGGCTCTCCAGCTAATACCTAATTCTACCTATAATTTTATAATACTTCATTTTTTGCACAAAATTTCAATATGCTAAATAATCGAGCCTGTCAAACTGAAAGTCTAAGACTTGCGGTACCTTTCTCTAAACTGCGTACGCACGGAATTTACGTGTGCATTTTAGGTCAGCAAGCATCAAGTATGAAAACAGGATTCACTGAACTGCATTACTATACGATCTGAGTTAATAGTTGCATAACTTTACGCCAGCCCTTACCTTTCGGTAAAGCAGGGATCGTATGTGTGTATATTCAAGGTCCAAAAAAGTTGTGTAACTCTACAGTTTAGTGAAAGATACCCTTGGTCCTTAACTTTTAGGACTGCACATTTTGCGCAAAGTGATCTGAATCTACATTGTTTACAAGAGTGCGTAAGGCTACTCGTGACATTATAATAATTCAGTAACCTTATAATGTAGAGAAACCACTTTTATAAGCCGCCGACGACACTTACGCCGACGACATTTACTCTTAGAGTGTCAAATAAACCCAAAGGCCATTCGCAGTCTAGAAATAAGACCCAAATAATTGCAATTTTAAATTTGCTCTTGGCTAGAATGTCTCAGGAATGCGGACGGTGTTGATCAAGGATCAGACTGCACAAAACGTGCTTTGATCTCAAAAGGCAAATGTAATCGTGAAAGACCCTTTAAGAGTAAAAAGGAAACTTCAAAACCATAATCCGTATTACTAAGTGATTAAGACTTTAAACATTTTTTAAGAACAAACAGACCGTCTCATGTTTTGTTTCCACCTAACAAAAGGTACAGTTAAAGTGCTTAGCTTTATTTTGGTCAGACAACTTGTTTATTTCTAACGCCGTTGACACCAATGGCGTAATACATTGATCTACCGTTCTAAAGCATTGCGACGCCATGTGTAATCGACAAGGGATTTCCCAAGTTTTGTCGCGGTCAAAACCTATCTTAGAGGTAAGATCTTTATCTGCCAAGTCAGTTTGTTTGCTTTGTCGGAATTTTACGTCTCTTTCAACATTTTTCAAAAGTATTTTGGTCATCTCGACGACGGTTCCTTTATGAATGTCTGTCATAGACTTCACAAGTACTACGGCATGAATTTGTGGTACTTATGCTCAACATTGCTTCCTACGTAACGAGTACTGTCAGCGAAAATGGAACCAGGGTCTGCATTCACCAACCATTCTTGCGAATATTCTTAGTCTTGTTCTCCAAGGTTTTCTAAATTTGAAAGTAACACAACTTCTGACTGGCTAAACCAAATGGTTTAGCCAATCAGAAGTTGTGTTACTTTCAAATTTAGAAAACCTTGGAGAACAAGACTAAGAATATTCGCAAGAATACTTGTTGAATATGGACCATAGATTTTTCGGATTTCACGTCCAACGTCCCGTCCCGAGTCAAAAAGGACCTATCACTATTTGTGGGAAATCCTGATCATAATTTTGTTGTACTTTAAAATTTACTCAGTGAACGTAAACAGAAATATTAAAGTAACAGTAAAGGCCAAAAGTGAACAAAGGGGTTGTTTAGTGCGTTTGAATTTATATCGTACCATTTAAAAGTATGGAAATTATTGTGAAGATGACAATCTGTCATTGTATGGTCAGTCCAAGTGTTAGTCGCTGATAGAGAAATTAATTTCAAAACTAGGTTAAAACCTGCCAGGTTCCTGTGTCTTTTGTTTACTTTTTGCCTGATTTTAAAATTCTTTTTTTCTGCCAGCGACTAACATATGGCCCTACCACACGATAACAGACTGTCATCTCCACAATATTTTCCATACTTTGAAATGGTATGATTTAAATTTAAATGTATTACGACACCTACTTTGATGATATTTTGGCCTTTACTGGGCCTTTAAGGTCGAATAACTATTGGTTGGACGAAGAGAATAGCCCAAAATCAGACTGCTGATCAGAGAAATACGTGAGGGGCACCGGTTTATACGGCATTAACTATGTTGTTGCTTTACAAACAGGTACGGTGATTGTCAAATAGTTGTTGATGATAGTTATAACTACTGATGGGGTTCAGAAGAGAGTTGACCAAGATCAGACTGCACGAACGTGCAGGTTGGTCTTGTGCCATTCCTTTCTCAAAGGACATCAGACAAGTGCTACGCAGGGTATAGATTAATAAGGCTTGAACGATTTTTGTTGTTTTTTTTTCTTGTCTGTTCTTGGCAGCAGATAATGATAGCCATCATTCACAGACCATCGAGTCTAAACTGTTAACTATGTTGTTATGACTCAGACATGTACTAAATAACCATTTTCGAAGAGCTTATTAGACGTCTAATCAGTGACTCGTACTTTCCGTTTTCTATTCAAAGCAATACTATACAAATTTTGTGGTAGAAAGCTTTGAGCTAAATTGGGGGAAAAGGAGCAAACCGTTTATAACAAGCACTTAATAGTTTTTTCAAGCTGTTTTCCTTGCTGCTGAAAGAATCCTTACTTTAAAATGTGTATTGTTCATGTAGTTTTCAATTGTTGACAATGGTCTGTACAGTAACGGGTTTTACAGTTACCACAATACGCTATTTTTAGACAAACCACTAAATAATAAAAGTGACACAAAGGATAAATATTTAAAGGTCAGGAATTTTTCTTCTCTCCTAATGAAGTTGAGAAACTAGTTATTCATGATGATAAACAAGTTCTTCTCTGGCAAAAGATGTTGGAAGAATTGTCCGTTATGCTCTTGAAAGCAGTGTAAAACTATTGTCTGTCTGTCTGTCTGTCCGTCCATTCGTCTGTCCGTCTTTTTGTCTGTCTGTCTGTCTGTCTGTCTGTCTGGCTCTCTGGCTCTCTGGCCCTCTTTCTGTCACACTGCTGAAGAAATACGATGACAATGATAGTGCAATTAGATCACGGATGTCAATACGGACGCCAGGCAGTGTTTAAATTTTTCTGTAATTAGGTAACACCCGACGAAAAAATGAGTATCGCAATGTGTCGACTCTGACTTAAGTGGCTCGAAGTCTTAATTTAAATGTCAATCCTCCACCAAACAATCTCATGTATAAACATCAACAGGGAATACAGCTTTTGAAAACATCGTAGGAAAACGAGAAAATGCTGGTAACCAGTATTTTCTCCTTTTCCAACAATGTTTCCATCCTTTCAAAGATAATCTCCATTATTTGAGCCAACATTGAACATTGAAATGTCCTCTGAAAATTCACCAGTCTAAAATTTTGTCACACGTTAAAGTGTTCAGTTAAAAGACACAGGTTTCTTTAACAAACAATATAATTTTAGACTGGTGCATTTTGAAAGCATCTGCTGTCATGTAGTAAATGCTTCACATATACTTGGATTTGTCAAAAGATAGAAAACATTGTGAGAAAAGAGGGGAAAATGCTGGTTACCACCATTTTCTCCCCTTCTGATATTGTTTTTAAAAGTCCTATGCCTTGGGGTCGTTAAAACTTGAGATTTTGTGATAAGAAATTAACTTTAAAACGTGACCAGACATAAGAACATTTTGAACAGTTGGGCCTCATCTAGTAACGCGCCTAAAACAATGCAAATCTTGACGTAGGTACTGTGTGAATAAATGAACAAGTAAATAGTACTGTCATTTCCAAATGCTTAATCATGCTTTTGCCAATATTAGCTGCGAATACGTAAGATGAAGATCAGGGTCAGACGGTAAAGAAACTTTTTTTCTTTTAGATTTTCAAAGTACTGTGGCTAATATTTCTTACAGATATTCCTGCCAAAACGGCCAATTTCAAAAGATTCATATCTTCAAATATTTACCTCACTGAGAAGAAAAGTTTTAGTATAAGTGTATGAGCCATGAAATGGGGGTTTAATGCATCTGCTAAAAGTATCGACCCGGGTCAGTCTGCGCAGTAAAGGATTAAAGGTAATTTGTTTTCTTTCACGCGCTCTTATTTGGCTTGTACCTTTCTAAGAAACATGTTCAATTGTTGAAATACGAGCACACGGATGTATATTTTTTTTCTCAGGAAAGGGATTGGGTCGTGAAGGATGCTTCCTGATCATGTCTTACCATAAAAATGAGAGCGAACAATTTTTTTGGCTTTTTTTAGAAAAAAAAAATAATAATAATAATAATTATGCGCAGTAGCAGCATTTACTTACTCAAGGATCACAAGTTTGATGAAACAAAGAGACTGCACCCCAAAATCAATCAGTCGATCAGTCACGCAAATGATCATTTATCACATGATGTACGGTATGTGAGATATTTATCAGTTTACATCAACCCTTTCAGGGTTATAGGCAAGAGCAGGTGCTTTTTGCAAATGGCATAGATCAAAAGCATTCGGCACAGAATATGCAGCCGGATCTGGTTCTATATATATACCGTGAGCTTGTTTAAACAAGCCTATAAGATCAGAACCTTTGTGAGTTTAAGTGTATTGTACTGTTAGCCTTCGAAAAAAGGTTGAATCTATATGAGCCATGCTCTGACAAAAGAGGGCTTAATGCATGTCCGTGATCCATGGTACCAAGCAAGCCGTCACATGTTTATGGATCCATAATATCCATTATTTTGTTTAACAACCAACTTAACCATGAGACAGAAAATTGACCAATAGCGAAAAGTTTCGGCCAAGGTCAGCCTGCGCAGTCCGCGCAGGCTGACCTGAGCCAATACTTTTAGCAGATACATTAAGCCCCCTTTTCACAGAGCAAGGTCCATTTATTAAGTACTTAAATTGGTGAAGGCATTTAAAAGTGCAGTCAACACTTTGCTTTTGAAGGCATTGTGGCAAAAGGAAGGAATGCTCCTAACAAGCAATCTATCCTTTTGCTACAGTATTGCCATATTTGGCAGTGTAGTTAACTTACTTCGTATTGATAAACCGTATTTTACAATACGATGGAAGAGACGCTCAAATTTGTAATAGTGCGTAACGGGTTGACGCCCTAAAGTATTCACGAGTTTTATCCATCAACAGTTTATCATTTAAAATATGCATTGTATGCATGTCTGAGAATTTAAAATATTTTATCGAAAGTGAAGATGGAGATTAGACTGTGGGAAGTCTGTCTGATCTTAGGTGCACGTAATGTAAGATACTCTTTGCCAACAGGCTACGAAATGCCTGACGAGTTTTTTTTTTTTCCTTTTATTAATTGCATGATGTTTTTCGCCCTTTTCAACATTATTATTTTATTTATATGACAGTTGCCTTTGCACCTATCTATGCTTTCCTGGAGTTTCATTTACCGGTTCTAAGCACAATATTTCTTCCCAAACCACTGGCTGCTTTCTCACATAACCATCGTCAAAACAACGATCAATCACGGCTATGAGGAAGAGGCTATTGAAAATATGGTGGAAAAAGGAATAATTTGCTTTTCACCGGTTGAGAACCAGTACTATGTCCTTTCCCACATTTTTTCTAATTTTTCCAAGGCATATTTCAGCATTGAAACCTCATCAAATTTGTCGTCTGCAATTGTTTTTAATTTGCACTAGTGTTGAACTATGTCATCTGGTGATGATTTAGGACTTAGGTTTTTAGACAAATATTTTTCATTTGAGTGGGCGTAGTGTACATCCGTGGTTACCCTGTACTGAACAATTCCGTGTTTTCATAACCCTAGGCAAGGAGACCTTTGAAAACATTGTGGAAAAAGGAGAAAATGCTGGCTACCAGCATTTTCTCCTTTTCCCACCATGTTTTCTATCCCTTTTAAAAAAGACTACGTCGATGATTTGAGCTACTTTTGATTTGTCGTCTGCCAACGCTATTAATTTAAATGAATTTGAATAACTCTAAAATGTTATGGTTTCGTTAAGTGATTGATTGATTGATTGTATGGTGTTTAACGCCGTTTTCAACATGATTTCAGTTATATCGCGGCGGCCAGTGCACCTATCCATGCTTTCTTGGAGTCTCTTTTACCAGTACTCCGCACAATTTTCTTTCCAAGCCACTGGCTGCTTTCCCACATAAACATCGTCGAGACATGGTCAGCGGTGGGAGAGGAATGAATCCTGTCGCAATGACTATCATAAATCCTCGGAAAGAAATTGGGCGAGCCAGGGATCGAACTCACGACCCCCTGTTCTCAAGTCCTGCACGCTACCGACTGAGCTGCGGGGCTCGGCATGGTTTCGTTAATAGTGAATACCCAATTCTCGAGATTAACCTCTTTCAGTCGACCTTTTAAATTTTAAAGGGACCTATTCATTTTTTTTAATGCTGTAAATGAAAATTTCTAGTGAAACATGGATATTTACATACATTTATTCTTTTCTTTGCAACAGTAAAGATTTTTGCAGTCGGTAAACTCCTTCTAGCTTTATTATGTCAGATATGACGTCATCATATTGATTTGAATGAGAATACTTGTAATCAAAGCTTGTCATAGATCACGCGACATTCCTAGAAGCATTTACAAAACTCTGGCATAATATCTAAAGATATCTCAAGAGGGTACGTAGCCTATTAAAGTAACAATAAAGCCCAAAAGTAAAGAAAGCCGGTGTTTAAATGCATACGAATTTAAATCATACCATTTAAAAGTATGGAAATTATTGTGAAGATGACAATTTGTCATTGTAAGGTCTGTCCAGATGTTAGTTACTGACAGAGAAATTAATTTCAAAACTACGTTAAAACCTGCCAGGTAGCTGTGTCTTTTGTTTACTTTTTGCCTGATTTTAAAATTCTTTTTTCTGCCAGCGATTAACATAATGGCCCAGCCACACGATAACAGACTGTCATCTCCACAATATATTTCATTCTTCTAAATGGTATGATTTAAATTTAAATGTATTATTACACCTGCTTTGATATTTTGGCCTTTACTGGGCCTTTAAGGGAATACCATTGACTTTTGTTTCTTACTATGGCTTTCTTTTTAACTAATGATTTACTTGCTTCATTCAGAGATGGATCATTTTTGAACTTTGTTGATAAAAATCTGAATAGCTTCTTTTAAGGCTACCTAAAACTGGATTTTGACAGTTTTTGCCTAGAAGAACATTTGATTGATACTGTTAAATATTAATTTATTGAACCCAAGAAGCGTCCAGAAGTAAACAATGCGGGTGTTAAAATGCACTTGAATTCAAAATACATCTTTTAAAAGTATGGAAATTATTTTGAAGATCAAAATCTTTTATTGTATGGTCGGTCTAAGTGTTAGTCGTTTGAAGAAAAAAGTGAATTTCAAAACGAGGTAAAATGTAAACGAAAGATTGAGCGACCTGACAACTTTTGACCTAGTTTGAAAAATCAAACTGTACAGGGTGACCTTGGTCGATACTTTTTGCAGACGATTTTGACAGTTTTTTTTTCACAGAGCGTGGCTCATATAGTATACATATTAACTAGAAAGCCATCCTAGAGGGAAATAAAAAGTCTTGTTGCAATTTTTCTAAAAAACAGCGACATGAAATCTGGCTGCATGCCTCGTATCTTTATCCTGCTAAATTACCTATGTTTTGGGGAATAATATCTCCTTATCGGACAGTGTAGATCCAAGACCAGACTGCACATTTTGTCCTTAAAGTGTCATTGAGCCGCGTCTTGCAGTCTAAGGCCGAAAACATAGTGAGAAAAGGAAGAAAATACCGGTGACGCATTTTCTACCGTCTTCCACTGTTTTTGAAATATTTTTTCCCCCAAAGGGTGGTTAAAACGCTGGATTGTAAGGTAAGGGATTGATATCCTATATTCTTTCCCTTTAATTTCTTTGATGGGATATTCTCTAGAATGTAACTTATAAAGGAAACGTTTACAATAGAATAAACAAGAAATATCTTTTTTAAAAAAAAATAGACAGCGTCAGAGAAACTTAAATATGAATATTGTAACTCTTTTGTGGCTCGATATGAAGTAAAAAAATAAAAAGTAACCTCACGAGCAATTGCCTGTTTTTTTCTCACAGTTTTTCATTTTGTTGAAAAGTAGAATTTGGTTATTGGGTGACGCTAACGAAAATATTAATTTTTAAATAGGACAAAAAAAAAACATAATTCTAGCGGTAGCAACACTTGTGAATATTGGTTTCATGAATAAATGCGAGAGCAAATATGGCAGCAGGGACCCGCCGAAAAAACATGTGCACATTTTGTACCAATCGCAAATTACCATCTATTCATTCTGTATCAGAACCAAGGTGTAGGTCAAAAGCCAGCGCATTCAGCTACGCCGTATAAGAGCCGAACTTGATAACAAAACAAACGAAAAGCGCAAATGGTATCCCAACTGAAGTTAATTTTAAAACAAAGCAGTCTTTCATCCTTGGAAGTGCGGTATTCTGCAAAATAGTTAGATCTTTTCAAAGTGGCGATTATGTTTATTTACAAATTATCTGAGCAGATGCAGCTGACATTTATGGAACATTGATTTATTGTACATGCTCATCCATGCATTATCGCACCCACGTCCCGCAGAGCATCTTATCTTTTTGTAATTTGTAATGCACGTTTAAACCTTTATCTAAAGCATTTGGGAAATGTAATTATGAAGTCATCTTATAGAAGGACTTTTCAGCAAATAAACTTAATCTGTAAAGGCACATTACCGGTCCAAAGTAAACAATTCGGGGCTCAAAGTGCAGACAAATCTAATTCATACCATCTTAAAGTATGGATATGAGTCTTATAATGTGTTACAGTGCAATCTGTCAAAGTATTAGTTGATGGCAGAAAAATGTATTGTTGACCAAGTTGGCATCTTTTGTTCAGGTTTTACAACACATTTTTGTGACATTGGCTAGGACTTCGCCAGATTCCGCTGAATCACATTATCAGACCTGAAATGATATTCAGACTTGTAAATGGTATGAATTCAAATTTGCAATTTGACTCCCGAGTCGTTTAAATTTGGCAGTTAGGGCGCCTTTAAGAATAGAATGTAACAACGAAAGATGCAGATGCATGTAGTTAGGCAAATGTCTTTATGGAAAAAAACAGGTTATTTTTCAATTATATATACATAGTAACATATAGATATCCAAGATTAGGCTTCCGGCGTAGAGGCTTATCTATTCAATCTCTCTTTCTCTCACTGTAAAACTCACTAGATGGTCGTGATACGCAACATAGATTATAATCTGATCCCCTTTGCGACCCATAGTTAGTTTCATATTCTTGAGGTTTCATGCTGAGAATCATCTCTGGTGGTTGCAAGGTTCTATAGATTACGACAGATAGAAAATGCAATTCTCAATTATACATTACTCTTTTTATGTAATGGATACCACATTAAGTTCCTTTGGTGACTGTTTTCAACCGCCACATTGAACATTTAACGTTTAAATGAACAGATTGCTGTTTTGGGGGAAAAGTGCATGATCCTTAAAGACGAATACATCGTATTCCCAGTTATAATCGTGATTGGAATTCTATTTTTAGATTGGGGTATGCAAATGACTGTTTGGAGCGATAAAGTTTCGCGACTTCCCAACACTGTTTACACTTTTGACTTGACTCAGCTTTCGCATAACCAAGAACCATTCGTTTCCTTTGACAAATCTCTGGGGCCATAAATACCGGTATTTTTTTTTTTTCATTTAAACACAAATAACTAAGTTCTGTAATCTATCAAATTTCTCAAGACTTCCTCATCCTGGCTACAAAAATCGCAACTTTAATGCATCATAAGAGACAGTAATAACTATTTTCAAGTATAAAAACTCCCGAAACACACTCAGCAATTACAAAATGCACCTTTAACCATTTACCGCATGAATAAGACGTTCTACATGTACGACCAAATCTGAGTCAGCTTGTGAAATATTTGAGAAACAGAAGCAATGGTTTTTAACACTCAATTGCTCCTTTCCTCTCAAGTTTACTGCATATGATTCTAAAAAGCAATCTTCTTTTCCTAACATTGCGGCTCTTTTAACCTCTTGTATTACCATCTCATTGGTCTAAATTTCACCTACATTTAATTGATTTAATTCTTTACTTGATGTCAAAATTTTAAACTTTCGAGTATTGAAAGCATTTACAGACGACAACTTAAATGTGGCTTAGTAATTCAATTTCTATTAAAAAAGAAAGAAAATATTGTTGGAAAAAGAGGAAAATGCTGGTTACCAACATTTTATCCTTTTCCAACGGTATTTTCAGAGGCCTTCTACATCAGTTCGTTGAAACACGGATTCCTTAGAGAAGGATTAAAATGGAATTCCAGTGCAGCACGTGTCTGGAGTAATTTTTTGCGTTGTACTTTATTTGCATCGCCGCAAGTAATGAGGTCATAATTATCTTCCATCTGTAACCGGAAATGCGCCGAGGCAACATGCGCATCATTGGAAGGAAAACACCTTCTCGTGTTTCGCTAATTACTTTCCGAACAGGAGACTGACGCCATTTCTTAGTCACTTCGACCGAACCTAAAGATTTTGAAATTGCAACAGCATGTTTTATTTTTTTTTCTAATAATTGTTATTGCATCCAATTTGAACATCAAAGCAAATCCTGAGGAGCCTGGGTGGAGGATTCGTCTTGGCTGTAAATTCTCAATCAATTAAGATTATGACTTTGATAGGGATCGATCAATAATTTTGACTGGTTTTTATTTAACCCGTTGTTCTTAAAGCTACATCTTTACTCGTTTTCAGCCAGTTTTTAACCCATTTAATCTTTAAGTTATCAAACTATAATCAGTCTTATATCTTCATGCTAAATTTCTGCCCCTGACGGTTGCAAGGGTGCATAGATTACGACCGACAGAAAATGCATTTCATTTTCTGGAGGCCATCAAAGAAATTACAGTTGTGACTTTTCCGCTTTTCGAAGATTTCCTATATGTGTAATAATCTCTTGCAGCATACGAGTACATAGCGGTATCTTTGTTTACACAGCTGAGTAAATTCTGAACCATTCTACAGTCTATCAAATTTTAACAGGGTTTCATCGCTCTGGCTGTCAGGATGTATATATATATATAAAACAGATGTGCAGCAACCGACATTGAAAACATCCATGTAAAGTTCGGATAATATTACGATTTATTAAGGGTTGATTAAATGATTTTGTACTCCGCTTCCAAAAAAATTTCAGATATGACCTGCAACATGCGAAAAGGGGCAGTCGGACATTTGCGTAAAGTGTCGGTTCGGATCAGCCTGCGCAGTCCGCGCAGGCTAATCCGAAACGACACTTTCTGCATTTATGTAATTTTCTGTTTTGCGCAAGTCTACTATAGCACAAAATCTAATGTAGTCGTAAAGTGCCTTCTCGGATTAGCCTGCGCGGACTGCGCAGGCTAATCCCAGACGACACTTTACGCAAATGTCCGAATTCCCCTTTTCGCGTGTTGTAACCCATATATTACAGCGACAGCTCACATATTCAAACATGTCCTGTTTTTTACCGGTACTAGGCTAGCTACTCGAAAGTGTCTTGTTCAAGGACCTTTCACGAAAAATCCAGTGCATTTAGTGATGCACTTTACCAATATGACCCCTTATGTACCAATAAATGAACGAACGCCAGCATATTTTTCCCACTTTCTCAGAATGTTTTTCTTCTCTTTAAAATACAAAATCCCATCCACGGAGTCACACGCACTACTGAGACATGCCCCAGCCAAGTACGAGAAACTTAACCCAGGAATCATCAATGAATTAGCAAATTTACGCCACGATGTTACTGAAAACTGGTCGGGAGCGGACTAAAATACTGTTCAAACATATAGACATCAAGGCACGTTGACGCACTTTATTCCTTGTTTTAAAAATCAAGGCCTTAATTTTCAAATATTCGCAGCAGACGCTACAAAGCAATTTTGCACGTTTGACGTATATATTTGGTCCATGGTTTACATTACAGCATTTTGTATCTTACGATTTTTCGAGAAACGTTTACAAGCCTTTGTCTCTTCAAAGAAAAAATGAGTTCTAAGATTCTTAGAAATCTAAGGTAAATTCCAAATGATTCCTTTAAGCTCCTGATTTCCATTTTGAAGAAACTTGAGCAAGGTTAATCTGCGTCTTAGAACTAAAATTTTCATGTGACAATTCAGGACAGAATGGAAACTTTGAAATTTGTGGCACATGAGCATGTTGGCCTGAGCCTTCCATTTCTAAACTATATCCACCAGTAACTAAAAACCTGTACAAATTTTGATCTCGCCCTTCGAAAAGACACATACGGGATAAATAGAGGATATTTCTTTTTCTTTTTTTTCAGTGAAAGATCGAAAATTATTTAATCGAGTGAACATCATCAGTAATATCGTCACTCGTTGCGCAGCCACGAGTGAAAATATTACCGATGATGTTCGCTCGATGAAATAAATTTCGATCTCTCACCGGAAAAAAAAGAATCCTATTTATTTCATGCTTCTAACACTTTTTGGGGAAACTTGCATCAAAATCCAGTACAGTTCTTTTTGGTAATTCCCCGTGGCGCACCCCCTCTGCATAACAACGCATTACAATATTACGTAAAGCGCGAGAAATGTGGGGTAAATTACGTCATTGTGGCGCCGCATGAGCGGCGGCACTATATTTTCATTCGCTTTTGAAAAGTGCCTGTGGAGGTAGCCATATTGTTTACTATATGGACTGGTTCAGTGTTTTTTTTTTTAACATACATGTAAAAATACGGTTCTTTCATTACCATATCGAGCCCGTACCAACTTTGTTTTCTGTTTGGGATGATTTTTGTTAAAAACCAGATCGTATCCCAGATGGCCCTGAGTTTAAATATTTGTCATGTAGTATCACCACGTGGACCTCTACGAAGTTTGTTCAAGTGATGCCCTTGGCGTAAAAAAATAATCCGCTGTAATGTGCCCTATTTCAGAAACAAGTGATTTGCGGCACGCGCATTTTACCTAGGTAACTAGTGCGCGGGAACTATGTTAGAAAGTAAAATCGATATTTTTCACTGGTCGTAACCATGAAATATCGAAAAATATTTCACCGTTATTTCTCGATAAACTACCGGAAAGCATGAAATAAAACTTCTACTACTACTACTACAACTTTTATTATTATTATTATTATTATTATCATCATATTCTTAGTTCTGTTCGTTAACATGGGATCAGAATCTATGTTCTTTCTCTCTTTTCTGGAATTGTCACAATGTTGTGAATACCCGACTCTTGGAAAAAGAAAGAAAGAAACAAAGAAAGAAAGAAAGAAAATCAGGAGGAGATAGAAACGAATGAGAAAGCAAACAAAGGACAAATAGGGAAATTTACGATTGATCATGAATGAATTCTTTTGATTGCTTTTGTCAAAGAACAAAGTTCATTCAAGTAAACAAAAATAGACTGACTAGTCGTGAATATGAAAAGTTTAATACGTCATCCAAAATTAAATTTATGGAGTATTATCAAGAACAAAAGTGGGAAGTAGCTGGAATAATTCAATTCTGCAATAAAAACACTCCATGATCAACTGGTCAGAGCTGCTGTTTATACCCAGCCAGACGAAAAAAAGATGATTTCATTCATATTTTAAATCATCTGCAGACAGCAGATGCAACCAAAACGTCATCTGCTTTGCTTTAGGTCTGACGTCAACCAATGTAAATGGAAGTAGATGTACGTAAGTTTTTTACTCGCACGTGTTGTAATTTCGTCCTGAAAAACTAATAGACTGCTGACTGGGTGAAATCTTTTCTAGTTTCAAAAGCAGATGTAGATTTGTAATAACTTAACACTTTACGATGCGACAAAATCTCAGACTGGTCCAAAATTGAAAGAATCTGCGGATGACAACTTAAATGTGGTTCAAATGATGAGACTAACCTCGAAACGGTTACTAAACATTGCCGGTAAAGGAGGAAATTGCGACTTTGTGTGAAAAAAATTATTGCTGAGGGTTCATCCAAAAGTAGTGAAACGGTAGTTAAAATGCGGAAGGGGTCGCTCACCAAAATCACAAATTAATACCGGGTATGACCACCTTCAGCATGAAGGACTGCCTGGCATCGTTGGCGCATAGAACGGATAAGTGTATTGATTTCGGTTTGTGGAATGTTGTTCCATTCCTGAATTAAGGCTTGTCTTAGCTGAATGACGTTTGACGGTGGAATAGGGCGACGTCTAACACGCTGGTCCAAATTATCCCAAAGGTATTCAATGGGATTCAGATCAGGGCTTTTGGCAGGCCAGTCATTAATAAATGCAATGTTATTCGCCCTGAGGAAATTCACATTGTCCCTAGCTGTATGGCTTGTGGCATTATCATGCTGAAAAAGAGTGATATTGGCATTATTTTGAAACAGTGGGATAACGTGCCTCGCAAGAATTTCATCTCGGTAGCGTTGGGCATTCAAATTCCCTTCGATCACGAGATTAGTGCGAAAGCCATGTGCAATGCCCGCCCAGACCAAGGCAGAACCCCCACCCCCAAAACGATCTCGTTCAAGTACGCAACAGTCGGCATAACGTTCATTTCTCCTACGGTATACTCGAACCCTGCCATCACCTCGATGAATGGAAAACCTGGACTCGTCAGAGAAAAGAACGCTATTCCATTGTTGTCTAAGCCAGCGTTGGTGTGTACGTGCCCAATTAACACGATTTACGCGGTGACGTCGCGTCAAAACACAACCAGCGTATGGACGACCTGCACGTAGCCCACCCTCGCGCAAGCGATTACGCACAGTTTGGGCAGATATACGGTTGTTATGTGTACCAGGAGTGTTAGCAGCAGTGGCTGTGGCAGTTTGGAAGCAATTGCGCAGGTGGGTGTTCCGAATATAGCGGTCTTGGCCGCGCGTCGTGACGCGAGGACGTCCACTACGTGGTCGATCTTCCGTACGCCCTGTTGCTTGAAAACGTTGCCTAAGGTGTCGAATAGCACGAGTAGAACATCCAATATTCATAGCAACAGCATTCATCGTCATACCAGCATTAAGCATGCCAATGGCACGTTCGCGTAAATTTTACGGAATTCTAGGCATATCAAAAATAAAGAAAACTAAAAAGAATTTAATTTTTTTCAACGTCTTTTTCTTATTGACATGAAAGTCTATAAAATTAGACTGAAAGGTTTCAAAAAATATACACGAATTATACTGGTCCGTGCATGCACGTGAAAATCGCTTTCAGCGGGTTTCTTCTGCAAAATGCTTTCAATCGAGTTAAAATTTGTTTTATCGGACACATAATCGTTCGCCCGAATATATGTAGGTCATCTGATATTTTGATTTTTTTTTTAATAACATTGCATTTGCACTTAAACACAGGGGAAGTTTCTTTTTTGGTTCAGTATATGTATATCCTAATATATAAAGAAAGGGGATATCTTGATACATAAATGGTTGCGTATATTCGTATACATAACGGCCATAATACACCAGTCAAATGATGTAAAATGGATAGAAATATCACAAATATTGCGGATAGAGAATATTCAAATAGATAATGATTAGAAAACGCCCTGTTATAGGATAAATGAACTGATTCCTGATTTTGGTTCAGGGCCTTTTGTTACAAAGTGAGGACAATATCACACGCACAGAAGGCACAAGGCTCTACACCTGCATCACTGTCCGATATTTTTGACGCTTTTTTTCTAACCCTTAGGCTGCCAAGCGCGACTCACTGACCTTTTGCGGACAGTGTAGATCAAGATCAGACTGCACAGAACGTGCAGTCTGATCTTTGACCTACACTGTCCGATAAGGAGATATTTATCGTCCCCAAAATTACCTTGAAATAGCAACTTTTGGGATTTTACTATTGACTTGAAGGTATCATTTGAGTTATTCAGCAGGACAACGATAAATACTGGTGAAACCCGGACATACATTAATATGTCAGCCGCCGTCGTGACATGACTTAAAATTTTTTGAAGTAGCGTAATATACAATTCAATAAGTAAATCAACGCCGACATTTTCTAGTAGATGCTGCTGTGAAAAAAAAGGTCGTATTGTGGTCTTTTCTTTTCCTGAATTGAAATTTTCAGTTGTGTAAGCGTTCTCGAGGTGTCGAGCCCTGATGGTTCAGTGTTTTGACACGGCGAGGTGTCGAGCCCTGATGGTTCAGTGTTTTTACACGGCGCTTGCAGTCCAGAGGTAGCAAGTTTGAACCTCTAATTATACTCTTTAGGAAGATCTACGCAAATCACAACGACAGGATTCAGGCCATTCAATCTCTCTAGACATTATTTCGGTTTTTATTTGTGTGTGTGTGTGTTGGGGGGGTGGAGAAAGTTAAACATACCGAGATTTTGAGAGAGGTTTGTGCGTAGTTCTGGAAGAGGAACTTCGGAAATGCTTGAATATATGCACTCGCCTCTGTGCTAAATCTGAGTCACTGTTGAAAGTGGTGTTAAACACAAAATAAACCAACAAACTTGAGAGGGGTTATAATTCTTCCATAAGAGCGTTTGCTGGAGTCGATATTCCTCTTCATATGATCAGTATCGTTGGACGATTGACAGACATTGTAATAGCTCTTTGTGCAGCGAAATTACTATATTGTCATGCAAAGCGATCGGGCCAGTTAGATTCGATTTTTCTTGGTTGTGTGGATGAAAAATAAATATCGGACTGGGTAAGGAGACGGGCAGTGATGTATAATTCGGCATTTCATTTTCAGTGTTGGTAATACGCACGTATTATTTTGTTATTGATCGTTACCGAAATCACCAACATAATAGAGGGGAGGAATCGCAATTCAAAGAATTCGAGAAATTATGCCTACAAATATAAACATTGAACTGCGATCTCGGATAAAGGGGGCTTAGAGCATCTTAATGCATTATATGAAGCAAATTCATCTTCGTTATGCCTTTTATGGGGCAAATTCATCGCAAGATATAGATCAATTTTGTCTGAAAACCAAATAAATGCAGAAAACTTACGAATAGCAAAACGGTTCGACCACGGTAGACGTGTGCAGACTACGCAGGCTGACCTAAATCGATACTATTTGCAGATACATTTATCAAACTTTTCAGAGAGCGTGGGCGTGTGCATCTGAGTACAGTACGAATTACTTTTGTGGGCTGTGTAAATCAAGATCAGACTGCACACATCGAGGATTCTGATCGTGAATCATCATAATTTTTGTCGCTGAGTAGATAGTACGAAACCTCTGTTTCAACTTGCAGTATATGCCACAATGTTTTCACTAGATATCCTTTTGTAAACTCTTATTTAACCAATTCAGTGCCGTAGACGAACCCAAGGGATTTTGCAGAAGGCATAGATCCAAGATCAGACTGCACAAAACGTGCAGTCTGATCTTGTACCTATTCCGTCCGCTTGACCAGTCAAGCCTATAGGATTACAAAAATCGTTTTGAATCACAATGAATATTTTAATATTTTCAGTCGTTAAAAGAAACAGAGTTTGAATATTTGGCGCGATAGTTTCGACTATGTTTACGTGGAAAAACAGCCAGTGGCACGGAAAGAATATTTTGCGAAGTACTGGGCAAAGAAAACTCCAGGAAACCACGAAATAGGCGTACCGTAATGTTGCATGCAAAAAAACAAAACAAATACAAACACAAAATTCGTTTGAAACAAATTCATTCAAGAAGATACTGAGGTAACCTGTAAACATCTAGTCTGCCATCGAGGTAAATTCGACGTTTTTCGAGATCTAAAAGTAAGAGTTCCAATGCAACCAAACATGATTTTTGTCAAAGGTTATCATCAGATAGCGGACAGTATAGATCCAAGATCAGACTGCACGTTCTGTGCAGTCTGATCTTAGTTCTACATTGTCCGCAAAAAAATGTTTATATCATCGTTAGTACGTTTTGCCGGAAATAAAATGGAAATCGACGACTAAAAGGCGGGAGTAATTAGAGAGAGCTTGTGGGTCATTTGTCGCTAAATGCGTAATATGAAACCGCCATTTCGACTTGCATTATTTCTGGGAGAAAAAAATGGATTCCCCAGGGAAGCATCAATTAGTTTCCTGTTTTGTTAATGTTGATAAATGCGTGTGGATCTAAAGGGGTTAAATTCTCCAGTTTGTTTTTTCCATCGATGGTAGATTCAAGGACCTTATTAGATTTGTTTCAACTCGTTACTTCTTCTAATAGATTTGCAGGAGATGTCTTTAAAACACAGCGGTTAATACACGAATTCAGGTTTGATGGACGGGATCGATTAATTGACTGATTGATCGAATTGCTGTCTCAGCATTAGTCAAGTGATATCACGGGGACAGCTCACGTATTCATTTATGTCCTGGGTTTCAACAGCACTAGGCTAGGGCTCTAAAGTGTCATACCAAAAGACAACCACACGAAAAACCCATTGCTCTGAGAGAATCTGACTCGGGACCTCCAGGTTACAAGTACTTTGCACTCTATTACCGAGCCACGCTGCACCCCTTATATATATATATTTTCTCTTTTTGTCATAATGTTTTTCTAGAGTGGTATGCAGCAAGCAGAAAAAAAAATTGTCTCGAGGTTGCAATTCTCTAATAGTACTTATAAGCCTGTTATAATGAGTTTTGATTTTAATATCCGAAAAAAAAAATGACTAGTGTGAATTTAAGATTTGACTGCACGTTCCTTGTAGTGCTTTATGCTGTGAATTGTTGGAGACTAAAGAAAATATGAAAAAAATGCTAATTTGTTAAAAACTTTTCAGAGTACAATGGAATTTTAAAAATAATCAAGACATTAAAGGAAAATAACAAAAGTATTTACGTTTTCTAGTTACGTCCCTTCGTACGTGTTAAACCGAATCGTTGATTATTGAGAGATAACAAAATGTTCATCTTAAATTTTTTTCGTAACCCTTAATTCGTCGAACTCGGCCTTAACTAGTTTTGTGGACTGTGTAGATCAGAGATCAGACTGCACAGAACGTGCTGTTTGATCTCTGATCTACACCGTCCGCTATTTTTTTTTAACATATTCTCCCTTCTGGACAATACCTTACAATATTGATACTTTGGCTCCTTTTTCCTAATTGAAAAATATCGATTTTATTAACGGAACGGGTAAACCCCTTTGATCGCAGCATAAATGATAGTTGAGCCATGCACTGGCAAAAAGGGGGCTTAATGCATCTCCATGATGCATGATATCAATCAAGACATCCCATAATTTTGGATCCATAATCGCCACCTTTTTTTAACAACCGACTTAAACATGAGGCTGACTGGTCCTTGAACATACAGAAAAATGACCAAATAGCGAAAAGTTTCGGCCCAGGTCAGCCTGCGCGGACTGCGCAGGCTGACCTGGGTCGATTCTTTTCGTAGATGCATTAAGTCCGCTTTTCACAGAGCATGGCTCATATAGAGATGTTCTGTTAGCGTAAAACACACATTGTTGCAAATCAAAACTGTTTTATGTTAACCCTTTACCGAACAACAAAGTTATAGACCTGCTCAAATTGAAAGCATTGGTACACTACAAAAAAAAGAGGTGACTCAAAAAAATAAATTTGTTTTTGGAAGGGTAGAAAACAATGTGGGAAAAGGAGAAAATGCTGGACACCAGAAAGCATTCTGTTCAAAAGCATCCTTCACCAGGGTCGTTAAAACTCGGTATAGTGTGGTACACATATGAGCGGATATATTACGAGAAAGCGGATGGGGCACACCAGTGATCAGACTGTTCAGTGCACTTTCTCTGCAGCCTGAACTAGATCCGCAGTGTCTGCAAAGCACAAGTCATGAAAAAGTAGATCTATCCTTAGTGCTGAACTATTTACCATGCTATAGTAAGAAGAATGTTTACGGCCCGAAGCTTTTTCGCTGACCGCCAAGGATTCGGCTAATAACAGAATAGAACGGAACCAACTTTTAGTATTATTTGTACACAAGATACATTGTCAGATATACATATAGACCTCTTCTCCTAGAAAAAACGTAGATCAAAGAGAGGCACAACAAGTCCGTTTAACCCTTTACCACACAATCCCGACTTTTAACGACCCTGAGAAAGAAGCCTTTTGAAATCATTGTTAGAAAAGGAGAAAATGCTGGTAACCAGCATTTTCTCCTTTTCCAACAATGTTTTCTAACTGAACCAAACCAAATTTCAATTTTTCAGTCACATTAAATTTATCGTCTGCAAATACTTTCAATTTGGACCCGTCTATAATTTTGTCGTTTGGCAAAGAGTTAAGCCAGTGCAGAATATAAAATTAGGCATTGCCTAGGAATCATCGGTTTTAAATTTAAACGACACAGGTTTAAGCTTTATCTAGATCTAGAAAGGACCATCCATGTCACGATACTGTGGACCTGCGAAAGTTCTCAAAACGACAAGGATTTCACTCTTACATCGTCCATGGAATTACAGAACCTTTTAACCCTTTACCACACAATGCTGTGTTTCAACGGTACTGACAGAGAAAACTTTTGAAAATATTGTGCGGAAAAGGAGGAAATGGTGGTAATCAGCATTTTTCCTTTATCCACAACGTTTACTACTCTGTAAACTCTTCACTAAACGACAAAATTGTAGACCTGCCAAAACGAAAAGCGTTTGCAGACGACAAATTAAATGTGACTTAAACACTGACACTTCTCTTTGGAATTTTAGAAAACACTGTAGGAAGATGTTACCAGCGTTTTCTCCTTTTCCATCAATATTTTCTAAAACCTTCTTTTTTAGGGTAGTTAAACTCGGAATTTTGTGGTAAAGGTTTAAGACTGTTTAAACAAGTCGTGCCATTTGAGACACAAACAATAATTAATAATTTGTCTGAAAACGCGTCTAAAATAAACAAATCTTAAGCTATGTCGCTTGGTAAATAAGGATAATTTTTATTGATTGTGTAGATCAAGACCAGGCTGCAAAAACACACAGTCTGATCATGGGTCTTCACTGACCGATATTTTGTAAGATAATTTGACCTAACACTGGATTATGACAGTGGAATGGCTGAGAACTGTTCTTATCGACTACATATAGCTGTTTTAGACCTACTTCTACTTCTTTAGCACAAGGAGGATTTATCACCTCTCTATTAGATGAAAACTTTGTTAGTGATATAGATCTAGTCTATTCTCTCTCAGGTGTTTTTTTCCAAAGATTCTACAATATTCAGCTGTACAGCTAATATATCAGGCTAGCAAGTTTAACCTATACGTTCAGTGCTGTCCGATCCACGCGGAGTATTTTATTTTGTAAAGAGGCCTTCGCGTTAAATCAATACCAACGTGGGACCGCGCGATTATAAACTGGTTCCGTTTGAGTAAACGCGGTGGTTTATATGGGGAGTCGAAGTTAAAATGTTGAAGTCAAATGTAGTTTGTCATTATTGTAGTGGATATCATCGGCGAATCTACTCGCTTAGCTTAAGGATAACTTAACAGGTTATACTATATCAAGTAAACATACTTAGGAAGATAAAAACAGTGTTTGAGACAAGATTTTATAGTGATATCATATGAGATAGAGCAAGTGTCCAGGTTGTGCAAATAGTGTGCGATTTCTCCGAGTATAAAAATTGTAAAATAATCAGTTTTTGAAGATAAATTAGTTCATTACGATAGGAGATAGTTGGATTTGTGATATTTTACTCAACATGAAGTTATTTCGGTTGAAGTTTGTTTTACTTGGATTGTTTTTGTTCGTGTGTAACGTATGGAGCCTGAACTGTGGGACAGAATACAACGACGCCGCTTCCAACGCCTATCTGTCCGACGTCGTGGTCGTGGGTCGGGTCTCACAGAAACTACCCCTGGGGTATGAAAAATATAAAGCCACCATCAGAATACAGGGGAAAAGGGGCATATTTAAAGGAGCGACCCTTTTAAAAAAGGGGTCGAGTAGAAAACGATCTTCAGGCATGATCACCATAGGAATATTTCAAGACGTCCAGGAGGACAGTGATACCGTCCCAGGGGTGGGAGAGTGTGGGTACAGTCTAACCAGAGATATTCAATACCTGTTTTTCTTAAATTCGACTTCTCAAAAGAAATATTACTCTGTGACGGCGAAGCCCATATCGGAGAACCTTAAAAAGGAATTTAAAAGGAGCAAGAAGGATATTAAAAAGATACTGTGCAAAAGTGGGAATTGTGGTAAGTCTGTTTTTCATACACAAACTCTGGGCCCTTCGTAAGAGACTATTTTCATCTTATCACATTGGAAAACTTTGTGGCAAAAGGAGAAGTTGCTCGTAACGAGCAATTTCTTCGTTTGCTACAAAATTTTCAAATGTCCTCAACTTTAATAAATTTTTGATTGATGGATTTCTTTTTCACTTAGTCCACTGGAAATTGGTTACAGAAGGTACACGATATAATGAAATTTTACCCTGGTCCCTTTAACCTAGAATATTTAAAAGAAAAATTTATATATTCATCCACGAACCCCTTATGAGACACGCCCCTATTTTTACCAAACCCCGCGGAAGTCAGCTTCTGAAAACATTGTGGGAAATGGGAATATGTTGGTTACCAGCGTTTTCTCCCTTTTTTACAGTGTTTTCTTCCTTTTGAAGGACATCTCGTATCTCATTATTTGAGCCACCTGTAATGTCCCGTCTGCAAAAGGTGTCAAAATGGACAAACTTGAAACTTTGTGCAAACAAAAAATATATCTAAATGTTTCAAGACGTTTTGGTCAGAAAATATCTGAAAATATCGAACAGTGAAGATCGAAATCAGACAGTATCTCCGACAAGGCCTAATCTTACCCCTCATTGTCCTCAAAATCAACGAAAATTGTTCTCGATCCCATGAAGGTTAATTGTTATTCATTATGACAGAAATGACAGAGCTTCCCATGTGACTTTGGCTGCTAATCGAATCGAGACACTTTTGGACAGGTTAGGTGCAAGATCAGACTGCACAGAACGTGCAGCCTGATCTTGCATCTACACTGTCCCACAAGGTGACATTGTTACAGCATAAGGAACATTGAAGTCGCAAAATCTAGATTGTTAACCATGTGCTTGATATTTTAGTTTATTGTTTTGAGGAATCTAATGGCTGAACAGAGTATTGTAAATCTATATTAGTACTCCCAGAGTAAAGTGGGTTTTGTTTGTTGTTATAATAAATCCAATATCTGACTGCACATGTTATGCAGTTTGGTCTAAGATCTTATTCTATTGATATCCATTTCTCTAAAACACCATTTAAACTATATAACAGTCTGTTTGGTGTCCCTCCTTTGAGCAACCCATTAAATTTTGGTGGCAAAGTATAAGCTATGCTCTTGGTAATAGGGAGTTTAAATCTCCGTGATGCACTGAACCAAGCAAGTCATTATAAAATTATGGATTTATGATATACCTTTTGTTCTATAACCAGCTGAATCCTGAGTTAGATTGGTCCTTGGACATGCAGAAAATGTACCAAAAACAAAACGTTTCTACACAGGTAAGCCTGCGGGGAGTGCGCAGGCTGACCTGGGTCGATACGTTTTGCTGATGCATTAAACTCTCTTTTCACAGAGTATGGCTCATAGTGTTTGAACATTTCTTCCTCTAAGACGCATACTCTAACACGTCCGAAGTCTACGAGGAAGTGCAGAGTAACAAGATGGTCGTATATTGGAAACTTTTTCAGAATGCGCGATCTTTCTCTTAATTGCAATGTTATTTTGACTGTTTTGTGTGCCTATCATGCTTCATTTTATCCAGTGAGATATTTGTATCTTACTCCGGATATGTTGCTTTGGGTTTCGTTAATCAAAGTCAAATAACGGGCGAATTATAACCCATCTCTGCTAGTAGCCTTATAATGCACATACACGACTTGTCGAGCTCCTGCAGTAAATAGCTTTGGAAAAAACTGTAATAAAAAGAAAGTAAAAATTGCTTGAAAAAAGCATTTTTCTACAAAAAGTTTGCCATTTAAACTTAGAAAACATAATTTCCTTGCTGTTAAAACGTATGTTCTTCGCGGAATTTGTTATAAGCCAAGCTCGTACAGTGAAGTTTTAACCACATTGTATGTAGTGATGTCTCCAACAGATCGAAAAGCTTGCTACATTATCCTTCTGTCTGTCTGTCTGTCCGTCCGGCCGTCCGTTAAGCAGCTAGTTGCCTTACAGATTGCTCTTAGCTCGTTTTTAACATCAAAAGTTCTCCGGTTACACGACTGAAAAGAAAATACAGGCTACAAAGTTAAACTGTTACAGATACTAAGAAAGATTTTGCTAAAACGACCATTTATATTGAAAATTTATGATACTAAAGAGAACTTGACTGCTTGTCTGCTTTGCTGTTTATTTTCTTCTCGAAGATGAAAACAGGTAATTACTGAATGATCATGTAATATTGGCCTCAGAAGTATTGTTGCACTGAACCTGGATAAAATATGCTCATGCGGAAAGTGTAGATCAAGATCAGACTGCACAAAACGTGCAGTCTGATCTTAAATCTACACTGTCCGCTTCTGTTAGATACTTGAACAGAAACAAAACCTGGAAATTGCAATATCTGCTTCTCTAGTACTGATTGAGAATGTCCATTTTATATTAGCCATGCTTTGGCAGAAGGGGTCTTCGTGCATCTCCGTGATGCATGTCAGCAAGCTTGTCATCACATGATCATGGATCCATAAAGTTCATTTTGTTTAGCGTGAGGTAGACTGGTCCTTTGACATACAAAAAATTGACCATTAGCAAAAAGTTTCGGCCCTGGTCAGCATGCGCAGACTGCGCAGGCTGACCTGGGTCGATACGTTTAGCGGATGCATTAACTGCCATGAAGCCCCCTTTTCGCAGAGCATGGCTCATAAAATAAGCACTACATTATTTCACGTAGGGAATCAATCGAAATTGCGCAATCGGGACAACAGTCTTGAAATTTCTATGCTGTGTAGATCAAAAGACCTCTAGAACTGTCGGACATTTCAGATCCGTGATCAGAATGCACGTTCTGTTTTGTCTGATCCTAATTAACACTGTCGGAAAAAGTGTTTGTCAAGAATAATGCAAGGAAAGATGAATATAACTGAGAATACTGTTACATTAGAATTGCCAGAGGTTGGGGGAGGCAAAACGGGTTTGATTGCTAATGTGATGGACAGCTGCTTTTCCTAAATTTTCATCGAAAATATTCTGGCGTTTAAATTAATATCAGTAAAGAGATTAAGGGATTTAAGATTTGACCCTCTTTCGCCTATCCCCTAAAACTGGAATACGTTTTCACCCACTATCGTTTTAACTCTTTACCAAACGAAAACATTTTGGACATGTCGAAATCCAAAGCATTTGCAGACGACAATTCAAATATGGCGTAAGGACTCCGATTTGTTTTTGAAATGGTAGAAAACATTGTGGGAAAAGAAGAAAATGCTGGTACCCAGCATTTTCTTCTTTTACCACAATGTTTTCAAAAGCCTGTATCCGCAAGGCTGTTAAAACTCGAGTTTGCGCGGTGAAGTGTTAACTCTTTACCAGGCGATTCTTCGTTTTTTTTACAATCCTGAAGAAAGTTTTTGATAAAATTGTTCGACAGGGAAAAAAATGCTGGTAATCGGAATATTTTCCAATAACGTTTTCATTTTTTTTTTTTCTTTTAGAGAGAATGAGCCAAATTTAATTTGTCGTCTGCAAATATTTTCACTCTGAACAAGTCTAAATTCCTGTCATCCGGCAAAGTTTATTCTTTACTAGGCGACAAAATTAGATAGACTTATCCAAATTCAAAGCATTTGCAGACGACAAATTAAATGCTAATAAAAACCATGATCTGAGTCTCACACAGGGTATTAAACATTGTGGCAAGAAGAATAATACTGGTTACAAACGTTAACTCCTGCATCTTCGATGTTTTAAAGGGTCGTTAAAAGTCGGCATCGTGTGGTATAAAGGGTTAGAAAAGTTTTACACCTTGAATATACCCATTTCCTTACAGGCCAAAATTGAAACTATATAAATACAAATAGTACACTTGACATAAGGGAGAGAAATGTGAAGGAAAGAAGCCTTTTTTTCACAAATGATATGGAAAACATTGTATGAAAAGGAGAAGTTTGCTTGTACTACAATGTTTGTAAAGACTGTCTACTGAAGGGAATGTTAAAAGACGTATCAGCCCTATCATGGCTGTGGATTAAGGGTATGTACTGTCATTATGAAAACCTTGAAGTTGTATATTCGAGCTCGATCAATACTCTTTTGAGAATTTTGTTTAAACTCGAAACAGAGCTTTTTATTTACTTAAGTTTTATGAATGAACTTTACCCACATTCAGTTTTCGGCCATTCACAATTATTTTCACGACTACGAAGCGTTTGTGAATTGAATTACGTATCACCTAGGGCATGACTTACTCCAGGTTCATACTTTCAGCAGTGTAGTGCCATAAAAATTAGCTATGTTCTGTGAAAAAAGGGCTTAATGCAACTTCAGACAGTATCGGCACATGTCAGTCCGTGCAGGCTGACATGAGTTGAACTTGTTAGCTCTTGATCAATTTTCTGCAGGTCAAAGGATTATTTTACCTCATGATTCAGTCGGTTGTAAAACAAAATGGCTTTTATTAATATGTGATTACTTGCTTGGTAAAATGCCTCACGGGGATGCCAGAGCATGGTTTATAAATAAAAAAGATAGTTAAGTTGGTTAAAATGAAAAGAAATATATACTACATTTTGATATTTGATTTTTTTTTTTGTAACAATTTTATGTCAAAGATTTGATAGCAAAGATAAAAATAAAGCTATACATTCTGTCTGATCTTTTATCTACACGGACCCAAAAAAGCAGACATGTAATTGTTTTTCTTTTTTATGGCCACTTTTCAAGCAAAAGTTCCTTTCATTTATTTAGTTTTGTCAATGAATAAAGTAACAATAGGAAAAATCATCCGTTGCAATATTTTTAATCCTTATTGCACAATTCACAGCTGTGGTTGCCTTTACGGCCTGTGTAAGTTAAGATCAGACCTTACAAAACGTGTAATCTGATCTTTGATTGACACTTTCCCCTTTGGTTAGACATTATGGACAAAAGCAACATTGAGATTGTTCGTACTTTGGTCCCATATCTTGTATGAAAATAACCATGCTTTTTTTTGCGTTGAGACAAAAAAAAAAAAAACATTTTGGAGAAAAAGGAAAATGTCGTATCATAGGATAAGGACCAATTGTATGTGAAACTGTAACAAGCTATAAAACTAGTGCTCCTTTTCTCACATTTCTTTTCCAAAAGAGTGTACTGCAGGAGTGTAAAAATATGATTTTGTTTTGTAGAGGATTAGCATAAAACAGGATTATCAAGGATAAATATGTTTATCACCAAAGTTAAACATGTAAAGGAATGATTAATGAGTGTGAACATAGTATATTTTATTGCTGTAGTGAAACGCACACCTTGTTTACAAAGGAATTTGTGGTATCGGTGTTGAAATCTTGGACTGAATCTGAATGGGAAATGGTCGCTTATCTGATGACACAAAACTAACAGTCAAAGCGAGAGAGACAGAGTTGGACTGGGGAAGAAGAAAAAGAAGAAGAAGAGAGAGAGTAAGAGACAGACGGACAGACAGAGAGAGAGGACAATGAGATAAGGCAGTTGACACACTCCAGAGAGAGACATAGACTGGCACAAAAGAGACAAACACACAGCAGAAAGACGGAGAGAGAAAAGAGCTATTGGCTTATAATGTCATCTTTCTTTTCCCAATTTCTTAAAATCTATTTTCTAACTGGTTCTGTTGATAATCAAGGAAGGTTGCAGGCTTTATACAATGGTCAATTTCCTCTACTTTGTGACATACTCACCGACAAAGTCAGATCGGACATACGGTAAACAATATTAGGTAATATTATTAATCATGAGTAAAACTTTCACCTAAAACTATCTAGGTAAAATAAACGTCAGTACATACAACTATTGACGTTTACAACTGATATTTTATGTCAAAAATTTGATCATAAATGCTTATTTACTGGTATAAATCTGATCATAAATGCTTGTTTACTATTATATCGTTTAGTATACTGAAGGGCAGAAAATTATCCCCTTGGCAACAAGGCGCGACTCAATACGCTTCTTCGGGCAGTGCATATCAAGATGAGACTGTAGAGAATGTGCAGTCTGATCTTTGATCTACACTGACGATATGGTGAGTTTTTCCTTCAAGAATGATTTTGAAATCACAATGTTTGAGTTTTAAGTATTTGATATAAAATGTCATTCGTTTTATTTAGCAGGTTAAGGACCAATGTATTTGAGTCACGTTCATTTTGTCGTCTTCCTATTCTAGAATTTTGTCTTACGGTAAATTAATCCGTCGAAGTATACATTTACTTGAATTAAGGTACTATACTGATATATCTGTACAGTACCTCTGCTCACGTTTAGTTAACTCTTATCCTGCTAAATAACTAAAAAGAAATTTTCAATTCGATAGTAAAAACCCAAATACTGCTAATTCAAATTTATGTTTTGGGGAATAATATCTCCTTATCGGACAGTGTAGATCAAGATTAGACTGCACGTTCCGTGCAGTCTGATCTTGATCTACACTGTCCGCAAACGGTATGTGAGTCGCGCTTAGCAGCCTAAAGGTTAATAAAAATTGCTCAAAGGTCAATTTCTTCATCACTAAATATACGTGTTACATGCAACCACGCGCACATGAATGATTTACGTTTACTGTATTAACACCATTGAAACCAAAGTACTTTGCTCTTCTTCATCGAAAGGCACTTCGGGAAGCTTGTTACAAAACTTATCAATCCATCCATCCATCCACCCACCCACCCATCTGTCCCATCCATCCATCTATCTACCATTCATCCACCCACACACCCACCCACCCATCCATCCATCAAGCTAACCGTCAAGCCTCCATTCATTCGTTTCAGCGTTTCTTACTCGTTGATTAAACTACTACGTATGAACATCTTCAAATTAATCTTACAGGTATACTATGATCCATACCGGTATTAAAAAAACTTGAGGTATTTTGTAAGGAAATAAAGAGTGTCGAATTGAATTTCAGGGATGACCTTCTATGTTAAATATTTGACATACTCTGAATAACCAAAATGTAAAATTGCACTGGTTACATGTACAAGTCAAAACGGGTTTCATATACGATTATTGCTCCCTTTTAACTACCTCATCCTAAACTGAGGTGTAAATTTTATTAAAAAAGATTTCAAGGAGTTTTTGTTAAAAGTATCTCGTGTGATATTAGTAAGTTTATATCCAGGGTCAGACTGCAACTTGAGTGCAGTCTGATCTTTATCTCTAAGGATTCCAAACTTGATAAAACTCTCCATTTATAATCAGATCTCTTTTATGGGTGAGGCGGAAACAGTAAAATTTATGAAAATTTCATTCCATGATGAAATTCAATGACAATGGGTTTTTCCTAGCATCTAAATTTATCCTCAGAGAGTCATACGCCGGTCATTAATGTGTACATTTGTACATTGTTTTTATCAGCAATTTAACCCTTAGGCTGCTAAGCGCGACTCAAAGACCTTTTGCGGACTGTGCAGATCAAGATACGACTGCACAGAAAGTGCACTTGATCTTGGATCAACACTGTCCTTTGAGGAGATATTTTTCTGCCTAGAATAACTTTGAAATACCAAAATTTGAGATTTTGCTATCGGCTTGAAAGTTTAATTTGATTTATTTAGCAGGTTAAGGGCAAAAACATTGGGATTCCTTACCAAACAATCTTATGTTTTGATTGCACTGCATTACTATGTGCAGTCTGTTCTAGAATCTAAACTGTCCTCTAAACCACTGTAGGTCGTGTTCAGCACCTCTAGGAGTGATTCAAGTTCATGATTTGAATGATAAGATACCGGTTTTTTTTATGAATGATACATCAAACCGTGATGAGAACTTAATTTATTCGGACATCCAAACTGCATTGAAATTTGGCAAAGAGACTTTTAGAAAATGTCCAAGCAATCAAATTAAACAGGCAAGAAAATTAAAAAAAAAAACTTAAAATTGAAAATACGAATTCCTAACATTTCTGCATACAGCACACCTTCATAAGTTCTGTACAGAGTTTCATTACGCTATACAAAGCTTATACAAGAAAGTTTCATGTGTAGACAATTAGGACGGCGGACTTATTGCGCAATTGCTCGATTAAACAGCATTTTCGCTTCATAAAACTTAAAACGCATATAACATACGTTTTCTGTTAAGAAAAACAAAGGGTTGTTAAGGAATTTCAAACATTTGGTGATAAGACTGGGTCAGCCATAATTTAAACGACTCTTGGCAAGACACTGTCTAAACCCTTATCCTGTCAAATAAATTCAAATGAAACTTTCAAGCCGACTGTAAAAACCCAAGTATTTCCATTTCAAACGTTTTTTTTTTTTTGGGGGGGGAGGGGGGGAGATATCTCCTTATCGGACAGTGTAGTTCCAAGATCAGACTGCACGTTCTGTGCAGTCTGATCCTGATCTACACTGTCCGCAAAAGGTCGGTGAGTCGCTCTTAGCAGCCTAATATTGTTAATACTTATCTTGCTTCGGACTTCTATGCTCTTGTGGACAGTATTGATGTAAGATTAGACTGTTAAGAACGAACAGTCTGATCTTAGATCTGATCTTAAATCCAACACATTTATGAAATAGTGTGACTAAAACAACCTCGAATGTTTTGAAACTACAATATTCGGGTTACTTCAACCTACCTACATGTAAATTAATGCCATTTTCCTTCAACCCTATAAAGGCGTTTCCCAACTGAAACTGCCTATGCGGACATTGTAGATCAAAATCAGACCGCACAAGACATGCAGTCTAGTCCTTGATCTACACCGTCCACTTTGCAGAAACATTCTAGACAAAACCAGCCATGAAATTGCAATTATCTGGGTCTTATATGTAGATAACATGGTCTGTTCGGTTTGACACCCTAATTTACCTACCATATATTTAACTCTTCGCTGCAAAACAGATAAAATCGACTTTCTCCACGGCTAAACAACACTGAAGACGAAAAGACAAATCATAAGTACGAACCACATAGCGGACAGCCTATATCAAAGATCAGACTGCACGTAGATCTTGATCGACGAGGTCTGCAAACGGTCACTCTGTCGACTATGGAAGTGAAAGTATTAAATTTACGATCTGTCACCAAAAGAACAGCCCCGCTCATCGACAGTCAGAGTAGTTGGAGAACAAAACTGGAAGTAGTATAGATATGCATTTAAAGTAAGATTGCAAAACGGATTGCCAACTTTTGCTCGTTGTTCAATCACTCGTCATCGATTAGGGGGAGTTGAAGGGGAGGCTGGGGTTACTGTTTGGTACAGATAAACAGTTTGTTTTATATAATTGGCCTGCAACACGCGAAAAGGGCATTCGGACATTTGCGTCAAGGGTCGTCCCAGGTCAGCCTGTGCAATCCGCGCAGACAAATCTTATAGACGACACTTTCCGTTTTTATGTAATATTCTGTTTTGCGCTAGTTTACCATAGGACAAAATCTAATGTAGTCGTAAAGTGCCGTCTCGGATTAGCCTGTGCGGACTGCGCAGGCTGATCCGAGACGACACTTTACGCAAATGTCCGAAGGCCCCTTTTCGTGTGTTGCAGGCCATATAGTCTTCTCCTATTTCTTGAATTTGGAGAGCCACTTTCTTGAATTTGGAGTGCCACCAATTAAACGAAACAAGGAATTTATTATTGGCGAAGTTAGGAACTTTCGGAACAAAAAACACTGTAGAAAGGTTGAAGATGTACAGAAAGGTATATCGACGTATTATTTTTCTCTGTATTATCTTGTATTTCATCAAATTGAACCCATTAAAATACCTGTGAGAATGCGAATCAACCCCAACGTGGGTATTTTGACATAACTCTGAAC
This sequence comes from Hippopus hippopus, assembly GCA_946811185.2. Lineage (NCBI taxonomy): Eukaryota > Metazoa > Mollusca > Bivalvia > Cardiida > Cardiidae > Hippopus > Hippopus hippopus. Next base: position 54,231,584 of record OX328096.1, read on the forward strand.
CCTTCACTTCACGGTGACATGTTTTTTTTTTGGATGCAGTCATTTATAAAACGTTGTGAAAATCGAAATATAGCTTACTATGAGCAATTTACCATCTTGTCGAGTTATTTTCGGTAATTCTAACCCTTCATTTTTGTCTCCTTTCCCAGATCGTATATAATACGAATAATTCGAAAGAAAATCAGGGAAAGAAGCGGATCGATTCTGATGTCATGTCTGTTTACTTTCATGGCTTTATTGCGCAATAATTGGTAGTAGCTTCAGAATCCATAGAGGAAAATTTATTTGCTGTGTGGTTGATTCTTCACTATAAGCAATTCAGTTGGAAAGAAAAACGTATTGTATTGGTGAGCCGTGCGCTAGGAAAATAGGGTTTAAAGCATCTTTGTAATGCAATATACCAAGCAAGTCGTCCCATAACATGTATCCATTCTGTCAAAAACTGTCTGTAAAATGGTCCATTCCCATGCAGAAATTTTTACCAATAGCAAGTAGGTTCTAGTCAGGTCAGCTTGTGTGGGCTGTGCAGTCTGACACGGGTCTGTATTTTTTCATAGCACATGCATTATCCTCCTTTTTTTACAGTATGACACCGACAGACTTTTCCAAAATTTCAAAACATATTTGGTAGTTTATCAAATATTTACATATCATATCAGTTTAATATCTTCAAATGCCTTTATGTCATTAAATTTTATTTACATATTTTTGCCAACAGTTTGTTAATCATTTGGGATTTTTTCATATGATCTAAAACGACAACTGTTTGGTATCCTGTCAAATGTTTTGCGTCATATCAAAGACATATCTTCAAAAGCCTTTATTTCATTATAACTAATTTTGACCAACGCTTTGCTATAGTCATTTGGTTTTTCTACTAATATCTTTTACGATATTGAAACACGCATCCCGGCCCTGCAGGGGGTATGATCGCCGAATGAGCTGAAGTTTTGAAATCTAGTTTCATTCTCGTCTTAATTCATATCCTGAAAAAGTGGATCAAGATCAGGCGGCAGAGACTGTATAGTCTCATCCTTGATCTAAACTGTTTGATATTTTTTACGTGATATTCTATACAAATCAGACGGAAGGGGGAAATGATAATATTTAGCTTTCTTATCGATTGGTCAGCAAAGTTCTTCTATATTTCTATTTGAATAACTTTCTGGGTCAAATTTCCAACGAGTCTAGAGGTTCGTATGAATCTATCGATTGTCATAATTTTTGCATCAATAGACTAATGTCTCTTCTTGTCGTGTAGTTAATAACGAAACTTGTGTTGAATTAATGCTAACGTTTTACCCTTCACCAAACACTCCAGAGAGAGGAGAAGGCTTTTGGAAAACATTGTAGGAGAAGAAGAAAATGCTGGTGACTAGCATTTTCTTCTTTTCCCACAATGTTTTCTACCTTATCAAGAACTACTGTTCATTTGAATTTTTTACGAATTAGTCGTCTGCAGATGCTTTCAATTTGGAAGGGTCTAAAATCAGCCGTTTGATGAAGAGTTATGTAGTTGAATTTTTTTTATAAATAAAGCTGTTTAACGCAAACTGCGACTGAAGTAGATTTTGTGGACGCCCGTAGATCAAGATCAGACTGCACAGAACATGCAGTCTAGTCTCTGATTTACAGCGTCCGCTGCCTGTCGCTAAAATCCGTCGAAAATCATTCACCAGTGCTATGGACATCTCCTTTGTAACCCTTTACTTCACAATCCCGAGTTGTAACGACCCTGTGGAAGAAGGCTTTTGTAAACATTGTTGAAAAAGGAGAAAATACTGGTTACCAGTATTTTCTCCTTTTCCCACAATCTTTTTCAAAAGGCTTCTTCCATAGGATCGTCACAGCTCGGTATTGTGTGGTGAAGCGTTAGATAAAAAACATCAGTATTCCACAAAAGGTATTACTGGGAGTGGAGGAAATGGGAAAGGAAAAAAACACCTTGTATGTAATATTCACAACAACTTTAATTAATTACTGTTTTCAAAACCAGCGGTTTTTTGCCCATCTTTGTATGTCACTGGTCGTTTTTCATTCATAAGTGGTTAATGCACTAGTTGTTAGGTACCATGAATTTTTCGGCAAGGAAATGACCTACCATATATACACTTTAAGAGAGAGAGAGAGAGAGAGAGAGAGAGAGAGAGAGAGAGAGAGAGAGAGAGAGAGAGAGAGAGAGAGAGAGATATTGTATATAAAGAGCTAATTCTGGATTACTCGTATATGCGATCATTCGAATGTGATCGAAGTTCGAAGTATTGGCTATATCGTACTCGCTATTTAAAGGTAGTGTGATAACGAATTTAATTGTTTAAGCATCGATTGGAAGAGCTGTTGCTCTACTTTCACTAACGAGACAATATAAGCAATCGTTAAAGGACATTTCATGAAAAAAAATTATATCAATTTTATGCTTAAAATGTGAATCTGAAATTTCGAGTTATGTGTAGCCCATCCCAAACAACTCCTCGGTTTAAGGAACCTGAAGAAAAAAATCACTTCTGAAAACATTGTGGGCAAAGGAGAAGATGCTTTTTGCTGACTGTTTTCAACCCTTTTTAACACAAGTTCCATCTTTCTCGACACATTTACTTTACCGTATTTCATATGATTTGAATATGGACATGTCTAACATTTTGTTCTGTGGTATAGAGTTTTACATAACAACGCCGGAATATAACCATTATTCTAGCAAATTTTGTAGTCTTGCATGTATCCAAATATGTGAAAAAAGATAAAGTTAAAAAAACATTGCTGGAGAAAGACGCCTATCGTTGCGCAAGCGGCAGTCGAACTTCTTAAATGTTTTAGCGTTAGGGAAAACGGATGAAGCTTTTCGAAACTGTAGCGGAATGGCTGAATGAGGAAAAATATGACGATATCTTTAAATAGTTTTAGTTTTATGAATAGAGAGAATTTAATCTATGCATATTTTACTTTGGTATTATTTGCTAAACAGGATGTTGAATTCACGTAACACGACTCACGTGATAAGTGTAAAAGTCGTAAAGAATAATATGTCAGTTGAAGATTTCTTGATCTCTTTTGCTTATAAAGGATAACTTCAGATGCTTCTGCGGACAAAGTAGGTCAAGATCAGACTGCACAGACTGTGCAGTCTGATCTTGATCTGCTTTGTCCGTTATTTCACGTCACGCATTTTTTGCCAAAAATAGCCTTTGTGTTTTTCTTGCACCCCAAAAATTGACAATTTGATTTGTATAATAATATCAATTTTATCAAGTATGATAAACTTGTCATTGCAAGTCGTTCTCAGGTACTGAAATAATTATAAAAGCTTTTAGGTTTCTATGACAACGTAACATTAGAATATGTCATCTGACGTCAAAGCAACAGGTTATCACGTTTCTTTCCTCAAAACCATTTACGCTTGTTGTTTAACACCAGTTGTCTCCTTGGAAAAAGGCGGTGGTAAATGCTAGGAAAATGATCCGGATTAGACGAAGCTAAACACGGTGTCACATCCAAGTCTGCATTTACGATTAGTTTTTGTTGTAAAGGAAAGACAGTGCTCTTAAAATGTCCTATGGGATCTTCAGAGTGTAAAGAGAACTTCAAGGATAAGGGTATCAGAGCATTAAGCTTGCTTTTTCGAGAAAGAAGAACTACTGTTACACTTTTTTTACAAGAAATAAAATCAGTCATATGTCACTGAAAAAAAAAAAAAATGAAATAAGAATTTCACAGTATTTTTCAAAAACTGGGATTTATCAATGGTTTTCAGTATCAATCCAGATTATTATGTAAGCCAAGTATAATCTCCACAGTATTCATTCGTTCGTTCGTTCGTTCGTCCGTCCATCCATCCATCCATCCATCCATCAAAGCATCCATCAAAGCATCCATCCATCCATCCATCCATTCGAAAAACACATTTCTTGGTCTCTTATCCAGTGTTACCGACATTTGAGTCTATACATTGAACTTTGAAGTAAGATTGTATAATCTTGTTTCGAAAGTTATGTTTTGAAAGTATGTTTCATTGCACTCGAATGAATAAAATATCATTCGTATTAAGTGATTATCAAGGTTTGGTTAATACGGGATATGTAGGCCTTTTTCTCTATTTGTATAAGTCTTTAATCCTGATAACAGTATATCCAAACCTTCCCTAAATGTCGAATACACCCTGTCTCAAAGATCTTGGTCCGTATTTAACAACCATTCTTAAGAACATTCTTATAGTCTTGTTCTGCAAGATTTTCTAAATTTGAAAGTAACACAATTTCTGATTGGCTAAACCAAATGGTTTAGCCAATCAGAAGTTACGTTACTTTTTAACCTAAAATAGGACTATGAATAAAGGCAAGAATGGTTGGTCGGGCCCTGTACTTTCTTTCTTATAAGTATGGCTTGGTGGTTAAACTCATTCAATCGTGGTTTGATTCCCACAGACGGCCATAGTTATATGGGAGTGGGATCGGGCGAGGCATTGCAAAGCCCTTGCTTGGTACTGATGAAACCTAGGACAGACATGCATAGGTGAGATGGTGAAGATCATTTTCATGTCTTTAATTGTGTTAACTCTTTCAGCGCCAAATATATAAACTCGACCTCTTTCGTTGGCTGCAAATACAGTCCGTTGAAACCCAGACAGATTTTATCTTGTAGGCTTGATTAAACAAGCCTACGGTATTGATTCAAGATTAGACTGCACGTTTTGTGCAGTCTATTCTTGATCTATGCCGTCCGCAGAAGGTCCTGGTTACAAGCATTTTCTCCTTTTCTCCCACACAATTTTCGAAAGCCTTCTAGTCGGGATTGTGTGATAAAGAGTTGAGGGCTTGACTAAATAAGCGGACGACATAGATCTAAGATCAGACTGCACGTTCTGTGCAGTCTGATCTTGATCTATGCCTTCCGCAGAAGCCCCTGTTTTCGCCTATGGTGCCAGAATAGTCAACAATGTGAAAGGTGCCATTGTATATACAGAAGGCGTGTCGGTTCTGTTATATATCTCACCAAAATACTATAACTCGTAGACAGCGCTGTTGGTATAAAGATTTTGTAATCTCGGATATGTAGGCCTTTTTCTTTATTTATGTAATGCCATAATCCCCCTTAAACATGGACCCTTTATCTTCATCCTTTCCTACGAAAAAAATTCTTGAAAATAACAAGTCTCCAACTTGTATTAAGCAAGCATCTACGGGATGCTCAAAAGGTGCTTGCCTAAAATAGGTTCTTATTGATTCAGGTTACATTTCAAAGTTAATATAGATTATAATTATAGGAGCCATACTCTCTGAAAAGGAGATTTTAAGGTAGTAGACCCGTAATGGAAAACAGCCATTTCCACTATAATACTATCCTACAAAATTTGCTATAATTAAAAATGAGTATTATTGTACTACTTTAACCGAGCCACTTTTTCCTTTTTTTCCTTCTTAGAATTATCATTTATAAATCTAAAACCACTATATTCTCATTACAAAGGGAGATAATAATTACCCCCCTTTTCAAGAAAACTAACAAAAGTATCAACAAATAATTTCAAGATAGACATCAAAGGAATTTCTGGTCGGTTAAAAATGTGCAAATGTATTATATCAGTATAAATCCTTATTTATCAACTAACAAGAATGTTTATTCCATGTTGCACTAGAAGCGTTAGGGGTCTACTACCTTAATGCATCTTAGTGATGCATTATACCATGAAAGTAATCACATAATTTTGAATCCACAAACTTCATTTTGTCCAACAACCGACTGCATCATGAGGTAGAATGTTCCCTGGACATACAGAAAATTGAACCGTAGCAAAAAGTTTCGACCCAGGTCAGCCTGCGTGGACTGCGCAGGCTGACACGGGTCGATAATTTGTGCAGACTCATCAAGCCCCTTTTTCAAGGAGCATGGATTATATATATTTGCCTTCATTATGAAGTCTAAGCTTACTTTAAAAGATTGCTAGCTTAGTAAATGTGGCGACTGAGAAAGATTTTACTGTACAGCCAAATCTGTGCAAGCAGCCACACATCAACAGCAGCCAGTGTGAGAACAGCAGCCAACACAAGTCCGCCCGTCCATATTTCTTCTTTAATTACCTTGTGCATAGCAATAATCTGCATGCCAAATGCTGCCAGCGGTCACCTTAATTGGTGTAATTTTACTGTTTTTGACATATACACAACAGCCATCTTTATCACACACGACCATCTATCACATAGTGTTTACTTGAAAAAAATTAATAATAACAACTCGACTTCTCTCTCGTTCACAAATTGACTGCTGTTCATGTGTGGCTACTTGCACAGATTTTACTGTAATGTTTAAAATTTATGTGCTTTATTTTTGTTTTTTAAATAGAAAGAGAGTGAAATTTCATTGCAAACAAACCTTTACCCGTTGAAACCATTATATTACATTAACAACACAATATAGTGCAAGAAGTGCATATTGAGGACAACAGCCAGTCTGTGAACAACAGCGGCTTTTAGAACTTCCCTTCAGTGGCTGCTGTACACAGCTTTGACTGTATTTGCTTTTTTTTTTTGGATGTTCAACGGGATACACTGATAATGATTGGTTGGAAACTGACGAGTTTCTTTCTCGGTCTTTGTGTGTAGCTGTGACCACTTGTCATAATGGTTTAATATCTAACTGTAAAAAGATGGTATGAAGCGACAGATACTTTTCTTTCGGAAATGATACAAAAGTCAGACATGAATAATTTCTACAGCCAACTTTGATCTAAACATGACCTTGTGTGGATGTAAACTAAGTAGTTGCTATGCCAACAAAGACGTTTATTTTTTTCTCAGCGTGTAGAACCGTTAATTTGTAATGAAATATGGTATATTTTCTCTTTAATGTGTAGATCACCTTTTAACATTAAAGGCAACAACTTAAAAACAAAATCTCATTGGATTTTCAAGCAGTCATTGAGGAGTTGTAGCTTTAGATAGAAATTTCTTGTATTGATCTTCTTTTTTTTCGCACTTTCGACAATGTTTCAAAATCTTCTGTGGCATGTGCCAATATATGTAAGCCATGCTCTATGAAAAGAAGGTTTAAAAGATTTGCAAGAAGTATCGACCGATGTCGAAACTCTTTTGCTTTTCTTCTGCATATTTAAGAACGATTCTACCCCAGGATTCCGCCGGTTGTTTGACAAAAGGGATTTTATAGCTCCATAAGTATGTGATGATTTACTTGGTGTAATGTATCACACAGATGCATTACACCCCCTCTTTCTAGAGCATGGCTCGAATGTAATGTGAAATTAACCCTTATCCTGCTAAATAACTAACATGACACTTTCAAGCCGATAGTTAAAACCCAAATTTCGCTATTTAAAAGGTATTGTTTGAATAAAGATATCTTCTTTTCGGACAGTGTAGATCCAAGACCAGACTGCACATTCTGTGCAGTCTGATCTTAATCTACACTGTCCGCAAAAGGTCAGTGAGTCGCGCTTATCAGCCTAAGGGTTAAGAATGAAATACATATCTGATCAAAATCAATGAAATGAACATTGATTTATTATATACTTCATTCTTTTTTTTTTTTTATTTCTTTCCTTTATCCATATCTTTATTTGAAAAAAAAATCGGCGTGAGAACAAAAAGCAAACAGAAAAAGGGAAAGGTGCTAAATGATCTTTGTTTACAGTAACTTTGGTCTTATTCCTTAATTCAACTGATACCCGTAATCTATTGACTTTACGTACTGACAATTGTATGTTAGATCTGGAAGCAAACATATATTTATCCAAAACCCATTTCATACGTTATTCCGAGATGGCACTGTCAATATTATTTCAGCATGATACTGTCAATATATTAATTGAATTTCATGCCACTCCTTGCTTGTTAGTAAATTATTTGTGAGAGAGAGAGAGAGAGAGAGAGAGAGAGAGAGAGGGGGGCAGGCAGACAGACAGACAGACAGACAGACAGAAAGAGAGACAAAGAAAGGGACAATGACATAAATATCAAGAGATGCAGAGAGTCAAGCAAGATGGAAAAAAAATATCGGAGAAACAGCTGGAAGGAAAAAAAAACGGAATGGAAAAGCAAGCAAATCAGTGGGCTGAAGGGGGACTCAACGGGCCATACATGTACATACAGACCAATGAACCAACGACAAGAACTGTAGAAGAAAAAGCAACTATGAATTGTAGAGGGAAATTTCAAAACCTGTCAGGGGAGACACATTTGGACAGACAGAAAGACGGACAAATATGATATAAAGTCAAAAAACCCTACTGGGAGTTGTAAACAAAATTACGAATTCCAGATATTTCTAGCTATTTCCATATAAGGCAATCTCGTACGATATTGATACACCGATAGACGGCAAGAATTCAATAATGTCTGTGGCTGAAAGATTCCAGGATTTAGTCCCCTTTGTCAATAAGATTCACTTTTCCAGTATGACTTTTTCCACGCAGAGTGTCTAGATATTCTTTAAAACTTAGACAGTTAAGCAATTCAACCGTTTACCAAACAGCCAAGTGGTTTTCTTTACGACCATGAGAGAAACGGCTTTTGGGAAAAAATGTGGGAAAAAAGAGAAAATGCTGTTTACCAGCATTTTCTCCTTCTCCCTCAATTTTTCCACACAATATTCCCCTATCCCCATTCATAGATAAGCACAATCATTTGACCCACATGATATGCGTGCTATCAAATGGCAGTAATATGGACGAGGCTAGAATTTTTCCGCATTCCATGCAAATTTTTTGTAGAGTTATTCTCGTAAAAGGATACAAGACCAAGTGTACCGAGTGACACATCAAGATTTCTATATAAGATAGTATCATGTTTACATCATAAAAATTTACAAGTCATCATTGATATACGTATCTTCACCTTATTAGATCAGTGACTAATGCGAATGGACAAGGAAATAGACATAAAAAACTATTCGTCTCCTTGTGTCCTATTTTTAGCTCATCCATTTGAACAGCGCTTTGGTAAATGGGCTTTAGTGCATCTTCCTGATGCATTATACCAAATAAGTCATCATATAATTGTGGATTCATAAAATCAATTTTGTCGAAAACAGACTGATTCATGGAGTAGACTTGTCCTCTGATATGCAGAAAATTGACCAATCTTGCAAAAAATGTCAACTCAGGTCAGCCTGCGCGGATTGCGCACGCTGACCTAGTTCGATACTCTTTGAAGATGCATTAAACCTCCTTTTCACAGAGCATTACTCATTGGATATTTTTTGCTAAGAAAAGTATGAAGCAGCATATCATTCTTATCCTCATCTCCCTCTCTCCCTCCCTTTTCTTTTTTTTTCCGACAAGATTGTGCGTATTTCAACAAACATCCCGAATTAAACATAATATTTTAGTTAGTGAGTGTTTGAGTTATCGAAAACTCAAAGAGATAAATGTATTGTGGCAACGACATAATGATGAAATTCATAGGAAATGCTGAATAAAATGTTGACCTTACTGACTGTTATTTCGACGATTTTTTAATACACGTTCCAATCGAAAGCTCGTTGGTATCGAGGACGCACTATCGGGTGAAACGTGGACGAAACAAACTAAAACATTCTGAAAAAAGGCGGACCATCCTAAATGAAGAATATCTCCATCTTCACGAGTCATTTGAAAGGAATCATCCCTATCAATGCCGAAAAGTTTCATGTTTTGTGAGAAAGCAGCTAGTAAGAGAAAGCTTTGTAAGAAATGGCGCTGGGTATCATGTTAGGTTTTTGGTTACATAGAATTGCATGGATTTCTGCACGAAGCGGGGCAAGATATCCATAATGCTGTTGAAAAAACCTATTTAAACACCAAATTAGCGAAATCTGTCAAATTTGTAAATTACTGCCCGTCTGACACTTTCATTATCTGTTTTAAAGCAACAGGCACCTTCAGGAAATTTAAATTGTTTCTGACAAATTGCAGTGCAATCCTTGCCTCGTACATACAGAACGTGTTCACAATCTGTAACAGATGAATCCGAACAGCATTTAGGCAAATGAAAATATTTGAAACTAGCAGGTTTTCACAAAATTTCTTTTTAGACTTACTTTTTTATCAGGCTTTATTAATCTGCATCATGACTCTTTACCTACAGATTTTCACGATGGAATCGGCCAAAACTTTATATTTATATATCGACACATTATATATTTTATACGACTTTTCAACGATTCTGTTGCTTGCGACTTTCGAAAACATGGACAAAAAGGTAGAAACAACTTTTTACAAACGATTGCTTTTATCCCTGCTATGTTTCTTTTTTTTTTCCAGCAACCCAAGAAAACCGGTTTCCTATCCTTAATATTTTTCTTTTCTTCTTTAGCAACTCTTTTCATGAAAGATGAAATTTGAGACTGGTCTAAATTGAAATCATTTGCAGACGATTAATTCAATGTTGCACAATTGATGAGATTTGGAAAACCTTGTTGGAAAAGGAGAAAATGCTGGTTACCAGCATTTTCTCCTTTTCCCACAATGTTTTCAAAAGATTTCTGTGTAAGGGTTGACAAAACTCAGGATTGTTTAGTAAAGGGCTGCATAATAATTTCATCTTGCCAACCTGAAAGCCAAATACTTCGCCGGTACGTCTTGTAATCACTTTGATTTTTTTTTTTTTATCAGACGACAAAATATTAGGCTTATCCAAATTGAAATGTTTTGCAGACGGCATATTGAATATGGCCCCTATGATGGAATTTGTCTTCGGAAGGATAGAAAACATTGTGAGAAAAAGGAGAACATCCTAGTTATCATCATTTTCTCCTTTTTCCCACAGTGTTTTCAGATGCTTTTTTTGTCGTCAGGGTCGTAACGAATCGGGATTATTTTGTAAGGGGTTAAGACAAAAAAAAAAAGAATTCGGCAAAAATGTCTTTTCTGTTTATCTTATCAACTCAGAGAAATCCTTCAAAGATGTAACGGACATTTTTAGAAAATTCGGTTCAGTGCCAAAGGCCGAAATACAACGTATCGCACTATTTTAGCCCAAGATGTCGCATAGAATGTCGAAAAAAGTAGATCAAAGATGAGAGTGCACTTTTTTTGCAGTCTAATCTTGATCTACAACGTCCCTACGCTTTATTCTACGAACTTTAGAAACACTTCAAGCAATTTCGTATTTGGTGCCTTCCTCTACCAGACGTGATTCCTTGTGGTGTAAAGGATTAATTTGTACGTGTGTTTATATTAGGAAAGTCTGTTTTTCATCAAAGTGCACTTTCTGTTTGCAGAAATTGATTTAATTTAGAGTATCGAGAGAGAAATCCCTTTCGAGTTAACTTTCATTAACTTTTATTTCGTGTGAAATAGAAAGGGGCGGCAGAGGCGGACTGCCCTTCCTGTCTTGTGGCGTATTGGTGATGATCCGGAAATGACGTCATGTCACGAGGTCGAAACCTTGTTTTCGTGTTTTCTTATATGATTTCCGATGCCAATAGTTAAATGTAACAATTCCAATGGCAAAAGGTACATGTAACAATAAATAGTCTGAAGGTCATTTGATGTTTCTAAATTTAGACATAATCTTGACCCACTTGACTGATTTCACCTATCAAGTTTTGCATCGGCTTCTTCACTTTTTTATTGCGAATTTATCAGTTCATATGTCAATTATTTTAGACGGTAGTAGAGATAATTGTGGTGTCAAAAATACAGCTTAGAGAACCATAGCAATTACCATACATGTTTAGGCACTGGTCAATCGGGAATAATGTATTCTGCACTTCCGGTCCTCTGCTGTAATCTAACCAGACTAAAGCTTGAAAAAAGAAACACACCTTAATGTTTCAATAAACACAGTACATAATCCAACACTATTTTCTTCTTCATTCACATCGTTTTCTACCCATTCAAAGGTAAATCCTATTGTTTGCATTTCACTGAATTTTTCACCTTCAAATGCTTTTAATTTGTATAAGTCGAAAATTTTGTGAATTAGTAAGGAGTTAAATATATATAGTAAACAATGAAAACAGGATTTAGTGCACCTGAAAAAGTATCATTTCATATCAGTCTGCGCAGTCTGCAAAGGCTTACGTGGGTCGCTTCTTTTTGTTTTTGTAAGTTTTTCTTCGTGTCCAAGGACCATTCTACCACATGAATCAGTGTATTTTACGGATCCATAATTATGAGATGACTTGCTTGGTGTAATACATCACAGAGAAGCATCAGACCGCCTTTCCACGGAGCGCTGCTCATATAAAAGGGCAAAAATGAGAACTAAACAACTATATAGTTCGATTATTGAGATAAAACGCGTTATCTCATTGCCAAACGACAAAATTTTAGACTGGTCCAAATTGATAGGAATTTGCAGACGACGAATTAAATGTAGCACAAATTATGTAATGTTTCTTTGAAAGGTTGAAAATATTGTGGGAAAAGGAGAAAATGCTGGTTACCAGCATTTTCTCCTTTTCCCACAATATTTTCAACAGTCCCTTGGGATCGTTAAAACTCGGGATTGTGTGGTAAAGAGCTATAACCCGCAAGCTAGACGTTTCGCGTGGATAGGTATGTCACGAAAGATCGTTTGTACAGATAGGAAGGAATTCTGTTACAAAACTAAAAGGACGTCAGATTTTGTAGGGCATTTTATGTTATAGATGTAATCAAATTTTACTTTTAGTATTGATTTCAAATATTTAGAATTATCCGAGTCACGCTGACTGCGAAATATTGGTTACTCCTTGCAAAATAGAGAAGAAACGCAGTTTTTTTCTGTCGAAACGTCAACTCAAAAGAAATTCTAATCTCCGTGGATTTGTAAACAAGCAGTCTTGGTTCGAATCGTGAATGGTCAGGCAATATAACAGCGGCCTTAGACGATTCTTTTCAAAGCCTCAGATAAGCTCTCGCCGAATCCTTGGAAAAAATGTCTCTGTGACATACATGTAACTGAAATATTATTCGTTCTGTGCAGTCTGATCTTGATCTATGCCGTCCGCAGAAGTCCTTGATTTCGCCCGTGATGCTCAAAGGGCTAAGGGTTTACAACAGTCATGTATAAGAAGGTCAAGGTTGCAAAACACTATACAGCCAGTTCGACGGCACAACCCGCCTGTGAGAATTGAACACGTACATGTAGGCCTACTTATCTTGTACTGCAAATACGATTTTTCTTTTTCGAAAAAAAGAAAAACGGGTGCAGATAGGAAAGACACACTTTCTTCCAATCTCTAGATCTCATTATATGTTCCAAAACAGCCAACATTACATCTCTCTCTGCTAAACTCATCAGCGGATGCTTCGGTCTTCAAAGCAGTTTTTCGTTCCTCATTAATGCAATTAGACGGTCTATTTTGTCTACCCACTGCCAGATAGAAAATCGTTCTAACCTTGTATCATATACATTGACGGGAACGCCCAACTCCTGATCTGCTTATTTCACTTCGGTTTGTTATTCGAGTTACTGTTCTGTGTCACTGTATATTTCAAGTCGGGGAGGGGGGGAAAAAACGTGCGCGCTTTGATGTAGGATCATACTGTGCATACTTTACTTCTGTATGATGTTAAACCTTTTTAGTCCCATAGGTGAAAATATGGGCTTTTGCGGTGGACATATATCAAGATGAGACTGCACAGAACGTTTAAAATACCAAAACTAGCCATCTGATTGGCTGAGAAGTTCTATCTCGTCAAATCAGAGGCCTGACTTGGACTTTAGAAATAGGTCAATATATAGAAAGTTATTGGATACGGCTTTAGCGTACCTCATATTCAATGCAGTTATCAACAGTTACATCGCTAAAAGATCGAAACGCTTTCTAAGTATACAAGCACATGTTACAGACCATTATCAATGAGCCATGCTCTAAAAAAAGGGGTTTAATTACATCTCCGTGATGCTTTATACTAAGCAAGTCATCATATGGCTTGCAACATGCGAAAAGAGGCATTCGGACATTTGCGTAAAGTGTCGTCTCGGATCAGCCTGTGCAGTCCGCGCAGGCTAATCCGAGACGACACTTTACGACTACATTAGATTTTGTGCTGCGCTAGACTTGCGCAAAACAGAAAATTGCATGAAAACGGAAAGTGTTTCGGATTAGCCTTAGCGGACTGCCCAAGCTGATCCGAGACGACACTTTACGCAAATGTCCGAATGCCCATTTTACCGTGTTGCAGGCCAATTATTATTATGGATTCATAAGATGTAATTTGTCTTTCAAAACCGATTTAATTATGAGGTCGACTGGTTCTTGGAAAGCAGAATATTAATGAAAAGCAAAAAGTTTCTGGTAGGCTGACCTTGATTGATAACTTTTTGCAGACGCATTAAGCACCCTTTTCACAGGGCATGGGCTCGTATTATTATTCTTTTTATTACGAGTTTCTGCTGGAAAAATACCTGACAATATAGACTCAAGATCAGATTGCACGCCCTGTTTAGTCTTGTCTGCATCTCGGAAGGGACTCTTGAATGTGTTCTCAATGTGCTATGGGCTATGGGCTTACATATATTTCGACACCGGTCTTATTCTTCTGTGTAAAAATTATAGCACTCAAGGAAAAAGCACGGTTGCAAAAATAAACTTTTAGAGTGTGAACTTTATACATGAGGCAGGGATTGTATTTATGGTCTTACATTCATTTCATTTTACTCTGTGCAATTGTTTGTTTGTCAGGCCGTTTCAATCCACATGTCTTTTTGATTGCACGCCCACGTAATATTTGATCGTAACATAACATTTCATACTACTTGCTTTGGCAAATTTATTTTCTTCCACGCATCCCTACAGGTTTGAACGGGAAAAAAAAACACCCTCAGTTCGCGCTCGTAAATCTCAATCCACGCCTCATTACAGTATTCTTTCACTGCCAGATGTATAAACTTGACTTGTATCGACAGCCGAAAATACAATCCACTGTAACTCTGAAAGATTTTAATCTTCTAGGCTTGACTACATAAGCGGGCGCAATAGATCCGAGATCAGACTGCACGTTCTGTGCAGTCTGATCTTGATCTATTCCGTCCGCAAAAGAGCATGTTTTCGCCCGAGGAGCTGAAAGGATTAAAACCTCTCTGGAAACGAATCAAAGTAAGAAGATGTTTTCGAACATCGTAATCAATCATTAGTTTACCAGGTACAACTCTCTTGTACTGGCCCACATGAGCATATGCCAGTCAGTCTTACAGTTCTGCCTTAAACTGCTAAATAAATAGAATGGAGATTTGTAGCCATTAGTATATACCGAAACAGTGCGATTACAAAGTCCCTGTTGCTAGAAAAAATCACCAAGTCAGACAGTGAAGATCCAAGATCACATTGAATGTTTTGTGCAGTCTGATCTTGATCTACACTGACCGGAAAAGAGCATTGAGTCTCGCTTAGCTGTTTGAAGGTGAAACACATTGAAAACTATTACTTTAGTTCATTCAAACCTGTATTGCGGGTACTGATTAAAACTGTCAAATTTAGACAATTCAAGACAGTATACCATTTGTTTTAGCATAAAGATACATGCATCTCACATCAAAGTTTCCGGATTCGAATCCCGTGATTGGCGGGGTCAACCTGTTTGTAACTAACCAAATCACGCCGCAAGTATTTGTCGAAGCATAAGTTCTAAGTTGTTTTACAATCAATGCAAAATAAATAGGTTTGAATTAAAAACTACATACTAGTTAGTATACGTGCACGTGTACTATTTCACTTGCAAAGCCGACAGAGTCAGTATATTTTGTAGTAAGAGGATTAATTGCTCATTAACCATTTACCAGACGACAAACTTTTAGCCTTGTCCAAACTGAAAGCATTTGCAGACGACAATTTCAATGTAGCTCAAATGGTGCAGCTTTTCTTTGTTACGGTAGAAAACATTGTGGGAAAAGGAGAAAATGCTGGTTACCAGCATTTTCTCCTTTTCCCGCAATGTTTTCTAAAGGCTCCTCTCCCAAGGACGTTAAAAGTGCGGTAAATGGTTAACGACATTCCTTTCATGTTGAGCATCAATACTTTACAATTATGTTCTGAAAGTCGGCAGCTGTGAAAATGTCTGAGGACGGAACAAGTGGATTCTTCCGATTCCACGTTTACGAGCAAATGTTAGACCTACATCAATGATATCAGGAAAATTTTCCGTTCATTAAAAGTAACACAATCTATATTTACTGCAACTTAATATAACTATATTACGGAGTGTAGACCGGCCTGATTGCCAACAAATCAAGAAATAATTCGCAATTAATGGTTTATTTCTCCACGGAACCGAACGCAAGAATTTATGATTCTGCGTTTTTACTGGCGGGAATTGGGTTATTTTAACAGAGTGAGAGAAATGGGAAGAGGAGTAGGAGATGATGATGATGATGAAATAAGAAGATGATGATAAGAGAGAGAGAGAGAGAGAGAGAGAGAGAGAGAGAGTATTAATCAAAAGCCAAAAACGAAAATCAGTATGGTACAAAATAAACAGAAACAGAGACAGACAAGCAGACAGATGAACTGAACTATTTTGACGATTGTAGTAATGTTATCCTTGTTGCTTCAATGTAGAACAAGAATATGGTTTTAAGGACACATAGTGACTTAAAAACAGCATATTTCTCGAAATCACTCAGACAAGGAATCCCTCCGACAAACCGAGAAAAGGGAAGCAATTCAATGAAAAATAGGAAAGGGGAGACTCGTTTGTGTCTATTGTAGGGATACTGGTAGATAAAACTGCCATGTTGCTTCGCATCAAAGCACGCGAGTATTGATCTAAGTGTAGCCGATATTCTTACCACGACGGTGCACAGAAATTCTGATAGAAGTTTCAATGAGACATACAGTCTAGGATAGATAATGTCATGTACACTTCCTTCCTCAGACTCGTGGTTTGAAAATCGCTTTAGTTGTGAGAGAACTCATAACGCCCCGACTCAGCCCTTTACCACAAAATCAACGACCCTGAGGAAAAAAAGTTTTGAAAACGCTGTGGAAAAAGAGCAAAATGCTGGTAACCAGCATTTTCTTCTTTTGCGACAGTGTTTTCTAACCTTCCAAAGGTAAATACAAGAAAATATTGATGCATAACATCAATGGCGCCGCAAATCAGTTGTTTCTGAAATAGGGCACATTACAGCGGGTTAATTTTTTACGCCAAGGGCATCACTTGAACAAACTTTGTAGCGGTCCACGTGGTGATACTACATGACAAATATTTAAACTCTTGGCCATCTGGTTTTGGACAAGAAGATTTTTAAAGTTTGCACCATTTAATGCATTGTGTTAATCCCGAGTATTAACAACCTTGCAGAAGAATCATTTCGAAAACAATGTGGAGGAACCAGAAAATGGTAACCACATTCGAACTGTCGACTGCAAATGCTCTCAAAAGTCTAAAATTATGTTGTTTGGTAAAGAGTTAAGGTCTAAGAAAGAGTCATGGTTTTGCAACATGATTTATGAAGAACACAACGAAAATGTGGCCTCTCTCCAGAAAATTTTTAACGCATTTCAAATTGACCAAAGTAAATTTATGCAGAACTCGGTCAGAAATTAACTGAGAAGTCCTAAACAATCTTTAGAGTGCAAATCAAAACTTAAAAAGAAAGAACCAATAATGGTAAGACACAGTCATAACCATTCTTCGGCGAAATTTAACATAATTTCAATTGGAGCTGTGTACAAAAGCATTCGGCAAACAACACAAGAAAATAGTGTTAAAACTAGGTTATAAATTACCAAATTGATATTAAAAACTGGGTATGAAATGATCAAAGTGAGTACGAAATGACCAAAATAAAAAGTATAGGTGGGTGCGAAATGACCAAAATCGTACGAAATGGCCTAGGTACGAAATGACCTAGTTACGAAATGACTGGAAGCCGAGTAAACAATATGGCTGCCTCCATAGGTATTTTTCAAAAGCAGATAGAAATATAGTGCGGCCGCTCATGCGGCGCCACAACAATCACTTGAGCCGAATTCAGTGTGTCGTCTGCCAATGCTTTCAATTTCGACAAGTCCGGAATTTTGTCGTTTGGTAAAGAATTAACATGGTAACATTTTGTCTAATAATTAAAGACAATTATAAACTCTAAAGTTAAGCAACTAAAATGAAACATTCTGCGTTAGCTTAAATAAAACCTTCTGTCTCAACTTAAATGAAACGGTCTATCTCAAATTAAATGAAACGTTATGCCTCAATTTGAATGTAACGTTCTTCCTCGAATTAAATGTAACGTTCTACCTCGACTTAAATCAAAGATTCTGCCTAAACTAGAATGTAACGTTCTGCCTAACTTAAATGAAATGTTCTGTGTTAGCTTAAATGAAACGTTCTGCCTCAACTTCAATGTAACGTCTGTCTCAGCTTAAATGAAACGTTCTGTCTCAACTTAAATGACATGTTCTGTCTCAACTTTAATGAAATGGTCTGCCTCAAATTAAATGAAACGTTCTGCCTCAAATTAAATAAAACGTTCTGTCTCAACTTAATTGTAACGTTCTGCCTCAAATTAAATAAAACTGTCAGCTTCAAATTAAATGTTAAGTTCTGCCAAAGCTTCAATGAAACGTTCACTCAGCTTTGATGAAACGTTCTATCTCAACTTAAATGAAACGTTCTGTCTCAAATTAAATGAAACGTTCTGTCTCAGCTTAAATGAAACGTTCTGCCTAAACTTAAATGAAACGTTCTGCCTCAAATTAAATGAAGGGTTTTAGCTCAGCTAAAATGAACGCTATATCGCAACTGAAAAGAAACGTTCTGCCTCAGCTTGAATGTAAAGTTCTGTCTCTACTTACATGAAAGCCTCTGCCTCGACTTTAATGAAACGTTCTGTCTCAACTTAAATGCAACGTTCTTTCTCGACTTTAATGAAACGTTCTGTCTCAACTTAAATCTAACGTTCTACCTCAATGAAGCTGAGGCAGAACGTTACATTTAAGATGAGAAAGAACGTTTCATTTCAGTTGAGATAGAGTGTTTCATTCAAGCTGAGCTAAAACCTTTTATATAGTTTGACGCAGAACCGTCGAAAGCTCATGTGGATTATAATAATTAAAATCAGCTTAAATGAAACGTTCTACCTCAGCTTAAATGTAACGTTTTGCCTCAGCTTACACGAAACCCTTCTGCCTTAACTTAAATTGGACGGTTTGCCCCAGCTTAAATGAAACCATCAGCCTTGTCTTAAATGAAAGGTTTTGCCTCAGCTAAAATGTACCGTTCTGCTTCAACTGAAATGAAGGTTTTGTTCAGCTTAAATGAACGTTCTGCCTCAACTTAAATGAAGGTTCTTCCTCAGCTTACATGAAAGGTTCTGCCTCAGCTTAAATGAAACCTCCTGTTTCAACTTAAATGAAACGATCTGCCTTATCTTAAATGAAAGGTGATGCCTCAATCTAAATGAAAAGTTCTGCATCAGCTTACCTTCTTCCTCAACTTAAATGTAGCGTTCTGTCTCACTTTGATTTTCACGGTCTATCTCAACTTAAACGTAACGTTCTGCTTCAGCTTAAATGTATTTTTCTGCCGCGACATTAAACGAAACTTTCTGCATCAACTTAAATGAAACGTTCTGCCTCAACTTCAATTTAACGTTCTACCTCAACTTAAATGAAACATTCTGCTTCAGCTTTAATGTATTTTTCTGCCTCAGCTTAAATGAAAAGTTCTGCATCAACTTACATGAAACGTTCTGCCTCAACTTAAATTTAATGTTCTACCTCAACTTAAATAAAACGTTCTGCCTCAACTTAAGAATGCGTTCTGTTTCAGCTTAATTGCAACGTTCTGCCTCAGCTTAAATAAAACGCTTTGCCTCAACTTAAATGAAACGTTCTGCCTCAACTTAAATTTAACGTTCTACCTCAGCTTAAACGTTCTGTCTCAACTGAAAAATGCGTTCTACTTCAGCATAATTGCAACGTTCTGCCTCAACTTAAATGAAACGCTTTGCTTCAACTTAAATGAAACATTCTGCCTCAACTTAAATGAAACGTTCTGCCACAACTAAAATAAAACGTTCTGGTTCACCTTAAATATAACGTTCTGTCTCAGCCACTGAGATGGCTGGACTTGGAATCTAGTGAAATCTAGAGTAAGGACTTAACTTTGAATCGTTTATGTATGCATTAAGACAATCAAGCCACCGTAAGGAAGATAAAGACCCTGGGGAAGAATTCTTATGAAAACATTGTGGGAACAGGAGAAAATGCTGGAAACCAGCATTTTCTCCTTTTTCCACAATATTTTCTACCCTTTGAATGACAAATTTCATGTTTTAAGTAACATTTCATTCGTCGTCTGCAAATGCTTTCAATTTAGACAAAGCTAAAATTCTGTCGTCTGGTAAAGGAATAAGTTATAAGGTATTTGTAAGCAATGTTTCTATCCATTCTTTGCATAAGCTAACACCAGTGATATCGACCGATGAGTATCTACAGTGCTATTATGTACGCTTTCATATTTACGGCGCCAGGGTCCATTTTCACTCGTACTTGCTGCAAACGGCAGGTCAGTAGGAAAGTGCACAACATTTGCCGTCTGATCTTGATTCCAATGAGATAGTTTTATCTATAAATTCAGCGAAATAGAGTTTCTGAGTCCTTTTTACCAAGTGACAATAATTATTTTAACTGCCTGGCCAAAATGTCACATCGTATTAGGTCATTACGTCCTTAAGCAATGGCAGTCAACAACAATTACGCTGTAGTAACGTATAAGAGTATGTGTAAAATCTTCAGACAAAAGTAGAAATTGTCGTAACTAGAAATTTCTCCTTTTGTCACAGGCCTTTCAAAAGCACCCTGTGCAAGACAAAAACTGACATATGCGGGAGATTTTATCTAGATATCTATCCAGCAGAAATTAGTTTGATGACTGTCAAACGAATAGATTTTGTAATTTTACTAAGCCTATTAGGGGGTATTGTGTGACTGAAAACATTATCTAGGCAGTCAAAAAGTGAAGACGGGGATCACACTGCACCTATGATGATAGTCCCAGGCTGATCTTAGTCTAGACTTTCCGCAAAGATTGTCCCTAGTTACGTATGGCACGATACAGTCGCCAGCGCACAGGGGTGATAAACTAAGGTTTGTAAGTGTTAAAGGACACACGCGTGAAAGGGTAGAAAGTTCAAAGAAAGTCTACCGGGAAACAAGGGTTGTAGAATTTTCTGCTTTATCGGGCATCATTATTTCTTGTAATGTCGCCCTGCACGAAATCGTATTCTTATTCGCCATCGATCCATATATGGAGAAACCTTCAAAGACGCCCTTCACCTCAAGGCAGACATTGTTCTTTTACCATAGTAGAGTATACCAGTATTAGGTTCTCATGATAAGCAATTGGTTTAAACCATGGTCTGCTCAGTGAGATTCAGTACGCTTTAGCGTACATTTTAGATCAAGATCAGACTGCACAGAACTTGTAGTCTGATCTTGTGTCTACCTTTTTCGATTGATTGAGATTTTTTCTTGCGAAAGAACTTTCAAAATCAAGGACTGAGCACAATCGCTAGTGTCCAAGGCCAATCGGAAATGTATAGAACATATAAACCAAGGGTTATGAGTTAGAATTCCAAGTCTTTCAACCTTTTTAAGAGAATTTGTGGAAGTGGTTGCGAAAGGATCCATTCCTCTCTCACCTCTGATTTCTTTAAATATGTTCATGTTTTAAAGCTAATAGTGGCTTTGAAAAAAAAAAGTTATTTGCAGCTCTAATAACTATCTACACCAGGAAAGCGCTGGTAGGAGCATTGGCCGCTGTGGTATCATTGAAATATTGTTGAACACGGCATGGGCCTCCAACCAAGAAACGGGCAAACTAAATCATTAGAGCATCTAGTAAAAGAACAAATGAAATGCTCAGCCTAGAGACACAAAATACTCAAAAATTGCACATGTTACTTCGGAGAAGAACATCTGCAATAAATCTGGTACTGTTGATCTTTTACCATTCAAACCCGAGTTTTAATGCCCCTGAGAAAGAAGCCGTTTGAAAACATCGTGGAAAAATGAGAAAATGCTGGTAACCTTTTTCTCATTTTCCCATAATGTTTTGTGCTCTATCAAAGACAAATTCCATCATTTGAGCTACATTTAAATTGTCGTCTGCAAATGCTTTCAATTTGGACAAGTCTACATTGTTGTCGTTTGGTAAAGAGTTAAGTCGACGCATGTGGTATCTAACTTCTGCTGTAGCTAGCAATCATGGTCCGCTGCAAGGAAAAGGGTCTCGTACCATTTTCTTGTAGTACTTTCCATCTTCTTGTGATTTTCACTGCCTATATTGATAGGAGTTACTAGCCGTTTTTTCTTGCTTTGTCATAGTTTTGCTTGTGAAAATTTCTTGTTGTACTCACAAAATTAGAAATTTCGTTAGCTGAAAATCAGCGAGAATTTAGGGTTATAAGAAAAAACTAATGGCAAAAATTGGGTAGAATTTTATGACTGCGTAGCTAAGTCATGTAATTTAAATGTTATTATGCCCCCGGAGATGAAAGATAAGCAAATTCGGTTTAAACGATTTTTGCCCTAGAAAACTACATCTGCTTGAGGGTGACAAAAGCCGTCTGCAACATTAATGCCATCCCTTTATCTTGTATAGACGAGATTCTTTCACTTTTTGAAAAGATGAAAAATATAACGACACAGGTCTTTAATTGTATTTTCCTTGTAGTTTTCATGTTGTTTAATAGTTTCTGTATTCAATGTTTTTTTTATTGTTTTCGGACTGTTATAAAGAATCTGTAGAACTTAAGCTATCGAAATATAAGGCTACTGTGATAGACAAGGAGAGGATAGAGTGCTAAACGCTTTTAACGCGAAATATATAAACTCGATCTCTGATTATACAAATCCACTGTATCTCAGGCAAGATTTTTGTTTTATAGGCTTCACTAAACGAGCGGTCTGATCGGGATCTATGCCGTTTCTTTATGTAACTGAAAGGGTTAATAGCCAGAGGGAACCTGAAGCTCTTATTTCCGTGCGCAAAGCTAATACGTCGGAACACGCCAAGACAAAAATCAGCATATCTGTCGATTGATTAGCAGTTCTCGTTTGAATTATGGTCCCCCACAAACAGTAAATCTTTTACTTTTTCATTATTTATTATTATGCGTTCATTAGTTCTTGTTTCTCCAAAACCGGGGAATCAGACTCACAGGGCTAGTTTTGGATTTCTTGTAACGATGTTCTAATACGTCATCATGAAGACATCGAAATAAATTCTCATTTTACTATTGTTGGCCTTTTTATTGCTTACTTTCTTCTCTCTCTTGCTTTCTTTTTGTATCATAACTGTGCTCAAAAACGTACTGAGTATAAGAAGCGTTAAATATTGCATGACTAGTCAGTGTTCGTTAGCTTAAGAGTGTCTTGGCCCTATTGTTTATCGTGCTCACATGGTGGATGAAAGCTAAATGTCATAGCAGACAATACATACATGACCTACTTTTAAACGTTTAAAAAGTTTGCCCTTTCTAAGCAGACTGCCATTAATTCCAGAATCTATGCTGTAGTTTCAGTTTGCAACAAGATGAATTAACATAATGTAAAAGGGAAAATTCGAGTAGTATCAGATTTCCAAGCTTTGCAGTGCATTGCAAACACTGAATAATGTTCACGGGAGATAAGGACAAGGTTGAAATTTCCGTAAGTGCTGCTTTATGAGGAAATAAGATAAAATGTCACATCAGTATAGCTAACAACAACAACAACAACAAAGATTTTTATTTGTAAATGAAGGCCACCGGCCCATGATACAAAATTTCATATACAATCATAACAAACAACAATGAAGAGCTGCAAAATACATTTGAGCCATGTTCTGTGAAAAGGAGGCTTCATGCATCCGCGAAAAGTATTGAACCAGGTCAGCCTGCGCAGTTCACGCAGGCTGACCTCGGCTGGAAATTAACGTTAGCAATGAACAAAATGGTACCAAATGCAACTTTAACAGTCAGACAAAAACAGCTGCAAGTTTCTGTAAATTTAGTGTCAAAAACTTAACTTTGAAGAAATGGTACCAGTAAACATCGAGGTGTTTGATTAAATCTGTTACCAACTGAATAACAAAATCATTTAAAGACATCAGTAAAAAAAAACAACATTCTTTTAGCTGCATTTTTTCTAATAAAAGTGAATGTAGCAAGTGCTACAAGTGAAAAAATCCAATCGATCTTAACAATGTTTCGTATTGTTTTAAATTTTTGTCTGATTTGATTCCAATTTTATAGAAATCCAATAAAACGTTTTGAAACATTTTACGGGAGTTTTGCCAACCAATCAATTCGTCTGTGACAATTTCACTTTAAGGAAAAATATCGAGGTTGTTAACGTGTTTCATGTCTAGTTCCCATAACGTTCTGTGTTTTCATTGTGATGATATTTGTAATATTGAAAACAGTGTTGCTGAAACGTTTCGTGTTGGTTCCCTTTCAGGAATGCCAATAGTTTGACTGAATCGAGCAGTATCGACGCTGTTATCTTGATTACTTGGTCTTTGTCTTTGAGTTAAATGAGGCTGAGATTGAATTGGATTCCTTTAGCCAGAATCGTGTTCAAAAAAGGTTGCACATACGTAGATTTTTGTTTGGAATACCGTCAGACTTTTTATTTTCCTTTTCGATTGATCCCTACGTGAAATTTAAAGAATATTTGGAAAAACTAAAAGGTTTCATAAACGGTTGTTAAAAAGCATTTTTTTTTCGTTTATCTGTTGCAATGGATTGCGTTTACAAAGGATTTTCCAGTGAGTTCGATGGGGCAAGTATATCACTTTGTTATTGTTTGTCTTTGGGGGGGGGGGGGGGGGGGGGGGAAGGGTGAGTAGAGCGTGCATGAGGGGAAGGGCATCTTGAGAAAAATATTGTAAGCTTGTCACAGATTCGGCTCTATATTATACTAGCTCCTGTCTTCTTTCATTTTTGCCTTGTCTGTTGTTCCATTAAGCAATGATATAATAGTTGAAATTTCCATAATTCATGACAGAAAGCAAAAGCTTCATTGAAAATTATCCTTTGTATGGTTGATAAAATGGTCCATCTGAAATCGTTCTTGATCAAGTTGGTATATCGAAATTGCCTTTAAAATACACGAGGTTGATACTATTCTAAACACTTGATCGTACTGAACTTACTGAACTAATAGAAGTATAAAACATTTTTTAACTATTGAAAGTTGGCCAAACGTATTTAGATTGTACATCTTATGTTACATGTGGTGCTACAATGTTGTGTAAAAGCTTTCATATTTCTTTTATCGTTCGATTAGATTCATATGGTTCACATTTCAAGACCAAAGCCTATATTTTTTTAAAATTGTGCTCGTTCAATAACACCTGGATCCGGATTAACCAACTCTTCTTAAGAACGTTCTTGGTCTTATTCTCCAGAATTTTGTAAATTTGAAAGTAACATAACTTCTGATTGGCTAAACCATTTGGTTTAGCCAATCAGAAGTTGTGTTTCTTTCAAATGTAGAAAATCTTAGAGAAGAAGACACAGACTGTTCTTAAGAATGGTTGGTGAATACGGACCCTGAACTGTGATGGCCTCGTATCAACATTGATTTCTTAGTTTTTTCATTAGATTTCTTGTCATCCTCCTGAAAAATGTTATATTGAAATGAAAAGCTACAGTAAATAAACATTAGGTATATGAAATTCCCGTTGGTAAATTTTGAAACAAAGGCACGGCGTGTAAATTTTTGTAAAGGCAGCCATTTTGATCACTTTCATCGAAATTTTCTCAGCTTAAAGATATCTGTATTTACAAGGATTTTTCTTGAATACGCATAAACTTTAAGTCTGCAGAGATAGTAAAGGCCGTACAGAAACAGTTTGTTTCTCCTTACTCTTAAACTTTTACCACATAATTTCGAGTTTTTATGACCTTGAAGAAGAAGGCTTTTGAAAACATTGTAGGAAAAGAAGAAAATGCTGGTTACTAGTATTTTCTTCTTTCCCCGCAATATTTTCTACCCTATGATTGACAGAAGTCATCTTCTGACCTACATTAAATTCGTCGACAGCAACAGCTTTCAATTTGGTCGAGTCTAAAATTTTGTCCTATCGTAAAGCGTCAATATATAGACCGTTTACATTTCTCTCTTCCCCCCCCCCCCCACCCATTAACGGAACCAAATAGACGCAAAGTTTCCAAGTTGTTATATAGTAAAATAATCGTAACATTAATGGAAAGCCTATGTCCTATATCAGATTACAAGTTTTTGTGCAGTCTGGGTTTGAATTACCTTGTTTACAAAACAACCATAGAACCCAGCTTACCAAAGATTAAATGAAGAACGAAAATAACAAGCAAGTCACACGTTACAAGTCGGATATCGTCTGCTCTCTTTTTATTTACATTGATCAATAACAATTAGATAGTACTGACTTGATGAATGGTGACATAAACGCTCATCAAAATGTCGGAGGATGACAGACACATCTCTTGAAATCAAAACGAGGATGTGAGGATGTCAACTGATCAATTTCAATTTATCAATGATCGATCATTACATGCGTTCATGCTATGTACAACGTCTGCTATCGATCTTGTTGCTCACCTCGGCCTTTTCTGTTGTATCACCCTTGGCCAAAAGGTGACGGACCTCTTGGTATATGTTCGTTGTATTGATGTTCTAGAAACGTGTACAACATTTAAAGAGAGGTTTGATATTAAAATTTAGCCAAAGCCTTCCTTAATCCTTAACCCTCAGTGCTAAGCGCGACTAAAGGACCTTTTGCTGACAGTCCAGATCAAGATCAGACTGCACAGAACGTGCCCCAAAAGGACCCTAAAGAAAAGGCAAATGAAGACTGTAGGAGAGAGAAGAAATGCTGATAGCAAGCATTCTCTCCTTTTCCCATCCTGGATTTCTATCCTTACATAGACATCCTTTCATTTTGGTGTTTTATCTGCAAATGCTTTCAGTGTAGGCAAGTGTAAAATTTTGACGTCTGATATCGAGTTTAAATAACCTTTTTGGACATCGAGACAAGTTTTACTGTCTTTGAGGACAACGTAAATCGTAATAAACTACGCAGAACGAGCAGTCTCATATACTGGATTTACACTTATCCAAACTGTATAACTTGGTTCCGTGTCAAAACAGGTATAAAATTGCTACATTTGGGCCTTTGAAATAAAATCTGCGTTTCGTAACAAACTTAGGGAATAAAAGTCTTTGTATGACATAAGATTCAAGAAACTTAATTACTGTAGAAGTAAATGGTAAACTTTGAAGTTTAAACCTAAAATGCTTTCGGATTATAAAGATTTTTGTGGTGTTTGTCGAAGACAATACCACTATGAGTTCAGTATTGAATTTTGAAGACCATGTATCGTATTTTGTGCAAAGCCGAAGGAAATAAACCCAATTAAACTCAATTTTTCTCATGCAAATGAGTTTTTCGGTAGCACTCAGATATGTAATTGGAAATGACATGTTAAAATACACTGGGTGAGGCCATCGATCGTGGAAATACTAATTTTTGCTTGAAAATAGCCTCACTCGCTCATAGCCTTCTATTGGCGCAATGATACAAAATTTGTCTACCGATCGCTTGGTCCTGGGCTTTTTCGTTCCAAAATCAGTTCGTCCCATGGCTTGTTCATCCCATGATTGCGCGCTACTCCATTTGATTGGGCATGAATATTTATAGATCGAAATAATTGATTGTAATGTTGGGAATTAAATGTTAACGGCCAAAGATATTTCAAAATCATAGTTTTCAGGTACAAACTTAATTTTATTCGATATAATCACTTGGTTTCTCTCTCTATCCATCATGCATCCTACTGTCAAGGGAAGTTTCTCCTGACTCCTCCTAATGATCAAAGGGAGACCACCAATACACAAATAATCCTAACTTTGTCATGGGTACTCTCCCTTTAACCAAAAAGGTATTTATTTGCTTAGTAGGTTGACTTTCAAGCAAATATTTGAATACTATTTCTCTTTTTCTTTCAAATTATTAATTCCACACAATGGCTTCCTTGACAAATACCACTTCAGCCATCTCAACGCTTTGATTAGACATAGGATAAGCTTAGTTTTGCCATGACAAGCATATCCAAGCATGCGCTGTTTACACCTATTAACTTTTTACCACACAATACCGAGTTTTAACAACTCTTGGGAAGAAAGCTTTTGAAAGCATTGCGGGATTTCTGCCCCCCCTCCCCCACACAATGTTCTCTACCATTTCAATACAGAAATAATCTTTAAGCTATGTTTAATTTTTCGTCTTTGGACAGGTCTAAAATTTTGTCGTGAAGAGTTAAGCCAACCTCCTCACTGCTGTAGTTTTCGATATGAAAAACAAAACTATAAAAATTATACTGCCGTGCGAAATAACAAGTAATCAGTGCCCCAAGCGTATTGGTTCATGATTACTACGTCGTAGGTTTTATAGCAAATCGATCATTTGATAACATTAATGGAGTGGGTAGTAAAGTATATTTCCCACCAAAGTACGTTTTTACACTAAATATAATTGAGCTATGCTCTGTGAAAAGGAGGCTTAATGCATCTGCAAAACGTATCGACCCAGGTCAGCCTGCGCAGTTCGCGCAGGCTGACCTGTGTCGAAACATTTTACTTTCGGTAAATTTTCTGCGTGTGCAAGGACTATTCTACAACAGGATTCAGCCGGATGTTATGGATCCACAATCATGTGATGATTTGCTTGGTATAATGCATGACAGAGATGCAGTAAACCCCTTTTTCACAGAACATAGCTCATATATCATCAACAATAAAATCCATAGATCCAGGATTTAGCCACATATGGTTGAGGTAATAAGCCGGAAGTGAAGGCCGAATTACCGTTAATAAAGTATATTATCGTGATGAAAAGTTGATCCGTAACATCTTTCGGGAAATCCTACATAGTTTTTAATATCATTTCATTATAAAAGTGAAATGTGACTCTGACATCAGTCATTATATACATTTTTATATGATTTTGATACTAATGTTGCGAAGTGCGACCAAATGTGCTTTTGCTGACAGTCTAGATCAAGACAAGACTACACAAGACGAGCAGTCGGGTCTTTTACCCACACTGTCCAATACGATGACTTTTTACCTGCGAAAAAAAGCTCTGAAAATAAATAGACTGTTTTGGTCTGTACTATTGGCTAGAGATGTTTACTTAATCTTATTAGCATTTTAGTGGTTAAGAAAAATTCTGACTCTCAGATCGTTGGTATAGATATGTTTCTTCACATCACAGTTAGTGTAAAAGCGATTTTTTTATTAACTTTGAAGCTATTTCAAACCTTTTCTCTACCAAAACTACTTTAGAATACTAGGGGCCGAAGCCTTGCAGAATTCAGATCATGGGATTGCTTCATCTTTATGTTCGGCTTTCTACGGACGCCTTGTATTTGTCGATCACAATTTTTCTTTTCGTTTTTGCAATAAAGTTCACAACTTTTGAAAAAAAGATCGTTAATTAACTCATTACTAAACATATCTGTGTTTAAGCAACCTTAAGGGAGAAGGCATTTGAAAGCATTGTAGGACAAGAAGAAAAAATGATATCCAGTAATTTTCTCCCTTTCATATAATGTTGTTTACCCTGTCAAAGATGATTCCCATCGTATGGGCCATTTTTAATTTGTCATCTACAAACATCTTCAATTAGGAGGAGACTAAAGTATTGGGAAAGACTTTGATAAGGTACCATTCCAGTCCCGCCAAGTCTTACATACAAGACTTATAGTGAAAGGAAAAATCTCGACCTATTTTTTGTAAGATAAAAAAGTGCAAAAGTCGTAACATGGTTTTATCGAGGCTCTTTGAAAAAGGTTTTGTCAATATTTTGAGTTCAGCATTTATTTTATGTTCTAGCCATTGAGTCTCGTTAACTCTCTTTCATGTTTCTTTTAGGATGACAATGATTGATGTCGTGTTTTTTTTTTCTGTACACTAAGTAGTACTAAGGTTGTTCTATTTGGAAATGAAATTGGGGGAGAAACGGAAAGTTTGGACTGCAATCTTGCCAACGCAGAAACTGTGCGAAATTGTTCGATATAAGAGAAGCATTTAGATTAGAAAAAAAAAGATTGCCTCTTCTTTGATATCTAACCTTGATCCATACTTTCCAAAAAAGCAATTAAGCTAGTCCTTGATGTTTTAACTCTAATATATCCTGCTACAACAGTGAAATGAAATTTTTAAGCCGATAGTAAAAACCAAAATTTTGAAATTTCAAACGGTAAATTTTTTTTTTGTGAAAATATATCGTTATCGGACAGTGTAGATCAAAGATCAGACTGCACGTTCTGTGCAGTCTGATCTCGATCTACACTGTCCGCAAAAGGTCCTTTAGTCGCGCTTAGCACCCTAAGGGTTAAGCTTTTAAATACATCTCTGAAAAATAAATCTCCTCCACAAAACATCCAACATTACAATGATACTACTCGTATTATCATAAATTGGTATCTTACATAAATCTTTACTATACGGATGTTGACTTTTTTTTTCGACTTACAGTCACCTAGAGCATTTTGAAAACATTGTGTGTGAAGGAGACGTCGCTTGAAAAGAACTATTCCATTTTATATCTCTAGCACTCTTCCTTTCTGATTCAGAAACCCTGCTTTTGGTATACATTGGTATATATGATTATGTAGCGTTACATTTGAAAATGCCTTTGGCAAATCCTTGCGCAATGACTCGCGTGTTCATGTGACCTATCGACGAAATAACAATCTACGTCATAGTCTCATTTATCCAATGGGAATGAAGTGTATATTTGGATTCATTACTCCACCATCTTCGGGTTGGAGTCTCCAGACGGAACTCCAAAACCCAATTAATTCAAATTATTTAAAAAGTACTCATGATGACAAGCCAGTGAAAAACCAAAATAGCTTACAGTAACAATAGCTGTCAAATGTAAACAAAGCGGGTATTAAGATGCATTTAAATTTAGACCGTACCATTGTAAAAGTATTGAAATTATTATGAAGATTACAATATCTGTTATTGTACACACGGTTCCAGTGTTAGGCCTACTAGCTGGCAGAGCCACTAATTTCAAAACTAGGGTAAAACCTGTCAGGTCACTTTATCTTTTGTTTACTTTTTGCCTGATTTTATAATTCATTTTTCTACCAGCGCTAACACTTGAACCGACCACACAATAACAGATTGTCATCTTCACAATATATTCCATACTTTTAATGGTTTGATTTTAATTTAGATGCATTTTAACACCTGCATTGATATTTTTGTCGCTATTAGGCCTTTAAGATGTGAGGTATAAAACAGGTCCAGTTTAATTATCAGTTAATTTGAATTCCCAAGAACTAATTGACGACCTCTTTACTTGACCCGTCCCAGTCAAATTAACAGTAGTTCAAAAACTAATTGAGACATGCTCTGGCGAAAAGGGGTGCAACTTTGTGATACCAAACAAGTCATCGCATAAATATGGACTCATAAAAACCATTTTGTCTAATAACCCACTAAATCATGGGGTGGAATGGTCCTTGGACATGCAGAAAGTTTATCAAAAGAAAAATAGTATCGGCCCAGGTCAGCCTGCCCGGACTACACAGGCTGACATGGGTCAGTACTTTTTAGCAGATGCATCAAGTCTCTATTTCACAGAGCATGGCTCAATTACAAAATAATGCCCATGGACAAAATTTATTTATCTGCCGGAGCTTTACCAAGATATTGCGATTTTCTACTGTTCGCTAACTATTAGCTCAATCGAGCAATATCTCCTTTTGCCACAATGTTTTCAATAGCAGTATACTGCCGACTTGTACGAAATCGGTTAAAAGAGAGAGAAAGGTTGAACAGCCAACAGCAAGTCATTCTTACGTTGCAAAATTAAGTTGATCCCCAGGCCACACTCGGTGACAGGACTTTTATCCGCTTCATTAAGCATACCCTTTTTGTCGACTATAGTTTTACAAACAAAACATGTAGCGAATGGGTCATTCATTGATATATGAAACCTTTTTCTGGTTCTCTATTGTCTCATTCCTCGAACTGGTTTATTTTAGCATCCTGACACTTTCCTGGAACAGTGTACATCTCACTGTTATGTTTTTACATTAGAATGTATAATATTCGGCCCTTCAGAATTTTCCTCATGAGCAAATCAAGACTTAGAGGAAAGCAGTTTGAGACAAATTTGTATCCTATCTATATCCTATCTCTCTCTCTATATATATGTGTGTGTCATGCTCTGTGAAAAGAGGGCTTAATGCATCTATTGAAAAGTATCGACTAAGGTCAGCCTGTGAAGTCCGCTCAGGCTGATCTGAGTCGAAAGTTTTTGCTATTGGTCAATTTTCTACATGTCAATGGACCAGCGTACCTTATTATTCAGTCTGTTATTAGACAAAATTGATTTTAGGGGTCCATAATTAGGTGTTGACTTGCTTGGTATTATGCATCAAGGAGATGCATTAAACCCCTTTTGCCAGAGCATGGCTTATAATTGGCTTGCAACACACGAAAAGGGGCATTTGGACATTTGCGTAAAGTGTCGCAGTCCGCGCAGGCTAATCCGAAACGACACTTTCCGTTTTAATGTAATTTTTTTCTGTTTAGCGGAAGTCTATTGTAGCACAAAATCTAATGTAGTCGTAAAGTGCCGTCTTGGATCAGCCTGCGCGGACTGCGCAGGCTGATCCGAGACGACACTTTACGCAAATGTCCGAATGCCCCTTTTCGCGTGTTGCAGGCCATATGTGTTTAACTAGTGAAGAAAGAAGGGAACACGCCAATGTTCGAAACAAACGTTATATTGTTAAAGAGCGGTCCAGACAAGTGCGATGATCCTGACTTTATTATTGTTATTTATGTCTACATTGTATGTAAATAGAACTGTCCGGATTAGAAACTTTCAATAAGTACTCACGACATACGTTTCAGTTGAGATTTATCACAAATTGTCCTTTATGTAATAAACCATCCGTTCTATAATTATGTAGTTTAAGTATAAAGCATGTGATGAAAGGAAAGTGTCGCGAAATAATTCAAAAGAAAATATTATTAACTGCCATAAATATTTGAGGATAGTTTAAACCGATTATGGAATTAGTATGTATGTTATTTCAATTACATGCAGGTGCTTTTCAACATTCTGATTATGTCAAAGGTTGACATTACTGTGATATATGACTTTATCCGTGCAGTATGATACTGACCTTTAAAACGCTTAATATTTATTTTTAGTGGAAAATAAAACCAGACTGCAAAGAACGTACAGACTGATCCAGATTCTATACAATCGGACATTTTTTAAAGTTATTCTCGCAGAAGGCATTAATACTTTGAAACGACTGGCTCTGTTTCGCTGTTTCTGTGTCTTCCCCAGTTTGCCCCGGCCTCTATTTTTAAAAAGACAAACATTAAGACGTCCGTCCGTCCGTCCGTCCGCCCGCCTGTCTCTCTGTCTATCTGTCTCTGTCTATCTTTCTCTCTCTTTCTATCAGGTGGCGAACTTTTCACTTCTTTCTTTACACTAGTCAAAGACTAAAGCTGAACGATAGAGTTCCTAATCTCTGCAAAAAAGATCTGCTTAATTTGCGGTATCTGTGGTTGTTTTAAAGATCTTTAAATAGCAGTGTGCTTCTTATTCCAGTCGTAGATGTAATTCGCTTTAATTTGAGAAGCAAATTGTTAATTACAGACTTCCGTGCCATAGGTGTGTTTTTACCCTTTCCCGAGTTTTACTTGAACTACCTTGACGGAGAGGGATTTTGAAAACATTGTGGGAAAAGGAGAAAATGCTGATAACCAGCATTTTCTCCTTATCCCACAATGTTTTCTATCCA
This sequence comes from Hippopus hippopus, assembly GCA_946811185.2. NCBI lineage: Eukaryota > Metazoa > Mollusca > Bivalvia > Cardiida > Cardiidae > Hippopus > Hippopus hippopus. The sequence continues at coordinate 54,265,318 of OX328096.1, forward strand.
ATTACACAAAAATACCATCATTTCAGCAACAATTAATTGTCGTCTGCAAATGCTTCCAATTTTGACCAGTCTACAATTTTGTGTTTGCAGACTTAATCCTTCAGATAAGTATTGAACAAAATGTCAGCCTATATTTATCACTTGACTACCCTCAGTTTCAGTTAAGTACAGCCATTACATTTGTTTTCTTTTGATTTTACGCGCGTTCGAGATAAGAAAATAAGGCCGTATTTGGCTAAATCTTTGTAATCACGCGCCTCCTTTCTTAAAAATTGCTGACCAAGATCTCTCTGAGATGTCAAAATTGATATTCGTGACAAAGCTTCGAAATTTATCATCTTTGTATTAAAACAAAATCATTATAATTATGTACGTTTCTTTGGAATTACTTGTCGTCCCTGATACACCCACGTGTTAAAGAAGCCAACGGGCTTCATGTAAATTTCAATACGGTACAGTCCAGGATAGGTCTATGTTTTAACACACAACAAACTACGATTCTTGAGGAGATACAGATGAAGGACAAAAAGTATCTGACACTCGTTGGCTTTTGGGGTAACATTTCATTAAACTCGTTAACAAAAAATGCTATTAAGCTCGCCAATAGCTCGCTCAATAACATTATTTCAGACTCATTTAATAAAATTTTATCAGATTCTCTGTATTTGATTCTTTGAAAAAGTAAGAGAGCTAACATATTTTCTATGCAGGATCCAGGAACCCCTATCGCTAACAATTGTAACTCTTGTTCTATTTTCAACTCTTTCAGTAACAAATATATAGACTCTTGTAAATTCGAAATACTATTCATGTTACGCGTGCCATATGCTTCTGATTCATAAACCTGTTTAAAATGTTCTATATTTGTACAATAGTTCTTACACTAGTTACGAGAGTATAACAAAATCTAGGGACAAAAATTAATGCAGAATCTACATTATAAAAAAAAGATCAAGGATGCCCAGAGATCTGGTAATACAATCACTTCTCATACATTATTGAGCATATGCAAGCCCACCTCGGGTTAAAATGCATTTATGCTACGAAATTCGATCTATTTAATAAAGTAAAGCTGCGGGGCCTGAGATATTTTATGGAAGGCTCGACGGGACATCCCTTCAAAGAGAAGTTATATTCTTTAAGCATTACTTACAGCAGCACCGAAACTTGTGCCTCAATCATTGAATGTAGCAGACGACTTTTTACGTCTTGCATTAGACCAGTATTTTCTCCTTTTACCTAAATGTTTTCACAAGTCCCTTTTTTTTTTTCTTTGTCGCCAAAACACGTTATTATTTGGTACAGGGTCAATTTACTTACCAAAGTCTATTGATTCATTGTGTATGGTGCGCCAAGTTCTATTTCATTTTGCCATACTATAGGTGTGAATTTATACTGCTGTGGGATAAGTGAACTCTTAAGCACGTACTTGCCCGAGGACTTTTCGAGACAGGTCTTGCAAACGAAGAATATTTCTGTGATATTTTACAATACCAATTGAATATAACAAGGCACGTGCATCGTTCTGGTATTTGTAAGCACGACTACGTAATTGCGACTAAATGAGCAAGACAAACTCCTGTAAAAGTATACCACAGCGATTTGAACTAAAAATGTAATTGCATTGATCGATTTTTTTTTTCATTAATTCTGCATTTACCACCGAATTAATTATTCATTAAATGGATATTTACCCTTAAACTGCCACAGAAATCTAATACATATTTCAATATACTTCAATTGTAAAAACCAAAAAGTACCGCGTATTGAAAGTTCTTTCTGCGAGAACCATCTCACTGTGTCGGACAATGTAGATCACACATTAGACGGCACGTTCTCTGTATACTGATCATGATCTACATTGTCTATAAAGGCGCCTTAGTAGCAGAAGGGTTAATTGTTAAACGAATGTTTTTTAATCTGTTTGATCCAACTACTTCTTTTTTGTATTTTTACGGATGAAACTGTTAGAATAGACCCATTGAGACTGTTTTTCAATGTCCAGTATTCCATTTTGCTTAGCTACAGGCGAATAATTCATTGTGCTGATCTTTCGATCTGATCCTTGTAGAAGAATGTAATTACTTGCTGTTTTGGAAGTGTAGTTCAAGATCAGACTACGCGTGCTTAGCCACACGTTGACATACACAGTCTGAAAAAGGCCACTGAAATTTCGTTGAGAAGGGTGTATGTATAGAGAGAGGAAGTATTCATAATGCATGCTCAAGCGGAAGTTGACCTTTTGTTTCCGGTCCTTCCCTTTGAGACACGTGTCTGAAAGAAAACTCCTACATACCATGACACAACAATGTTTGACAAACGCCCACACGTTCCAATGTTCATGTAACTTTATTGACAGAGTGTACTCTTACTGGTGTAACACCCCACAGCAATAATCTGTGCACTTATTTCATCCCGCTATAGCGCACAAACACAGCTAAACAGCCTATCTCTTTACTCATCCCACATCTCTTTATTCTTCGCCAGAAGCGTTTGTACCTTCCCTTTCATTTCAAGTGATACTCTTTTAACGAGTAGTTTAAAATTGAAAGATTTCCAATTATTTTTTGCCGAATTATACTGGTTGATTAAGCAGTTGAAGCGCGAAAGAGAAAATAACGCATAGGTTTACAGGTGATCTTATTTGCTTATTTTCTAGGTCTTGGGATGTAACTTTTGTCATTTAAAATAAACATGACCTTTGTGATATGAAAAAATTACATTGTAAACCTCTTTGTAGTCACTCTCTTGCATGACCAAGATACTGGCCTGAATGAATAAATCAAGAGCAAAAAATTAAAGTATAATAATTTGCAACAATTTCTTGTAAATAGCAAAAATGTTGTTCTTTCTGGACAATACAGGTTCCAAAATGGTACAAAATCATAAGTCTAAGTTTGATTTATATAAGAGTGTGCAAAACTTTGATATATTACACAATTTTATTGTACACATAAATCTTGGTCAAGGCCTACAAGATACTAGATACACAAGAAATACTGACTTTTTTCTGAAATAGTAAATAAACTTGGTACAAAACATGTGAGAAAAAGAAAGGTGAAACGAATTTAGGGCGTTAGTTTATTTGCTTTTTCAATACCTTTGATTTCAAGAGTCAAGAGCATATCGATCTTCTAGTCTGTTCCTTCTTTTTATTATCCATCCATGCTGAGAAAGGCAAGAACGAACGTCCTGATGCTCATTACGATCATACCTACATATAATACATAATTATGTAACTGTAACCAGACAGTCGGATAAACTGCCTAAAACAGCAGCAACATCTACTGAAAGATACTTCAAGTTATACATTTAAGAGCCTTTTTTTTCATGTATCTACAAATAGCAAAAGCAATCATCCAGAGGAAAAGGTGTGAGTTGAAGATGTACTTTCAAGCTAATTTATCTTTTACATTTTGTTTACATGTGGGGACATAGTTAAAATACCTCGACAAGTTGTACCCACCCTTCATTTGCTAGAAGGAAGCATTAAATATGCGAAACAGCGAGGCGTTTATTTGCATTCGATATCTTAAATATTGAATTAGTGGTCACGTGTTACCTTATTTCCGGTTTGAAGAGTTACTTCATTGATCAATTGATAACTCAATGCTTTTTAAGCGTTTTTAACTCTTTTAACTCTTAATCCAAGTAGACATAATTTATCTTTTAGTTTCTAATTCCACTGATAATTATTAAATGGGGGGTCTTAAGATAGATTAGGAGGGCTTTTTTATTGTCTACCATTGAATCAGCATTCGGATTGCTATTGAAGATTATACAATTTAATTTCTGATGCATTTACGGACTACACCTTTGTATGTAAAAAAAAAATTTTACATCGATTTAGAAACAAGTTCTTTCAACTTCTACTAATCTCTCTCGATTCTGCTTCCTTAAGCTGCACCATTACTCGCGCCGAATGTGTGGGCCAATGAACAGTTTCGAAGTTGACACCCGCTCGAGACCTTATGGTTGCGAGGCCGACGCTCTACCTCAAGACTACGGCCTTGCAACCTTGATTGGACAATTAACGGTGATTTATTTCGGGACGAACAACGGATTTCGAGTATTTTGTCTTTTAACAAATCTGCTTATTTTAGAGCAGTCTTTTTTAAATGAAATTTAACATTAAGAGACCTTCTGTGTTGATTTCGTTTTTTGTAAAAATGCCGATGCCACGACAAAAAACTTTTAACTGAAAGGTTTCCTGTGATTGTTTTTCACTATTAACAGGACCACAGATTCACGTTTTATATAATCAAGATACTTTTGTATATCAAGAACTTTGAACCATTTAGCATTTAAGGGATATATAAGAAAATAAAATGTACTCGTAGCAGTCTTAATGCTTTGAGTCTGAAAAAAAGTTATCGAATATTTTAACTTCGTTAACTTTTTTCATCTTTTACTGTTGCCTTTGCCATTTTATAAAATTTTAGACGTGCCCAATTTAAAGGCATTTTCAACCACAGATCAATTCTTGCTCAAATATTGGAATTTGTTTTTGAAAGGGTAAAAAAAAAGCATTGTGAGGAAAGAGAAAAATGCTGGTCACCAGCATTTTTTCCTTTTCTCACAATGTTTTCAAAAGCCCTGACCCCCTGAAGTCTTATAGTACGGGCTTATCTTTTAAACGATTAAGCACTTCGTTAAAAGTTTCACGTGAAGATTGGATTATTTCTACAAGATTTTCCAATTTATCCAGGTTTTGCATTCTTGATTTTAATTTTGCAAGGTAATATCTCACACAGATCCCTGCTCTGAAATTAAAAAAAAAAAGCAGAATTCCCCTGATTCGATCCAATATTTGTAAAAACGCTCTAAACCAAGCCTCTGAACGTCATTATCTCAACTAGGAATCACGTGATTTTATCTTGCGGCTAGTCAAGTGATCTAAAGCATCCATTACTAATCCTTCACCAAAGAATCTCATGGTTTTGAGACCCTGAAGGAGAAACTTTTTGAAAACACGTTGGCAAAAGGAGAGAGTTCGTTTAATAACGTTTCACTTCTTCCTTGATTGTTATACCCTATCTTAGACAGAATTCCATGCATTATTTCAGCCATTTTTAGTTTGTCGCCTGAAAAGTCTTTCAATATGGATGAATCTAAATTTGTTTTGTTTGGTTAAGACTTCAACGTTCGCCGGGGAAATGCACCGAGTAATTCAAAAACAGAATAACAAATTAGCAAAGAAAAAGTTACTGAAAATGGCTAAATAATGTATCGGTTAAACCTATTGAGAATTTCAAGGCCATTTAATAGCTTCGAATTCACGTTTTCATCAGATATCATTATTTAATGATAATAGCGAAAAGAGCTTACAGCAAAAAGATATAATCATTTTTGCAATAGATTTCAAACCATATGAATTTAATAGTGAATATTATTGTTACTTTTTCTAGGGTTTTTTCCGTGTCGATAATATAATCTGTCTATATCATAAAACATAGCCATTTACTTGCGTCCTTCAAGGTCCTTGGCACTATTCAGTCGTAGGAAATATGGCCAGAAAAGGAGAAGGCATGGTCCTCTTCAAGCAATGGCTTAATGTCCTACATATGATCTACATTATTGAAAGAAAAAACATCTATAACATGTAGGCATTGCTGTTCCATTATTGTGCAGCCCCGATTCATTTAGCAAGCCTTGCCTCTGCCAACGAGTCTAGGTGACATGAAGGCAAGCAAAATGCTAAAATCATGTCTATAATGAAGCTAAAGAATGTTTTACGATTCTCAGTTTGAGTAAATGCCCAATGTCTTAGAAACTTGCGTGTAAGACCAATGTTGTTTTCTTTTGTATTTAACCTCGTATGTGTATGTGTGTGTTTGAAATGAGATATCCAGAGCATGTCTGGATTCCACAAACTTGGTTTTTCCTGCACGATATCCGATGCATGACTGTTAGGACTCCACAAACACTATAGCTACGTTTGGAATATTTTCAATGTTGAATTAAAGTATGAAAGGAGGAAGTCACAACCGGAAACAAAAAATACTCTATTTATAGAATTTCCTGTGGAATGCTCTCAGGCTGACTCGTACCCTCTTGAAAAGAAATCTGCAGCCAACGACTTCGAAATCATGCTAGTGAAATGGAGATAATCAAGACAAATAAAGGTTTAACTCATGCAATATAGAAAAAAACTGTTGAAAAAGGTAGAAATTGCTCGTTACGAGCAATTTCTACTTTTCCATAATGTTTTCAAAAAGTCGTCTGCTACAAGATGACAAAGAGTCGTCTGGAATTTGTAATGTATCAAGTGATAGAAGGTTCGATTCTTTTTCATATAACAGTTACTGTCAATCAAACGGTTATCGCTGAAGCAGCTCTTCAAGATCGGTAATTGCGATTCGATGTTAAATTATGTAGAAAATGTTAAGCGGTCTGCGTCTGAAATGTAAAGTAGTTCCGGTAGTCTCCGATAAAGCCAAGACTTGAACGTAATTCTGTAAAATAATGCTATTTTAAGAGCACGTTCTTTTTACTTCAGAATACTTCACAGCAATTCAGACAGTATGGGTCACGGACAAGGCCGTCTGTTTAAAATTCATTAACTCTGGTCCAGTCGACAACATTTTAACCTTGTCCATATTGAAAGCATTTGCCAACGACAATTCAAATGTGGATCAAATGAAAGAATTTGTCTTTAAAACAATGAAAATAAAAACATTTAGGGAAAAGGGGGGAATGCTGGTTACAAGCGTTTTATTATTGTCCAACATTGTATTCGAGAACCTTCTTTCTCGTGGTGAAAAAAAAACATGTATTAGTCCAAATATAATCTTGATCTATACATCCAAATCCAGTATTTGGTCATGAGTAACTTTTTTTCAGTTAGTACAATGCAAGTTTGATCCGGGTGTACAGTATTTGGCTGGGGTGTTGAGTTTTTTGCCTGCAAGACAAGTAGAACTGCAACCCTTAGAATGCAAAATACAATGTCAGGGTCGTTATGGTCACAATGTCTCACAAAATATTAGAGTATAATATTTAGGATTAAACTGCACGTTCGGAGCAGTCTGATTTCTCGTCGATGTTATTCCCTTCACCACTTTTATAGGTTAACTCTTTATCTAACGACAAAATATTAGACTGGTCCAAATTGAAAAAATTTGCAGACGGCTATTTGAATTTGGTCCAAATGATGAATTCTGCCTTTGATAAAGCAGAAAACGTTGTTGGAAAAGGAGAAAATGCTGGTTACAAGCATTTTTCCATTTCCCGCAGTATCATTTATTCTTCCAGTTCATTACAGTTTGGGATTGTGTGATAAAGGGTTAGATCTAACAAGTTGGTAACTGTAAGATAAAAAGTATGACTTCAGTTCTGAATTTCACGTTGTAACACGAAGTGCGCTTGCTGCCCACCCTCGACGATAGCATGTCGGGGTCGGGACCTGAACTTATCTGGCAAACTAGGAGGGAACTTAATTATCATCGACCCTTGTCATATTAGGCTAACCCCAAGGGTCTGGAGTCGGTTAAAGAGCATGTGGTTGTGAAGTAAAATGAAGTTGATGAATGTACATATACATGTATATCGGAAAAATGCTTTTGGATGCATCTTTTTTCTTCCATATATATCTGAATGATAACATCTTTATGTAAAATCGATGAGTACCGAGCGGTTATTTGAGCCCTAGATCAGCAGAGGACAAAATGAATGTGACCCGAGCGGCGAGTGTTTCCTTTCGAAGTGCTCAAGCAGGAGATAATGGTGGATACAGTCATTTTTCTCCTTTTCCGCAATAATTTCAAAGGGTCGAAAAAAAAATCGGATCGATGTATAGGACAAACCAAATTCAGATTTTACGCTTCTCGAAGGGCGATACAACCCTACAACACACAATCCCGAGTTTAGTCTACCTTGAAGAAGATGGCTTTAGTTACCAGCCTTTTCTCCTTTTCACGCAATATTTTCGAAAGTCCTGTACCTCAAGGTCGTTAAAACACAGAAAGTTTGGTAAAGGTTTCAATGAGAGTGCCTGTCCCATTTTTAAATGACCCTTGCTCAAGGTAAACAATGTTACTGTCTATCTTGCAGGATGTTTTACGACCACCGGCAGGTTAGGATCATTACCGTAATCATTTTTATTTTTCAAAGTTCAAGGAGCGATAAAACAGGTGCCTGAGCTGGTTATGATAGCGGATTCGGGTGTTTGACCTTTTCGAGTCACAGGTCACTGACCTTCGCCTTTGCTCTACCATGTTGCCCGTAAAATTCTATTGGAACCAATACGAATTAAGACGGTACACAGTGTAGTTAACCCTTTACCAAACAATCCCTGGTTTTTACGACCCTGAGATAGAAGCCTTTTGAAAACATTGTGGGAAAAGGAGAAAATGCTGGTAACCAGCATTTTCTCCTTTTCCCACAATGTTTTCTACCCTGCTTGAAAGAAATTTCAATTTTTGAGTTACGTTTATTTTGTCGTCTGCAAGTGCTTTCAATTTGGACCAGTCTAAAATGTGTTGTTTGGGAAAGGGTTAAAGCATAAAAAATTAAGTTGGTGTAAATGAAAGTACTTTTTTGAACCATTGAAAGGCCTTTTTTTGTTTTGTGATAAGTACAATATTTAATGTTAACGACAAGATGATACTTGCAATATCGTTACAGTAAGCACAGTGGTCACTGCTGCTTTGTTTGTGAAATACATCACAGCATTTTTGTCTCAAGTGTTTTGGTTCATGACTATGTAAACACATTTTAGTAACCTGTTGTAGCCAATTCTTGAACAGATCGAATAAGAAAATTGCTTGTAAGAACCAGTTGCACATTGTGCAATCTTCGTAGTGCATTATAGCAAGCAAGTCAACATATCATTGTGGATACATGAAATGAGCCATGCTCTGGCAAAAGGGGGCTTAATGCATCTCCGTGATCCATGGTACCAAGCAGGCCATCACATATTAATGGATCCAGTATATCCAATTTTTTTTAAACAACCAACTCAATCATGAGGTAGACTGGACCTTGGACATTCAGAAAATTGACCGGATAGCGAAAAGTTTCGGTCCAGGTCGATAGTTTTCGCAGATGCATTAAGCCCCCTTTTCACAGAGCATGGCTCAAATCTATTTTGTCCAACAACTGGCTAAATTCTAAAATAGGGTAGTCCTTGGACATGCAGAAATTGACTGGTAGCAAAACATTCGACCCATGTCAGCCTGCCCATGCTGACATGGGTCGGTAGGTTTTGCATATACATTAAGCCTTCTTTTCACAGAGAATGGCTCAATTAAAGTTGTTTTCTTCACCTAGAAGAATGCAACAAGTATTTTCAGGTGACTACGAACACACGGAACACTTCTGACCCCCAAACATATGGAAGTGCGGAGAACATTCGAAACCGTCATTGCGATTCTAATAATGGAGACTACCAAATCAGTAGACGATCTTTGAAAGGATTAAGTGCAAGGATCATTTATTCTAACAAGCTTACGAATGACACAGATCGATAGCGGTTTCCGGGACGGCCTGTTGAATGGTATCCGAAATTCGCTGTTTTGCCGTTTACAAAAGCATATTTTGTCAGCAAACAGGGAACCTGCATGATAGCTGTAAAATCAATTCTGCTTATAGCGTACGATTCCGACACCGTTTAATCATGTTATGGTAACGGGGAAATGAGTTCTTGTAGTTTTCAATCTGTCTGAAAGATCTCGGAATCTTATAAATGATTTCTTTTCCTGGATAAAGATTTGCCGCTATGGCCTCCAGACATCGCATTACGCAGCCGTAGATTCTTGGAAACAGTTTGGATGGATTTTGCAGGATGAATTGATGGCTTGCAAGTTGCAATGAAAGTCCTAATATTTCAAATGCTCGTGCCCAGTTATCATAATTTACATGTGTTTAGCATAAAATAAAATCCGTTTGAACACATTAGATCAGTATTGTTGCAGTATGACATGTCTCTCCAATGAAAATCTACGGATAATAACCATGCATAATGCTATGTAAAGTTTTAAATGCCTCATAAAAAAATGGGAAGCTCTGATAATTTGGACTTATTTCTTTGTTCAATTTGTGCTCGTACTATCTCGATATTACAACACGCTTGATGGTTTCGTATTCGAATTCCTTAGAAACACACACACATAAGAAAAAAACACGGTGACGGAGTACAGTAGAACCGAAATAAACATTATACTTGATGGATTACGTGATAAGGCAGAGTTCGATTTTTATCTTTGAACTTACGGAATCTGAAACATTAATCGAGCGCGGCTAAGTATATCCTTGAGAGATGATAGTAAAAAATACACGAACATTCTCCGCAAACGTTCAGCGTCTCTTCAGTTAACAGAACTGTTTTCCAGATCAAGCATTTATAGCAATAGCAATTTTTCTTTGTAATATCATAACTAAAAAAAGTAAGACGTAATAAATCATAACTATTCAACAACCTTTCCATATGCAATTCTTATTTTGGCTCAAATAGACGAGCTGTTTAATTCGCTGGGACAGAACGTGTACGGGACACTGGAATAAAAAAATTCAACCACTGGCGACGATCACCTGAGCGCGTATTTATCAACCATTCTTGATAACATTCTAAATGTAATCATCAGGTTTATAAATTTCAAAATAAAGTAATTTCTGATTGGCTCATCGTAATGTTTTAGACAATCAGAAATTGTTGAAGATCTGCTTTCTAAATATACGCATAGATTTAGCCTGAGAAGGTAGTTTGAAAATGGTTGAATACAAGCCCGTGTGAGCAGTTAAAACGGGTTGACAACACCATGCGCGAGGATTTGTTCTTGATCAATGACCTTAACCTTTGAATTTTTAAAAAGACACTTTGGACCAGCTCAAAGTGATAGAAATACTTCAGTAATAGGCATCGTATAGTGCAAATAGGGACCATATGTGGTAGGGCTCAGGTTTGAAATGCCAAATTCATCAAAAAATCTATGTAAGTCATTTTATAGCGCGACGAATTCGCTGGAAATGGCTGTATGTCTCTTTTTTGGTACACAGTGTTTTACAAATTCAAAATATGGCTTAAGTAAAGGGAAGGATAGATAAAGTAATTTTAAGGTGACAATCGATTAAACGCTTGATCGCCGAATGTTATGTGGTATTGTGACATATCGGTCGATCACTATGTACAAATGGTTTGTTTATTACCGTGGAATGCATGCGGACAGATTTTTTATTTCCAAATAAAGGTACCTGATAAATCCAGTCGTGTTTTGTGAAAAGGGGATTTCATTGATCTGCTGAAAGAATCGCCCAATCAACCTGCGCATGCCGCGCAGACTGACCTGAATCAAAACTTTCTGCCTCTAGTAAATTTTCTACATGTCACAGTCCATTCTACCTCATGATTCAGCCGGTGGGCAAATTGGAATCATATCATTCGATGGCTTGCTTGGTACAAAGCATTTCGAAAATGCATGAAATCCCCTAATCCCAAAGCTCTTCTCAATTATATTCAGTCGATAAAAGTTGGGGGGGGGAAGGTCTGTGTCTTGCAGTCAAATCTGGGAATCGTCACATTACCAAATGCCAAAAGGATAAGATGTTTATTTATTCTAAATTACAAGAATTCTTTAAACATATGTTCTGTTTTCTTGTCGGACCTCTGCGGTGTACCAAATTCAAGTTACCAGATTAGAATTCGTCTTTAGCAACGGAAATTCAAAGACTTTGCAAAGTATCTTTTTTAACCACCACTTGTGTCAGATTTAATTTTTCGTTACAAACAGTCTTTTCAGTTCGTACAAATCTGAAAGTTTTGTCGTCCGGCACAAACTTAAACGGATGGTTTTTCCTCGCCTCATATGATTGTTCTCTGTACAATTTTGATATAACACCAGTTGTTAGTTCGTCTATGAATAGCCAATTTGGTGATGGAACAGTTCTTCTTTACCAGAGGACAAAATTAAAACTTAATGATATTATGATATTGAAAGCACTTGCAGACGACAAATAAGACGTGTTTTACTATAATTATTCTTGTATCTTCCTGCCAAAATGTTGCCCCCCCCCCCACCCCCCCCCCCCCGATGGCTGCAAGATTGCATAGATTACGACGGATAGAAAATACATTTCATGTTTTGGAGGCCTTCAATGCAATCGCTTTGGTCATTTTCGGTTTTAAATGAGGTCAAATTGCTTGTGTTTTTCTATCCCTCACACCATATATATTGATAATATATCTATGTTTACACAGCTGAGCCACTCTACTCACTTTCAAGTTTTAACAGCGTTTTTACTCTCTAGCTGTGAGGATGTATCTTGAAGTCTTTACCAAACAATCCTGAATTTTAACGACCTCGAATAAGAAGACTTTTGAAAACATTATGGGAAAAGGTGAAAATGCTGGTAACCAGCATTTTCTCCTTTTCCCACAGTTTTCTACACTTTCATAGACATTTAGCATCATTTCGGCTAAATTTGATATGTCATCTGCAAATGCTTTGAATTTCGACCAGTCTAAGATTTAGTCGTGTTGTAAAGAGTTAAGGATTGAAAAAATAACATTTATGTAAGAATAGGTCTTGAGACGGGGTGAATTTCGGTTTGGTAGTGATAGGTTACAGTCGCCTAGTTTAAATAAACATAACACTTAACAGATTATCAGTCTTCAGGCAAATTTTCTCTACCCTGCAATACACACTTTTTAAAAAAGATTGTGAAAGTGGGAGAATTGCTCAATGCAAGCAGTTTCTGCTTTGCAAAAAGGCATTTCCATGCATCCATGAGTTAAACATTCATTCGTGTCGATAATCCATTTTACAAGGATGTTTACAAGAACGTTCCAGTCTTGTGCAGAAAGATTGATTCAACTGGTAGTTACTTAGCTCTTGACCAGATGACACAATTTTAGACTGGTCCAAATTGAAAGCGTTTGCAGACGATAAAAGAAATGCGACTGAAATGATTTGATTTTGGCTTTGAAAGGATATAAAACACCGCTGGAAAAGGAGGAAATGCTGAATACCAGCATTTTCTCCTTTTCCTCGTTTTCAATAGGGTTTCCTCCCTCCATTTTGACTTATAAGCAGTTTTTTCTTATTTTTCCGCACCGCTTTTAATACGTTTTATTATTTTTTTTAAATAGTTTCCTGCAAAGTTTTCTATATTTATTTTTCGTGTTTAAACTCGGAATTGTTTCCACAAGCCCACATGACTGAAAACATCAATCCCTTTCATCTCTGAAAAAGTTTTCAACAATTTGACAAAGATTTTAAGGAACATTAAGGGCATGCATAACAGACCAATTGAAATACTTCGGGGTAAATACAAGTTCTTCGTGTATTTTTTAAAGACGTCCCTGCAGTATGCAAATTACAACACACCTCATTACCATATTTCTGGTCTTGCCTCGAAATGTGCGTAAAAGGGATTTTCCGCATTTATATTATCAATTAGAGGTTTGATGATGTAAACATCGTTTAGGTATCTTTTATGAAACTAATGTCTATGTATATATAGCTTGCTTTAATTTTTTGCCTCTTGTTTTTATCAAAGAGGGCATGGGCTTTAATACATGTTTCTGTGGATTATACCGACCAGATGCTAAACCAAAGGCATTCAAGAGTAGGGAAGTTTTATATTGACCTTCAACTTTATTATTATCCCCAGAAAGCGGACAAGAGCGTTCGATTCATCATGTCAGTGAGGTATTCAGATTGAAACATTTCTGAGGAAAATTTCAATTAAAACCTCGTGTTTCTCCTCAAGCAACTATCGGCCGCGTCCGTGAAGTCAGAAGTTGTTGAAAAACTTCCCCTTTGATGTATGGTAAATATTGCAAAAACGTGACGATGACCCACGTGCATAAATAATTCTAAGCATCTTTAAAGTATCAAAGTCGTAATCTCAGGTTGCATTAATCAACCCTTGCAGATTCAATTGATCATTTGATTCCCAAGACAAGCCATCTGATTGGCTGAGAGATAAGGTCAGAAATGATTGAATTTGTCTGTGAAAGGACAACACACTGTGGTTGCCAGCATTTTCTGCTTCAACCACAGTGCATTTTAACCTTTTTACCGCGAAGTTTTCTAAGCCTTTTTTACAGGGTTCCTAAAAATATAAGGTCTCAGGCAGGCAGATGGTTTGTAGCATCGGAATTTAACATTAACAATATTTATCAAGAATCATTGGTCGAGAACATTGTGACTACAGGAGAAAATGCCCTTAAACACATTTACAAAGTTCTCTCATCAGGATTTCGAAAAAAAGATCGTGTTTTTCTCCAAGTCATGTTTGACATTGCAATTTTACAGTTTTCCGTGAGGTAAGTTTGTGAATAGAATTGTTACTGGATTCCTTCCTAATAATTCAAACACCTGTCAACTATTCGTGTCAAATTTCATACAAGTAATAATTACTTTTGGCAAAGACCATACTCGACCTAGAACCTTGCCCAACATGACAGCACGGAATTATGTTTATTTCATTCCCTTAGCGACAACAGGGGCTTTGTTACTGTTGCAATTACTACAAATAACAATTATCAACTTTTACAGATGACAAATGTTGATGTACAATTCAACTACAAGTAATTTATTTGACAACTATAAAAGACAGCAAAAAATGGATTGTCTATTATGTTGGCGTATTCTGGCCACGGCTCCTCGGCAATACATTTGTTGTCTGCACAGTTGATGAGCCCTGGTAACAGAGACTCGCACTGACAGAAAAAGTTCAAAATTTTCTTTAAAAACCGGCATTCCCAAACTGGTGAAGGTACTACCCGCCAGCGACATAGAATCGACAGACAGGTGAACTACGTCGTTGAAACAATCCACTTCCATAAGCTACCATGAACACTTCAAAAGGGTACATCTGAGGAGCTGTGACTTGTGATAACTGGAAGACTAAAAACTGACTTGAGATATGGTAACCAGGGGTATAGGAGGATCGGTTTACAGTTTTTAAATGGATGCAAGGGATACTTTCCCACACCGTTTTTTCTGCGTGTTGTTTTCTTCGAGCCCAAATCGTAAAGGAAGGTAACTCGAAATTAAAGGCACGTATAATAAAGTAACAGCAAAGTTCCTTTGGATGCGCCAGGAAAATATATGGCATCTATCAATATTCCCAACATTTTCACTGTAAGCGGTTCCTAAACTTAAACGTTTGAAACTTATTAAAGTGTGGAACTCGTCTTTAAGTGACTGCATTGCAAAAGGTGTAGATCAAGATCAGACTGAACAAAACAATTAGTCTGATCTTGGAACTGAACAATCTCGTATCTTTTTTGATACACATGTAAGTGATGATTTCAAAATTACAACAATTGGGCATTTCTGATAACTAAAATTGTATATTTTATTTGATAAAAAATTTTACCAGATAACTTAATTTTAGACTTCTCCGTTCTGAAACCGTTTTCAGACGACGTTGGATTTTTGCTCAAAAGATGGGATTTGTCTTTGAAAGGTTAGAAAACACGGCCGGTAGGACAAGGAGGGAAACAAGATGGTGACCAGCTTTTTCTCCCTTGCCAACAAAAATAAAAGAGGGACGTTCTGTAGAGGGATACTTCTCAGAGTCGCCAATATGTTTCCCCAGTAAGGGTTGCTATTACAAACAAATATCAATAATAAATAAAGGTCCATTTTTTTTTCCTTCAAATGAATGGAGGTGTATGGCTAAAATGACAGGCGACTAATTGTACCATTGTTCCGGTGTATTCAAATTGTCAGCACTTCAGAAGTAAAAGATTTTATTAGTATTTCGTGTGTATACGAGCTGCACTCTGGGAAAAGGGGGTTTAATGCATCTTCGTGAGAAATTAAACTAAAAAAGTCTTAATTATGAGGTAGAATAGTCCATTGGCATCCATCAAATTTAGCAATAGCAAACAATATCGATTCAGGTCAGCCTGCACGGAGTGCGCAGGCTGGCTTGGGTTGATATATTTTGCAGATGCATTAAGCTACCTTTTCACAGAAAATGACACATATTTTTTTTGCTCTTTAGAATAAGACGGTTATCTTTTACCAAATCACAATCGATTCGACTACAAAACACGTTTTTGTAAAGACAGATTTTTTTTCCCGCTTCCTTTTTGTATTCAGATTGAATATAAGCCATTTACTCATTTACAAATTCCGAGCCCTATAAGCCTTTATACTTGTTTCTTCTATTTATAAATAACTGTTTAAAACCCTGTTGCTACCGGAGAGCGACTGATTTCGACATCGTGGCCGTATAATTGACCAATCTGATTGCCTCCTTGAATGGTTCATAAAAGGCTTGTACATATGCAACATAATAGGAGACCGTTGTATGTCTACACTACTAGACTTGATCGCAAACAAGAGGGCGTACTAGCTGCTAGGCTTATCATCGGATTTTGTATAATGTCAGACCAACAGCGATATCCTAGAAACAAGTCCAATATTGCAATGAGGCCAGGCAAAAACAGAACGCGAAAATGTAAAGGCTGGTTTCTTTCCTTCTTGAAGGCTGAAGACCTTCTGAACCTGGTGAAAGATGTATGTTTCAAAAATAGTTGCACGATCTCCAATGGTTGTATAATGGCCACATAGTTTTGCAACATGTGCTGCGAATTGTCAAACAGCCGTCTTAAAGTGGCGTCAAAAACTCAACCAAAAGTATAACCCTTTACAAGCCTCCTCACCAAACAAGCAAGTTTCAACTATTTGCCAAACGACATAATCTTAGGCCTGACCAAATTCAAAGCATTTGCGGACAACAAGTCAAATGTAGCGCAACTAATGTAAGTTGTCCATGAAAGGATAGAAAACATTGCGGGAAACGGAGAAAATGCTGGTTTACCAGCATTTTCTCCATTTCCCACAATTTTTTCAAAGGCTTTTCTGTCTCAGGGTTGCTAAAACTAGGGATTTCATGGTAAAGGGTTAACCGATTTGCAAGCAATCAGAGACAATTTCTATGTCGTTCCACCGGTTGAGCCACTGTTTGCCACTTTGTACACCATTCGCGCTTCTGTACTACTGTCACTGCGACAACATATGACCAAGTTGTTTGCAAACGGGAGTTTTCACTGCGAGTCCAAGATCTGCACGTTCTGTTTTGTCTGATCTTGATCTATGCCATTCCCAAATGCCCATGTTTTTGCCCAAGGCGCAGAAAGCGTTAAAGCATTCATGTAAAGGTCTTTCAGGGGAAGCAGCAATGTCACACTCTGTCAGCGTTGACAAAAGTTTACAAATATTTATACAAGATGCATTCAATCTACTTCATTCATAAACTAGGTCGCGGTAGAGTTAAAGAAACAACAAATCAGTGGTTTGGCCTCGCACCTAAACCTAGGCACAGATAACTGTCAGCTGTGCGTTATAGAGATTGTTAACTCTTTACCAGACGACAAAGTTTTAGACTTGGCTAAATTGAAAGCATTTGCAGACGACAAATTAAATGTTACTCAAAATATGGAATCTGTCTAGGATAGAAAACATTGTGGGAAAAGGAGAAAATGCTGGTTACCAGCATTTTCTACTTTTCCAACGATGTTTTCAAAAGCCGTTTTCCTCAGGGTCTCTAAATTTCGTGATTGTGTGGTAACGGGTGAAGAGTACGAATTTCTTTCTTTTAACTTAAGTCCATAGTTTTCTGTACCAATCTGATCTTAGATGCATGCCGTCCGAATTGTTTTTGATGAATCATAGTTACATATAAATCTAGTTTAACTCTTTGTCAGACGACATAATATGATTTATCATTATGAAAGCAGTTGCATACGACAAAAAAGATGTAATCGAAATTCGTCTTTCAAATGATAGAATACATTGAGGAAAAATGGGAAAAGGCTGGTTACCTACATTTTCTCCTTTTTCCACAGTGTTATTAGAAGCGTTTTGGGTGAGGACTATCAAAACTCTGAATAAATGATAAAGGATTCTTAACAGCCATTGCGTCAAACGAATGAAATAATTATTTTTTTCAGTCCGTAAACTCCGTTCCCAAATTGACGTGGTCTGAATAAATCACAAAGTCGCGGACATTGGAGATCAGAATGGACAGCGTGTGACGTATGATATTCTGATCTTGATTTGCACACTAAGGGTAAATTCATGGAAACAAAATGTCATCAACCAACATGCTGAATTGCTTGCATGAAAGAAACAAAAGATCAAAGATGCATAAATACCAGTCAAGTGCAATATTGATCAACTGATGAATGACAGAAGAATTGGATCAATAATTTTTATCAATGATTATCTTTGTAATCGTTCCATCAATATGACTAAATGGTCTGCAACACGCGAAAAGCGGCTTTCGGACATTTGCGTAAAGTGTCGTCTCGGATCAGCCTGCGCAGTCCGCGCAGGCTAATCCGAGACGGCTCTTTACGACTACATTAGATTTTGTGCTACAGTAGACTTGCGCAAAACAGAAAATTACATAAAAACGGAAAGTGTCGTTTCGGATCAGCCTGCGCAGTCCGCGCAGGCTGATCCGAGATGAACTTTACGCAAATGTCCGGATGTCCCTTTTCACGTGTTGCAGGCCAAATATGGTAACATTTTATCCATTCATGCCGATTACAATGTATGAAGCCGGTATTGCTTCTGGAGGGTAGTGATTAATTTACAAATACAGTACCTTCATTGTCATTCTCAGTCTCTTCCATTCTGCTCGTAAGGAATTGATTTTTATTGTATGTCTGGAAACTTTATACCTAAACTTACAGAATAGAAAATGTGCCAAATACAGAAGTCGCTTTGTGTGAGCAATTTCTTCATTTGCCATTTCTCTTTTTATTCGAATAACCTGACCTGCAGAGACGTCGACTTTCAAGAACGGTATTTGTATGAAAGGAAGGATCGATAAAACCGCGGGAAGAATCTGGCGCCATCTACAATTGGCTCACACCTGAGTAAATGATCTCATGCGTTTTTATTTCAACGCTTTCCTTTTGAGTTTGCATTAGAATACAGAGGTCAACATGATAGTCGTAAATACCAGTTGATTGTTAATTATTACGCAAAGCTATGAATATTTCTTTTAACAGAAATAAACCTATTTTAGGTATTTATGGTGTAGGAGAGTATTCAAGACACTTTCCACCAAGCATTTCAACGACTTTCAACGGTTTGAAAAGAAAAAATTTTTGATTTGCATTATTCTAAAACATTATCCTATAGGGTTGTTAATATCAGCAAAGATTTATAGAGTTTTTAATTGCAAAAAAAAAATGAAACAGACACTTTAAAGCATGTGTGTAGAGACTAAAACTCCCCAAAGTTTTGTTCACTTACTCATATTGTATTGAAAAAAAAGTGAATACGCCCCCCCCCCCCCCAAAAAAAAAATTTGCTCAGACTTCTTCGCAATCGACATTAGGGGGTCACGGTACACAGGAAAATGTCAAGAACTGGTAGAGGTGAACGAGGCTTTTCGCACCTGCTGTGAAAGACACCCGAATGTTTATGTAAACTGTATCATCTTTCCCGACTCAACTCTTTTCCTGCCAACTGAATAAATTAGACTTGTATTAAATTAGATCTGTAGCGCAATCCAAGAAGATTTTGGTCATCCTTTCATAACGAGTAGGGGATGGTGTAGATCCAAGATCAGACTGCACATTTTGTGCAGTCTGATCTTGATCTACGCCGTCCCCATAAAGTTATCTTAATAGTCATTGGCAGTGAGAAAACCATAACGTCTGTAAATGCTATTTTTTCTCGAATCTGAAATATTTACGGAGATAATTTTAATCAGAATCGCAAGAAAATTCATGTGTTATTACTGATAAACTGATGTAATGTTTATGTTTATTCCATCAAGATAGTTTTTTCCCCCAGAATCAGATAGATAGACAGATTGGCATCAGCCAAGATACCCAGGTGTAAATGGCTAGCTTTTATGTTAAAATGAGTAATCGTGTTTTTAAAAATTTGGACCGTCTTCGTGCGTAGAGATGAAGAAAGAGAGCGAAAGAGTCGGGAGAGACAGATATACAAACTGATACACAGAGAGAAAAAAAGAGAGAGAAAGGGGGTAGACGGATCTAAACAGAGAGACAGATAGAAAAAATAATGCAGATAGAGAGAGGCAGAGTGAAGGGCATAGAGAGAAAGGGAGATAGAGTAGAGAGAGAGACAGAGAGAGGACGATTTTACAGACAACGAGTATTACACGTGTACAGGGAGTATGTATGGGTTAATTTATCCTTCTCTTTTCTATGTCTTAATACCATCTCTTTGATAAATACTAAATCACAAGATTGTATCATCTGAATAAAAGGATAAACAAACGTAGTATTTATAAAAAGAATGCCATTAGCACGTGCAAAATGAAGCTTTGTGGACTATGCATGTTCAGGTCTGATTTATGAGGCACACTTTCTGTTACGTTTTCAGAATCCTCTAACCAAAGAGCTCTATTTTGCTCTGTTTCTAGAATCAGTAGAAGTCTATGTTTTACAATAGTCTAATAGTGAATAAAGCATACAGTTTTATCTCGATATACGAGAAGAATTGGTAAACGTTCTGGTGCAGTATTAGACATAGTTTTGGGCTCGCAATGTACATTGTCCATGTCAGCAAATATTGATGGATTGAACAAAACCCTATTTGTTAATTGCTGGAAGCTTTTCATTTGCACCCGTAGGTCAAGCCCCGAGGGAAGATTTCTTTTTCCATGCTTATTTGAATGGTTTAGGCAGACACACCACGGTGAAAGTGAATGGTCCGTATTACAGAAATGAACATGCACACGGTATGATATCAAACGGTTGATTTTTAATGTCCCATATATTCAGGGTTCCAATGACCTATCAAACAGGTCGAACACAAAACCCTTTGATTTCTGGGTATTTTGTGCTGCGTGTTTCCACTTAGCTACTGGGGCTCGTGTAATACCAAATACCTTGACAAAGTCGCCTCGATAAAGTACTTGTTTGGTATTGGTGTTCATACTTACATCTATAAAGCCCTGCGTGAATTAACCTTTTCGGGGCCATAGGCGATTGCATGGACGTTTGCGGACGGTATAGATAAAAGATCAGACTGCACAGAACGTGCAGTCTGATCTTTGATCTATACCATTTGCTTGCTTAGTCAAGCCTGTAACATGAAATTCTCTGAGTTTTAGTAGATCGAATTTTCAGCAGTCGACAGGTGTTGAGTTTATACAATTGGCGCCGAAAGAGTTAAGGACAGTACATGATTTCAGTCCCTCATACTTTTTGGTAAGACAATCAACCTCTGAAGCAAGTCCCACTATCTTACGAGAGTTCTAAAATTAGATGAGATCAATAGCTCGAACAGAACTCCTTTAGCCTTTTTCCACACAATCACGATTTTCACGACCCTAAGGAAAATGACTTTTGAAAATGACTTGAAAATATTGTTGGACAAGGAAAAAATTCTGGTAGCTAGAAGCATTTTGAAAACATTGTTAGAAAAGGAGAAAATGCTGGTAACCAGCATTTTCTCCTTTTTCCTCAATGTTTTCTACCTTTCCAAATGCGTACTTTTAAGTTTGAGTCACAATAGTTTTGTCGTCAGCAAAAGCTTTAAATTTGGATAAATAAAAAATTTCGTTGGTATAGTGTTAAACAAGAAAACATAAATAATAAAATGAACAGCTGAGAACTCTCTGCAGCAAATTTTGTTGAGAAAACTGTGTGGTCAGCTTGAAAATTTAGCTTGTGCTATGATATGTTACACAATTTTTAGTTTTCAAGGTGTTCATGTCGTAATATACCATTCAACCAAACTTAAAACAAGTGGCGAATGTGGCCAGCTTGAGAACTTAGCGAACTTAGCTTGTTCTTTGATACATGTATGTTGCACTACTTCATTTTTTCGATGTTTTCGTTTTAACAGACGGTATAGATCCAAGATCAGACTGCACGTTCTGTACATTCTGATACTGGATCTACACTGTCCGATGGCCCCCTCATGTCATCCCTAGTGACAATAGGATAAACGTTCTTATCCAACTGTTTAAGTCCGAGGGAAATATTTACCGCTTTAGTGTAAGCAAAGTTTTGACTTCTCTCGCAGTGAAGAAAGAGGTTTAGATTAAAAAGAAGGCATATTTAGATTATATCACTGTCAGTATGTTCAAATATTTATAGAGAAACATTTTCCTTGGACAGGGATCAAGAACTTGTTGTAAATAAGTTCACATCGAACTACTCTTATATCTAGGTTCTTAACGTCTGTTTACTAACCCACAACCTGCTTATTACGGCTGATAGAATCCTTGGAGGTAAAGCATAGAACGATCAGCATGCATGTACATACATTCTGATCTTTATATTCACTTTCTAATCCCTCAGTAAATGTTTAAGCCTTGCAGCACCAATTCTAGATCAATACATAAGCTCGGAACAATGGTGGGTTACGTCGATCATTTTAATTGAGAAGGATAAAAGTAGAAAGGTGTATCTTATCTGTAAAAAAATATCAAGAACAGAGGAACGCTTTTTGTCTACATTTCTCGCCCAACTAGTGTTTATTAGCTATTCATTAAATGTATATAGATGTATTGAAAGATCAATGGATAAGATATCGAAAAGTGTAGATTAAGATCAGACTGCACGTACCTGCAGTCTGATCTTCAACATTTTTCGCAGAAAAAAGATAGAGGCGATACAAAATATGTTGGTAAACCTTGCTCTGTATGGTCCTCGATCTATCTTGAAAGGAAATTATGAGACTAGACCCATCTCTTGTACAGGCCGAAGATATCCAATATATATCGGTTTATAGGGTGATTTTATAGGTCATAGAATTTCTTAGAACTCCCATACACTTTCTTGGATTTGGTAACAGTCATGCTCTGCAAAAGGTATCGACCTATGTCATCCTGGCCGGACCTTTAGCTATTCTTAAATTCTCTGCATGTCAAAGAACCATTCTACCTCATGGTGTATCCGATTCTCAGACAAAGTGGATTTCATAGATATCATAATTATGCGATGAATTTGCTTGATATGATGCATCCCGGAGACGCACTGCACTGCCCCTTTTGCCAGACCGTGATTCATATGCATTTGAATGGAATTCTTCCCGGTACATAAATCTTTTTTTTAGTTTTTGTAAAGCCTTCCATTTACCTACACGAACGCTTTGAGCTCTAAACATCTTGCAGTGTCGATCGACATTGTTATCATTTTAATTGCTAATTTTTATCGAACACGTTCCAAAATATATGATAATTTTGGAATTCATTACGGTAAAATGTATCAAGGCGTATGATAGTTTATGATAAAGACTGCTGCAGGAAGACGGAGAATTCTAGCTGATAAGTTTTCATGTAATTAATTTGCTAACATTTGACACAAGTTTGCACCGTACAACTTTGAAAACAATTTTGTAAATATATATAACAAAAATGAAGCATGGTTTATAGTACATTGATACACAAAAATTACATAGTAAAACGTGTTGCAAAAGGATGTTTTAGTTCAAGATATGTCTCTTCTTGTAGTGTTTTCAAGAGTGGTCTTACAGAGCTCCAGATAAGAGGGAGTGATGGTATTCTAAATCCATTATTTCTCTTCCAAACCCTATGCTGTGGGTACTCATTAGAATCATCTCGATGAGACGATTCTAATGAGTACCCATAACAAAGGGTTTAGTTTTAGAATAAGTAATATTTTCAATTTTGAAATCAAAATCACTCCCTCTGTCTGGAGCTCTGGTCTTATACAAGAAGAAAGAAATTGTTTACCATAATAACGTTTGTAATGTGTTGGATTATTCCATATGGTCAGATAGACATCAAACTGGATTATGCTTACAATATGTTGTGCACTCAGATCGACCCTTTTTGTCTTCAAGATCATGGTGGAGCATGGCTTCCATCAAACGTTTGTAAAAATTGATATCGGTAAACCGCAGCGTCACCTGGGTTGAACCCCTCAATCGGCGAAAACATAATTCATATTTTGTACGTAAAATATAAAAATAGCTGATTCAAAGAATCTTTTTGCGCGGTAAAATGTCGTTGTTTTTTTTTCAGTGTGTAGGCGAGGGTCGAAGAAATTAATCTGAGTTATCAATGCAATCTGCCTATCGAAAAAGAAAGAGCTCAGAATTTGGTATGTTTTTGAAATACGTAGACAGATGCGAATTCGTATGGGCTCTTAGATGTCATAAATTGTTTTTAAAAAAGTTTACATGTCGTCTGTTGTTCTGCATTAACAGATTAAATATAGACAAATAATTTTACTTAACAAGTATTTAACCCATTGGTCATCAGTCACAAGATGTTACAAAGGAAGATATCGAAGGTTCTAATTTTCTATAGCTATTTCCATACTATTCTCAGACATATTTTCACAAACGTAAGACAATGTTGTACGGCTTGTAACTATTAGTTGACTGCTTTATCAATCCATTAATTCGTAGATTGTCAAACATAAATGATTAAAAATAATCGGTCGGGTAAAGGTTGGATGCACATGCTATAGAAATGAATATTTCAACCTGATATTAAAAACCCAAATTTTGCCTTTTCAAAGTTATTTTGGGGTGGGAGAATATATCCTTATCGGACAGTATCGATCCATGATTACGTTGCACGTTCTGTGTCGTCTTATCTTCATCTACACTGTCCGCAAAAGGTCTTTGAGTCGAGCTTAGCAGCCCAAGGGTTAAAGCTATTTTGCTGAGAGAACGTAACAAAATATCTGACTGTATAGAACTGCTGTTAGAGTGCACATTCTCTGCGATCTAATCTTAGATCAAGAATGTCTCCAAAGCAGGTAAAGTTGTGTTTTTGTTGCACTCTCTATAGGTTTATTTTTAAATTCTTGGAAGTATGCAAAGTTTCAAGGAATGATGATAGATAGGTTTGTACTGGTGTTTTCCCATACTCCAGGTCACGTGACTTACACAAAATTCATGACTTTATGAAATAAATTTGCAGTACACGACTTAAATACATCTTCGTGATTCAGAGAAACTATTGTTTACATGTGAAAACATTGTGGCAAAAAGAGAAATTGCTCGTTACGAGCAATTTCTCTTTTTGCCACAATGTTTTCAGAAGTCGTCTGCTGCTAAACGCCAGGGACAAAAATCGTCTGTATGATGTACTCGTCACACGGTAAGTGTAACAAAAATATGGCGCGGTCTTTCTCATCCCTAACCGCAAAAGGATTATGTTACAAACAGTTGGGAATTATCATTATTTTTGCCGATTTGCACTTCATGAAAAAAAAAGTTTCACATGAAAGACGCTAATGTGGCTTTGGCCTAACAAATCTCTTTCTGAAATATGATTAATAAGATAGCATCATTTAACCTCTGTTAAGGTGAACAAGTTAAGCGTAATTGCTTTCTTGAGAACAGTGCTTTGTTATTTTTTTTTTTGTGAAGGTTGTTGTTCTTGTTTTGTATAATTTGAAGATGTATGTTTATCGCAAGTAATAGTTCTTTTGAGAGAGAGAGAGAGAGAGAAAGAAAGAGAGAGGGAGAGAGAGGGTGGAGAGGGAGGGAGGGAGAGAGAGAAAGAGAGACAGACAGAGAGACAGACACATAGATATACAGACATGCAGTGAAAAGAAAGAAAAAAGAGACAGATATAAAGACAGTGATAAAACACACAACAAATACAAGCATGGCTCTTTTACAGTGTTTATTGTATTGATCGCCTGTAGGTAGAAAGCTTCAGAGCTTCGACAGAGATCAAACCACGTCTGGAGTCAGTTTATATAAACTGTTTTTGGGGAATCTAGACAAAATTTTAACTGCGTAGACAAATTAAATGGGAAACTGAGGAATTCTCTCCGTTGTTTTATTTCCTTTCTCACACTTCCTGTATTGAACGGTATTTTCTTTGCCGCTTCCGACAGTGCTTCGGTTATATCACGGCAACATCTCGACATCCACGATGTCCTGGTTTCTTTAATGCAAAGCCATATGCTTAGCAGTGCCTTCTTCACGCACTCTCCCACTTGATCGCCAGTCAGCGAGGGCAAAGCCCAGCCATACTGAATTCCGAAATGGATCGCTTTTTTTTTTCTCGTCCAAATTCACAGCTCTTGCAGACGACAAAGGAAAATGTTTCTCTAGTTATGAAATTTTTGTTTGAAAAAGTAAAAAAACACCTTGGTTTCCGTATTAGCTCCATTTCCCACAATGTTTTCAAAAACCAATTTCAACCACAGAGCGGTTTAAACACGAGAATGGTCGGATGATACGCAGGAAGCTGGTAAACCCGGATGGCTAAGTCACTAGTGCTTCGGCATGGGCTAGCAATGTCGTCCCCAGTGACAGTCCTACGGGACTAGCGGAATCGACGAAGAACGTACCCAGAACGGCTGGATTCATTATCAATCCCTGTAACACTGAACCACTTGACACCATGACAGATATATATACGCACTTTTGTAGGATGATAGCTAGAAAGCTCATCAATCCGCATGGCTCAGACACCATTCTGAATACTAATAGCATTAGATTGTCTGTACTTGTCTGTTGTAATGACATATTGTTAAATCCTATAGTGCTTAACAAACGAAATGGTGTTTTTCAGCCAGTACTTTGTTTGTTTGTATGGTGGTTAGCGCTGTTTTCAACATTATTTCAATTATATCTTGACGGCCACCACACCTGTACATGGTTTCCTTTAGTTCCCTTTACCAGTACTTCGCAAACTAATTTTCCAAAGTCAATGGCTGCTTTCCCACATAATCTACTTAAGATACAGATATTGCACTTACAATGCCATTTGTGTAAAATATCTGAAAAAAGAAACATTACTGGCAGTGCAGATCCAAGATCAGAATGTACGCTTTCTGTAATCTGATCTTAGTCTACACTGTATGCAAAAGCAATTATATCCGGGTTCAGCCCTTGAGGAGTTAACCTTTCGTCCATAAACTTCAGGCCTAAACAACGTTTTTTTCGTTTGATGCCATGATCCGCCTGTCTATCACGTGGATTATTAGGTTTAGTGTATTTCGTGTTTTAAGCCATAGGCTGCTTATCGCAGCTCAATGACCTTTTGCGGACATTGTAGAGTAAGATCAGACTGCACAGAACGTGCAGTCTGATCTTGGATCTACTCTGTCCGATAAAGATTTTTTTTCCCACAAAAATAACTTTTGATTAGCAACATTCGGGTATTTGCTACCGGCTTGAAAGTTTCATTTACCTGATGTAGCAGGTTAAGAGTTTAAGTCAAAATAAAATGCAGCGAACATTTTTGAGCCCATTCTTGGAAACTATGAATAATCAATACAAATTAAAAACTCCTGGTGCATATACAAATAAAGAAATTGAGCCAGAAGAAGAAAAATGCTCAAGAATACGCAACAATGTTTTAAAACGCAGTCAGCTGCAACACGCAAGAAGATAAATGTAGGTAGTAACGTTACTGACTTGTCTGTTTACTAGATGACAAAATTTTAGACTTGTCAAAATTCAAAGCTTTTGCAGAAGACAAATTAAATGTGGCTCAATTATTGAAATTTGTCTCTGAAAGTGTAGAAAACATTGTGGGATATTGAGAAAATGCTGGTTACCAGCATTTTCTCAATTTCCAACGATGTTTTCAACAGTCTTCTACCAGAGGATTTTTCAATTGTTTAGTAAAGGGTCAACTTTTGGTTTTACTAGTAGTATAATATTCTGAATCTGGTTACCGGTCCAGACCTTTTTGGTTTTCATAGCATTTTAAGAACACGTTATATTACAAAAAAATGGTTCTTAAATAGCTTCTTTTCCTTCTCTCGACATTATCGGGTTTCCTAATAATCACTTATGCAAGCAGTTATTGAAAGGATAAACTGCTTTGAATATTATGCAAATGAAACGTAAAGAACAGGACAAACCCGATATATATAGAAAGTAATAAAATTAGGGGGAAAAAGAGAAAAATTAGTATTGAATTTATGTGTAATACTTGAATTTCGCGTCTAAAGTTATTCTTGGAAATTTTCATAGCTTCCCTATTTTAAGTGCAAACTTTTTTTTAGCCATTGTTACGGTGCATTCCGAGTTAATTCCGTAACCCTTTCAGCGTCAATGGCGAAAATGGGCTCTTGCGGACGGCATAGACCAAGATCAGACTGCACAGAATGTGCAGTCTGATCTTTGGTCTATACCGTCCGCTTTTTTAGTTAAGCCTAAAAGATGATTTCAAACATCTTTCCGAATTGCAATGGATTATTGTGGCGCCGCATGAGCGGCGGCACTATATTTTTATTCGCTGTTGAAAAGTGCCTGTGGAGGTAGCCATATTAATGGACTGGTTCAGTTTTTTTTTAAACATACATGTAAAAATACGGTACTTTCATTACCAGATCGAGCCCGTACCAACTTTGCTTTTCTATTTGGACTGATTTTTTTTTTAAACCGTAAAATACCGTACTTTCATAGCCAGATCGATAAAAACCAGATCGTATCCCAGATGGCCAAGAGTTTAAATATTTGTCATGTAGTATCACCATGTGGACCTCTGCGAAGTTTGTTCAAGTGATGCCCTTAGCGTAGAAAATTAACCCGCTGTAATGTGCTCTATTTCAGAAACAACTGATTTGCGGCGCCATTGATATTATGCATCAATATTTTCTTGTATTACCTACTTACAGCCATCGAAAGAGGCCCAATGATATAATTGGTGCTGACAGGGTTAAGCCATTCTTCTGTTAGCTTTAATCGTCGCCCAGGGTATTTTTTTTTATACTATTTACAATTTTAAATGAATGCAACGGATGTTTTTCCATGCCGTAATTCTGCGTCTGCTTTGCTTCGAACCAAAATCATTATATAGGAAGTTAGTTCGAAATTAAAGGCACGGATCATAAATTAACAGCAAAGTTCCTTCCGCAAGGAAAGTATATGGCAAATATCAATATTTCCAACATTGTCACTGTAAACTGTTCCTAAACTTAAGTGTTTGAAACTTATTAAGCCGATGAAAGTCAAGATCTGAGAGTACGGACCTTGCGGTCTAATCTTGAATCGACACTGGGCATTTCTTTGAACACCATTCTAGAACTATAACAGAAAGTGAGAATGTATTGGTCTTTTTGTTTTACTGAATGTTTTCGTTTTACTTTTACCCATAAATAATTCAACGCGTTTTCATTATACCCAAAGCCAAAGAGTAAACGTTTTTTTTTTTTAGAAATTCAATAACCATTCTAGACCAGTAATATAACAAGAGCTATGAATAACAGGATACCAGGCTATCTTTTCCTATTCTTGAAAAGTTCAACGTCTAGACCAGTCTACAAAAAATAACAGAAAAATGCATATTTCAGCAGTCTGGGAAAGGAACTTATCTCTTAAACTGCTTAAGACATAAACTGAAAATATCCGGCTAATAACAAACCCCGAAATACTGCCATCTTACACGGATTTGCCCCCTCCCTCCTGGTAAAAATTAAACCCTATCGGACTGTGTAGATCCAAGATCAGACTGCACGTTCTGTGCAGTCTGGTCTTGCTCTACACTGCCCGCAAAAGCGCACTAAATCTCGCATAGCAACCTAAGAGTTAAAACTGTACTCATCTGCTACGTTAAAATTAGAACGTATAGATAACATAATGCAGAGAACATCAAAATAACTAAAAAACACTTTGACAGGTGGAAAAACATCTAGAATACAAAATGCTTTCAAAATTGATACACTGCAGATGCATCTAAATGGATGTACTTGTGAGAAAAGCTTTTATATCTGACACTGGCTTCGTTTTTGGTTTTCGTCTATTTTTAGTTTTCTCTCATTTGTCCAATTAGATGATATCCATTCAACCAAAATTCTGCCGAGTGACTATGAAACACACACACACGCGCGCACATTTTTTTTTTTGGGTCAAGTTTATGGGCTTTTTGTGTTTTTAAGTGATAAAATATGAATAAAACAAATGTAGAACATGATCGGACTGTGTGTATGCCCCGTAGGATCGGCCCTAGGCAAGGCTACACAGAACCGCAGTCCAGTATTGGTGAAACCAAAGGGGTCGAACCAAAGAGGATATGCATAGGTCAGCTGCCGCCGTGATATTTTTGCAATACTGTAGAAAGCAGTTTAAAACTCTTATTCAAACTAAACAGAAGAACTAAAAATAACCAATTTAATAGATAATATGAATAATAGTAAGCAAACCAGAATCACGTGATCTACAACTTCGGCGGATTTTATAACTGTATCGTGGTTAGGTAATTTTCTATAGTGAAAGAGTACAAATTAATTGAATATCACCTGTTCATTCTCCGATCCCATATACATGATGAACAAACAAGCTGTTGAGCTCACAGCTGATGGTTTAATCTTTACAAGACTTTACAAACTTTAGACTAGTCCAAATTAGAAGCATTTTGCAGACGAAAAATTTAATGTAGCTCATATGATGAAATTCGTCTTTGAGAGGATAGAAAGCATCAGAAAAGGAGAAAATGCTGGTTACGAGCATTTTCTTTCCTTTCCCTACAAGGTTCTCAAAAGCTTTGTTCCCCAGGGGAGTTAAAACACGATATTGTTGTGTAAAGGGTCAAAGTTGTGCGGACTGTGAAACGCAGCTTACTTTGCCTGTATAGACAGTGGAGATCAAGATCAGGCTGCACCTTGTGTCCAGACCTTTCATTTACACTGCATGATAACATGTGAATTGTCCTGACGTAAAAAGCTTTGCACTTCTGGTATACATATAGCTTGAGTCCCTATGCTGTCTTTTTATCACTTTTTTTTTTCATTTATTTGGCCCTCCTGGGCTAAACATGAAACAAACTTGTTTGCCATGCTGTGAAAGTACGAGAAAAACACGAGAGTCAGAAGAGGTTGTTACTCCGCTTATAGGAGTAACAATCAATATCAACCGATTCATGCCTAGATTTAGGAACGTTAAGCGAATAGCACATAATGTTATTGTACTAATCTATTATTTTTTCCCACACTGCCTTCTGCACTTCTGTTTGCATATGGGTAGAAGGGATGATTAGAAAACTAATTTAAAAAGTGCATGTACTTATTATATTTTTCATCTTGACAAATTTATATATTAGATTTCAAGAAATAAATTTCTTTAGGTCTTATGGGCTTTTCCTAGGAATTACAGGTATGAAAACAACAAAATAGAGGCAGAAAGTGTAGACCAAGATCAGACTGCACATTTGTGCAGTTTGATCTTGGTCTGCACTTTCCACCAAATCAATCTTTAAGCGTATTTTGCTGGGTAGGTATTAATTCTTGACGCTATGCGGTCATGTTTTTGCTAATCAGCCAAATATAGTATTTGCAAAACTAAGGTGAGATAAGAAAATACCCAAAATTGGCAGCGTATTAATCTATTACAATGATTCCTTTTGCCTCTTCACATCTCGATTATAAACAAGTTTTTCGCTCTCCTCGTTGATTGGCCTAAATAATAATTAGTCCAAATTCAGGCCACGAGGACAGATTAAGGCGTACAAGGAGGTACTGATTCTTTGTATGCCTACTGAATATTGATGTGTTTTTTTTTCTCAGGAAAAAGCGAACAAATCAGACTGCACATAACAGAATCTGTAGTCTAATCTTGGATGTGCACAGTTCGATATTTTGTGAGACCTTTTTGTCAGAGCGACATTGAACTTTGCCGTGGCTGTCGGTGCCTTTATTGCTGATTGTAAAAAGGATCAGAAGGGTAAATTACGTACACCAGCGCGCCAGTGCCCGAAAAGAAAGCACCGTTGTTTCAGAATAAGTTCTTTATGCTCTTTAAACCCACTAACCCTGTCTAATCACTTAAAATACTTGGTGTTGAAAGGGAAGCGGAGGTTTACTAGATAGGAAACAACAGAAGTCATCACAACTAAACAAATGGCTCATATATCCAGTTAAACTAGGTATCCTTATTTAAAATTTACGGGAAACCTATGTTGTGGGTACTCATTGAAGTTGTCAGGCCTGATGGCGGTAACAGGACTCCATTATAATTTTCCAAGAAAACCAACGTTTTTTTTTTTTGTCAAACGCGTAAGCTACTAAATAACTGAAATGAAACTTTCAAGCCTATAGTAACCCTTTACCACACAATCCCGAGTTTTAACGACCCTGAAACAGGGGGCTTTTGAAAACATTGTGGGAAAAGGAGAAAATGGTGGTAACCAGCATTTTCTCCTTTTTCCACAATGTTTTCCAGCCTATCTCAGACAGAACTCATCATTGTAGCAACATTTAATTTATTGTCTGAAATCGTGCTCAATCGTGTCTGTTCCAAAATTTTGTTGTGTGGTAAAGAGGTAAAAGCCCAATTGTTGATATCTCAAAGTTTTTTTTTTTTTGGGGGGGGGGGATATCTCTTTATCGGACAGTGTGGATCCAAGATCAGACTGCACGTTCTGTGCAGTCTGATCTTGATCTACACTGTCTGTAAAAGATTCTTGAGTGGGCGCTTAACAGTCGAAGGGTTAAACTCGATTTCCAGGAAAAATGACGTCTGTCTAGTTCATCTTCCTGGAAAATTCGTGTCTAAAGTACTTAGCAAGAATGAGTATTTCTTGAACAATATTTATGCTTATAAAATATTGTTTAACTCATTACCAAACGACAAAATTTTAAACTTGTCCAGATCAAAAGCATTTGCGGACGACGAAATAAAAGTGACTGAAAATTTGAAATTTGTTTTGTGAAGGGTAGAAAACATTGTGGGAAAAGGAGAAAATGCTGGTTACCAGCATTTTCTCCTTTTCCCACAATGTTTTCAAAAGGCTTCTTTCTCAGGGTCGTCAAAAGTAGGGATTGTGTGGTAATGGGTTAAACCTTTTCCAAATAACAAATTTTAGAATTTTCAAAGTTGAAAGCATCTGCAGATGACGATTTCGAAAATGGAACAAATGAACTGAAGTCTTCTGAAAGGATAGAAGACATTGTTGTAATGTAGAAAATGCTTGTAATCAGCATTTCCTCTTTTCCCCACAATAATTTCAAAAGACATCTTTCTCAGAGTTATTAAAAAACCGTATTGTTTGGTAAAGGGTGAAATTGAAAAAAAAAAATCACCGAATACTAACCAGGAAAAGCAAATTAACGAATAAGATTTTTTTTGTGTTCCAACGAAGACCACGTAAAAAATTTTTAAAAAAATGCAGTATAACAATTTGCTTTCCACCTGAATAGATATGGCTTGCATTTTTCAAAGAGAAGGAGATATAAAGCTTTTAAGGGCCTTTTTATATAATGCACTTTCCAGCAAAAACAAGATGCCTCGGTGTTGTCTCAGATCTCGAGAGTGTACCGTCGAGATCTTATTTAATTGTGGTTTATGTTTCCGACAATTCGAAGAATTCGGTTGCACAGGTTATTGCGTGCAATTCTGCAATTTTCTGCTCGTATTGCCCTCTATTCCAGATGACATACAATAGACTTGTCCAATTTAAAGCATTTCCTGACAACAAATGAATTGCGGGCTCAAATTATGGAAATATGGCTTCGAAAGGATACAAAACAATATGGAAAAAGCAGAAAATGATGGTTATCAGCATTTTCTGCTTTTCCCATGATGTTTTAAAAAGCCTCGTTTCTCAGGGTTGTAAACTCTCTGGATTGTTTGGATAAGGGTGAACCGCAATGAAAGAGCCCATATGGGTCTGTATTTCAAAACATTCTTCGAAATTGGTTTTTTTTTTTAACAGTCGTGATTTGGTACTTGATTTCATAATTGCGAATTAAATATCTGATTTTACTATCAGTAAATTTCTTCACCATACCTAAATCATATTGTTATATCATCGACACTCTTGGCGAACAGGGCTTATCAGCTAATCTCTTAACAAAAGATGAAAGAGGCGCTATTACTTACCTGGCGTACAGCCATTAAGCGGTTTAAGTGTGAAAAAAATCATTAAATCCATCGCTAGAAATACAGGGTTTCTCCCTCTCATGCTTACTTAAACTTTCAGGCATCGTATTCCAGTGGACCTAATCCACCGGATCAAATCCAACAAAGTGTGTAGTAGACCTCGCCAACCAAGTTGTATAGCCCTGCTGTATTCAAGCAAACACTGTCCACAAATTGTAAGGCACTGTTAACGGTTTTATTCAGCAGAGCTAGTCAATTAGGGTGCATTTTTTAGTATACCAAGTCCACAACCTGTATTGCCACATTATCTCCCGCTAGATGGCATTCTACAAATACACATCTATCTAATTTGGGCATTCTGGGTACAAAACCGGACTACTTTTCAAAACGACAACCGTTACTTTGAGTTTCAAAATAAAATAAACGTTTACTCAAGAAAACGCTACCTGGTGCGATTCATTCAACTATGATCAGCTAGCATGTAACCTATGCACCGGCCATTTATTATTAAAACAGCCCAGGGTTTCAGGCTTGGGTAATATAGCTTTGGTACAAGCCCTACTTTTCCCAAGTATACGGGGATGGGTGATGCGTCATAGCAGACAGGTCGAATCTTCGGAGAATATGACATGCGCAGACAACGGTATTGCCATGGTCGTGCTGAATTCCAGTTGACCTGGTCCAAAAGAGTGTATAGCCCTGTTAGCGGTGTTGTATTCAGCAGACCAGGGTCCGCATTCTCAAGAACAGTCCTAGCCTTACTCTCAAGCATTTCAAAAGCTTGAAAGTATAACGAATCTTCAGATTGGCTTAACAAAATTGTTTAGCAATTCAGAAGTTGTATTACTTTCTAAATCTATAATTTAACTCAGAATGTTCTTGAGAATGGTTCGTGAATACGAATCCTGGTTGAACGAGGTGTATAGCCTTGCTTTTGGGTTTATTTTTCCAGCAGACTTAGCCCAGCAAAGTGTATATGGCTTGCAACACGCGAAAAGGGGCATTCGGACATTTGCGTAAAGTGTCGTCTCGGATCAGCCTGCGCAGTCCGCGCAGGCTAATCCGAGACGGCACTTTACGACTACATTAGATTTTGTGCTACAGTAGACTTGCGCAAAACAGAAAATTACATAAAAACGGAAAGTGCCGTCTCGGATTAGCCTGCGCGGACTGCGCAGGCTGATCCGAGACGACACTTTACGCAAATGTCCGAATCCCCCTTTTCGCGTGTTGCAAGCCATATAGCCTTACTGGCATTGTATTTATGCAGACCTAGTCTACAAAAAATCTGTGGCCCTGTTAGCAGTTTGTTTTTTTCAATAGATCCAGTCCAACAAAGCATATATTCCTGCTTGTGGTGTATATTAGTGGAGCTAGCCCAAAAAGTGCACATTAGATCTGGTCTAGCAAAGTGTACAGCTCTACTATTCTGTAGACCTAGTCCAACAAAATACATGTATATAGGCCTGCTGGCTATGTTCTTTAGACACCTATTTAAACAGTTACCGGTATGAATTGTCAATGTAAATATTTCTTGACAATATTCAATTATCATACCAGATATTTCTGCTAATGCGCTAAAAAAAGACCTTTCCATTGTCAAATTTGCTGTTAAATGAAGGATATATCGCTTTCCTTCATTTTCCGAGATAAGAACTTTAATTTTAATTCTATTAAAATTTTCTCAATCCTACATATTAGACATTATATAGGATGCCAGACGTCAGCGTTTTTCAGACATATTTGCGGATTTCCCTTGCATTTTGGTAGAAAATATAGGGGTCACTACAAATCTACGAGATATACGTATACCTTTTACTGTACCAAAAGAATTCCTATCTGAAATGAATTGGAACGTATAAAATATACTTCTGTCACACTGTTCTACCAAGACAGAGTCTATTCCAAGCGACTTCGCTGTTCTTGCCGCAGACCTATTTTGGAAGCTTTGTCGAAACGCAGAAAGTGCTCATAATGAGCACTTTCTGCTTTTTGACAAAGCTTTCAAAATAACGAGCGTTTTCTCCCTTGTTCACTATGTTTTTACCCAGTAACACGGACATATTCGAGTGTGCTCGAGATTTCTTTGTACCAGAAAAAAATAAGCCGGAGGATGTATAGACACATGCAGTTTTTAGAAATGCTTTGTGAGTCTTTAAAATCTCAGGTTGCAATTTCCTTTCTGTTCCTATAAATACCATAGAACATTTACTTCAACCTCAAAATAAACGATAACATTGTCTGATTGTCTATAACTTATATAAAATTCAATGATTACGGAACATTATCGTAGGTTTGATGGAGACGATAATTATTTTGCTGAGTAAAAAACTGCATTCTTTCTCTTTCTGTCGATGAAATTCTTCTAGACAAAGGATCTAAAAAAAACTCGCGTTGCCTTTTGAAGTCCCACACCCGGTCGGGTAGCTCAGTGGTTAGCGTATCTGACTCATGACCTGGTGGTTGCAGGTTCCATGGATAACCGGTTGAGGCTAACTTTCTTCCCTGCGATTTTTTGCCTCTCACCTCTGATGCATGTGAGAAAAAGGTAGTCAGTGACTTGGAAGGAAAGTTGTGTCAGTACTGGTGTGAGAAAGCCAGGAAACACATGCGTAGGTGCACTGACCGCCCTGATAATGACCTAAGCTGTTAAATGGCGTTAAACTTCAGTACAGCCAAACAAACAAATCAAGTCCCAAAGTAAACTGGACCTTGTACATGTGCAATATATATTTATACGCTTTAGCTGTACAAGGGATAGTAACCAATCTAGTCCCATACCTAACCTCCCCAGTCTTGTAAAAATTAGTGGCCTAAATCCTGCGATTCTGAGAGCATTTAGACTAGAAAATAGTGATAACAAACTGTAATATGAGTCACGCTCTGTGAAAAGGGGGCTAAATGCATCTACAGAAAGTATCGACCCAGGTCATTTTTTTCAACATATCAAAGGAACGATGTGCCTTATAATTCAGTTCAAGTAAGGTTGACCGTAGTCGTATCGTTTGGTGGTGGTTAGACAAACTGCATTTTATAGATTCATTATTGTGTGATGACTTGCTTGGTATCATGCATCACGGAGATGCCTTATATCCCCTTTTTCAGAGAGCATGGCTTATATAGTTTATTCATTGAGTCATTTTATATTGGCCCTGCCGAGCTCGGTAGCTCAGGTGCTAAGGTTCAGGGCTTTTAACAAGGAGTCGCTGGTTCAAATCAGTTCACCGCTGAGGATTGATGAAAGTCAATGTGATGAGATTCATTCTTCTCTCATCGCCGATCAATGTGTCAACGATGGTTATGTTAGAAAGCAGCCAGAGGCTTGAGAAGTATAATGTGCGAAGAATTGATAAAAGAAACTCCAAGAGAGCAAGGATAGATGTACTGACCGCGACCATTTAACTGAAATAATGTTGAAAATCGGGTTAAGATCATATAATTTGCCCTATAATTTGGCTCAGGATTGCTGTATCAACACATAACATGCAGTCTGATATTTTTAATGAAACCCATACGATAAGAATTTTTGAGTTTCATTGGTTTTATTTCAGACGTCGATCGAGGTTGAGTTTGTATGCTTGGCGCTATACTAAAGTTTAACTTTTTATCAAACGACAAAATTTAGACTGGTCCAAAGTGAAAGCATTTGCAGACGACAGTGACAACGACAGTATGAAATTTAGCTGAAATGGTGGTTAATTTTTGTGAAAGTTTAGAAAGCCTTGTGGGAAAAGGAGAAAATGCTCGTTACCAGTATTTTCTCCTTTTCCCACAAGGTTTTTTCAAAAAGCTTTCTTTCTCAGGTCGTTTAAAACTCGGAATAGTGTGGTAAAGGTTTAAGCGATAAAGTTTTGTGAAGCAATATCTCTAGCATCGATTCGGTCCGTTCTTCGATAAGTGCTGACGGTAGCATAATATTAAGTTCTGGCCTCAGATGTAGATCTCCATGGAAATACAGTTAAAAAGTAATAACTCAACCCACTTTAGAAAAATAAATATAAAAGTTAAACATGTTTTATCCTGTCGGTAGATACTATGAGAGGATTTTATTCCTAATCATGCCATATAATTTTAAGCGTGTCTGGACTGAAAGCATTCAGATCTGCAGACATTTTAGACTCTTTCAAATTGACAGCATCTGCATATGAAACACATTTTTTGTGTCGTCTGCAAAATACCTTCACTTTGGACAAGTCTAATCTTTGTCGTCTGGTAGCATAGACTTCATACTATACGCTGAAAACCAACGTCAAGCAGCTCACTGAAAAGGCCGCCATTTAGAATACCACTTGATATTATTTTCTTTCTCCGTTTTCTGTATTTGTTTGTTGGGGTTTTTTTTACGGAGTTTTACGCCATTTCAAGCATTTTTCCATGCTTTCCTGAAGTTTCTTATACCAGCACTTCGCAAAATTACCTTCCCAAATCACTAGTTCTTGCCCAGCACAAACATCGTCGAAACAATGTGCAGCGATGAGAGAGAAGCAAATTCTGTCGCAATAACTATCATCAATCCTCGGACAAAGATTGACCGAGCTTGGAAATCGAACCAGCGACCTCCTGCCTTCAAGCCCTTTACGTTAACTATCGACTTAGCAAACGTATTCTGCATAGAGATTAAGAACTAGGGATAAGTACATGAGTGCTATTTTTGTCGTATTAAACAATTTGTTGTCGTCGGTTTATTGGCAAGTCTTACTGTGCAAGAGATCGTCATATTTGGGATGGGTTGAATAATGGATACCAACAGTCACACAAAACAACTTTGTATGGTAACTATACAATAACATTTCGTGACACTGCCAGGGTTTACAAGGAAATAAAGTGTTTTATCTAATGAATAAAGAAGACAGATAACACCTTTTTCTTGTAGCCCCTGGAGGGTTCGATGCTGATCATAGAGTTTCAGTGAAGTGCTGGAAAATTCTTGATAGCATACTACCTCTAAATTCAAACACTAACCAATGTGTTTAGATGAATGGAAAGACCTCAGATATATAAAAGTCTTCTAGAAACATAGCGCAGAAAATTGATGTAAATACAATTATGTGTCAATTTACTCTGTACCGCTGCGCTAAAGGTAATCTCTCTGTAATGCTTTAGTTTAGCATCCACAGATTCAGGAACAGCGTAACTTAATCTACGATTGCTGCAGCATCAGAGCGCAAAGGAGAGCCGCTCTTTTTACTGTATCTTTTATAAGGCACAATGTTTTCAAATGCCATCAACCGTAGGGGGCGTTTAAAAGCGCCAAAATGCGACTTGCATAGAGAAAAGCGTTAATGTGTGTTCTGCCGAGTCCAATTTTCCACACTTTCAAATGCGGTTTATGTCCCAATATTACCGCATCGCAGAATACTTTCTACTGTCTACGACACCCCAATATTTGGGTTAGGTTTTCTTTTTTTCTAATAAATTACAATCCTGAACGAGCTTCAGTTCCGTTGATTTCTTTTTAAACACAACAAGATAAAGGTTAGAAATAAAGACCCAAATAGTATTGTAAATAGTCTTAATCCTCAACCTGCTGCATAACTAAAATAAAACTTTCAAGTCGAAAATAAAACACCCAAATATTGCTATTTCAAAGTTATTTTGTTGGAAAATGTCTCCTTATCGGACAGTGTGGATCCATGATCAGACTGCACGTTCTGTGCAGTCTGATCTTGATCCACACTGTCCGCAAAAGGTCCTTGAGTTGCTCTAAGGATTAATCCTTCATCCTTTATATAACCGCCTCGGTTGTCCGTAAAATTAGAAGTCAATGCTATAGGATTGAATCTTCTTTTCTTTCTTGGAAAGCTTATCCAAATCTGTGCTCTTTTAAATAATGAAAGAAGTGAGAGAAAAGAAGCCGGTTCAGTTGGCTGAATGGTTGACCGTGCCAAAATAGGATTCTGTGCTTCGAATCCACCGTTGCAGAAGAGAAATAACAAGAACTGTAAAAGTAGTGTTTCTCTTGTACTTCACATCCGAATTCCACTGAACTAGTCAAAATCTAATCGAGTCTCCTTCGACCAAACCACTTTTAAGATTATAAAGGTTTTTGAATTTGGACAAGTAGAAAACATATATCATTCCATAGTTCCTGCTTTCGATAGGCAACAACTCCCTTTGTAGGCAATCTTTTCATAATGTTGTATGATGGAAACAAAACATTGACAATCTTCCAAAAATGTAAAGGACCTAAATCGGATTTTTTCACGCTATGATTGTATTGTATGTCAGAGAAAATTAGTGAAAATGTGACAAGAGAAAAAGCTTCGCCCATTCTCCGTAGGTCTCATTTACCAGTAGAGTGTTTTAGCGAAACGACAAGTTTTCCGGAAAACGTGATCAATTTGTAAATGTATATGATTACTTGTGGGCACCTTCTCCTCGTGTTTATCGCTCTTGTTGGCTATAAAGCGGGATTATGTGATACGTTGAGTAAGTGTCTTTACGAATATAGTGTTACTTTTGGCTTTTTGAACTCTAGATATTCCGTTTTTGAAACCGTAGCCATGTTGGGGCCAAATTTACAAACAGTTCTTAAGTTTCCTTTGATTCTAAACCTGATCCTTGATTCACAATGTCTGCAGAAAGTCTATCATTGCAGAGCAGTCCAAGTGTCTTTCATTCATATTTATTGTTTACATGTTCACTCTTGTCTCAAAGTATAATATACGGTTACGGTCTTCTTTTTTTTTTGTTTAAATCTCACTGTTGACTATCTGTATGCATGTCTGTCTGTCTGTCTGGCTGGCTGGCTGGCTGGCTCTGTATGTGTAGATCTGTCCGTCCGACAACCTATATCTCCTATTTCTCCTCTTCCTCCTTCCCCTCCTCCCCTCCGCCTCCTCCTCCTCCTCCTCCACCACCACCACCATCACTACCACCACCACCTCCTCCTCCTCCTCTTCTTTTCAATGTTCTATGTGCATACATTATTTACTCGTACTACATGTATGTTGGCTAACACCTTTTTTTATCATAAATCTCACTAGGATATTGGAGTTTATTTTTTCGCTGTCTCTCCCTAATCCTGAGGCTCTTTATGATTAAAATCACCATATCCTCATTAGCACCATTAACCCATTTCCTTATTCAGCAGCTTCCTTACACCTCAAAAGTTTGAAGAATCTTAAAGAAGCAGTTTCTCCTTTTTGATTCAGTACTTCTTTCCCTCCCTTCATTACATGCATGTAAAAGTTTTATACTTAAGCACTAGCTCTTCTTTGGTTCTTATGCCTTAAATTTTAAGTATATATTTAAGTCCAAAACTTGCGTACAGTGTTTTTAGAGTATCAGTCTTGAAATAATTACCTCGCATACGTTTTATTGATTTGATTTCACTTCCACAGGCACTTGTTTAGCAAAATTAGCCCTTTATGTCACTATATTAGCTTGTAGTGGGCGAAATTTGTCAAAAAGCAGTTGCAATTGTTAATTTCAGAAACATTTTTTGACTACGGTATGTTTCAGCGTGTGCTAACAAAGCACGTATAGTGCAGATTTGGCTTTTTTCACATTTTTTTTTACCCAGTTGATGTTCGCTGCAGGGTATATGTGAGAATAAGGCCATATCTATAGTGTAAATGGTGAACTGTAAATCGATGCATATCCAAGCCTCAACAACTATAGATGTATATGTAAATATATGGTCATTTACTAATTGATTCACTAATTTGAACCCTCATGCATATTTAACAGTTCGACGACCGTCAGACGACTTTGTCTTCCATCCAACGACTGGAAGAAGTGGCCTTTTTTCGTTTTACAGCAATCCAATTATGGAAACATTGTGGCGAAAGAGGAAATTGCTCGTTACGAGCATTTTTTTCTTTTGCCACATTGTTTTCATGAGTATGTTGAAGCCGCAAAAGTTTCTTTAGGGAAGTAATTGATTGAAATAGATACATTAGTTTGTCCACTATCAAACCAAAATACAGAATCATACAGCCGCACATTCTGTGCCGTCCAATCTGCTCATGTATCGTGTTCGTAAAGTCACATACTAAATATAACCTTATCACCATAAAGTTAAACAAAAGCACCGCATACTGGTGCCGGCTGCAGTTGCTTTTAGCGAAAATATATTAATTTTCAGTGAATACTCGAAGTCGAAAAATAGGCATAACTATGTCACAAGTATTTTGATGGTTACCTGTCCCTGTTGAAGATCTAGAGATCTAGGTTCCGCTCTTGACACTTAACAACTAGTCCGAGTTTGAAGTAGATATCTAAAGTAATGACAGAGGTATTCTTAAATTTCAGTCTTTTTACACCACGACGGCGCAGACGACAACAGGGCTATGACACTACCTCGACGTCTTTCTTTTCAAATAGCCGAGCTAACCACGTTTATAGGAATTTGAATTACATATTCATGAAATTCTTTTTTTTTTAAGCAAAAATGGTAAAGAGGGATTCCCCCGGGATCTCCCTACGTCCTGAATTAGAAATCAAAGTAGATCTTTAATTAAGGAATGTTTTCAATAATGCATTTTGTCTAGAAGCCAAGAACATGCCTTCATCATGTCGGCATCCAAAATTTAAATATTCATTGTCTTTATTGTTAGTACTTTCAATTTTATCAGGGGACAAAAATTTAGATCCACCATGGATTGATATCATTCTCATGCGAAAAATTAAATGTGGCCGAAATGGAGGGATTTATCTACGGAACGGTAGAAATCATGCATCACGAGAATTCAGAAACCATTCACAATTTTCGCTTTCCTAAATGAAAGTTGGAGATTCTGGAATCTGCATGTACAGTTTGACCATCGGTCTTTTCTATGAAAGCACAAGGGAAGGATATTAAGCCACTTGTTTGTGACAGATCTTGTTCTTTCTAATTTGGGATTTATGTAAGAGAAACAAAATACTCTTAGAATTATTCAGGCATGCTAATATCATTACAAATCAAATCACTCATCCCATTGACAAAGGCAGGTGTCATCCTGAAACAATTGTTTCGGTATTTCTTTCATACAGAAGTATGAATGGGTCAGTCTAAGTGGCTATTGTACCTGGTATTGTGGTTTTGTGGGCGCCAAATAACACAATGAAATAGTACTTTTAGTCATAACTGTCCGTATCATCTTTACCCATATCCAGACAACAAAATGTTAGACTCGTCGAAATTGAAATCATTTGCAGACGACAAATTTGAATGTTCTTCAGGTAATATAGTTGTCCATAAAAGGGTTGAAAACGTTGTTGGAAAGAGGATAAAATGCTGTTTACCAGCATTTTCTCCTTTTCAAACAATGTTTTCAAAAGCCTTTTTGTCATGGTCGTAGTAACACGTGATCGTTTCGTTGAAGGTTAACATTTATTACCGATCAGTCACCAAGATTTTATAGACCGGTAAAAATCAGCTTTTTGAGGCGAGATCGTTTCGCTAAAAGTTAACATTAATTACCGAATAGTCACCAAAATGTTACAGACGGATAAAAGACAACTGTTTTCAACAATAATAGGAAAAGAAGCAGCCGAATTTTTACAAGCCATCGATCACTTTTCTCACAAAATTTTATGAGCAGTTTAAATTCTAAATCACTCGATGTCCCCCAAAAAAATCGTTCTGAAAGTACATGTGGGTACATGATAGTATTGTGTGGAAATTTGAGATTCTTCTTTCCCATACGATATGATAGATCTGCAACAGGAAGACCGAATAAAAAAATCTGTAGGTCATTCTCGGGCAAATTGTACCCCCTTTACCTCGGAACGGAATTTGTCTTTAAAAGGACAGGAAAATTTGTTCGGGAAGGAGGAAATGCTGGCAACAAATATTTTCTTCTTATCCAACAATATTTTCAAAACCCTTTTCTTCAGGGTCATTAAAACATTTTTTTAATTGTTTGGGAAAACTTTACACAGTGAGAGTCTTTAGTGCAGAGGTAAGATATCAGTCGCTTACCCGAGAGGTTCTGGGTTCGAATCAAGTATGGACCGTGGTGAACGGTTTGAACTACAAACGTCATGGTGCAAATACTGGTGTAGTGACTAGGAAACGATCAATGATACTGTATACTCAAGTTGTAAGATCTACTTTTTTACAATCGATATAAAATAACTAAGAACTACACTACAGTGAAAAGATAAGTAAAGAAGTTGACTTTAGAAAACATGTTATTCTAAGACTGTCGAAATTCAATAACAAGCTATACATGGCTTTATTAGATATTCTATTTTGATGGTCTCATAATGAGGAAATGAAGTTGATAACAGCAAGGAAACTCATTTCCATTGTTATTTTGGGCATGAGAATATTATTTATGAAGACTGACCCCGTTTAATAACTGAGAGGAAATGGGAAATATTTGACAGGTTTGTGAAGAACGTCGTGACGAATAAACACTTCAATAGGGTGCCGCTTCCACCGCTAGCCTATCGAAATACCGCCATAAAAATATCGTACAACGATTAAAGTAACCGTGTGCTTACGTGACTAATATTAATCCTGTAAAAAACAACCCCTTGTATGTGCGACCCTGATGAAAAAGGCATTTGTAAGCATCGTGGGAAAGGAAGAAAATGCTAGTAACCAGCTTTTATTCCTTTTTCCGCAAAGTTTTTCTCATTTTTCAA
Source organism: Hippopus hippopus (assembly GCA_946811185.2). Classification (NCBI taxonomy): domain Eukaryota; kingdom Metazoa; phylum Mollusca; class Bivalvia; order Cardiida; family Cardiidae; genus Hippopus; species Hippopus hippopus. The sequence continues at coordinate 54,309,621 of OX328096.1, forward strand.
AATTCTATCATTTTGTCACACTGATTTGTAGTCTACAAGTTCTTTTAGCACGAGTCTTAAATTGTGTCATTTGATAAAGAGTGAATCCAAGGCTTAGCCAAATCGCTCAAATGGACAAATTTCTTTGGGCAAAATAAAACCATAATTCGCGCTATACAGACTTTTATTGACATAGTAGCTAGAAAATTTTCGGACAGTGTAGGTTCAAGATCAGACTGCACGTTCTGTGCAGTCTGATCTTGAATCTATACTGTCCGCAAGAGCGAAGAATGTATCCTAAGTATGCAAAGAGTTACCGGCCTTGCTTAATCGCCTATTGTACTCCCGGTCCTTTGATCTAGACGTCTCTTCCACTTAATTGATTCTAATCTCATCACGTCAGATTTTGTGTAAATCCATTTTGAATTAGTTTTAATTGTTGTGTGCATTTCAGGGATATGCTCGCATCATTTCAGAGACATGTTTGAAATCCGTTGTTTCTTTACAAACTCTTAGCTGGTAGCTGGTATGTCTGTAATTTGAGAGAGAGAGAGAGAGAGAGAGAGAGAGAGAGAGAGAGAGAGAGACAGAGAGAGAGGGGGGGAGAGGGAGGGAGAGAGAGAGAGAGAGAGAGAGAGAGAGAGGACGGACGGAAAGACAGACGCACAGAAGAAAAAATATCATCAACATTCAAATGAGCCATGTTCAGGGAAAGGGGGTTTAATGCATCACCGTGTTGCAACATAGCAAGCAGGTAACCATAAAATTATGTATCCATAAAATCCATTTTGTCTAACAACCAACTAAACCATGAGGTAAACTGGCCCTTTGAGCTGCAGAAAATTGACCAAAATCTAAATGTATCGACTGTGCAGGCTGACCTGAGTCGATACCTTTTGCAGATGCATTAAGCGCCCTTTTTCACAAAGCATGTATCACTAACGAATTGTTACCAGACTCAGAAACAAGCGAGTCAAAGAGGCAAAAACGTGGTCATAGAGGGAGGGAGAAACTGCTGTTTTGCCAACTAGTATTTATTTTAACCACTGCTGATGACTAAGAAAAAAAGACTTGTCGAATTTTAAAACCCCCGATGTTCTATGATTGGTTTGCTCAAAAATGTAAGGAATGCTGATGTAAATTGTATTACATTTAATCCCAGGGGATTTATGTTTAGTGTTTTGACTAACTATGTCACGCGTGAATGCAATAGATATTGGTAAAACAATTTACTTAAATTTTAACGTTCGATTTGTTGAAATTTTAATGGAAAAACTTTAATGGAAAAAAAATTAAAGTATTTATTATTCATTTAAAGTATTATCTGTAGGTTCCACAATATGGGAATGAATTCTTCATTGTAGAAGTTAGCAAGATGAGCACTAAGTATTCAATTAAAGAACAGAACAGAAAAGAACATTAAAATATAAAATGGATCAGTCGGCCTGTCAGCCAATCAATGAACCGATCTACGACTTAACCCCTAGGCTGCTTAACGCGACTCAAGGACCTTTTGCAGACAGTATGGATCAAGATCAGACTGCACAGAACGTGCAGTCTGACCTTGGATCCACACTGTCCGATAAAAAGATACATTTCCTTAAAAAATAACATTGAGGAAGCAAAATTTTGGGTTGTATTATCGAACTGAAAATTTCATTTCACTTATTTAGCAGGATAAGGGTTAAAATTTAACATATTTGACTTTCCGAAAAAAAAAAAAACGTTTCTCGGTTTAAAGACATGTTACCATGTTGCAAAACCAGGAAACGAAGGGAAAAAAAAAAGGAATTAATTGTATTTTAATTCACGATTTATGGCAATCATTACAAGCAAATTAGGAACTCACTAGTGGAAAGCTTTGACATTGGAAGCTAATCTACGACCTTTGAGGCAGCGCTAAAGAGGAACTTTTTTTTTTTCCAAAAAAAATATTGGTAATCTAATTCTTTGTCACGAGCTCCACTGTTTACGTAATTGCCTAATACAGTATTTCAGCAGTTAATAGTTACAGGGTGGTTGCTTATAACAAACAACTGCTCATTTTCTCAGGTTGTTTACCTGTTCCTTTTAAGGAGCATTTTTCCTACTGCATCGTGTAAGTGTCCGGAAAAAAGACTCTGTATAGTGACGGTTAAACTCTGTGCAAAGACAACTTTTTGCATCCAGGAAGTGACAGCTTTCGAAAAAGAGCGGGAAAAGGAAAAATTGCCTGTACCAAGCAATTTATCCTTTACCGACATTGTATTCCATACCAACAAAAGACAATGGTTTTTTTTTTCTCCTTTTTCTTGAAAATGTTAACTCTCTGTGATTTATGATATTGTTTGATTGGTCTAAAATTTGCCTGGTTTGCGATGGGTTAACGCTTTTCCAGCCGAGCCCCAGCAGGTTAGTCAGTAGCGTACAGGACTTGAGAACAGTGGGTCGCTGGTTCAATCTCCAGCTCGGCCAATTTCTTTCCGAGGACTGATGATAGTCATTGCGACAGGATTCATTCTTCTCGCACTGCTAACCATTGTTTCGACGATGATTATGTGGGAAAGCAGCCAGTTGCTTGGAAGGAATATTGTGCGGAGTACTGGTAACAGAAACTCCTGGAAACCATGGATAGCTGCATTTGCGGCCGCGATATAACTGAAATAATATTGAAAACGACGTTAAAAAAACAATCAAATCGCTTTTCCTAGCAACTCGTTTTTTCACGACCCTTAAGATAAGGTGTTATGAAAACATTGTGGGAATGAGAGAAAATGCAAGTAACCAGCATCTCCTTTACCCATGTTGTTTTCTGGCCCTTTTAAAACCATTTCAATCATTGAAGACACATCCTATAAGCTGTCTGCAAATGCTTTTAACCCTTCAGCTGCTAAGCGCGACTCACTGACCTTTTGCGGACAGTGTAGATCAAGATCAGACTGCACAGAACGTGTAGTCTGATCTTGGATCTACACTGTCCGATAAGGAGATATTTTTCCCTAAAAAAAATAAGTTTGAAATAGCAATATATTGATTTTTACTATCGACTTGAAAGTTTTATTTTTAGTTATTCAGAAGGTTAAGCGTTACTCTCGGCAAGCCAAAAAATTTTGTCGTGTGGTAAAGAGTTAAAAACGTCATGTTTTTGAATCCCACTTGCAGTTTTTTACGGCTCTAATTGGATAAGGAGTGCAACAAATTTTGCAATCCTATTATTCTCTAACGAGTTTTTATCTCTCTCTTTGCAGTCACACCGCCGATTTCTGATTCTCGCCGGGGAATGAAAGACGCTTCTATTCAATTTGGCAAAGCCCTGGAATTGAATTGTAAATTAAAAAAGCGAACTTTTCCAATCACGAAATTCATTTGGTTAAAAGACGGTGCAGACATAACGCTCAAAACTGAAAAGGGATTTTCTATAAAAGATAACAAGTAAGTTTGAGTTTTATTTCTCTTTTTCTTTTTACTTTTTTTTTTATTGTAGACAGTTTAAGCCGATTTATTGTACCCTTTTACCTCACAATCTAAAGCTTTAACTTTAGGGATTGAGGCTTTTTTTAAAAACAGTGTGAGAAAAAGGAGAAAATGCTGGTAACCAGCATTTTCTGCTTTTCCTACATTGTTTTCTACCTTTTAAATGGCAATTCCACCATTTGGAGTACATTACAGTTGTTTTCTACCATTCTAAAAGACAAATCCCACAATTTGAAGCAAATTTTCTATGTTTTCTGCAAATGCTTGGTGTTTGGACCAGTGCAAAATCGTGTCGTTTGGTAAGGAGTTAACATTTACATGTATTTTATGACATATTTAACTCCCGGTGATTGCTTTCTGGAAATCTTACATGGCGGTACTAGTGCCATGATTTGGGAAGTTTCCAAGGCTGACCCTGCACATGACGGGATTCACGCAAAACCAGGGTCCGTATATTCACCAACCATTCTTAAGAACATTGTTAGTCTTATTCGCCAGAATTTTCTTAATTTGAAAGAAACACAACTTCTGATTGGCTAAACTATTTGGTTTAGCCAATCAGCAGTTGTGTTACTTTCAAATTTACAAAATCTTGGAGAATAAGTTTAAGAACGTTCTTAAGAATGGTTTTTGAATAGGGACCCAGAACTTCTGACGCAAAGGGCTGATGCCCTTAAAGTATTGTCTCCAATTTTTCTTATCTTTTTGTATTAGATTTTACCCAGTATGTCTAAATACTACTTTTAATGTCCTTCAGTCGAATTGCTCGTGAGACATTGCTAGAAATGTAACAAGCAAATGCACATATTTCCTAAATACTTTACTAAACAATTTCGAGTTATAACTAGCCATGGGAAGAAGGTTTTCGAAAACATTGTGGGAATAGGAGAAAGTGCTGCTAACCAATATTTTCTCTTTTTCCTCCGCATTGCTCCTTGTCCTTTCAAAGGGAAATCACGCAATTAGAACCACATTTCATTTGTTGTCTGCTAATGCTTTGGATTAGGACAAGTCCAAAATTATGTCGCTTGGTAAAGAGTTAACGTTTTGAGTACTGTTGTAAAAAGCGATGTGGTTTCTTTCTTTTTTATTAACCCTTATCCCGCTTAATAACTAAAATGAAATTTTCGTTTCGATAGTAAAAACATGGATATTGCTATTTCAAAGTTATATTTTGGGGAATGATATCTTCTTATCGGACAGTGTAGATCCAAGATCAGACTGCACGTTCTGTGCAGTCTGATCTTGATCTACACTGTCCGCAAAACGTCCTTGAGTCGCGCTTAGCAGCTGGAGGATTAAAATGGTTAGGTAGTCTGTCTAGCACAGTATGATAAATAGCTGAAAATGGATTTTCTCCACGAAACATTTTGCATCATAGAGTCTAGAATTTTGACTTTTCTGTGCTCTGCCAAGAATGTTCCACTGTCAAGGACGTGCAAATGTCAATTATGTTCTTTCAACATTATTCCACGAATCATTTAAAAAATAATTAAGAATTACATAACTGTTCTCAAACGGCGAAAAATTACTTTCCAATAAAATAAACACCGTGAACGTGAATATTTTAACAGATGCGCTTGTTTATTTGTTTACTAATTATGCAATGCCTTGGAATCTTGAAAATGTTTTACATAACTCATTACCGCATGAAAAAATTTTAGACTCTTCCATAAAAAAGTATTTGTAAAAGTACAATCAGTGCAATTAAAATAGAAAAAGGGAATTCGAGGTTGACAGGGAAGAAGACATGGTGGGAAAAGGAGAAAATGCTCGTTACCAGCTTTTTCTCCTTTCCCCACAATGTTTTTAAAAGCCTTTTTCTTCCAGATCATTAAAATACGAGACTGTATTGTAAAGGAACGACTCATGCTTTCCTGGAAAAAAAGAAATGCTTTCGGACGACTTGAAATGATCTCACGAAATCAAGAGAGAGCAAATATTGTGACGCAAGGACAGCTGAAAAATTGTTTGGAGCAGTTTCTCTTATCACCTTTTTTTTCGAAAAAAAAAAACTTGTTCTATAACAGCAAATGGTTGTCAGAATCATCATCATCATCATCATCATTATTATTTTATGCTATCAAAACTCCGGCTCTCTACACTGTTTGCATTTTTATTATTTTTTGATATTCAGCCTTCGTTAAATTAAGCTAATTCTGCTATTTATTTACAGAAAAGGTTCTGTTTTAAGAGTCAGAAAAACCGGTCTTTCCGATAATGGTACGTACGAGTGTGTGGCGAAGAACGTAGCGGGTGAAATCAGGCAGCAAGCTGTGATAACTATTACTGGAGGTATACTTGTTTTATCATTGATTTTTGCTTTTAGTTTTTTTTTCCTGGCTATATTTGAGTATTGCTCTGTGAAAAAGGGGCTAAATGCATCTGCAAAATGTATCGACCCCGGTCAGCCTGCGCAGTCTGCGCAGGCTGACCTGAATCGATACTTTTTTGTTATTGATCAATTTTCTGCATGTCAAAGGACCAGTTTACACAATTCATTTTATGAATTCATAATTTTGTGATGGCTTACTTGGTATAATGCATCACGGAGACATGTTAAACCCCTTTTACCGGAGAACGACATTTTTTTTGTTGTAATTGTTGTTTTTGTTGTTAGCGTAGAATGTCTTTCTGTTATGTGCACTTATGATGACGTTTTACTCCTTAGCAGAAGGCAGATTTTGGACTTTTCTAAACTGAGACCTTTGTAGGTTGGTTAACCTCTTCACCAAACGACCCCGAAGAATAAGTCTTTTAGAAACATCGCCCGAAAAGGAGAAAATGCTGATAGCAAGCATTTTCTCCTATTTCCACCTTTCAAATGACAAATTTCATAACTTGATGCATATTATAGTTGTCCTCTGCAAATGTTTTTAACATGGCCAAGTCTACAATTTTGTCACTTGGTAAAGAGTTGAAAACGCTTGAAAAAAAATGATAACAAAAAACATATTTTGTAAATAACGACAAAAGCAATTTAAGCTAGTTTGAGTATCGCCTGATTGCACAAATTTAGTAATATTTGATAATTTGACCTTCATCTGTGTGAGTGTAGAGTTTTGAGTATTATCAACCATTTCAAAGGATCCATTAACTTATTTGTAATACATACAATAAATTTTGGAAAACCGATTTGGGTATCGAATCGCACATACCAAGACTAGACTGCTTAAAGTCTCAGTAGCGTCCAACTGAATAAACAACCTGTTTATAAAATAAAAGTAAATTTCATTTTTATCATGTAAAAATATGGCGATTATTATGACTTTCTCGATATGTAAAGATGCAGTTCGCAAAAGTTCCAGTCAGTGGCAGAAAAAAGAATTTTGAAACTAGAACAGATCCTACCGTGCCGCATTATCTGTTTGTTTTCATCGATGATCGCCGACGATTAGCCGACTTTTCGTCGTAAATGTCCGCAGTGACGTGTTAGTGACGTAAACACCACGTGATCATTCAAAGCGTCGAAACAAATCCTTCATTCACTTGATCGTTTTGTCCCCATTCTAGGCTTGAAAAACGTAAGTTTATCGACATCGTAAACAGAAACAACGACACAGGCTGATCATCGCTTATTCATTTATCATCAATACAGGAAGAGTTTACTATATCTAAATAAGAAAACAGGTTCAGAATGAGCAGTCTTACTCTCCGATGACATAATGTTGGAATTGTAAACAATAGTCCTGTCTACTACGTCATAGCACTAATGAGATGCAATGTTATCACGTGACGTTCTCGAAGACCTAGTTCGAATATACACGAACGATAACGAAGGTTGTCTCGATCAATGGCGTCCGTGAAATCGACGGGCTTCTCCATGCATTTTCGCTCACGTATATTATGGCAACCAATAATGCAGTAACTGACATGTTCGAGTTTTTTCCGATCTTATATATGTGTGTTGTGATGGGTTATCCAATATATTTTCGAGTTATAAACGGTGAAAATTACTTATTTTTGGCTTTACAGGGGCTTTAAACTTTCATTCTGCTGTTTGACTTGCACTTCTCGAAGAACATCAGATGTCGAGATAAACATGATAGCATCTTTTTTCATTTACTTTGAAGTAGTTTTGAAAAATAGGCATTAGTAGTGTTTTGTTGAAGTTGTGGTCTACCGGAAATACAGAAAAAAAAAAGATAACGCTCGCGGGAAGTCTGGGTCCTTTTCATCAATTACTCTTGAGAATATTCTTAGTCTCATTCCCAAGAATTCTCTACCTTTGAAAGTTACACAACTTCTGATTGGCTAAATCGTATGGTTTAGCCAATCAGAAGTTGTGTTACTTTCTAAATCTAGAATGAGACTAAGAATGAAACTAAGAATGGTTTGTGAATACGGGCCCTGGTATTTTTTAGCCATTCAGAAGTTGTGTTATTCTCTAAATCTAGAATGAGACTAATCTTGAATGAAACTAAGAAGGGTTGGTAAGTACGCACCCTGATGTGGGAATAGGTTTCTTTTCCACGTGTATCGCCATCTAAACAAAGGGTAGTGGGGAAAAAACTGAATTGAAACATAACAATTTGTGGGAAGTTCAGTGAAGTAGAAAATAGTTGTGTATTAAAATACCCGAAACATCCTTTCATCTTGTTTAAAGGTGTGCGGACTTGCCATTAGAGCTGACATCTTAAAATCGTGAAACTTAGCGTGTTAGTATTAGTTACATTGAATTTTGGGTAAATTATTCTGTGGCGGAAAAAAAAAATCTTTGTCTCTGTTCTGTCTCTGTCTCTCTCTCTGCGTCTCTCTCTCTCTCTCTCTGTCTCTGTCTGTCTCTCTCTGAGTCTCTCTGGGTCTATGTCTATCTATCTGTCTGTCTGTCTGTCTGCCTGTCTGTCTGTGTCTCTCCCCTTCTCTGTCTCTGTGTCTACTTTTTTAACTGTTGACTTGTCGATTTTTTGTTGGTTTAACTCTTTTCCAAAGGACAAAAGTTTAGACTTGTTCAAATCCAATGCATTTACAGACAGGAAACATCATGTGGCATAGAGAAAATGCTGGTCACCAGCATTTTCTCCTTTTCCCACATGGTTTTCAAAATCCTTCTTCCTCAAGTTCGTTAAAACTCGGGATTGTGTGGTAACGGATTAATGCGCGGATTTTGTGCAGAAGACAAAACTGTTGTCGAAGAGAATACAAATTATATAAAAGGCGTGTTCTGTTAGAACCACTTTTGTAATAAAACGGATATTTGTAACAAAATTTTCAACTTCGCTATATTCCTTTAGTATTCACCCATGTACTTCAAAATGTGAAAAGCACTGTATGTACATGTATCTACAAAAAGTATCGACCAGGTCAGCCTGCGCAATCCGCGCAGGCTGACCTTGGTCGAAACTTTTTGCATTTGTTAAATTTTCTGCATGTCAAAGGACTGGTGTACCTCATGATTTAGTAGGTCGTTATACAAAATGGATTGTATGGATCCGTAATAATATGATGACTTGCTTGGTATCATGCACCACGGTGATGCATTAAACCCACTTTTCCCAGAGTATGGCTCTAATAGCTAATTGAAAGTTTATTTTTTCTTCTACAGTGAATGCTCCTCAAGCCGGATCTGGCAGTATGAAGGACAAAAAGCAGAAATTTAAAGGAACTTTAAAACTTACGTGTAAAATTAAAAAGGGGGCGTTACCCAAAGCCGAGTTTTTCTGGTATAAAGATGGGAAACTCATCACCTCCGGCTATAAGAGAGGTCTAACAATACGAAGTAGGGCGTAAGTAGATTTATGTGTTGCGATCAGCTTATTTTAAGCTTTTTTAAAGTTAATTCTTTACCAAACCGCAACATTTTGGACTTGACCAAATTGAAAGCATTCCAGACAACAAAATAAATGTAACTCAAGTGATGGTTTCTTTTTTTGATAGGGTAAAAAAAACATTGTGGAAAAAAAAATGCTGGATACCAGCATTTTCTTCTTTTCCCACAGTGTTTCCAAAAGTGTTCAGGGTCGTTAAAACTCAGGACTGTGTGGTGAAGAGTTACAGCTTTTTTTTTAAAGACATTATTTCTTTCAAACTTTGATCCTTACAATATAAATAAGTCCCTGGCAGGTTTCGAAAACATTATGGGTAAACTTTTTTCAAAAGTTCCCACATTTTTTCCATCGATAGAATTCAAAGTGTTTATTTTCCTTTACTTTGTACTCAACGGAACTGTGTCTTGAAGAGAACGCCAACACTTGCTCGAGTTTAAGTAACCCACAATGGTACTACATGCTTACTCGCGTTTCCTTGTGAGGAAAAGGGCAATTGCTTAAAACTAATAATGGATATTTTTTCTGGAATTTTTTGTATGTCATTATTGAAAGGTATATCCTTCTTTCCTCAAATATCTAGCCTCCTTGATCTGCAATGCCTGTGAAATCACCTTGAACGTTCCTTAACCATTTACATTTACCTTGCAATCCCGAATTTTAACGACCACAACAGAAATGGCTTTTGAAACCATTGTTGGAAAAGGAGAAAATGCTGGTAACCAGCATTTTCTCCTTTTCCCGCAACGTTTTCTATCCTTTCTTAGACAATTTCTATGAATTAAACAGGTTTTATCGGAGACTTATTCAAACGTAAAATAGCATGTAACTCTTTCGATACCAAATAAAAAAAACTTTTTTCGACGGCTTGAAAAATACAACTATATTCTATATGAAGAAGCATTTTGACCATCCTTCCGAACAACGAAGCAGACAATGTAGATCAAAGATCAGACTGCACGTTCAGAGCAGTCTGATCTTGATCTACATCGTCCGCAAAAGGTAGTTATATTGCCCTTAGCAGCGAGAGTTAACATGGGAGACGGTTGAACAGCTGTTTATCACCATGAATCTTCTTCGACATACCTCGTGTCAGTCTGACGGATTGATGACAGCTTGATTTTTTCGATATAAATATCAAAACCGTGTAAATATCAAATAACTTGTAAATTTCCTATTTCACTGAGCCCTCTTTTTTGCTTTTGAGCTAGCACAAATAGAAAACGGTAAAGGGAAAGCCCCTTTATTTTGATAGGTGCAATTGCTGTAAGTGAGCATACGTGTCTTATATTATAACAGGACAAGGTGAACATTTTCCAGCACAATTTTCATCTTGCCTTGCGCAAAGTCTGCAAAGGGCGTTACCGATGTATTACGTTAGACGTGTTTTTTTATGAATAAGAGGTAGTCCTTTAGCACAAAAACTGCAGGGTCTATTCAACTTAATGACAGAAATCTATCGTAGTGATGATTGTGATTCTTTGGAAAGAGATTAAGCCCTTGGCTGTAAAGTGCGATTCAAGGACCTTCTGTGGACAGTGTAGATTAAGATCAGACAGCAAAGAACGTGCAGTCTGATCTTGGACCTGCCTGTCCGAAAAAGGTGATATTTTTCCGCAAAAAATAACTTTAAAATAGCAAAAATTATGGGTTTTGTTATCGGCTTGAAAGTTTCATTTCACTTATTTAGCATCTTATTCAAGGCTTACGCCTTTCTTCGTTTGTTGTCAAATTATCACATAAGATTATTATCGGTCGTGGAAAAGTTTTTCGTCAAGGTACGATTAATTCTAACGCTCGTCGAAAGTACCGCCATTGACATTTGCACGCCAAATACACTGCCAAAGACCTTTGGAAGTCACTTTTTTTTCTTTGTATCACAACCTTTTGATATGAACCCCTACGCCATTTCCCCTATCTAGGGCATTGTTACGCTGAACCCTCTTCAAATCGACGGAAGTTTTGAATTGTCTAAATTGAAAGCATTCGGAGACGACAGATCAAATGTGATGGTTCAGGTTGTGGAAAAAAGAGAATATGCTGACTGCAAGTATTTTCTGTTTCTATTTCTCGCAAATGTTTTCAAAAGCCAATCTCGTTCAAGTACGAGATTGTTTGCTAAAAGGTTAATTGTTTAGCATTTTAGGTGGATGAGGAAAAAGAAAGACTATATTGAACGCGCATTCGTGTTATGTTTCTATGGTGTCCGGAATTTATTAGAAATCGTGGCTAAAACAGAACTGAAGGTGTCACGCATTTGGCTTTATACGTGGACCAAATTCACAATGGTATCTTTTGCAGTGAAAGATACTTATGTCACGCATTCCCTTGAGCAAAGCATTTCATAGTCTTTTTTGCGTATAAATTACAATATTTATATGAAGTTCCCTCTACCTCCTACGTTTTAGGACCCAGTCAAGACTTCGGAAGAAGCCAGTTTTGCAGTCTGATGCGGGCGTCTATTTATGCAAAGCAAAGAATGCGTATGGAGAAATTAACCAAACCTCAAAAGTGACTGTGATAAATGGTAAGTGTTCGAATTCTTCCTTGAAGTTAGCACTCAGTTTAATAAATGTGTATGGGGATTTATTTTGGAAAAAGGAGTTTAATGCATCTTAGTATTGCATTATATACCAAGCAAGTCGACATATAACATGGATCCATTTTGTCAAACAATCAGCTGAATCATGAGGCAGAATGGTCCTTTGACATACAAACAATTTACCAATAGCAGAAAAGTTTCGACCCTGGAATGCGCAGGCTGAATGCGTCGATACTTTTTGCAGATGCATTAGACCAACTTTTTACAGAACCTTATTATGATTTTGTTTGTCAATATGTTACATAGTGAATTCTGTTGTTATTTAGTATTGTAAAGTGTACCCTTCTTTTTATCTGAGTAATGGTCTGGCAAAAGGAGGTTGGTGCATCTCATTATACCAAGCAAGTCATCAGATAATTCTGGACCCATAAAAACCATTTTGTTTGACAACTAACTGAATCATGAGGTACACTGGTACTTTGACATGCATAAAATTGACCGATAGCAAATATTTCTACCAAGGTCATCCTACACAGACTGCGCAGGCTGGCCTTAGTCGATACTTTTTGGAGATGCATTAGATGCCCTTTTCTCAGGGCACGGCTCATATCTTTTTACCACTTTGCCACATGCATACCACGCAGCTAGTCTTGCATCAGTCAACGCTTTTGAAGTAACTTTGGCTAAAGGACAAATTGCCTATAGCCAACAATTTCTTCTTTTGCTACTATGATTTTCATACGTGTTTATCGCAGAAACTTTTACTTATGCTAAATGATCAACTACTCTCAAATTTGTTTTAGAATCGTCTTTGGCAAATTTGGTTAGCCCTTCAAGCGCCCTTCCCGACTAAAGTTGCCATAGCAGCCAGTATAGATCAAGATCAGACTGCACAAAATGTGCAGTCTGATCTTTGATCTACACTGTCTGCTTTCACTACATATACATATATTGCAATTATATGGCTCTTTTTTGTAGACCTAAAAAGTCTGATGGGTTTTTCGGCGTTATGAGGGTTAAAATAAGGTCGAGGAACTCGCTTGATAAACGTTTGACACGGTAATGGTGTCACTGTTGATCTTTGCAAAAAAAAGATATTACATTGCACTGCGCGGAATGTCTAGTCTGATCTATGACCATTTATTGTAGAGTCCACTTCGCCAATACTTTATTGCATTGATCTGGGCATTTATTCACCTACCATTCATAAGAACGTTTTTAGTCTTACGCTGCAAAATTTTCTAAATTTGAAAATAAAACAACTTCTGATTGGCTAAACTAAATGGTTTAGCCAATCAGAACTAGTGTTACTTTCAAGTTTAGACAATCTTGGAGAATTTACTAAGAACTTACTGTTGGTGAACATGGACTCTGATTCGTATTTTGATAACTGAGGAGGAGTCTTTGTTGAGTCTTGTTGACGAGAGAATAAGGAAGCTGAACTGTGACATCAATGTTTAAAGATCTATGCTCTTGAAATTTACTAGAATCTTTTCAAACTAACAGTCTTAGAACTTGCCTCTCTACAGAACAATCCCGTGTTTTGATGATACTACGAAAGAAGGGTCTTCAAAACATTTTGGAAAAGTGGAAAAAAAAAAAGCTGCATTTTCTCCTATTCCCAAAATGTTTTATATACCTTTTCAAGTACAAATCCCATTATTTCACTGTTTATTTTTCGTCTGCTAATGCTTTCAACGTGGAAGATTCTAAGATTTTTGTCCCCAGATAAAAAGTTAATTCCGTTCGTTTTACACAGTATGTATTTTAGATAAATTGTATGAGCCATGCTCTGTGAAAAAAGGGCTTAATGCATTTGCAAAAAGTATCGACCTATGTCAGCCTGCGCAGTCCGCGCAGGCTGACATGGGCCGAAGCTTTTTGCTATCTTTAATTTTTCTGCATGTCAAAGGATCGGTCTACCTCATAATTCAGTTGGTTGTTAAACGAACCGGATTTTATGGACCTATAGTTATGTGATGACTTGCTCGGTGTCATAGATCAAGGAGATGCACCAAGCCTCCTTTTTGCCAGAGCACGGCTCAATTTGTTTTCAGTTATACGTTATGTTTATTATACCTTAAGTTATTTATTTTTTGGTTAAAGTACAAATGGTTGTATGATCCCGTTGGTTTACCCTATAATATTTGCCTGTTTTGTAACTTGTTTTTGTGTGTAATTCCTCAATACCTTATGTCCGTAAACCAGGACAATTGCAAACACCCAATACTAAGGTCAAATGCTTTAAGATGCAATGCCTGATCTTGATCTGCTGTTTTTGCCGTATGAAACTATTTCTATACAGCATGAAGCGGATTTATGAACGGCAAATTTATGGATTTATCGATACTTAGAGAAAAGCAAATTCTGCAAAGGTGCACTGGTGTCAGTGAAATAAGGGAAAAACGGTTGTAAACGGCGTTGAGACAAGAAAAACCAGCTCCAGCTGTCAGACGTAAAAGGCTGAAAAAATAACCAATAGCTTTGATAGCAGAAATGAAACTGACTTGATTTCGGCCCGATAACTTGAGAATTTTTTCCTGTCGTAAAATTTTGAATCTAAATTTATCATATTTGAAAGATAACATTTTTTTTCTTCCCGCCTAAGGCTAGTTTATTCAAAGACATAAATATTTGTATCATACACCTATCTACATGATAATACTTGCAGATATGGGGGATCAAATTTGTAATCCATGCCCAATCTACGCCCTAGGAAAAGGCTTTATATTATGTAGTTGTATGTAGACCTTTTCCAGCAGAGTGAGTAGGCGAAACCATGACAGATTTTAGCATATTATCATATGGCCTGCAACACGTGAAAAGGGGCATCCGGACATTTGCGTAAAGTGACGTTTCGGATCAGCCTGCGCAGTCCGCGCAGGCTAATCCGAAACGACACTTTCCGTTTTTATGTAATTTTCTGTTTAGCGGAAGTCTATTGTAGCACAAAATCTAATGTAGTCGTAAAGTGCCGTCTCGGATTAGCCTGCGCGGACTGCGCAGGCTGATCCGAGACGACAGTTTACGCAAATGTCCGAATGCCCCTTTTCGCCTGTTGCAAGCCATATTATCATATATACCATGAAAACGACTTTTGTACGTCGCTGCGGTTAGGAGCTTTGGACAGCTTAGTTAGAAAAAAGGCAGTTGCTTGCAACAAGGAATTGCCAATTTTCCCCGACAGCGTTTTCTATATCTGGAAGAAATATATATTTGAACCATATTCTGGCAAAAACGGGGACTTAATGAATCTCCGTGATGCATTATACAAATCAAGTCATCACATATTTATTGATCCCTACAACCCATTTTATCTAACGACCGACTCAATCCTGAGGTAGAATGGTCCTTTGACATGCAGAAAACTGACCAACTGAAATAAGTATTGACCCAGGTCAGCCTGCGTGACCGTGCAGGTTGACATGGTTCCATACTTTTTGTAGATGTATTAAACCCCTTTTGACAGAGTATGCCTCATTTATGTATTTCCTTTTTCTTCGGATATGTGCTGTTAATGTAATTTGTAAAAAATTTCAAACAGAACGGAACCAGTTTTTGTGGCAAAAGGTGACGTTGTTACACCCATTCACTGCCGCAATGATTTTCATGACTGTATATTAAGTACGGGGTAACGTGAATACAGTATTCAAATCAAACTGCCGATGCACCAGTCTGTACGTTATTCTCTTGGCTATTTCGGCTGCGTCTATGTGACATAAAAAAGGCCCACAGAACACGTGGTGCCAGCATAATTACGACCCTTGACAACAAACCACAATTATATCGTAACATATCGTTACTGTACCGTGCTCTTTCCGCAACGAACGTAAACTAATTTAGTGTTATGTCTTTGACTATTATCTAATCATTATGTAGTATTTCTGTTCATTTGAATACCTTGTATAACAGAAAACGTGAATTCAAACGGTAATTACAAGAGAAAAAGGTACCTCTTACTTTTAAAACTTTGGCTGCTGAGCGCGACTCTGCGGACCTTATGCGGACAGTGAAGATCAAGATCAGACTGCACAGAACGTGCAGTCTGATCCTGGATCTACACTGTCCGATAAGGAGATATTCTTCCCAAAAAAATAACTTTTTGAAATAGCAACATTTGAGTTTTAATATGGACTTGAAAGTTTCATTTAATTTATTTAGCAGGTTAAGGGTTAAAAGCAAGTGTACGGAAGACAGAGGGTACCGCAATTAGCCCCAATAACAGATAAAAAGCTTAGAGTTTTTAACGCTTCCTACCTTAGACCCCCTGTAAGCATTCGGTGTCTCGAATTACAAGGTAATGATCTCGGTCTAAAATCACAAAATATCTGTGAAATCCAATATAAGAGAGGGAGATACGATCCTGCCTTTATACTTCACTAGACGACAAGTGCATACTTTTAAATGTATTTGCAAAGTACAAATTAGATTTGAGCTGAAAGAATAGAATTTGCCTTCGAAAATGCCATTTTTGAACATGGAAATAAATAAAGCTGTATATACAAGCATTTTTGCCTTGCCCGCTATGTTTCTGAAGCCTTAATCGATTTTTCTCGGGGTTTTAAATGCACTAGATTTTTAACCCTTAGGCTGCTTACTGACCTTTTGCGGACAGTGTAGATCAAGATCAGGCTGCATAGAACGTGCAGTCTGATCTTGGATCTGCACTGTCCGATACGGTGTGTTCCCCCCCCCCCCCCACCCCAAACAACAAGCACTCTGTAATCGCAATGTTTCGGTGTGTTCTATTGGCTGGAAATTTTCATTCTAACTATTTATCAGCTGAAGGGTTTAGTAAAAGTTTAAATTTCACCGAGCTTAAGCCCCTGTCACACTATAAGGCGTTTCCACTGCGTTGGAACGGCGTTAATTTCCCAGAGCGCCATGAGATCTCAGGAAAAATCGGATATTTTTCGCGAAGATGGATATGTTACGGCGTTCTCACCACGACCAAGGCGTTGCTACGGAGCTCCTATGGCGCGTTATCGCGTTCTTCTTGGCACTCTCACAGTGATTCCACTGAGTACTCAGCGCTTTTGTGGTGCTCATTCTGCGTGTACTGGGCTTCACGGCGTTCTCAAGGCGCTCACAATACGCTGACGGCGTGTTCTTGACAATCGTTTACACTTTCTATGAAAACGAACTGTATGTATACACATATATTTTATATTCATCAGTTGTTCCTCGCTGTAATCTCGAAAAGTCAATGGAAAATAAAACTATGCTTTCAAAAAGAAAGAGGAAAAAGCCAGACATAAATTCCAAACCCCTTCACACAGAAGCAAGTCAACCACCGTCACCTCATCAACCAGCACTAGCCCGGCTTACTAGCGTACATCAGCCATGATAAATTTAATGATTATTTGCATACTTCGTCTACTATATGTTCGTTTTTGTCAGGCAAAGACCGATGGACGCTGTAGAAGCGCCTCAGAAGCGCATTGATCGCCATTGCAGCTCAGAACAGTAAAATAAACAACACTCCGTGTAAGCGCTGTTGTCGCGCTGTATAATTGCCGTTGACGCGCTGTATAAGCACAGTAGAGACGTAGTGACATAGCAGAGAACGCTGTACAATCTCCGTGCAAGCGCTACCGACAACCATAGCGTTCGCACTGCGTGCTTTGTGCGCGCCGGCGGAGCTCCCGTGGAGCTGAGGGAGATCTTACTGTGCTGTTAAGACGACCTTACGGTGATCCCACTGCGCCCTTATCAGAACGCCGAGCGACGGCGTTTATTTTGTGCATGCTCAAAGTGCGCCCGTATCTCGGCGTTCTAGACGATCCCAACGCGTCTACTCGCTCGCGATGCCACTGCGTTGCCGTGGCAATGCTTGCGATCGTTCTGCTCGCACCTTTTCTTGGGCGCCGTGGGATCGCCGCCCTGGTGTGATAGGGGTTTTACTGTCGTACCTCTCAATATGGTGGATATATTTATTTCACGTGCCTCCGTTTTGTAATCGATATCATTTGTTTGAATAATTTGGGATATCCTTTACGAAGAGATGGGACCAAGCACAATAAGACAAAGTGGACATGTGTACAGTCTTGGTGTGCTACACGCTTGATACCCAATCGGATGTTTAAGCCCTACTGTATCTTTCAGAGACCAAGTCTATAACTGGTAAAATCCGGAAAATATACTCGAATTAGGGATATTTTTGCAATGGAAATACTTTAATGCTCTTGAAACTGGCGAAAAACACAATTCAACCAATTAATTTACCGACTCCACGTAGGGTTGACTTCTTCTGTTCTCCTAATTCAAGGGACAAAGTCTCGAGATGCTTTTCGTTCACTCGGTGGCTCTGTACAAGTAAAGTAATGGTTTGTTGCAACTTATGCTAATACTTTTTAGACTGTCCTTGAAATCTCTGGACACATTTCTGAATTGTCGTTCAATGCAGATAGAACAGCTAGCGGTGCACCTTACAAATAGATCCGTGGTCTCCAAGATGATGTACTTATGAAACAGTGACGGCTGGTTGCATTTGAATGCCAGTTGGCTTTTCTTTAAGCAGATATTTAACCCTAAATCTATGCTCAATTACACAATGATAGGGTTGTTTTGGGGTTTTTTGTTCGGTAAATAAGAGGGAAAATGCAAGTTTTCAATCCCGCGCAATCGGAATATCAGGACCAATGCAGCCGGCGCCACACCAACAATAAGATTTAAGACAAATAAATGATTGACAAAACCACAGGCGTTAGGTCATTGTATCTCAACAATGCAAGCTATGGCTATCTGTGGGACCAAACGCACGCAACATGCGTTTTATCAATCATTATCTACTACTATGCACTTCAATTCTAAAAGAAAGTAATACCGAAGTCACTCACAAAGCATTGTCAGCGTAGTTGATCGTCGTGGGGGTTTAACCTCGTGGGGCAATAACAATCGGGACCCAGATTGATTAATCAACAATACAAGTTAATACATATTTTTCATTTTAAAGTCACCCTGACACTTGGTTTAACAAAGCAGGAGGCCAAATGTGCAGATGAGACACAGACCACCTGCTGTGAAACGCAAATCAAAACATAAATAGATAGTAACTACCTACCCGACCTATTTGACGAGACCAACACATTCTTGCATTGTCAGGGAATGATTTTGGAACGTTTTTTTTTTTTTCATCGACAGAAAAATACCTGAGAGATTAATAAAAATCAAACTTTTGGTGACATTATATATGCTAAGTCCAGCGAAGATAAGTGTCTCCCAATCTTTACATTTTAAGGCTTCATAGAACATGTTAATAGATAAGAATTATACACGTCGCACTGACGTTCAAGTCATCAGTGAAAAATTACTAAATAGATCCTGTAATGTTTATCAAGGCAAATGTGGAAGATATTAAATGTAGTTTATTGTTATCGTTTATTATTTTTTTTACCAACTATCTAACAATAGTTAGTTGAATTATTTCGTCTAAACATGCAGATTTTACAAAATGTAAAGGATTACAATACACATGCCGTTCATATCATTTTTCACTACCATAATTATGATGAGGATAGTTTTCGTCTACTAGACACTTTCTGTGAAAAACTGCTTCAGACGGTTTTTTTGCCTAGTCATTTGGTATTACAAAAGATTTCAACACTTTACAACACGATCCCGAATTTAAACGAGCCTGAAAAAGAAAGCTTTTTAAAACATTGTGGGAAAAGGAGAAAATGCTGGTAACAAGCATGTTCTCATTAACCCACAATGTTTTCTTTCCGGTCTGGTAGAAATCCTTTCATTAAAGTATCGTTTTATTTGTCGTCTGCAAATGCTTTAAATTTGGACCAGTCTAAGATTTTGTCGTTTGGTAAAGAGTTAAGAGGGTGCCTTACTCATTCACCCGTCATTCACTTTCAATCATTCGACAAGAAGTAAAGAATTTGATCAAAGCAGTTTTGGGAAGTGCATTTTGTTAACGATATGACTGTAAGCAAAAAAAGCAAATCCTTATCTCTCTCGAATGAATTCACAATTTAATGAAAACAATGAGCCTTTAATTAAATAAAATGAATTTGAATCTCTTAACTTGGTAGCTCCGTTACGCGTGAGTAGTTTCAAATATGGTACACGTTTAGTGATTAAGTCTGAGATAGACCCACAGAACAACGACATGGATCAGGGTCCGCATTTGCCAACCATTCTTAAGAACATTCTCAGTCTTATTCTCTAAATTTTTCCAAAGTTGAAAGTAACACAACTTCTGATTGGCTAAACCGAATGGTTTAGCCAATCAGAAATCGTGTTACTTTCAAAGTTAGAAAATTATGGAGAATAAGACTAAGAACGTTCTTAAGAATGGTTGGTGAATACGTGCCCTGGATCCGCATTCGCCAACAGTTCTTAGTCTTATTCTCCAGAATGGTTTAGCCTACCAGAGGTTTTGTTGCTTTCAAATTTAGAAAATCTTGAAGAACAAGACTAAGAATGTTCTTAAGAATGGTCGGTGAATATGGACCCAGTTCTTACACATACAACGGCGACCAAGACGGAATATATGTTTAAGCAATAAATGAATCAAACGATATTCCCGTTTGGTCTGTCAATACTTTGATTAAAAGTAGCCTCGCTATTGATAATATACAAATGATCCCTCTATGTGCTGAAAACAGAAGTACAGAGTACAAGAATTAACACATGGAATTCTACCCATGTACTAACTGACACCAATAAAACTCAACCATTCATATAAATCAGTGACCGTTGCAGACATAAATCATTTCAACACTTAGCGTACAGAATTTTATGCAATCACGGCACAGTTTTTCGTTAACCTTTTTGTTATTGCTTAGTTTTGAGAGAGCTCTAAAACACATAGAACGAGAACACGCTATAGGCAATTCAAGGGCTTCTAATCTTATGAAGGACCTCCTCTTCACAAACTTTGAGTTTTATTTGCATTTATAGAATAACTTTGACATTTTCCAGAGACTATCAAAGGAAGAAAGGAGCGAGAATGGAAAAGAAAGGAACAAAAATAATTGAATGCAATGCAATCGTTTTATTCGTCTTCTTTATAACATCTTGTAACACTCTGTTCAATTAATGGTTTTTTCCCTTAATTTGGAAAAGATCATCGAGTAACGCATCACTTCTAGTTCTTGTATCATCTTTTAGGACTATACGTCTAGCTGTTCTATTGTATATCTTTATTGTATAACAGTCGCATATGCATTGCCAATTAATAATAATAATTTTGAAATACTTGTAACGCGACTTACGGAAAAGAAGAAGAAGAAGAAAAAAAAGACTTGGTATATTTCTAGTATATATAATGTCCTTTTCTTTTAAATTATTTACCATTTACTTTCCTATCATATGTACGGTTATATTTGATGGACTTCCCTTGAGGTATTTGCTGTGCTACTTTTACGTTTTAAGTTATTACCAAGCTGTACTGTGTTATTTATGTATAAGCCCTGATTTCTTCTATTTGTAGAATCATATTATAAGTTTTGTAGTATTGCATGCTAAGATTCGTTATTCTGATTTTTGTATTCAGAAATGAAAACACCAGGTAAGATGTATCTCCTGTTTTGTTTAACCTTTAGACTGCTTAATAAATGACGTAATATTTTCTAACTATCGATAAACATGCAAGAGTGCTTTAAATGTACCGGTGCCTAAGCCAAATTTTTAAGGTCAAGCACAAAAACTATAGATCGAAGATCAGACTGCAAGTTAGACTGCACTTTGATTTTTTATCTACACCATCCTTATTGTACCTTAAGTTAACGATCCTAGCATACTAAAGGTTATTTGTATGTGAGATTCTACAGTATGTGCGGTTGGCTGCTAGAGTTAGCACGGATTTAAAGATGTCTGCTTTTTCTGAAACAACATCATTCTGTGTTTAAACATCACGATGAAATCCACACATGATTCAGTCTTCTGTAAACATCGCACACTTATTTTTACAATGTATGCAGCTTTATCAGTTTATCTAAAGCGCGAATAAAATATGACTATCAATCAAGTCACTACCATGCAACATATTTGATTATCAACCAGAGGTCGAGTAATAGACATTTTTGTTGAAATATTCAATCAATTTATTTTTGCAAATGTAGGGCATTGATATCACCAGTGAATACATCAGAGTTCTAAAAACTTAAAGGCCTTTTTTACTAAAAGTTGCAGGGGTGTTGACAGTAATAGTTAATGGAAAAACTTTTTTTTTTCAATGAAAACGCGACCAAAGCATCGCAATCCCTTATCCGCCATCCCTTATGACATGTGGATTCAGAAAAATGTGTATAAAACTCTGTTATGTGTACCATATTTAACGATTGTATCCTATTTTCCGATCTTCTAACATTGTCCAAACACTTATGTATATTCCTGTTTGAATGTGTATCACAAGTATTGTTTTCCTAAATGCTCCCAATCCCGTTCATATGAAAACCATTTTCATATTTATTTAATCGCCTTTTTTTTCAATTCTATTGTGTGTACGTCAGGGTAAAGGTATCATCTATGTATTAACTGTTTTAACCCCTTATCCTGCTAAATAAGTGAAATGAAACTTTCTAGCCAACAGTAAAAACACAAATTCTACTAGTTTAAAGGCATTTCTTGAGCAAACATATCTCCTTATCGGACAGTGTAGATCCAAGATCAGACTGCACGTTCTGTGCAGTCTGATCTTGATCTGCGCTGTCCGCAAAAGGTCAGTGAGTCGCGCTTAGCAGCCTAAGGGTTAAATATTTCGATGCCCTTTGGCTGTATAGCGTGTTCTAAGATTTTTTATCATCCTTTGAAAGGATAGCTCTTGTATTTGTCTTGACTAATTCTGATTAAAAGGTTTTAATGGAACATTCACATACTTCAATACATAAACTTAAAAACATTGATACACAGTGTGCTGATTTCTATGACTTTCAATGTTTTACTATATATACGTAATTCTCTGTGAAAAGGTGCTGCATATGCAAAAATTATCGACTAATGTCAGCCTGTCATGCCACGTTTAACTAAATAAAATCCATTACCGAGTTGCATTAAACATACTTTCTCTAGGTCGCTGCTCAGTTACCTTTGGGTTCCAAGACTTGTTTCTTTTAACTTATGATAACAACTATCAACCTCACGTTAGTCTCTTCACTTACTTGAAATAAATTTTATGTTAAGAAAAAGGGTTTGACCACAAGTTGTTCCAACTTAGAGTCAGTAGACTCCGTTTAAACTCCATTCCAAACCGTGGGAGATTTGATTGTCGAAATCTTGTTAAAATCAATATTTATGAACTAAAGAAATGACGTTTCTAACATCAAAGACCACGTTTTAATTGAAAACTGTTCAAGAAGTAGTCTAATTTTTACAAATATCGGGGATTTAGAACTAAATTTGGGAATTTGTTACTCAAGTTAGAAAAAAAAAATCTTTTCATATAGATTAGTTTGTAACTTGTCAATTCACTGGCTAAAACATCTGCGTATTATCGTTATGAACCTCTAAATTGCTTCAATATTGTTCATAAGGAAAGCACTTTGTCAGCAAGGTATCCAATGGTTCAAAGGTACTATGTATCGATTTAAACGGGTAAAATAATTTAAATTAAAACTCCTAGACAACTACAATTATAGTAGTGCTTTCTGTGTAACCAGACGTTACAATTTGGTACATGGTAGTGCGTTCCTGCTGCTTATTTCTTGTTTCCTTTGGTATCATTCTGGGTAGCTTTTATTATTCAATTTTTGGTTGATGGACAATTTAAAAACCTGTTTGTTGTTTACAAAACCAAAGGTATTGTATACACATCAGAATACTTTTTATGAGTATACGAATACTGCAGGATTCCTCTGAAACATCTTATGTGTTATACCTATAGGCAACATTTTACATAATTTTACATGAATCACCATCATCATAAAGTATCGGGACTTAACTTTCACCCATAGGCTTTCAATCACCTGCTTTTTTGTGATTGTTTGTTTGAAGTAGTTTTACAAACTGGCAATAGAGATGAGTAGCGTTGTGTAACTTATTTCACACATTAGATGTTTGATTTCACTTGATAATACTTAACATACATTTTTATGTATTTGAACAGGTATACATCTTTCATCTGCAATTTCGTCTCCGTAGTTTTTCGCTAATTTGTGGGGCTTAATGCATCTGCAATAGGTATCGATTCATGTCAGCCTGTGCAGTCCGCGCAGGCTGACATGGGTCGAAACTTTTTGCTATATGTCAATTTTCTGCATGTCCAAGAACAGTACTACCCCAGGATCCAGCCGTTTGTTAGACTGGATGGTTTTTATGAATCCTGTGATGACTTGCTTGGAATAACGCATCATAGAGATGTGTTAAAACCCTTTTTTGCCAGAGCACGGCTGATATTTATTGTTATGCCAAGAGAAAAGCGGCATCTTGATTTATGATACACCAAGTTTGAAAGTGATGTGATTGGCAAGATTTGCGTAGCTTCTGTTAAGCTGCTAGCTATTTGAAACAGTTGAAAAGTTAAAATCTTTGATATTTGAATCTTCTTGGCTGTGGTTGATCCTGTAATTGGAACGAAGAAGACCTACTTGAAGTGTTTGATAAATGTTTCGTTGTTTATCACATAGAGCAGCACTCTGCAAGAAAATGCTGATTGCGCTAGATCTGTTTTCTAACTATAAATTCTTGCTTTGCCGTGCCAAGTAGATAGATAACAGGGTGGTTTTGTTATGAATGAGACTATGTGAATGACATTTCTCATGGTGAACATAACATCAAGCACGAAATTTACACCACACCGTATCATCTTTTCATACTCAGTAATATGTACTCGTATATATTTTTGTTGAGACCTATACCGGATTGATATATTACACCACAACTGCTAAAGCAAAACAATGGAAGAATGAATGCTGTCCTCTTGATGGCAATTTAAACTCAAATTCCAAAACATACTTAAAGCGGGTTACTGTAATGCAGTCAGTGACGTTAAAAAAAGGATCGATTTCATTGCGACAATATTGAAGCGAAAAGAGCCAGAGCAGTTGCATAAAAATGACAACTGGAGGCATTTACCGTTGCAGCTATCCATGTGAAAAGTTATGAAATATCTCCTTGCGCATTTAAAACATCCTACAGACAAACAAAGAATTATGTGTGCGGTCCTCTTTAAATTAATTTTTTCGTCAGTGATGTAGACCAAGCATTTTCAGGTATACAGAATAACTAATGAATTGCGTTATATTGTATTGTTAGGACTATAAAGAAATCTGGACGAGTTTGAATTTCCTTGAGAAAGATAAATCATCCCTTCTGCCCATCGGTTAGTTTTGTTTTAAGTATACAACAGCTTTCAACAACTTTGTACACCAATCGTTTTACCTTAGTACTTATTGGCAATAGTACAATAAGCCATGCACTGGCAAGATGAGGGGTTCAGTGCATCTCCGTGATGCATTATATCAAGCAAGTCATTGCATAACTATAGATCCATAAAATCCATTATGTCTGACAACTGCCTGAATCCTAAAGTAAGATGGTCCTTGGACATGCAGAAAATAAACTATAAGCAAAAAGTTTCGACACAGGTCAGCCTGCGCGGACTGCGCAGGCTGACCTGGCTCGGTACTTTTTGCAGATGTGTCATAACCCCTTTTCACATAGCATTGCTCAAATATTTCTAGCGTCTGTCTATTCGAAGCAAATGTCTGTAAACAAGAGAACGTCTTTCAGATAAATACCTGGGGTATGCCAATTGTTTTTCGAGTCCAAACCAACATGACTATGCAAAATTCGCTAAATATCTTTTATCAACGATCCGTTATGAAGTGCAAAGATTTGTACTATGTTGAAAAGATAACGACGCAGGAATGTGAGCACACACAATCGTTTTGAATAGTAGTAAAAAAAAAAATGAATATGAACGTGAAAGCTTCGCGTGGGACTATTTGTATTTTAATTGATAAAGAAACTCTTAAGGAACATGCCGTACAATGATGATTTAAATCAGAAAAATGAAAACACAAATTGGAAAAATGAAAAAGTTACGGTATATAGAATAGAGAAATTTCCATCCGGTAGAACCGTTGCCTTTAAGAAATTTGATAACAGGACATTTTACAATTATGAAAAAGTTCCTCAAAACTTAACATCCATAGCGTGAATAAGATATGAGCCATGATCTGTGAAAAGGGGGCTTAATGCATCTGCAAAAAGTATCGACCCATGTCAGCCTGCGCAGTCCGCGCAGGCTGACATAGGTCAAAACCTTTACTATTTGGTCAATTTTCTGCACATCAAAGGACATTCCTACCTCATGATTCAGTCGAATGTTATACAGAATGGACATAATGCATCTATAATAATATGATGACTTGCAGTTGATCACGGAGATGAATTATCCCCCCTCCTTTTTAACAGCATGGCTCATACATTTTTAGAAAGAGTAGACCAACATCCGAAGGCTCCTCTTTTCTCTCTGATCTTGATCTGCTGTCTCAAGTGCGCAAATAGTTCATTATCACATTTTGTCTTCAAAATTTGACAATGAAAAAACCTGGAGACGTGGATTAGCTGTCGCTAAACGCAGCTTCGGATCCGAGTCTACACTGGCTGTCCTAGAAAAAGAGATTTTTCTTTCTTCATGAACGAGTTTATCTAAAGTAAAAGAAAATGCGATGGCACTATAATACATGTATTACATCCTTGTTAATGGTTGAGGATTGAGCCTATGGTGATTACGCTTCTAAATGTATTGACCCCTGCGCTACTTTCCTTTCTTTATTTTTTGTCATATTTACTTACTTTTACTGTTTTTTTTTTATCATCAAATCATGGCTTTCTAAGAATTGTTTTGAAGATTTATGAAGCCCTTGCCAATCGTTATACTCATGAATCTGTTCTTATGAGATTAACCCCTCGGCTGTTAAGCGCGACTCACTGACCTTTTGCGGACAGTGTAGATCAAGATCAGACTGCACAGAACGTGCAGTCTGATCTTTGATCTGCACTGTCCGATGAGGAGATATTATTCTCCAAAACATAACTTTGAAATAGCAATATTCGGATCTTTACTATCGATTTGAAAATTCCAGTTTAGTTATTTAGCAGGGTAAGGGTTATATTATATTATACAGTTACTAATATGGTTTGACGGTACAGACTATATGTACGTACACACTTGTAAGAAGTGCAAAGCACAAATTGCAAAATCGTGGGAAGTAAAAAGCGTTCAAGTTAAGTAGTTACAAATCATTTAATGATATGAATCGCCTTTCTTTTTTGTCAGAAAGTTTTATGTGTTTTTCTCTGAATATCTTCCAGCACCAAAACGTATAGTGCCGTGCGACGAGAGGGACAAACACTGGTGTATGAACAATGGAACGTGTAACATGTATGTTGAGCTGAAGGAGAAATATTGCACGTAAGTCAACGTATGCATAGTATATTATGGCAGTTTTTTTTTTTTTTAATCATATCCCTGGGCTTAGAAAATGCAAATCTTTATGCTATAATTGAGCTATGCTCTGGCAAAAGAGGGTTTAATGCATCTTCGTGATGCATGATACCGAGCAAGTCATCACATAATAATGGATCAATAAACACTATTTTGTATAACAACCGACTGAATCATGAGGTACACTGGTCCTTTGACATGCAGGAAATTGACCGATAACAAAAAAATTGACCCAGATCAGCCTGCGTGGACTGCACAGGCTGATCGTTGTCGATATATTTTGGAGACACATTAAGCCCTCTTTTCACAGAGCATTATTCATATATATCTGACAGTTTTCGTGTAACAAAGTGTACATGTTTCATACAAGAATTTGATGAAGTAATATGAAAGCAAGTTTTCAGATTCAATGAAAATAGCTTAAAAAAAGATAAAAAAGATAATAACCAAGTTTTGTGAATAGGGGTTTCATGCAAAAACTTATCGGCCCCTATCAGCTAGCGCAGTTCGTGCAAAAAGGATCCATATCATGATACGACTTGGTTTGTATAATGCATTATGAGGAGGCACTAATTCCCCGTTTCCCAGAGAGCAGTTGTGCATCAAACTTCTGTGTAAATGTGAAAGCGTAAGTCCTTAGGAAAAACTTTTCTCTTTTTTTTGTTGTTGTTGTTATTTATCGACTACCAGAGCAATCTCATGATGTTTTGACGGCATCAGCCATTATCACAATTAGAGGGTAATTTTGTAGGTTTTTATTTCACTCAATCTGTGTTCCTGCCTGGCGAAAATCCAGCTTGGATAATGATGTGGAATTCAGTTTTTATACAAGTTTTGCATATCAGACGATAAGATTTAATCCTTTACCACACAGTCCCGAGTTTTAACGACCCTGAGGAAGAAGCCTTTTGAAGACATTGTGGAAAAAGGAGAAAATGCTGGTAACCAGCATTTTCTCCTTTTTCCACAAAGTTCTCTACCCGATCAAAGAAAAATTGCGTGACTTGAGCCACTATAAAATTGTCGTCTGCAACTGCTTCCAATTTGGATAGGTCTAAAATTTTGCCGTATGGCAAAGGATTAAGACCTGCCTACCTTGTAAGAATCTACAGACGACTGATTAAATTTGGCTCAATTGAATGAATTTTTCATATTAAGGTAAAAATGTTGAAGAAGGAGAACATGCTGGCTACCAGCATTGTCTTATTTTTTCCTTAAACGTTTCAAGTGCCTTCTACAATCAGGGTTGTAAAAATCACGCGATCTCTGGGTAAAGATTAGGAAAGGTTTTTTACTTAAAATACACCATAATATTTTTTAAACTTTTGATAAGAATGAGCCATGCTTTGGAAAATGGGGGTTTAATGTTTCTCCATGATGCATTATACTGAGCAAGTCATGGCATAAATTTGGATCCATAGAATCCATTTTGTCTAATAACCCGCTGAATGATAAGGTAGAATGGTCCTTGAACATGCAGGAAATTGACCGATAGCATAAACTTTCGACTCAGATCAGCCTGGGCGGACTGCAAAGGCGGACCTAGGTAGATACTTTTTGCAAAAGCATTACGCCACGTCTGCATAGAGCGTGGTTCAAATATAATTTGTCTTTATTATTTTGTTTATAGGATTTTCTTTTAATATTTCGCTTTCTTCTTTGTTATTTCTAGCTGTTTTAATATTGCTTATAATGTCTTGTATATTTAATGATTTTGTTTATTTATCTAAATTACAAGTGGTTGACTGAGTCGAGGGAGAATAGTTTGGGCTGTAGAACGTATTTCACAATTTACGTACACGTAAACTGTACAGGTTTGAACTGAACTAAAATGAATGTTTTGCACTTAAACGAAAAACAATCGACATAGTTTAGCGTGATATGCAATCTTGACAATATAATGCAAACTGCCTTTCATACGGCTAGATAACTGAACTGTTCTCAAGACATCAGAAAACAAAACAAAACAAAACTCAGTTAGAACAAAACTTAAATTTTCTTTTTATACTAAGGTGGCCAAACTAAGCCACATAGCATCGGACTCCCTAGATCTGATATCATACTGCATTTTAAGTACAGTTTGATCTCATTCTACTCAATCTACAATAACAGTTTTATTTTGCTCCCCATGGGTTTAATATGATGTCCCAGTGCTATTTGAAATATGTGTGATGTATTCAAATTGCCAAGATCTTAGAGTTTGTAATACGAGATGATAAACAGGCATCTCAAGATTCTGGGAACTTGACGAATCCCAGAAGACCGTTCGTCCTCAAGGCGCTACGAACAAATTTTATTGCTTTTGCGGTCAACGTGGATCAAAGATCAGGCTGCAAAGAACTTGCAGTCTGATCTTTGATCTGTACTATGCGATATTTTGTGACAAATTATTGACAAAGCAGTCTTGTGTGTTGAGTGATTTTGGTACTTTATTTTGACTTTTTAAACGTTTATAGCTCAAGCATTTGTCACTGTAAGGAATCAACCCTTTACCACATAAATCCGAGGTTTAACGACCCTGAGAAAGGAACCTTTGAAAACATTGTGGGAAAAAGAGAAAATGCTGGTTACCAGCATTTTCTCCTTGTCCCATAATGTTTTCTACCCTTCTAAAAGAACTTTCAACATCTAAGCCGCATTCAATTTGTTGCCTGCAAATGCTTTGAATTTAGAAAAATTCAAAAATTGTGTCGTTTGGTTAAGCGTTAAATTTCCTTTTCTTATTTTCTTCTGACACAATGTTTAGCTGCGTCTTTCGAAAGATCTTTGTAGAATATTGATGTTCAACTTTAATTATTGTTTTGTTGATAAATACATTTGAAAGTATTTTAGGGAGAAATTACTTTTTGCGAGCAATGTTTTTTTTTCTACCACAATGATATTAAAAGTCGGCTGCTGGAAAACGCTAGTGACGTATGTTGGTGGTAATGCATTAAATCCAATAATCGAAATCTCAGAAATATTTGAGCCGTGCTCTGTGAAAAGGGGACTTAATGCATCTGCAAAAAGTATCGACTCATGTCAGCCTGCGCATTCCGCGCAGGCTAACATGGGTCGAAACGTTTTGCTATTGGTCAATTTTCTGTATGTCAAAAGGACCATTCTACGTCCAGATCCAGTCGATTGTTAGACATGATGGATATTATGGACCCATTACTTGCTTGGTATAATGCATCGCAGTGAAGCATTAAGCCCCCTTTTCCAAGAGTATAACGCATTTAGCACTGACGCTTGGTCGTGCTCTTTCTGCTAAATATGCCCAGTGAAGTACCACGTCCGTCAAGTTATCACAATTTTTCGGCAACTTGGCACCAATAGGCGTTTTATTTCCATGGAAAAGCTTTATGAAATATGATGGAAATCTCTTGTAAAGATGATATATGATTTTTTCTTAACATTTGGAATTGTAAACTTATTTAATACATTTAAATGAACTTTCTAACTACATTTTTCAGGTATTTTTGGTCGTCTGTTAAAATGTGTTTATGTTTTATGGTCACTTAGATTTTCTTTGCTATACTCTTTTTCCAAGCAACAAAAGTTTGGACTCGACCAGATTGAAAGCATTTGCAGGTGACAGTTTAAATGTAACTAAAATGATTAAATTTGTCTTCGAAAGGGTGAAAATCATTGTTGGAGAAGGAGAAAATGCTGGTTACCGGCATTTTCTCCTTTTCGCACAATGTTTTCAACAGGCTTTTTTCCCAGAATTGTTAAAACCCGGGAGTATTTGGTAAAGGGTTAAATTCATAGCGAATCTTTATTAAAGGCCCAGTAGCGGCCAAACGAAACAATGTGGGTGTTAAAATACATTTAAATCTAAACCATACAATTTAAAAGTATGGAATTCATTGTGAAGATGACCGTCTGTTATTGTTCTTTCGGTCCAAGTGTTAGTTGCCAGCAGGAGAAATGAATTTCAAAACCAGATAAAAAGTAAACAAAAGATAGAGTGGCCTGGAAACTTTTTACCCAGTTTTAAAGAATTCATTTTTCTACCAGCGACTAACTCTTAGACCGACCGCTCAATAAAATGGTTGTAGACATGGAGTTAACTTGTTCCAATAACTGCTAAACTTCGTCTTCTTAACAGTTGATTTAACTAGCGTTACTTTACTTTTAATAAACTTTTCGACTATGTGGGCCTTGAAGCTTTATAACATTGGTGTAATGTTATTATTTCCTTTAAAAAAATCCGTATGTGCAAATTTTAACCGGTGCTGGTTTTCAAATAAACAGATGTGCACAAGATTACAGAGGGGAGCGTTGTACAGAATTCGTCGTTGATGATGTCAAAAAGTTAAAAGAGGGTAGGCTTATCAGGGCATTTGGATGCGGTCTTTTTCCCACCCCCATCAGCTCATATCATATCAATAGCATGGGCATGTGCAGAATTAGCTTCTATTTAAATCGTAAAAATAATGGAACTGGAACATAAAGATTACTTAGGGAAAGGAGAAGTCACTTGCATGATTCATCAATTTCTTTTAATAACACTAATTCTAACAGGACTAGAATTTGTAGTAGGACATACTGTTATATGGGTGAAGATTCAAAATAAAGAGCAGAATTACAAAAGCATGACAATAGTATCTGTGTTAGAGACGTAATTTGAATGTTTTCACTCATTGTCATTCATCAGTAACATTTCCGACCTATTTCAATAACAGTAATGCCAGACGAAAATGCATGAATTGCATGAATTTGTACCTTTACCACAGAAAGAAATTGGACGAAAAAATATGTCCGTTCACAATCCAGAAGTGGAAATTAAATATCTTAAATTTGGAAACTATATAAGCACGCACTGTTTGTATTGAACACTAATTGCTACTAAAATTTACTTTTTATGACTTTTTCATAAACACGTGTAAACTACATTTCTGTGAATATTAGTGCTCTTTTTCTGAAGGGTTTGCAAATGTTTATAATGTATTTCATCACGATGTTTTATAAAAGATAATAAGATAATTTAACGTACATATTGGTCCTCGATTCGAAAAAAAAAACCAAGAAAACATGGTAGAAGTAAAGGATCTGATCTGCTGACCGCCCATGCCAAGTTTTGATATGATCTGATATATCAGGAGTGTGTTGCTTTTTTTATCTTTCAGGTATTTTGGGTTCTACACTAATTTTTTCCGTATAATACATACCGTCATGCTCGTCTCGATTGTGCATCTTGAATCGTTCGTTATCTGAAAGCTGTTAACTTTATTTTTGTTTCACAACAGACCACTTTGAAAATACTCCAGGAAGAATATAAATCACTTATAAATGGTGATTTCTTCTTTAGTATTGCGCACCTTTTAACATGCATGTATTAAAGCTTAATTCATGTTTTGTATCCAAATTTTACAAGGGTTATATTCATTTTTATACACTGCAAATAAGGTATATAAGTTATCTATACAGTTTTGCTTAAAAGTTTTAACATTATTTTGATTTAACCGTTGATTTGCCCGTTTAATGAGCAGAGCCTTGACTCTGCTGATTGTAAAATGATATCCAAAAAATCCCAAATTTCAGTTTGGAAATATATTAGCTGGTTGTAGTGTAACAGAAACGTTATGAAGATGCACAAAACGGACTCTATGACACATATACATTATTGGAATTAGGCTGGCAGCCTTTGTACATATTCTCTTTGCAGTAGAGTAGTTTTCTTTGATTACATCGGCTGCTGTTTTCATAAGCAGTGACTGATGAGAATATCTTTCTTGACAAAGGTGATTGGTTTGGTGGTCTCTTGTACTTGAGCTAAAAAGAAATCTTTGTGGCTATGACTGCACCTTATCATCAGCAATAACATTTTGAACATTTCTGTATTAAACAAAGATATCAATAGAGAGGATTTTGTAAAGACTTTTGTTAACCCTTAGGCTGCTGAGCGCGACTCACTGACCTTTTGCGGACAGTGTAGATCAAGATCAGACTGCACAGAACGTGCAGTCTGATCTTGGATCTACACTGTCCGAGAAGGAGATATTATTCCCCAAAACAAAACTTTGAAATAGCCATATTTGGGTTTTTACTCTCGAAATAAAAATTTAATTCTAGATATTTAGCAGGATAAGGGTTAATTGAATTATACAAAACTGAAAGTAAGGGACTGTAAAGATTCCCTGTTCAGGATAGCAACAAAAGAGAAAACTCTTCTTAGGAGTACATATCCGAGTTCATGTGCATACACGTTGGCTTCATGAGTTTAAGCAACAGATGTACTTACAAAGCGGCTTTTTGCTTTACCACCAAGATTTTACTCAAGCTCATGAACAAAAGACTGCCCTTCTTCTCTGTGAGGTATTACTTATCTATTCCATCCTTTCTCTGGTTCCCCACTAGGTGTGTCCCAGGATATGGCGGCGACAGATGTATGGAACTGAGGTTCGACAAAACCAGTATGTATCCGAGTTCGCGCATATTAATAATTGTTTTCTCATCATTTCAAAATTTCGGTTTCCGTAGTCGACTTTGTCTTTGACGAAGTATCGACTACGTGATGGCTTGCTATGGCTCAAAGTTTTGAGTCGAAAGTTTTATAAGGTTACACTTATTTAAACAATGTTGTTTACTGACTGGTAGAGAGGATTAGATTTGTTTTTTAAAGGGAAGAATTTTAACAAAGTTCAAAACTTTACATTGGTTTCGCAATACTGACGTTGTTTTGAAACGATATGCTCAAACCTTATCGTAAATTGTGAGAACTTTTCAATACCATAATCGTGAAGGAAAATTTCTGAGAGGTCACGTGAAATAGCAGGCTGCGTTTACGCACAAAGTGCAAAAACCGAAAGGGGAGTAAAACAGATATACCGTATTTGTCTGATTTATCTAAATTCGTGGGCTTGCGAGCTTCATCGAAATATGAACTTGTTTCGGAAAGTTAAAAAATAAAAGTGTTGTTGAAAAAAGGCCGTCGTTGATTATAGCATACGTGATTGTTGCGAGGAAACTTTGAAAGGACAAGCCACACATTTAATGGGGGAGAAATTTAATGGAAAATGCACTCATTTATCTTTTACGGTAACGAATAACATTATGACACAATGCCTTGTCTTAGTTCTTGCACAGGTGACATAACATTTTAATGGCTGTAATCAACTCTAAGAGAAAGAAGATTATAATAATAATTCTGTCATAAAATGGCGCGAACGGCATCTCAAGCAAAAGCGAAAGTTTTATCTTATAATTAAGACTGTTGAATTGTTCATTCGTTGTTTTAAATGGAAATAGTCCTTTAAATACAGTTGCGCTTTGAATTGCTACTGCGCCGTTGTTGATACAAGTTTGGCTTCGATGGTATTGGCGTATAGGTGATGATAGTCAAATAGTGCTTGACGGGGATAAATTTGTTAAATTTAAATTTGATAAATTCGCTAAGGTTGGTCCTCTCTATCGTCAATATTTGCGTTGAAAAGAGTTTAATAACTACCATGGTCATATAAAAACTAAATTCCTTGTAGAACATGTATAATATTTATAAATCTTAAAAAAAAAAGATAACGACGCACATTTCGTAACTACAATATGCAAAGAATTAAACAGTTCTCTGCTTTGGCATTCTCATACACAGATGATAAACAGCAGTATTTGCAAAAGTAGGGATTTATTACCTTTTTGAACATTTATCGCTCAGGCAAGATAAAACTTTGGGTAACCAAGA
This sequence comes from Hippopus hippopus, assembly GCA_946811185.2. Classification (NCBI taxonomy): domain Eukaryota; kingdom Metazoa; phylum Mollusca; class Bivalvia; order Cardiida; family Cardiidae; genus Hippopus; species Hippopus hippopus. Next base: position 54,344,432 of record OX328096.1, read on the forward strand.
GATACTCTATCGATAATCAGACTCCCGAGGAGCAAAACATTTCAAGTTAGCAACACTTAATTTCCCTGGATACAGCTCAGTTAGACCATTAATTAAGTTTATATATCCCTCAACGACCGTCCAATTATGAGGTAAAGAGTAGAAAGAAAGGTCCAAAAGCCTTATGCCTGCATTGTAATTGAATTAGGAAGTACCATGTGTTTCCGTATTATTTCGATAGACCAGTAGTTCAAATGAAGTTTGACTGTTAGACAAAAAATGGTACACATACAAAGACATCTCTGACCTAAATCTAGCTCTCAGTTAAAATTCCAATGCAAACCGTCTAATTGGCCGCGATATTCTGTCTCGGCGAAACAGTCGGAATCAGGACAACATGCAAATATTGCTGGCGAATACTGTCCAATGATTTAAGAAATAAAACAATTAAACTTGTCGCATGGTTTGGGTGTTTGTTGGAGATGGACAGAGTGATACGGGGGTATATGGTGGATTGGTTGCACTTCTTGAATGTTATGGGATGCCATTATACTTCAGTAAATTTGTAAATAAGTTGTTCCTACCAGCTTAAAAAATGTATCGTCGGGTTTTTTTGTGTGTGTTCAGATATCCACAACTCTATTTCGAAATGATAAATAACAGTAATGATGTAAAACATTTACAAATTAAATTACAACGCCTTTTTGAATTACATTTGGTATATGCCCCATCATATGTTTTGAAATCCAATTGAAAAAATTAAAGGGACAAAATCAGTAAAACGAAATAGTATACATTCTCTACTTGATTGCTCTTAATCAGCATTGTACGTCATAATTTGTTACACGAAAATTTACAAGGGGTAGCATTATGCTATATGCCCAAGGCTTAGTTCTTTCACGACCAAAATGGATGAATTTTGTCTCTTTTCCAAATTCAAACGCAGATTTTCTGCAATTACAGAGGCTCTTTGTTTATAGTTCATATTCAATTTTGTGGGATAAGACAATCCTCGCTGCATGTTTTGTGCAGTCCTGATCTTTATATAGACCTCCAACAATGCTACTTAGGTTGACTATGATTATGAAAGAATGAAATATGATCATTCTCAAACTGGAAATATTTTCAGTTATCTGTCAAAGTCAATTTGATAACTGGAAAATACATTCTGGTTATGAAAACTTCAACTATATTCCTTAAAACCCTGATTCGTAAAACAGTAGTTTAGTTTCCGTTGAACAGAGTCGTCAAATCGGTTATTTTTGGCTTAGCTTTCGGTGCATACCAATGCACAATACCAATACCTTCAGCGGGACTCGCGCTTATATCAGTCACATCCGACTAACAAATCTATAAATAGCGATTGTGCATGCTGGGAGATTGGAGCAATAGATGACCCTTCGGTGATTCCGTGCTTTGACTTTTTATGTTTTAGTAGATGACCCAAATATGATTCCGTATCTACACTTTTCTTTCTTCCAGCTTAAATGGATCCATCCGTTCTACATAACATAGCTAGTTTGTTTACCAGTATCCGATGCCTATTTCTTTATCAAATCCTAGTCTAACTGTCTCCGTCTCTCTCATAAAATGTCCTACACATTTTTCATAGTCTTCTTTTTTTGTTTTCTTGAAATATCGATGAATTATCAAAACAGTTTTAAAAGTTTTTTCCCTCCTGCTGTTAACAGTTTATCAAAAAACATAATATTTTAGAACTTGTAAATTCTTTCGAAGCTGTGCTGTGTTCATCCTATACATTTTTTCGACAGCTATTTGGCAGAGAAAGCAATAAAAACTAATGGGAGTTTTAACCCTAACTTTTAAGCAGATAGTAAAATCCGAAATGTTACTTCAAATGTATATTTTGGGGAATAATATCTCCGTATCGGACAGTGTAGATCCAAGATCAGACTGCACTTTCTGTGCAGTCTGATCTTGATCTACGCTGTACGCAAAAGGTCATTGGAAAAAAAAAACTTGACCCTCCATCTGATGGTTATTGCTATAGTGCTTTTTGCAGGCATTGTAGGACAACGTCAGACTGCTAGAAACACACAGTCCATTTCTGAATCGCCAGTGTCTGAGATTTTATGAGATATTATGACCAAAGTAGATTTAGAAATAAAATACCTATGGCTTGAAAGAGTCCGAAGTTTATTTGTAAAGTGCTGTGAATGTGAAGAGGAATTTTAGCTAGTGCAACACTTTAATTAGATGTTTAGGCCTTTACTACGGTTTAACTACGGATGAATTACGAGGGCTCCCACTCTCCTTTTGTAGCTTCCATGACATATTTATGCCAACCGATTAGCTTAACAAACAGCAAAGTTATTTCCCGAAGCAATAAACACATATTTTAACGCTTTTTGCTTCGTTATGCTGGGAAGCTTTTTCTTTATTTATTGTAGATGATGCGGCATGCCACAAATTCATTGCAACCGACCGATCAGACTGCATGTTCTGTGCAGTTTGGTGGATGTTCATTGTATGCAAAAGCAAGTTAGATTTTCCTCCGCGGAAAAGGGTTCATATAACTTACGCAGTGCTCGAGTGAAAATTATGCTTAAGTCCAATACTTGTAAAAAAAACATTTTCTTATCTTTCAATATCATAATAAATGTACATCAAGAAAGATTCTGTCCTGCTGCTTATCAGCCCACCAGGCTTTATATACATATTAAATAAGATGCTATCTATGGCAGTAAATTACAAATTTTTCGGTGGAAAAATAAATTTTTCAGACATACTCTACAAGCCTTGACCCTAAAAGTCTCCGGTAAAAAATCAATCTGTATCTCATCCGTAAAGCGATACAATGTAAGCATATTGGCGACAGCTGCAGGTGCTCCAGCGATCTATGTAGATCAAGATCAGATGTTCCGTATTCACTAGCCGTTCTTAAAAACATTCTAAGTCTTATTCTCAAGGATTTTCTAAATTTGAAAGTAACAAAATTTCTGACTGGCTGAACCATTTGGTTAAGCCAATCAAAACTTGCATTACTTTCTAAATAAAGAATTAGACAAAAAATATTCTAAAGAATTATTGGTGAATACGGGTCCATGTCGCATAGAACGGTCTAACTTTTTACCTACACTCCCAGATATCCTTCATGTTGACTTTGCCAAAAAACGGTTCGAAAACTACTACACTTAAGCTTCTTCACAGGAAATAAAAAGTTCTGGGTTCTCCTGTTCGGCAATGGATAGACTCGTGTTTAAAGAAAAGAAAACACTTCCTCGGAGCGTGTTAACTAACCATTCTAACTTAAACTCTTAATCTAAATTCCAAGCTATGCTCTGCGAAGATAGGGGCGCAATGAATTTGCAAAATGAATCGACCCGTGTCAGTCCGCGCAGTCAACTTTTAGACAAAACTGATTTTAAGAATCCATAGTAATGTAATGACTTGCCTGGTATAGTACATCACAGATACACATTAAACCCTCTTTTGCCAGAGTATGGCTCATTCTTAATTCCAAATCTTGCCATGTGATTGGCTGAGACATTCTATCTTAACCAATTAGAGGCTTAGTCCTGGAATTCGGAGTTAGAACGAGACCGTTCGTTCTAACTGTTATTGAAAACGAGCTCTAAGTTATCGATAGATTATCAAACCAAAGTACCATAAGTATTTAATTGTTAACCAATGTAACAAGTCTGTAGATAATACAATATTAAGTCTCTCTGTTATGTGTAAATTTCATTGAAATGCATGGGTATAAAAACGGAGATGAAGAGATCAATAAAACAATGAGCATTACAGGCTTCAAAGTGAGGAAAGAAACAGATTTAAGGCATACAATGTGTAAAGTCTATGGTCATGTCGTGCCACAAACCGCTTCAATCAAATTCAACTAATTACTGGTTTTTCTCTCCGAGTCGAAAAACTATTTTTTATCTACTTTGCTTGTATACTCAGCGTCAATGAAAAGTCACCAGGTACTAAAGTTGAATAATTTTCACCTTGCCACAAGAGAGAAATTTTCAGTTATGTTGAACGTTATTATACTCATTTCCCGACCCGTATCTGAAAAATTTCACGTGCTTGCACATCTGAGTAGTCCATCTTAATTTGCACGTGCAAAAATGAATTCTAATCAATTTTCTGAAGGCAAACTATCCAAAGTTAACTTTCTTTTCGTCTCTTACCTTGTGACTTTTCATTTACGCTGAGTATACATTTATTCGCCCAATTTTCTGTCTAGTATCTTCTTTTTTTAAAGATGTCAATAAAATGTTTTGTACGAATTCGATTATCCATTTGCTGTAAAGACTTTTCCAATAAAGAAACCCGTTCACATGAATAAAAAAGATAGGCAGTGTGGTAGGCACCGTTGGAAAAGGAGCAATCGCTTTTGTTACAAGCATTTGCTTCTTTTCCCACGATGCTTGTAAAATCTGTCAAAGTTAAGAAATTGGAAGTCTCGTATTTGTAAAGAGTTGTGTTTAAGCCATCTTTCACATCGTTTGTAGGGGAAGAAAAACTTGCTCAAGACAGAAACCTCGTTATTGTTGGTATCATCAGTGGTATTATACTTTTTATTGGAATCTGTGTGGCGTCCTACTTCTTAGCCAAGTAAGTAAATCAAAGTTCTTCTTAAATTTTGTAATCGTTTACATCTTAGGCCTATATTCTTCATTAGCTCTACTGGCTGAAAGCCACCAGTGCTTATGTCATGGTGTGGTTTCCGTCGTCCGTCCGTCCGTCTGTCTGTCTGTCTATCCGTCCGTCCGTTCGTCCGTTAGTCTTTTTTCTTGTTTACGCGATAAAGTCTGCATTTGTAGTCGGATTTTCGTGAAACTTGCACAGTTTGTTTATCTCATCAATAGCTTGAACCCTATCGATTTTGAAAAAAACCTGAATATCGATATGGGAAAAGTAGCCATTTGAAGTTGAAAATTTCCACTTCTTGTTTACGCGATAAAGTCTGCATTTGTGGTCGGATTTTATTGAAACTGACACAGTTGCTTTGTATCATCAACAGCTTGAACCCTATTGATTTTGAAAAAAATCTGACCATCAGTATGGGAAAAGTAGCCATTTAAAATTGAAAATTTTTATTTCTTATACAGGCAGTGAAGTCCGCATTTTTGATCCAATTCTTTTGAAACTTGCAAAGATTATTTGGTTCATCAAGGGCTTGAACTCTCTTAAAAGTGAAGAAAATCTATGTGGAACTACGCACAATATAATTTTTAAGTTATTGACTGCTTTCTCACATGAAAAAAAGTGGAAACTTTGTCCTGCGGTGAGGGAGAAATGCATCTTAGATACTCCATTTCTAGTTATGGGAAATTTTATTGCCGATATCTAATTCTCTACAATACCCATGAACTTAAAAGTGTGAGTGTTTAAATTGAAAAACCTCAAACACTTAAAGTCTAGGTATAATTGTTCATGAGATCCAGTGTCCCACGGTACATGGATGAAGTGTAAAGTAATCAGTATACCACGGTACAATGATGGAATGTAAAAGTAATCAGTGCCCTACGGTATATAGATGGAGTGAAAAGTAAGCAGTGTCCCACGGTACATGAATGGAATGTAAAGTAGTTAGTGTCAACGGTACGTGGATGAAATGTAATCAGTTTCCTACGGTACATGAGTGAAGTAATATATGAAGAAATCGGTGTCCGACGATACATGGATGTAAAAAGTCACTGAAAAGCCATTGTTTAGTGACCATGAACCCGTAACTGTATTTTAAGCAAGTACCACACAATCCAGTATTTAAACAACCCTTCAGAACAAGGCTTTTGTAAACCTTGTGGGCAAAGGAGAAAATGCTGGTAACCAGCATTTCCTCCTTTTCCAACAAGGTTTTCCAACCTTTCAAAGACAAATCCTGAAATTTGAACCTAATTTGATTTGTCGTAAGGGAACGCTTTTAATTAGGCAAGTCTAAAACTTTGTCGCTTGACCAAGAGTTACAGTATTCTTTTTCTAATTCTCCTTATAGACGACGTCGGGAACAATTCTATCGGCGAAGAGGACAAAGAAATAATGGCAACATAGAGGATAACATTCCACAAATATATAGACCATTAATAGGCTGTGATGATATTGATGGACTCAAAAAGCAGATGGCGGGTTTCGGCATTGCCAAGGTAAAAATGTGCTGTGCCTTTCAAATGTCAAACTCTAATACATTAGGACCTGCAGATTTAACCTTTTCGTCTAACGACTGTCCACTTTTGAGAACATTGTAGCCAAAGCAAAATCCGGTCGTGATAAGCAAGCAATATCTTCGTTCAGAAACTTCCTTGGAAATGGCAAGGTCATGTGGGCTACTGTGAAATGTCTCTGTTAACTATAAGACAGCTTAGTCCGACTTTATGTGCTATTATCCCTCGGACTGCTAAGCGCGACTGACTGACCTTTCGCGGACAGCGTAGATCAAGATCAGACTGCACAGAACGTGCAGTCTGATCTTGGATCTACACCGTCCGATAAGGAGATAAATTTTCTCCCAAAATACTTTTCAAACAGTAATAATTAGGTTTTAATTATCGGCTGGAAGGTTTCATTTATTTCATTCAGCAGGATAAGGGTTATAGATAATATAGATCAAGATCAGACGGCAAAAGCGTATCAATCTGTCCTTGGATCTACACGTTCCAATGCGATGAGACTTTCCCAGCAAAAAGAATTTTGAAATGGCAATGTTTTTACTATTGCCTTCCATATGATTTATTGAGAATTTAAGGATTAACAAATTTGTGATACTAGGAACATACAAAGAAGCAGTGGAATCACGTTCACTTTAGAAAGCCAATGAAATGTAAATGTAAAGTTTGGCTTGTCTTCAAGTATTCTACCCGTATAGGATAGACTTTACTATTATAGATGATATCAACTCCAGTAAAACATGATACCAAGCTGTATCTTTATCTAGAACTGAGACGGTCGTGCCATGAGGGAATATTTAACCCTTATCCTGTTGAATAAGTGAAACGAAACTTTCAAGCTGATAGTAAAAATCCAAAATTTTGCTATATCATAAGTATTTTAAGGGAAAGATACCTTCTTCTCGGACAGTGTAGATCCAAAATCAGACTGCACGTTCTGTGCAGTCTGATCTTAGAGCTACACTGTCCTCCAGAGATTCTTGAGTCCCGCTCAGCAGCCTAAGGGTTAACATTTAAACCTACAGCCAATGCTCCTGAAGGTGCTTTTTAGATTGTGATGATTAAGAACAATCTTCAAATAGACTGAACATTTTTTCTGTTTTTGTGACATAATTATTGTGGTCCAAAAACAAATTAGAAATAAATCCATTTGAATCATTATAAGTATCGATTTTGTTTAAGATACCTATTTTTCACCCATCTTTGAGTCTAAGGGTTTAAGATTATTTAGCTACAAACCGTCCTAATTCCTGGCACTTAACTAACATCATCAAAGACGGACCTATCAAATATATCAAAGAAACACGCATAGCTATCACTGCTATCTATTTGTAAATTCTATCATGCTAATGTTCAAATTATACCCGCCGCTGGACGCCCCTCTTTACTGTTCCATCAATCATAATCCGAGCAAGTGTTCATATTTCAGATAAGCCCTGTGCGCGAGCGAGCGCGAGCGCTGTTGTCTGTTATTCAGTCCAGGGCCATTGTAGATCTTTTATGGAGCACCAAGAACATTCTTTGTTACTAAACACGATTTTCATTATGTATGGACCATACTCTGACAAAAGGGGGCTAAATGCATCTCCGTGATGCATGATACCTAGCAAGTCATCACATGATTATGGATCCATAAATTTCATTTTGTCTAACAGCCGATTGAATCAAGAGGTAGACTGGTCCTTAGAAATGCAGGAAATTGACCAATAGCAAACTGTATCGGTCCAGGTCAACCTGTGAAGAGTGCACGGAGAGCATGGCCCATATAGTTTTAACATGTCACCAGAAGATTCTCAACTCGTTGTATTTTACTGTTTCTGTGCTAACGTGCTATATCTCCTCAACTACGGGCCACCAGTACAAATCATGCCTATTCTTAACAAAGTATTCATCGTTCTGCTTTAATTAGCTTGTGTATTACGAGCATTGATGGAAAAATAGAATTGTTTGATCATCTTGTTATATGCATTTATTATATACCTTTAAGCTCCCTAAAATACAAATAGAAATTACCAGAAATTGTTCCATATCAGTCATTTACCATGCGTTGAACATAATCGTGCTCCCGGACTACTTTTGTGTATATTAATTTAACGTTTCAAATACTACACTCGTGAACTGCAGCATCACGAGTTATCATCACAAGCTTAACTCGCTTCCCGCGTTAGAACGAAAAAGAATTCATGCTATTCTTGATAGTGACAGTGAATAACGACCACTGAATACCTTGTCAGCGTTTCAGAAATTGTTTCTAAGTCACAGTAACTTTTTAATGACTGGAGGTCAATTCACCGTCATTTTTAAACACATCGATTAAGGCTGTGCAGATTTACCGTTATTTACATATTCATCCGCCATTTATAAATATTATGCAGTTGGATCGGATTCGACATCTGGTCTCATCCGACGTACCTCTTTACACACGCAACTGGACATAATCCGACCAACCAGAAATGCAGACTGCTGTAATGTTCCATTTGTATGTCATTTCAGGGAACCCAGACTATAGAAACATGTTTTATTGGTAACGACAGAGAAAATGTTCGCCTATACGTCAACCCGATGACGGGTTACCAGAAAGGAAAGAACGAGAGGAAGCCAGCGGTGTCATTAGAGAGTGCTCCTAGACCCACTTATAACGGTAGTAACGAAAGTTTGGACAAACCAAAGCCAGAACATCCAGAGAGTAATAGTGATAACAATGCAAAATCTAACCCTGGAAGTAAGAGAAATAGTATTAATAATTCAGCTTCTGACGGGGGACCTAGTGAAATATTTAAACTTATGAATGACTTAAATCCCAAAAAGAAATCAGCTGGTGCTGATAGCCCTAAAAACACTGGTGCTAACAAACCTAATATACCAACAACTACAAGTCCAACATCCACAAAACCTCCAGCATTTAATCTAGACACAGACAGCGATGACGAGATTTTGAACGATGTAACACCGCTTACACCGCTACACATTAGTGAAGATGAGGATAATAATTCTGAATTCAAAAAGATAAGACCTAAAACTAATGTTGATAATACTGGAAACAACCAGACAAAAAAATTAAATGAGCCGCCGAGGGGAAGTAGTAGTAGCAAAAATGACGTAAAATCAAAGCCATACCCAGCTAAAGAGCCGCCACCGCAGTTGCAACCAAAGTCGCTACAACAACATCAGCAACCACCAAAACAACCAAAGCCTAATCAGCAACAACAGCCTAAACAGCCACAACAGCCTAAACAGCAACATAATTTAAGCCAACAACAGCCTAAACAACAACAGCCTAAACAACAACACCAGTCAAAACAACAACACCATTCTAAACTACAACAGCAACCCAATCAACAATCAAGACCTCAACAGCAACACCCTCCAAAACAACAACAACAACCATTACCCAAAGCACATCCAACGACTAGACAAGAACAGCCACAGGCTAAACAACAACCAAGACACCCATCACAACAAGGATCACGTCAGCCTCGGTCTGACAATAAACAACCTCTTAAACAAAACGAGGCTAGAGCCTCGCCTGGGGATAAACTTTATGCAAGTACAAGTTCAAGCGGTTACAGTGACTCTGATAGTTCAACTACAACTGAAGGCTGTGACTCGCCTAACACAGCATTTATGAACTCACAGGATTTATCTGAACCGGCTCCGGCAGAATCGGGAAATCAATGGAATGAGCGCGGGTCTCCAGAACCACGCATTAGTAAGGCTTCCTCTAGATACAAGCCACCCCCAGACATAGGGGTTGGGCGTGAGCAATACTACTCAACATCAGGAGCCTCGCCTGGAAGAAAAGGAGCCGGGGTTCGAGATTACGGTAGAAATTTCAGACAGTCAAGATAAAGAAAAACGTTTTAAGATCGAACATAGTCACCACTATCTCGATGTTTTGAGACAATTATAGGCATTATAAATGAGCCATGCTCTTGCAAAAGCGGGATTTAATACATCTCCGTGATGCATGATCTACAGCAAGTCATCATATAATTAAGGGTCCATAAAGTCCATTTTGTCCAACAACTGACTGCATCATGAGGTGGTCTAGTCCTTTGATACGCAGAAAATTTGATCAATAGCAAAATGTTTCGGCCCAGGTCAGCCTGCGCGGAATGCGCAGGCTGACCTGGGTCGATACTTTTTGCAGATGCATAAAGCCCCATTTTCACAGAGCACGACTCAAATATTTTTCCTCTGCTGGAGGCTCAAACTTTTGGCAATCAAAGTTGAGAAAGAGCAACAGGTATTGGTCGTTTCATTTGTAAGAAATCCGTTCTTACTGGCCTACACATCTTGCGATTTTTCGAAAACTTATCGTCGTGTATATTTCTTAAAACTTCCTCTTTTCACTGCAACGTCTAACGTTATTACATAATGCTTTTGACTGCAGTAGCGGCAGATCATTTATAAAAACGGGCTTTGCATTTTTGAGAAATTTCCAAAATGCTTAAATTCTGAATGTGCGAATTTTTTTCTACCCTCGGATATTTTTCTGGGCAAGTGAAATTTGTTTGCTCGCTTACTTTCTTTATCTGCCTAAATCTTCAACTTTTTAGATTTCAAAATTGTAAGTGATAAGTCCAACTTTGATATTTATATGGGTCAAACCGTCATTTATATGATAAATGTGTCGTGCTCTGTGAAAAGGTGTTTTGATGCATCGACCCATGTCAGCCTTTGTAGTCCGCGAAGGCTGAAGCGGGTCGAAGCTTTTTGCTAATCATACGTTTTGTGCAAGCCCATTCTACCTCACGATTCAGTCGGTTGTTAAACAAAACAGATTTTATGGATCCATAATCATATGATGACTTATTTGGAATAATACATTATTAAGGTGCATTAAATCTCCTTTTGTCAGAGCGCCACTTAAATGTGATTCTGTTTTCAGTTAACTGGTCAGCTATGTTTAGTATCACACTAATGACAATGCATTTAGTGGTTATTTTTTCCTTTTACTTTTTCGCTGCCAATCTCATAGATTTTACTGTGTATCCGAGGTCAAAAAAATACATTTCTACTGCACGTTCTGTGCAGTCTGATCTTGATCTTTGCCGGCGGCAAGAGCTATTGAAGCCCTCACCGGCAGTAAAAGATTTATTTTTGGTATTTATATTTCGAGTATTACAGTGATAAACAAAAAAGAACAAGTCTGTGTGCTGTTTAATCGAAGTAAAGATGGTTTACTACCTTTCATTTATACCTTTCTTTCTTTTTTACCTCAAGATGCGTATTTGTAGCAGATGATGTCCTTGTAAACCTAGCGTAGTCAACCTGAATTAGTTTGAAATACATTTAAAAATTGTGAGGACTTGGTAGCGAGAGAATAAAATGTCTTTTTTTTTGTCGAAATTTTCTTCAAAAATCAACAATGATTTAAATCCTTCAGTAGTACAGATCAAATCCGATACCCGGTAATTGTTACTGACAAAGTATCGGTTATTGTTGTCTGAACTCTTTACCATTAATTTAGAAAAATCTAAGAATAAAGTCTTACCAAATTCAAAAGCATTCGCAGACAACAAAACAAATGCACCTCAAAAGACGAGATTAGTCTGTGAAAGAGTAGGAAAACACCAAGGGAGAGGTAGAAGTGCTAGTTTGGCCTCTCCCCATAGTTTTAAAAGCCTTTCCCAGGAACGTTAAAACATGGGCTTGTTTGGTGAACAGTAAAACGACCTTTTTCAGATAATTGTACCACTTGGTAGGCGTTGTTTTTTCGAATGTATTTATACTATTTCGATTTGTGATTTTGAGTCTATCATTTATGTTTTGAATGGTATGGAAGTAAATCAAGCAACAATTGGTCCTTTCGATTTATTTCGGATCTTTTCTGCAGGTAAAGAATTTTGATTGTAAAAGTACTTTTTATGCAGCTATGATAATGCGCTGTTTGGTGTCATAGCAACTATACATCAGTAAGAAAGTATGACCCTACCCCCTTGATAAAACAATACATGTAATGTCTGTTTTCTAGAAAATAGAAGAAGTCTTTAAAAACTTTAAACTGGAAGTTTACAAACATTACTAAATCTTGCTGTCATCTGATGACTGAGTGTATGGACTTTCATGACTTGCAAAAGGACAACAATTGTTGCTTTATTTATTTTCAAGTGAAGAGAAAATCATTCCAGATACTTTCAGTGTACATAAACATTTTATTTATGGTGAAATTATGTTGTACATATATGAGTCATGCTCTGTGAAAAGGAGGTTAAATGCATCTGCAAAAAATTTCGACCAAGGTCGAAACTTTATGCTAGTGGTCAATTTACTGCATGTCAAAGAATCAGTTTGCCTGTAGATTTAGTTGGTTGTTAAACAAAGTGGCCTGCAACACGCAAAAAGGGGCATTCGTACATTTGCGTAAAGTGTCGTCTCTGATCAGCTTGCGCAGTCAGCGGAGGCTAAATCCGAAACGACACTTTCCGCTTTTATGTAATTTTCTGTTTTGAGCAAGTCTACTGTAGCACAAAATCTAATGTAGTCGTAAAGTGCCGTCTCGGATTAGCCTGCGCGGACTGCGCAGGCTGATCCGAGACGACACTTTACGCAAATGTCCGAATGCCCCTTTTCACGTGTTGCAAGCCAAAAGTGGTTGGTGGATCAAGAATCATGTGATGACATGCTTGGTATAAAGCATCACGGAAATGCATTTAACCCCCTTTTACCAGAGTGCCGCTTGTATCACTTAATATTAGTAAACTAATGTGTTAAATTGTATGCTTTATTTTTAACTTGTTGCCTCCACTAGGATATTTTTGTTTGAAATCAAAAGCTCTGATTTTAGTTGATCACTTTTAAATAAATTGCTACCTCGAGAATCAACAGTTTAACTCTTTACAACACGAAAAAATGTTCGACTTTTCCAAATTAAAAGCAATGACAGATGACAAAGTAAATAAAGGGGAAAGTTTGCTGATGTATTGTATCAAACTGTAGAAAACATTGTGGAAAAAAGGAGGAAATGCTGGTTACCAGCCTTCTTTTTCAACAATGTTTTCAAGAGCCTCTTTCCTTGGGAACTTTAAAACCCGGGTTTGTGTGGTAATGGTTAATTTAGATAATTGTCAAAGCAATATTATAATTATCTATGTGAATCATCGCACAACAACTGACAATAAATACTTGTCAGTGTCAAAATCCGGATAAACTTTATTAATCTTTTCTATTTTTTTTTAACGTAAAGATCGGAAAATTTCCATATATCTGTCTTGTCCGTGAAGCATGAACGAAAGTCTTGAAATTTAACGTTATAGAACTAAAGTTGAAGCTTAGTATAGTGTAACGCTCTTCAACATTCCATGTTTAATATTTGCGAATCCGTTAAGGTGAGAGCATACATGTAGGTATTTAGAAACAGATATGAATTTTCTTATGGCATCCTTAAAAATTTGATAATTTTGAAATTTGAAAAATTGCATAAACTTAACCGAGGTGCTTTTGTTTACTTAGGCTCTTTAAATTATCATTTATAAGTAAAAACATCTTAATTGGGTCCTGCGTGGCTCAGTGGTAAAGTGTCGGGCTCGAAAACAGGAAGCGGTGACAACACTGGTCAGGCACTCTGCTGGTGAGGCCATTCGAGGAAACGCTTGGGAAAAGTGATGTGTCGCCGTGAAATTATATTATTATGACCTGAATACCGCTGCAATACCAGCGTATTTAACGTCGTGAAAAAAGTTTTTTGATTGTATTTTTCGGTTTACCAGAACTATGTATACGAATGCTGACAACCATGGTCATGTGGGCGGGCACTGTGAAGCTTGCGTTCTCTGCTGGTGAGACTATTCGTGGAAACGCTCGAAAAATTGAGCTGTCGCCGTAATATTACATTACCTATTTTTACTTGAATACCGCTGATGTCAGCGTATTTAAAGTCTTTAAAAGTTTTTGATGGTACATTTCGGTTTCATAGAACCAACTGTAGGATTTAATGTCTATCAAGTATACAATTTGATGCAGAGGATACATTTTTATGAACTAGGTCAAAATAGATTTGAAGTGAAGGCTACCGTTTATCCCATTTACATGTTTTATAAAACATAGGCACTTTGTTAGAAAAAAAAAAAAACAGTTTATTCCAATCGTCTAGATTGATGAAAAAACAACACTTTTTTATACAGAAATGTAATTTCGCCGTTTAAATAACTCGATGAGTATAAATGCACTAATACCCTAAATTGTTGTAAATTATTGACTATGTATAATGCTCTGTGAAAATGGGACTTAATGCATCTGCAAAAAGCATCGACCCAGGTCAGCCTGTGCAATCCGCGCAGGCTGACCAGAGCCGAAACGTTTTGCTATCTGTCAATTTTCTGCATGTCAAAGGACCAGTCTACCTCAAAACTCAGCCTGCTGTTAGACAAAATGGAATTTATGGATCCATGATTATTTGATGACTTGCTTGGTTATCTGGCATCACGGAGATGCATTAAGTCCCGTTTTGCCAGAGAATGGCTCGTATATATATATTTTATTGGTTTACCTTCATAATGCTCAGTAAGCAACGTGGATAATTTCAGGCTTCAGGAAGAGCTCAGTTGTTACAATTTCTTGGCTTCTGTCACCGGTATATCACAAAAAATCAAGATCAGACTGCACCTCTTGTGAAGTCTGATCTTATCTACATTGTCCTCAAAGGTATTATGGTGTCGCTTTCATCATCGGAAGGATCAACTCTTTTGGCGTCAAAAGTAAAAAAGAAAATGCTTTTTCTGTGGACGGCATAGATCAATATCAAACTGAACAGAACGTGCAGTCAGATCTAGGATCTATACTGTCACCTTTCTTCAGTCAGTGCTCTAAGATAAAAATATTACTGAGTTTCTTCTGAATGTATTTCCAGCCGCTGTAAAATGTTGACTTTATGCATTTGGCGCTGACATAGTTATTATTAATATCAAGTAGCTATTTTCTGGCCAAAGAAGGCTTAATGCATCTCTGTGATGCATGATACCATGCAAGTAATCATAGTATTATTGACCCATAAAATCCATTTTCTCTAATAACCGACTGAATCATGGGGTAAACTGGTCCTTTGACATGCAGAAAATTGACCAATAGCAAGAAGTTTTGGTCTAGATCAGTCTGTGCAGGTTGACCGGAATCGATACTTTATGCTTTAAACCCCATTTTCATAGAGCATGGTCCATTTCTATAATAATGCTTGCAACACGCGAAAAGGGGCATTGGGACATGTGCGTAAAGTGTCGGATCGGATCAGCCTGCGGACTGCGCAGACTAATCCGAGACGGCACTTTACGACTACGTTAGATTTTGTGCTACAGTAGACTTGCGCAAAACAGAAAATTACATAAAAACGGAAAGTGTGCTACAGTAGACTTGCGCAAAACAGAACATTACAGAAAAACGGAAAGTGTCGTTTCGGATTTGCCTGCGCGGACTGCGCAGGCTGATCCGAGACGACACTTTACGCAAATGTCCGAATGCCCCTTTTCGCGTGTTGCAAGCCATATACATGGTCTGTGTACAGTTAACATACAATGTATGTACCTATATTCTATGTTTTGTTGTAAAGTTGTGCCACTGCCAATTGGAACTGTTTGTATATATAGATACGTAATAAATATATGTATATGTAGAGATGTAAATCTATTGAGTGTACATTTCAGTCAAACTTACTTCGTTAATTTATTCATCTTTGTTCAATGTTAATACTAGCGATGTCGTGTTTTATTAGATGGCAACAATTGTTATGCAAACTTTGGTCGAGAGCACGTGTCTGTTTTTATGTCTAAATTTATAAGAAACATTTCGATCTTGTCATCAAAACTAATTTACTTAACTTATACAAAGCTTTTCCCGGCGGACCTATATTGGCCAGAATACCTTTCCCGTTGGGTATTGGTATTTGAGCTACCTGTATCCTTAACTCTTTACCAAACGGCAAATTTTGGAAGAGACCAAATTGAAAGCATTTTCAGACAATAAATCAAATGTAGCAAATCATAACGTTAGTCCTTGATAGGACAGAAAACATTGTGGTGAAGAGTTAATACAACATAGGACATCGGTTGCATGCCCTAACTTGTTCCTTCGGCAGTCGGAAAACACGTTTGGTATCCGATGACCGTACCGATTTTCAAAAATACTATCATTTTTGGTAAGCCATACATGTATGTCAAACTCAGTTTTTGAACCGGCTTCCAACTTTCAAAGAATTGATAGGACTAAATTTCGACACGTGCTCGGGTCTGTCAAAGGGAAATAACTGCTGATAATCTAAACTATAATCAAACTATTGTGTGGATGTTATGAAAGATAGTGCTTTTATTGTGGGAGATATTACTATTTTATCATGATTTTACTTTGTGGTTACTTTTTGTGTGTGTCTTAAAGAAAGAAAAGAACTGCGGAAAATCCTATCTTTTACATTTATTAATGGCCTCTCTGTCATATAGATAGGAATTCTAGCCATTTACTACTATCAGACTACCATTATCAATTGTAAATTACTGACATATACTTAATCCCTTACCAAACAACCACATTTAACGACCCTGAGAAAGAAGGCCTTTTAAAACATTGTTGGAAAAGGAGAAAATGCTGGTAACCAGCATTTCCCCCTTTTCCCACAATGTTTTCTACCCTATCAAGAACAAATTTCGTCATTTGAGCCACCTTTAATCTGTCATCTGCAAATGCTTTCAATTTGGACATGTCAAAAATTTTGTCGTTTGGTAGAGATTTAATCCTTTAGCTGCTTTAGGCGGTGATCTAATGCGCGTTTGCGGACTGTGTACATCAAGATCAGATTGCACAGAACGTGCAGTTTTATTCTGAACCTACAGTATTTGAGACGCTGAGAATTTTCAAGCAAAGATACCTTTGAGATCGCAAATAGTACTTCGGTGTTTACTGTTAGGCTTGAAATGTCTGTTTAACTATATACATGTATACCAGACGATAAAATTTTAGATATTTTCGAGTTCAGAACTATTTACAGACGTCATATTTCATGTTGCTCAACTGATGGGAACTGTCTTTAAACGGATGGGCAAAATTGTAGGAAAAGAAGAAAATGTTGGACACAAGCGTTTCTCCTTTTCCCAAAATGTTTAAAACGCATCTCTCTTTAAGATCTTTAAAAGATGTGATAGTTTGGTAAAGGGCTAGCTTGGTTTGTAATTTAAGGGGAAATTTGTTTATTTATCGTCTGGATTATTCTCAAGACAAGGTAATTTATCAAAATGAATGTCTGAACAGAAAATTCTTGGATGTTTTCAAAGGTCTTGGTGAGAGATAACAGAACATAAAATATCGCAGAGAAAGGTCAATTTCCCTTGCATCATACAGCGACGTGGGTATTGAAATATCTTGCTGATCGGTTATTGATCCATTCAAAAAAAAAATAAAATAAAAAATGATTTTAGTTTAAAAGATATATATTTCACATCGAATGTTGAAAAAAGAAAATTCATTACAATTGTTATCACTCTCAATAGTTGCTTTCTTGAAACCATAACCAGTACTCGCGCTATATTGTGACAACTTCCAAAGGTTGGCCCCACTCGGCAGGGAATTCGAACCCCCAGCCGTTGATCTGAGAGCTCGGTAATCTACCCCTACACCATTGTCTCCGTAATATTTTTAAGTTTAAACTTAAAGAATTGATAATCCCTTTACCATACGAATCCGAGTTTTGACGAACTTGAGAAAGAAGCCTTTTTGAAAACATTGTGGGAAAAGGAAAAAATGCTGATAACAAACATTTTCTCCTTTTCCTGCAATTTTTCTTTTAGAGACAAATTGTACAATTTGAGCCACATATAATATGTCGTCTGCAAAACCTTTCAATTTCGACGAGTCTAAAATTTTATCGTTTGGTAAAGATTTAAACAATGAACAATACAATAAACTTCTGTTCTGCTCTGTTCAGTTAAACACGTGTGTGCATGAGCAATTGTCCAGAAAGAATACATTTTTGTATATTGACTTAATTTATTGACTTTTATTTTTATTATTATTTGTAAAATATGAAAATGCATTGTTTTCTTTTTATTTTAAAATCACATGTTATGTTACAAATGTTTTGCTTAGTAACAAATCCTTTAAAACTGTTCATGAAAATAAAAATAATTTTATAGCAGATTTTAACCTTTTATATCTTTTTATTTCTGTCTTTAAAATTCCTTTAGCATACAACAAACTTTCAGACTTGTTGAAATGAAAAAGAATTGCAACCAAATAATCAATCAAATGTGGTTTAATTGATTGGATTTAATATGTTCTAACGAGTAGAAAACATTGTGAAAAAATGAAAATTTTAGCATTTTTTCTTCTCCTACAATGTTTTCATTTGTCCTTTGCTTCAGGGTTGTAAAACACTGGATTATTTGATAAAGGGTCCCGTTTTGTCCAACTGAATAGAATCGTTTGTCCACCTGTTTGAGTAGAGTTAACTCTTTCGGCACCAAATAAATAAACCCGACCTCTTTTGACGGCTCTAAATACAATCCATTGAAACTTACAAAGATTTCGATTGTATAGGCTTGACTACACAAGCGGACGGTATAGATCAAAGATCAGACTGCACGTTCTATACTGATCTTTGCCGTCCGCAAAAGTCACTGTTTTCGCCGACAGGGTTAAACTGCACAAATCCACAGCAAACCAGAGAGGCATTAAGTCGAAGTAATGAACAAAATAGCTGACAGAGATGACCCAAAATCAGACTCCATTCTATGAGTGGTCTAATCTTGATCTATCTCGCGTGCAAAAGCTACTCATGTCTCCTGTCATGTCAAAAGGATGAACCAAACAATCAATTGACTTGTTTCAGAATTAACCCAATACCTGCTACACAAGTAAAATGAAACTTTCAAGCTGATAGTAAAAACCTGAATGTTACTGTATCAAAGTTATTTTTGGTAAAAATATCTCCTTATCGGACAGTGTAGATCAAAGATCACACTGCACGTTCTGTGCAGTCTGATCTTGATCTACAATGTCCACATGAGGTCCTTGAGTCGCACAGAAGGGCTTATACAACGTCCAATGCAAAATGCAATGCCTAACACCCAAGAAAGATAACTACGTGGTAATTTGTTTTACGTAATTTGAGTCATCTCCCTTCTACAACGAAAAGTTGCGACAGTGGTGTAAGTATCTTGCACTTGGACCAACATGACTAGATCAACCTAGGGTCGAACTAAGTCTATCTGATAACCTGATCCCTGGATCACACAGGTTTCCCTACTGACGAGAGAGTTCACCGATTTCTTGATGATTCTACCATTAATGTTCTACAATTTGACGGATTTGCCAGCGCTTTAATTGTCTCTATAGTCTGCGGATGAACCGTAACCTTGGATTTATGTAGTATCGAAACAACCAATACAGTGTATCATTGTTTGTGTGTGTGTGTGTGTGCTTTTTTTTTTACATAAAAAGGGTAGATACAGGTACGTTGTAAAGGTCTTTCAAAACCTTATGTACGGATTGGGTATGGATATACTTTTAGTCTTATCATTAGCTCTGATCTACTCTGTCCGGTAAATTCAAGTGCAGTGTGTATTCTAAAATAGCAGCAGCAACGAAATTGCCTGTTTACCTTGCAATAGGCCATTCATTCTCTTGACCGATTCACTACCATTAATGACATAAAAGCAAAAAGAGTACTACGTGTATTCACTCAACAATTTCTTTTTTACTGTACCCATTACGATACATAATAATATTGCATGATTCACAGTACAAAACATTCAACTTTCCTAGGGATAACTCTCTCTCTCTCTCTCTCGCGCGCGCGCACGCGCGCGCGCGCAAGAAGATTCAATCAAGTTTTGAAAACAAAATTTGGAAACGCACATAAAAGGCTAGCAACAGGCATGCGAATCAAAATTGTTTTAGCTTTTTTTTTTATTCTTAGTTATATCATAAAAAAATCTTTACAAACGTAGAAAAACAAACTTACAGAATGATAAAGTTACGAATGTAAAAAGGAATATTCTAATGCGTCAGCTTACAATCCCGCGTTATAATGAAACCATGCAAAAACCCTGGAGAACTTTTTCCCCTTCAGGATTTCTAATAGAACAAGGTTACGTTTGGTGAACGGTTAAACAATTATTTAAAAGGAAACCAGTAAAACAATTAACATGCCGAGTGTCGCTCTGGTACAAGGGGGTTTGAAAGTATATTCGCAAGGCATTTTATAAAGCGAGTTGTT
Source organism: Hippopus hippopus (assembly GCA_946811185.2). Taxonomy (NCBI): domain Eukaryota; kingdom Metazoa; phylum Mollusca; class Bivalvia; order Cardiida; family Cardiidae; genus Hippopus; species Hippopus hippopus. The sequence continues at coordinate 54,364,742 of OX328096.1, forward strand.
GCATTTTAATGATTTTATAGGTTCGTTTTGTTTACAAACCGGCTAATTCACGAAAATCAACTCTTTACCAAACAACAAAATTTTAGACTTGTCCAAATTGAAAGCATTTGCAGATGACAAAATAAATATGGACTCAAAAATTGAAACTTGACTTTAGAAGAGTAGAAAACATTGCTGGAAAAGGAGAAAATGCTGGTTACCAGCATTTTCTCCTTTTTCCACAATGTTTTCAGAAGGCTTCTTCCTCTGGGTCGTAAAAACCAGGGATTGTTTGGTAAAGGGTTAAACAAAAGCAAAAAGTTTCAACCCAGGTCAGCCAGCGCAGAGGCTGATATTTGTGGATGATTTTTGGAGATGCATTAAACCTTCTTTTCACTAACATTTTTAATCCTTTAACTGCATCATATATCGAATGAAAATTTTCAACAAGTAGTAAAAAGCTAATTATTGCAATTCTTCATTTTTTTTCAACGGAAATATTAATCTCACCGTCTTGGACAGTGTAGATGCAAGATCAAAATTGTACGTTCTGGGCTGTCTGATTTTGATCTTAAACAACACTGTCCAAAAACTCACACTGGGTCGTGGTTAGTATACTAAGAAGTAACGTATTTGACAATACGGACACACTTTTAAAGAAGTCACATGTTAGCTATTGGCCGCTAGACAACAGCACAAGGTTGCCCAGCAACAGGCCAGAAGGCAGCAATCTTCAGCAAGCTCTTCATCTCGACGTCGTCTGTCGTCTTCTTTGTACACTACACTGTAACACAAAAATGATGTCTGTTAAAGCCAGTTGATGATAATTTAATCATGCAGTCTACACTGTAACACAAATATGATATCTGTAAAAGCTAAATGATGAGAATTCAAACATGTAGCTTAAAGCTTTGGTGTAACAAAATAACTACATAGACATATCCAATCAAGAAAAAGATCCGCAAATATTGCAACATAAATGAGCCATTTGTGAAAAGGGGGTTTAACGCATCTCCAAAAAGGGTCGGCCTGCGCAGTTCGGCCAGGCTGACATGGGTCGAAACGTTTTGCTATTGGTCAATTTTCTGCATGGAAGAGGACCAGTCTACCTCAGGATTTAGTCTGCTGTTAGACAGACATGCATTAAACCCCCTCTCTCAGAACATGACTTAAATGCTTCTTTTGACCATAAAATCTCTACAATGGCAGACAGTATAGATCCACACTCAGGCAGTACAATTTTCTTGCTCATATCCTTTAAACTTCATATAGTTAAACACAAGGTCTAGACTAAGAATGATTGAACTGCAAGATGTTGAAATATTTGAAATCAAAGAAGTTTCATTTATGCGATCTTTACAGTTACTGCACATTGCTAAGGTACTTACAGCTATATGACTCTTTCCAGATTTCACTTTTTAACCCTTTGCCAAACAATTCCTGGTTTTAACGTCCCTGAAGAGGAGCCTTTTGAAAACCTCGTGGGAAAAGGAGAAAATGCTGGTAACCAGCATTTTCTCCTTTTCCTACAAGGTTTTCTGCACTTTCACTGACAACTACCATCATTTCAGCTAAATTTGATATGGTGTATGCAAATGCTTTCAATTTGGACCAGTCTAAAACTTTGTCGTTTGGTAAATAGTTAAGAGAAAATGATTGAAAATCGTACTGTTGTACCCATTATCGTCCAAACACGATTCAACATGCCATCGGAAGAAATCTATAAAACACATTGTGGAGAACAACGATTGCTTGTAACATGCAGTTAGTTTAATTTAAGCATATTTTTTTACATCGATTGAGAAACACGTTCTTTCAACTTATACTAATCTTTCTCGATTCTACTTCCTGGGACCTACACCAGTACTCGCGCCGATTGTGCATATGGCTAGCCGCAGTAGAATGAAATACATTTTCTATCTGAACAATACCAAAATTGACACCCGCTTCCGGATATCGAACTCGGGACTTTATGACTACGAGGCCGACGCTCTACCTCAACCACGGATACCACTAATATGCAGTTGGCTCTTTCCCTTGTTTTTAACATTTTATTCTAGATACGCGTTGTTTATATCCTGCAAGAACGTCTTCCTTGTTCGATATGTACTTAGTTTTGTTTGGTCTGAAACCTGGTTGTACAGCACTGGGTAAATTTCAACAATATCTTGAGCCATACTCTGTGAAAAGCGGGTTTCATGCATCCCCGTGATACATTATACCAATTAAGTTATCACATAATTAATTATGTGTATACATGTACATGTATCCATAAAGCCACTTAAGTCTATTGATCGACTTGATCTGGGGGTAGAATGGTCCTTAAACGTGCATAAGATTAAATAATTGCAAAAAGTTTCGATTCATGTCAGCCTGCGCGGACTGCGCAGGCTGACATAAGACGATACTTTTTGCAGATGCATTAAACCCCTTTTTTCACAGTGTTTTGCTGACTTACACTGTGGTCTGTTGAGGCTGCTGATAAGATGGTTGGTATGGTCCTGGGCCAGGTTGTGGATATCCTGGATATTGTCCCTGTGGGTATGGTGCAGTGCCATACTGTCCCCCTGTGGTACCATATGGTGGGGGTTGATTGGGATATGGGGCTGAGGTGTTAGGGTAACTCATGGTAAGTTAGTTAAAATGAATGTTTCTTTTTCTTTTTTCCGTCTTTTCAACAGGCTGTGTTTACGTTCTGTATCAAAATGCCCTGAAATGAACGAACGCTTTTTTCATCAATATATATATTCAAAATGAGTCATGACATTGAAATGACTTTAAAGATACATCTTTACAGCACAGAGAGTAAACAAACGTTGTTAACACTTTACAGTGTGTAAAATCTAGTAAACTTTGTAAACATATATAAAAAATCGATAGAAGGTGTATGGGATAAAGAAGCTGTAGGGATTTGTCTTCGATTCAAACCGGGAACTGTTGTTGTGATGTCTATGGCTAGCCGCAGTAGAATAAAACGCATTTTCTATCTGCCGTAACCTGTGCAACCTTGCAACCATCGGGGTCAATATTTGGCATGAAGATATATAATCTTGAATGATCATAGTTTCATAACATAAAGATGAAACTGGTTAAAAAACTGGATGAAAACGAGTAAAGATGTATCTTTAAAACAGTAGTCATTGTTGAAGATACAGAAAACAACTAAAAAAAATAACAGAAACGACAGTCTTTCTCAGAGAAAGAAAGATGGTTTTGGGAAACCCAACACAGATCATGACAAGGATAAATAGGTGATACATACATAAAGTGAAAGGGCCAGACTGACCAAGTAAAGGCCCGCAGAATGTCGGACCAGGCATTTACTATTATCTTTTGGCAATCACAAGTTTCAATCAAAAAACAAACAGTTTTACCCGATTAGTCCAAGACCCACCACCTCCTGGTGTTGTGACAAATAGTGACATATGACAGAGAAGGTCGCAGAGGATGACTGGTTTTGTGATTTATCTCTGTGTACAATATACAGTAAGATAAACCCTCCGACCGGGTGATCAGGGCAGAACCTCCTGACCCTTTTTTCAGTTTAGATAAAGGACAAAATGGCTTGTTGTTAATAACCATTTTTTAAGAAGGTTCTTGGTCTTATTCTCCAGAATTTTCTAAATTTGAAAGTAATACAACTTCTGATTGGCTAAACCAAATGGTTTAGCCAATCAGAAGTTGTATTACTTCCAAATTTAGAGAATGCTGGAGAATAAGACTAAGAATGTTCTTAAGAATGGTTTGTGCATACGGACCCCGGGAACGATCAAAAGGCCATGCATCAATAAACACGGCCCTGATTTTAAACAATACGAGATGAGACCTATGACAAACAGGTAGACACAGTGTAGGGTCTTACCACTTTTACTGCGCGACAGTTGACTTATTTCTAACCCCATCCCCCACCCCCACAACCAGCTGAATAAGGAAGTCTTAACCAATCATATTTTGGAATTTTGAGTTGGAATAATGCTAAAACTTATAGGTTGATACGAACTCGGGTCTGCTACTGTGAAGCAATGATAGGACTACTCGTAAATCAATGTCTTATATCGCATGACAAGTAGGTAGACACAGTGTAGGGTCTTACCACTTTTACTGCGCGACAGTTGACTTATTTCTATCCCCATCCCCCACCCCCACAGCCAGCTGAAGAAGGAAGTCTTAACCAATCATATTTTGGAATTTAGAGTTGGAATAATGCTAAAACTTATAGATTGATACGAACTCGGGTCTGCTACTGTGAAGCAATGATAGGACTACTCGTAAATCAATGTCTTATATCGCAATTATCTACGACGTATATTTACTTTTACGCAATGATTCGAGTTCTTGTAGGCCGGGGTATTCCCAATCGACCCCTCTTCGTTCCCAAGAGACCTCATCCTAACTCTCTTGCTGCAAACCCATACATTCGATATAAGCAATGCTCTGTGAAAAAAGGGCTTAAAGCATTGCAAAAGGTATCGATTAAAGTCGGCCTGCGCTGCCGGCGTAGGCTGACCTGAGCCATTTTTTTTTGCTTTTGGTAAATTTTCTTCTTGTAAATAACCATTGTGCCTTATGACTCAGTCGGTTGTTAGACAAAATGGATTTTATGGATCCATAATTATGTGATGACTTGCTTGGTGTCATAGATCACAGAGATGCATCAAGCCCCCTTTTGCCAGAGCATAACTCATATTTACAAGAAGAACAAGGTATGGTCATATCCTTCAGCCTATCAATGAAACTGAATGTATTGCGTCACATGTACAATCCCCTTTCTTATCATGTCGTTTTACCATTGAAATACTTTGCATGACTTCAGTTGCTTTTGTGTAAATCAAGATCATGTTACAGAGAAGTCAAATCTTAGACGGGTCTAAAACTGTATAGCCTGGGTAAGAATCAAATTGAGCTTTATATACTCAGCGTCAATGAAAAGTCACCAGGTACTAAAGTTGAATAATTTTCACCTTGCCACAAGAGAGAAATTTTCAATTATGTTGAACGTTATTATACTCATTTCCCGACCCGTATCTGACAAATTTCACGTGCCTATGCCTTTGTGCTTCACGTTGAATCTGTAATAATGTGCTAGAAAAAAAAAATATAGCTATTTCAGGAATTATGCCCTTTCATCAATCCAGAGTAAATTGTGATTGACTACCTGGTGACTTTTCATTGACGCTGAGTATACTTAAAGCAATGTCAGTATGATAGAAATGCATAATTTTCATTAACTGAAAGACCCAAACAATCTAAATCCGAAACAATTTTCGTCAGACTGTCTGATGAAATATCAGAAAAGGTAGAAACAATATCAGGTGGCTGGTTTTGTGTAGTCTGATCTTGATCTGGCAGGAAAAAATATAGTATTGCTCCTCCGCGGCTAATTGTCATAAAGGCCCGTTATCAGAAACGATATTTACGTATATATGAGTATGACTCATTCATCTGATTGCCTCCTGCATTGACATTTTTTCCCTCGTTTTTGCAACTGCACTACTTTCGAAAATATTGTGAAAAAAAGAAGAAATTGCTCGTGACGAGCAATTTCTTCTTTTGTCACAATAATTTCAAAATTGTCTAAGCATGAAGCCTTCACTAGTGTTGAATATCATTTACAAAAAGGGGTTCAAAGAAACGTGCTCCTTTTTTTTTCAGGGGTTATGAGGTGATAAGGAAATGGCTATGTGGTTGATAACGATAATAAATAACCTATCCCTTATTTCTTTCCGTTTTCAAACGGTACTTTAGAACGATTGACATAGTTTTAAGCAGGAATAAACAGTCCGTCATCACAAAAATAGTCTTTTTCCCCGTTAAAAAGTACAACAAATCGCAACACCAGTTTTGAAGGTCGCGTGCTAACCGCGATTTCATTAATCTATCTTTAACTCAAAGGAAATATTAATAAATTAATATTATCTAAATTTTTGCAAAAGCTGACAAAAGCTTACATCCGGGTTTGTTGTACATGATGGTTCAGTACGTTTCCACACAATCTCGAGTTTAAACGACCTTTAAAATCGTTTGAAAAGATGGTCGAAATTTTAACCCTTATCCGCTAATTAAGTGAAATGAAACTTGCAAGACAATAGTAAAAATCCAAATTTTGCTATTTCAAATGTATTTTTGGGGAAAGAGATCTCCAAATTGGACAGTGGAGATCCAAGATCAGACTGCACGTTTCGTGCAGTCTGATCTTGATCTGCACTGTCCGCACAAGGCACCTAAGGGTTAAGGAGGAAATGCTGGTAACCAACTTTTTCTCTTCCGATGTTTTCTACCCTTTCTAAGGCCAACCTTAACATTTGAGTCACATTTAATTTGTCGTCTGTAAAACATCTTGTAAAAAGTTTTCAAAATATGGTTGGCTGTACTGTCAGTGCTTTGATTCCATATTGTATCAATACAATAAATAGCGAGTGCTTGTCCCGAACATACTCTCAACGCAACAGTACGAAGTCCTCTGTCTTCATAGCGTACTTGAACGTATACGAGACTTCTCGTATATGTACGTGGGCACGTTTTGGACTTTGAACCTCTGTCTTGAGTACATAAACAATGGAAGATGGTGAAGTTAGTTCCCTTACCGTACGAAGACGTCCCTCATCATATGATAATAAACAAATACATGTATATCGTTCGAACTGAATGACATTATTTGATGTCCAATTTGGACAAAGTTCTCAGGTTGAACTTAGGCATACGTATATATCGTAGTTTATCGTTGACTTATACCGTAATTGTACGTAATGAGAAATGACAGTTTACACTTCTAAAATGATAATATACATGAAGGTTCATGAATTCGTAGACCACTAGCAATTCGTGATTTGAAACATTCTGGGAGTTTCTCGAACTAGATCGTAATGTGCTTTGGTAATATCTTCATGTGGTCTTATAAATATTTAGTAGTCCTTATTTTCTCAGACCCTCAGGCTGATGTATATATATGTAGGCCTATACAGGATAAGATTTGTCATATTCGTCCATCAATCCTACTATTTCTTCATTCTTTAAGGCACACTGGCTGCCTAATGTGAACTATTAGGGGTCAAATTGCTGGCGAATTTAAACCCTAACATTTAGAGTGGATATTATTACAGATCTGACAATTTTTTACAGTATGGTCTGTCATAGTTTCAGTTGCTGGCAGAAAAATTCATCTTAAAACAAGAATTAAATTTGGCAACTTTCATTTTAGTTTTAAGATTCATTTTTCATTTTTATGAGTTATACATGTATCTATGTATCAAAAGTCTTTCTAAATAACAATGGACGGTGCAGGAAATAACAAGAGGTTGTAATGTTTGCGTCCGGTTAGTTGTAAGATTATGAAAAACACTGTATACATTTAACACATTACTCTAAAAACAGGGAAAACACTTTAACTGTATGAAACAGGAAGCTGGACAGTTGCTTGTAATCTACTTTTCTCAGTATATTTTCCAGGAAAAAAAAGTTAATTCCGGGGGCGTAAAATGTCGTCTCACATTATCATATTTACAAACACATAGTTGAAGTATTTGAAAACCGAAACTGTCTTCACTCTTTTAAAAACGTAATGGAATTTTACCATTTTAATACCATAAAAAGACAAGAAACCATTTTACACGTATCTGTATTTACCTTCCGATATTTCCTTCACCAGATAATCACCTTTGTTAAAGTTAATAAGTAAATATTTTCTTCGTTCACAGACGGAATCTAAACTTTAAAACAATTACTGTCACGTCACCATTCACAGTACAGAAACGAAAGAGCAATTTACATCCTTTATACGGATTGATACCGCGACACACAAAATAGTCCCTTACACTGATAAACTAATTGTTCACCAAACAATCCCGATTTTAATGACCCTGAGGATTAAGGCTTTTGACAACATTGTGGGAAGGGGAAAATGCTGGTTACCCCTTTTCAACAATGTTTTCTGGCCTTCAAGGGGAAAAAATCATTACATGAGCCACATTTAATTTGTCGTTTGGAAATTCAAATGAATTTGGACCAGTCTAAAATATTATCGTCTGGTAAAGAGGCAATACCGCGACACGTAAAATAGTCCTTTACACTGATAAAATTAACTCATTACCTTCTGTAGATAAAACACACTTAACTCTTTCAGCACCAAATAAATAAACTCGACCTTTTTCGACGGCTATAAATACAATTCATTGAAACTTACAAAGATTTTGATTGTATAGGCTTGACTACACAAGGGGACGGTATAGATCAAAGATCAGACTGCACGTTCTGATCTTGATCCAGGCCGTCCGCAAAAGTCACTATGGCGCCGACCTGATACATTCACCCTCTACCTAACGGCAAAACTTAAATTAAAAGCACTAACAGACGAAATATTAATTGTGGCTTAAATTAATGAATTTGACTTAGAAAGGATGGAAAACATTGTGGGAAAAGGTGAAAATGCCGGTTACCAGCAATTTCACCTTTTTCCACAATGTTTTCAAAAGTTTTTTTTTTTAGATCGTTCAAACCTGCTTAACTTATTACTTAATTGGATAGTTTTTTTTTTTTTAGCTGCCTTAATTTGTTAAATATTTCATAAAAAATTTAAAATAAAAGGCCAAGTCTAGTAAGCTTCATTTGAACAGAGAAACACTTAGTATGTAGTTTACTTTACATACTTACGTTTTGATTACAGTATAAATGTGTACATATGTAGAAGATCAGCACATAGTTATGAACATATGGTTCCGTTTTTATATGACCCAAAAAACTACAATAGTGTCACACGTATATTATTCGTATGTACATCACATGAGGAAGACAGCCAAAGTCACGTGAACAGTACAAAAACTTAAAGGCACACATTCGATTATTTCTCAAGACTCCGATATTTGGGAAATTGTCGAGTCTAATCTTAGATCTAAGATTTCGTTTTTTATCACTATGTGCAAAGGGGGGGGGGGTGAAGAAGAGAACAGAACAGAACAGTTACTTTATTCAAAATATCGACTTGAATACATAAGGTTCATCGTCGAACACATTAATTGAAAATTCATGCGTAAAGAATAGAGAAATCGTCAAATCTGCTCTACCTTTAAATAAAAATTAATCAAGTTTTGAATTATTGTAAGGATAATTAAGCTATACAGTGATGTTCAAATACTTGTGTACATGTATCTGAAACAGGTGTCGCTCACAACATGTCACAGTGTAGTACAGCAGAGCTCCCGATAAGAGGGAGTGATGGTATGCTAAATCCATTATTTCTCTTCCAAACTCTATGTTGTGGGTGCTCATTAGAAACGTCTCGATGAGACGATTCTAATGAGTACCCATAACGTAGGGTTTAGTGGAGAATTTTTTTTTTTTTTCAATTTTGAAGTCAAAATCACTCCCTCTACCTGGAGCTCTGGTACAGCAACGATAACTAACACTTCACTAAATTATATACTTTTTGGCGGGTTTCGATCACTAACCATTCTAAATTCAATTCTAAATTCCAAGACCAGCAATGGACTTGTCTGAAAGTTGTCGAGGCTCAGTCAATCAAATGGTTAGTCTTTGAATTTAAGATATCAGTAAGAAAAATCTGAGAATATTGCCCCTGATTATTTCGATTCATTCATGTTCCGACTTCAAAAAAGAGAATATTAGATATTGATTGTTATAACCTTGACATGGCGAACCCCAAACAATTAAGTAGAATTGAGAAACCGTCCATTTGCCAGAACAAGTTCAAAATCCATGTAGGAAGCTGGTAAAATAGTAAATCACTTGCATCGGTTAGATCTCCTTTTGCTGGTAGATCTAGCCCTACGACACTGGCATTAGAAAAATTAGATAGTTATCTTAAAATGGGAAGAATTATTTCGTTCATTCATTTTGATCTGTCAAACTACCCCGTGACTCAATGGCAATTTTATAAGGAGGCTTTTGAAAACATCATGGGAAAAGGAGAAAATTATTTTCCCATATTGCTTTGTATCATTTCATAGAAAAATCCCATCAATTGAGCCATACAGAATTAGTCGGCTGCAAAAGCCTTCTGTATTGAAAAGCCAAAACTTATGTAATCTTGCGAAGATGTCAGCGAAAAGAAAAAATACGTCAGTGTCTCTTTAAAGATATCGTTTACAGTTTTCAGGGAAAGACCGTCTCACATGACAAGTGACGTCACATTTCTATTTCTGGCTCACGGATTGCTACATTTACGTATATTTTGAACCATATTTAACCATGTGATTGCAATTTGAAGACGAGGTGTAGATGCACTTGCGAATGGTGTAGATGAAGATCAGACCGCAACATGCAGTCAGGTCTTAAATTAAACTGTCCGAAATTCAAGTGGTATTCCCATACGTGGCTCAATGATGAAGGTATAGGAATCGTTACCTGGAGGCTCCGTGTTCAATCCTCACTGTAGGCGATGAGTTTTTCGAGGGAATGCCATTTAGGAGTACGTCAGAGCCCTAGCCATGTATCTATTAAACCAAGGATGCACGGAAGTCAAGTTGTTGGAGTGATATGAATCAAACAATCTTGAAAGCAGGGTATAACACCATTCAATGAACTGTAAAACTAATGAAACAAGCATTCTGATAGTATTGCATAACAATACCGAGTCGCCTACCGGCCGTATATATCGCTGGCAGGTATAGTGTGTGAAACTCTGTGGAGAAGAAAGAAGGTATTTGACCCCCTTTCAGAATTATAACCATCGTGTCTGTCTTTGTATGCAATGCTTTTATGAAAGCCAGATGTATAAGCATTTTCCTTGTTAAAGTAAGTTCATTGAAGAAGTTTTACTAGGACAAGATGTGTTTGTGAAACACAAATGCCCCCGTAAAAGCAAATTTTCAGAAATATGACCTTTACCTTGTGAGATGACCTTGACCTTGTCATCAGCAGGTGTGTACCAATGAGAGGTACCAGCTTACCATGTATAAGTGTTATAACATAAGTACTTTGAATATACAGAGAAATGACTATGAAAAGTTTTGAGGATAAGTTTTCATGATAAGGGTTAAAATTGTTTACCTTGACCTTGGACATATAACCCAGAGAAGATCGGTATCAATGACAGGTACCTACATACCAAACATGAGCATTGTAAGTAAAAAAGTCGGGAAAACTGTTTTTTCAGTGAAATTTTCTAAGTCAAGGCCCGTAATTTCGTCAAAAATCAGTGGACCGTAACGAAACTCGAACTTGATCTGTAAATCATGGTGGTTGACTTACACACCAAAAATCAGCTCAATATCTGCCCGCGTTTAGAAAAAAGTCCGGAAAACTGATTTGCGTGCGGACTGACGGACAGACGGACAGAGAGACGGACGGACGGAATGCAAAACTAAAGTCCCCTTCGGCTTCGCCGGTAGGGGACTAAAAAGCTTTCTTATAGATCTACATAAACTGTCTTCATTTACATAAAAACATTCTGAAACAGTGATCTACTTCCGTGTACTGATGAAATCAAAGTGCTGAAAGTACTGGCAGCCTAGTGTACGTGGAATAAGTGGTCTTGGTAAAGCATAGTTGGTTCATATAAGATGAAGAAAATGGTCCAATTCGGTTATAAATCCGATACGATTTTTCCTGGTCTAATCTGGTAAATAAAACAGATCCGTTCAATTAGGTGACTTTACCCACCGCTCATATCCATTTACTTGTCAAAATAAAGGAAATACCATGGAAAGATTCTGTTAGTTGATCTTTGGTTGAAAAAAGCTAATATAGAGCATATCAATTTTGACAATTTTTCATTTTGCTACTTTCTAGAGTTCTCTTCTAAATAGATGAACTTGCCATGCTTTTTCATTTTCGTATCAGTTGGACAAATTCATGGCTAGATGAGACCTACAGAGTCACTTGGTCAAATCTTTGAAAAACCTTTTGAACACTCTAGATGCCACATTTTTAGTCAAACACTCATGAAAGTTTTTCAACATGTTTGTCTTGGTGACATCTTCGACAAGTTTGAAAATAGGTCATGCTAGGTCAAAAAGTAGGTCACTAGGTCAAAACTAATTAGAAAAACATTGTGTACCATCTAGAGGCCTCATTTTCAGTCCAATACTCTTGAAAACTGGTCAAAATGTTTGTCTTGATGACATCTCGGACGAGTTTCAAAATGGGTCATGCCTGATAAAAACTAGGCATCTGGGTAAATCTTCGAAAAGCCTTGTGTACACGCTCTTGAGGCCACATTTTACATGGCTAACTTTACCATGTAAATCAAACCGGATAACTGCTATTTGACCGCTATGTAAGCCAATTAAATTATAAGAGTTTGATCCCTTTGGACCGTGAAATCGATCACATACGGATTGGTATATTGACTGGAGATCTCTGCAAACCCTTTGCACTAATAACCCGAATATCGCTCTTCGAGTGCAAAGAGTTTCAATTTATTGGAAAACAACTCTGAAGGATATATCCTGAGGTTGTAAACTACTGGGGTAGCAAAATTATAAAATTCATTTTCCTTTCAGGTCTTACAATTTGACCTACCCCAAATTTTACCGAAAGAAAGCGTTTGAAAACTTTTGGTCAACGATGGAAATGCTGGTGACCAGCATTTGCTCTTTTTCCAACAATGTCTTCACGCCTTAACTGATACAAATTCGATAATTTGAGCCATATTTATCGTGTTGTCTACAAATGCTTTTAAATTGGGGAAGTCATACATTGCCAATTCCTGAAGAGTTTGAAAAAAATTAACCCCGCGGGACAAGTTTCTTATGATGGCACAAAAGCCGGGGTGGGGGGAGGGGACGAACGCTTGAAATATAACATTATGTACATATATTTATTACATCTTTGGAATTCAATCCCTGCTTTTCTTATCATTATTTTAAATTCAATCTCTGATTTTTTTCATAGTTTTATTAACAAAAATGGTACAATAGTAAAAATACCTCGGTTGGATACATTTTTGAAAAGATACCCACACAGCTAGGGATAGTACGAAGAAGTTTCTCTTGTTACAATGTTTTTGAAAACATTAATCTCTAACCTGCAGCACAGAGCTGTTACATTCTCAGCAGACAGCATTTTATTGTAATGGTTTTGTATGGCATCGTCACAAATGTATATTAGGGTCGGGTAAGTGTGGTGGGAGATCAGACCACACGGGTATCGTCTGATCTATCATGAGCAACACAACCGAATACAAATTTTACTTATTAACCTTTATGGTCGACAGATCAGTTCTGTTTTAAATAACTTCGTCACTTTTTGAGAACACGTCAGTGGTTTTGTGAGCACACGGTAGACGGAAATGAGTCTGCACATTGTGTTGAAAAGTCAAAATTATCTCCAGTGAAGTCAGAAAGCTTATTTATTGTTCTTTAATTTGGTATAATTTTCAGTCATTTAGAAAATAAACTTTTGGCCCTTTTTACAGTTTTTTAAAGCAGCTATCCTATTTTTTCTTTTTCCCTGATTGTTCGGATTGTGCCGGAGTTCCCCGATGATGACCGCGTCTCACTGTTAGATTAGACGCCTATCGGGTATCTTGATTGTGTTACGTAATGTTATACATTAACATACGGACCCCATGCTATGTGTAAGATATACAAATACCTACATGACTGCAGTTTATACCCAGATTGTTTGATCATGACAGTAACCCTGTGAAATATGCATTAAGTATCCTATAGATCTGATATAATACCAGACTTTTGATATTTATGAGATTATTTCTAAGGATTTAAAATCAAGTTTATCAAGATTTTGAATAAGGAATTCTTCATTTGCTAATTATTTCCACTCTTTAGCTTTTAGATTCAAATGTGTGATGATTAATGCCACATCAAAAGTACTTTATGCCGACAACTCACATATTCATGTTTCCTTGCTATTTTCAAGCTGATCACATGCATTTTCTCTCTTTCATGTGTTTTCAAAAGCTTTCTTTCTCAGGGTCGTAAAACCATGGGATAATTTGCTAAGGTTCTTGACTGGCAAATAAATCGAATTTTCACGTCAATAATTTAAAACTTTTTACAATATGGAGAACTTTTTGACTTCACCAGATTAAAAGCAATTTTAGACAATGAATTAGATATAGTTCAAATGATATTCTTGACTTTGAAAGAGTATAAAACATTGTGGGAAAAGAAGAAAATGTTGTTTAATATTGTGGGAAAAGGAAATAACGCTGGCTACTGGAACTTTCTCCTTTTCTCACAATGTTTTCAAAAGCTTTTTTTTTCAGGACCGTTAAAACTCGGGAGTGTGTGGTACGGGTTAAATCGATACTCCCAAAACGCCGAATTTTCTGCTGATTTCAGTCACCTGTTGATATTGCGATGTCAAGGATTTCTTTTTTTAACCAAAAAAATTTCGACATGTAGAATCGATTAGGCCCAAGATCAGACTGCTTGTGTTTGCTATTGATCTATTGAGTGCGTTTTTGATGCACTTTATAATTGGTCTATTATTGGTCTGATAAATAGTAATAATCTCAGTCTTCTTAAAAAATAGGGCGAGAAAAAAATGCAATTCAAAAAAAATCTATAGTAACAATAACAAATAAAAAACTTCGGGAAATAGCAGTTTTTATAAATCTCTAAAAAAGTTTCAACAGATGCAAATATTATAACGGAAATGTATAAAAATGATAAATATATTATAACATTGGACAATGTGTAAAAACAGGACCCAAATTCAACAGAACAATAGACAAGGTTGTCATGTCATCTGTTTTTATCTTCCTTTTATCCACTGCACAATCCTTTAGTCCAATCTTAAAATCTCACTTAACTCGATACAGCATTTTTATACAAAAAATAACGATAGTGCCGTTTTTAAACTAAAATGGACGCAAGTTCCCTTTGTAACAAATGTAAACGAATACTTAGATCGTAATCACAACAAAAAAGAGAATACTTCAAGATGTTATAGATTTTTTTCTAGAAATTTAGTTTTAAGTTATTGAGCGTCAAAAAGGTTGAAAGGGCGAATTTCTAAAACTTTTCTCTAGAAATAAGAAGGAGAATGGTCAGTGACTTTAAATCAAAATGGACGCAACTTCCCATATTGCTACAGTAATTAAAATTATATTGATGTAAAGTAGATATATTATAGAATACTTCTAGACGTTATAGATTTTTATTATTTTAGACAGAAAAACGTGTTTTAGTCAATCAAAAGTTTTTTCCTTCTGAAATCCTATGTGACGGGCCGGTATCGGAAATCCTTTTAGACCGGATTATCGATAAATTCCAAGGGGAGTAATTCTTGTTCGACCTGCACGATAAAGTTGGGGATGAGTTTATTACTCCTGAAAGTTGGTCACAATGTTTGACGAGTTTGAAAATGGGTCATGTAAGGTCAAAAAGTAGGTCACTAGATCAAAACAAATTATCTTGGAAAACTCTTGTGTACACTCTAGAGGCCACATTTTTCGTCCAATACTCTTGAAAATAAGTCAAAATGTTTGTCTTGATGATATCTTGGACAACTTCGAAAATGGTTCATGTCCGGCAAAAAACTAGGTCACCGAGTCAAATCTTTTAAAAAAATTGTGTACTATCTAGAGGCCTCATTGTCAGTCCAATACTTATGAAATGTGGCAAGAACATTTGTCTTGATGATATCATGGATGGGTTTTGAATTGGTCATGTGGGGTCAAGAACTAGGTCACTAGTTCAAATCTTAGAAAAAAAAAATCTGAAGCTCTAGAGGCCACATTTTCAGCATATCTCGGACAAATTTGAAAATTGGTAATGTCCGGTCATAATCTAGGTCACCAGCTCAAATCTTGGAAATACTCTAGAAGCCACATTTTCTCTTCAATACTTATGAAAATTGGTCAAAATGTTTGTCTTGATATCTTGCACGAGATTAAAAATGGGTCATGCGCGGTCAAAAAAACTAGCTTATCAGGTCCAATCTTGGAAAAACGTTGTGTACACTCTAAAAGCCATTTTTTCTTTTCAGTACTCATGAAAGTTGGTAAGAATGTATGTCTCAATGGTACCTCAGATGGGATTAAAAATGGGTCTCATGGGGTCAAAAACTAGGTCACCAGGTTAAATCTTGGAAAAAATCTTGAAAATCAAGAATGTGTGTCTTGATTATATCTACAAGTTTAACCATGGGCCATGTTGGATTAAAAGATAGAGTTTGTGTACATTCCAGAGGTCACTTTTTCCAGTAATTATGAATGTTTGTCAGAAATGTTTGTTACTGTATCTCGGAAAAGATTAGAAATGGGTCCCATTTGGTCAAAAGGCTCATGTGAGCGACTTCTGGGCCATTATGGCCCTTTTGTTAAGCAATACTTTTTGGCATACAATTCCAGACATGAAGATAGTTTTTCTTAATAGTGGCTGAAAGTCTGACCAGGCTAAACGTATACACATCAAAGGTCAGCTTAAAAAAAAAAAAGTGCAGTCTTTTCAATTACTCCTGGTGCATATTACTAATACCAAGTTTCAAGCTGTCTGATTTTGGAATGAAGATTTCTGATTTTTTTTTTTTTAAATACAACATCACAACCAGAGAGAAAAAACACTGTTAAAATTTTTTGGCGTGTATAATGGTGCAGTTTGAAAATCCAGGGAGATAAGTAGTAACAATTTTATATCACTTATCACAGGAGTTATTTCTCTTGATCACTTCGTAAAATTAAGTCACTCTATAAGCCCATGTTAAACTTTTGATCCCCGGGATTGGGCCCATTTTAAACCGAGGGGTATAATTTCTAGAATTTTGGTAGAGGTCTATTAGATATGAAGCTACATACCAAATTCGGTAGCCCTAAGCCTTATGGTTTCATACAAAAATATTTCTTAAGATTTTCAATATTTTCCAGTATTATTGCCATGGCAACCACAGCTTTTAATGTTATCAAATTCTTGAAGAAATTTTGAAGAGGACCAAGACAGGATCATTTCTGTGAAATTTCATCAAAATTGGTTAGGTAGTTTCAGAGATAATATGTTTGAAATAAAAGTTAACGCACAGACAGGCAGACACAAAACTGACATCGTGCCATGACATAAGCTCACTCGCCTTTGGCCAGTCAGGGATCTTATATATATATACGATCCCTGGCCAGTCAGGGTACGATCCCTGGGCCAGTGGAGCTTAAGAAACAAAAGCACTACATGCTAGTGCCATTTCTCAACTGCAGTTAGTGAAAATTCTAAGTTGAAAAGGGGTATAACTGTGTCAAAAATATTTCAGGGTTAACTGGTCTTGTTGTATGATTAAGTAGTAACAGACATCATGAGAGGATGTCAAAGTTTTCTTCTGCCAACAACAATGGCGACTACAACAACAGCTAATGTCAACAAGACTATGGTAATACATCAGGTTTTCTTGGAAAAAAGCCAAGCTAAAAATTAACCCTTTACCACATAATGCTGACTTTTAACGACCCTGGGAAAGAAGTCTAATGAGCCATATTGAAATTGTCGTCTGCAAATGCTTTCAATTTGGAAAAGGTTAAAATATTGTCGTCAGGTAAAGGGTAAATAGATGACTGTCTCCATTGTCTGATTAAACAAAATTCTATTCTGTTGGTGAAGCAGCTTAAACTAGCATCCAATTAGTTATCGCTTCATCTTTTTCCAAACAATGTGATAATAAATAATAAGTTACACTGAGGTATATACTTATACATGTACTTAACAGTTTTATTGCTCTAACAAATCACAACAAAATTAAATATGATAAATTAGTGTTGGATTTCCTTCAGCTGCAGCAAGAAAATCCTGTGGTTCAAGGACTCTTACTGCCACTGTATCTTTCACTCCATCATATACACACATTTATAAAATGATAATCCATCCAAAATCAAACTGAGGTAGATTGTGTTACAGCTTTATTGTTCTAAGAAATAATAAACAAAATACAATCTATATCAAATAAGATATTTTTTGACAAGTCCATACTGAAAGACAACAAATCAAATGTAGTTCAACTAATAATATCTAAGTTATGCTCTGTGAAAAAAGGGCTTAATGCATCTGCAAAATGAATCGAACCAGGTCATCCTGCACAGTCAGTGCAGGCTGACCCAAGTAAAAACTTTTCGCTATTGGTCAATTTTCTACATTTCAAAGTATAATTAGGTTTACCTCATGATTCAGTCCGGTGTTATATAGAATGGATTTCATGGATACATAATTTTAATGCGAAGATTTGCTTGGTATAATGCATGACAGAGATGCACTAAATCCCCTTTTGCCAAAGCATGGCTTATTTGTATATAAAAGGAGAAAAACCATGTATGAAAAGGAGAAAAAATGCTGTTCATGAGTAATGTCTCACTTTGTTTTCAAAAGCCATCTTCCTCCGAGACTTTTAAACCTTTATAACACAATCCAGAGTTTTAAACCCCCCCCCCTTAGATAAAAGGCTTTTGAAAAAATCATGAGAAAAGGAGAAAATGTAGCCAGCAATTTCTCTCCTTTTCCCATGATTTTTTTTTACCCTTTCTCAGACACAACACAAGCCAGAGTTTTAACAACACCCCTAACTCCCCCACCCCTTTCCCAAGATAAAAGGCTTTTGAAAATTCATGGGAAAAGGAGAAAATGCTGGTATCCAGCATTTTCTCCCTTTCCCATGATTTTTTCCAGACAAACTCCATCATTTGAGCAATTTTGTCAACTCTTCTACTGATGAGTCAAAAATTTTATTGTCAAAAGTAAAATTTAAATACAAAATCATTCAGTAAAGAGCTCAAGAGAAAACTCAGTTTGAATTTGAGTTACTTAGCAGCTATCAGTTCCTGAGGTCCAACTGACCCCACTGCTTTCAAATGAGCCTTTACTTCATCCTCTCCAAATTCTCGTTTTGGTACAGGTTCCAGAGGAAAATTTCCATAATCCTGACCACATACAAGAGTCGCAGAATCTCCAATTCCTTCCCTTTGTTTAATGTAGGCTCCACAGTAACGGATAGCTATCCCAATTCGTCTGGTCGAGCCTATTTAATAAAAGGAAAAAAATGATAAGAATTTGTGCACTTACAGTGTCGAGAGCAATTTTTTTTTTTTTTTTTTGTGGTCACTATAGACAAAGATCAGAATACAAAAATATGTGATCTGATCTTGGATGTGCACTCCTTAATGTTGTCAGCTACCTTACTTAGGAATAAATCTAATATTCAGTGATAGTTATATTAGTTATATGCAGAATAAAAGATAATATTCATAGGCTTAGACAGGATTGAAATATTTATACACACAGTGAGGCACGAAGTGCCGATGGGGGAGGAAGCAAGAGGGTTGCATTTTTGTGGAGCATAGGGAAATTCCCTAGTCATCAGTGCATCAATTCAGTCAATCAATTCAGTTTGAAAAGGTGTGCAAAAAAAATCAATACATCATATGATACTGTGATTTACAACTTTGGTCGCAGATTTTTTTATTTGCACGTGTGTATTGTACGTAATGTGGAAAAAGGAGAAAATATTGGTGACCAACATTTTTTCCTTTGCCCACAGTGTTTTCAAGTCATTCAAGGAAAATTTCCAACAAATGAGCGACATTTAATTTGTTGTCTACAAAACCTTTCAAATCTAAATAGTCTATAATTTTGTCATTTGGAAAAGAGTAAAGCCTTACACTGCTATATATATGAAAAGGATTTTTTAGTACATTGAAAAGATCTAAGATCTAACATTAATTTGTAATTTCAAGTCTATTTTTGCAGGAATATTTTTAAAATAGCTCACGGTGTACATCAAGGATAAGACTGCAGGTTCTTTGCAGCCTGATCATAAATTACACTGTCAGTAAAAAGAACCCACATTATCCTTTGCATTCTTCAAAAATGTTCTTTTAACCCTTACCTAGACAATCTTATGATTTAGCCACACCTAGGAAGGCTTTTGAAAATATTATGGGGAAAAGGCAAAATTACTGGTAGCTATCATTTCCTCCTTTTTTTCTCACAAGTTTTTCCATCTTTTAAATGATAAATCCCATCATTTAAATCACATGTGTTATCTGAAATGCTTTTAGTTTTGAAACATAAAATTTTGTTGTCTGGTAAAGTTTAAATTTCATATGCCTTTCATGAAACCACACAATATGTCAACAGCAGTTACAGTTCTTTTCTTGTAACAATTGCTCCTCTTACAACTGTTTTAAAGCCAGTCTACTACAAGGCTATGAAGAGTTGTTTGGTACTGTTAGAACTTACCACTGTTCGGCCCAGAGCAATGGACAGTCATAACATGGTGTACAGATGCCTGCCCTGGAGAAAGGATAGCTGGAATCACTGTCTCCTGGTCAACATCTACTGGGATTTCTTGTCCATATAGTAACATAGAATCATCTGCAAAAGTCTTGTAGTGATCTAACTGTCCCTGAAGTTTACAATTTTATTTTTTTTTAAGTGAACTTATCCATGTATTTCTGGTGTTTCCTTTAACTCTTTCTTACTGTTGACGACACCAGAAGCTTTTGTGGACAGTGTAGATCAAGATCAGACTGCACAGAACGTGCAGTCTGATCTCTGATCTACATTGTCCACTACTTTATTTTAGATTAAGGCCAAACTGTGTCTTCATCTGTCAGTGGCACTGTATTTACAGCCAATCAAAAAGCGTACATCATTTACTTGGTAGTGAAAGAGTTAAGCATTATTACACAACACTAGTATCTCCAAACAACTAGTTGTTTTCTCACATGAAATATGGCATAACTATGCTCACTGGTGAGACAGAAATGCATCACGTTGCAATTACCATCATCAATCTTTCTCATCCTCACAGCAACAAGTCACTTATTCATATGCCTTCTTTGGTTTCAATTGCACTGGGCTGCAGCTCTGAAGTGTGCAAGGACACCATACATACAATCCCAGTGCAAAGATTGAGGATCCAACCCCTGC
Source organism: Hippopus hippopus (assembly GCA_946811185.2). Lineage (NCBI taxonomy): Eukaryota > Metazoa > Mollusca > Bivalvia > Cardiida > Cardiidae > Hippopus > Hippopus hippopus. Next base: position 54,385,543 of record OX328096.1, read on the forward strand.
CTCCAGATTGCAAACCCTGAACATTTACCACTAAGCCACAAAGGACCACTTTAAACTTCAACTTTATTATATGAGCAGCGCTCTGGCAAAGGGCATCTTCGCGAGCCAAGGTTACAATCACTATGTGGATCTTACCTTGGCGGATCGAGCCCGATTTCGAAATTCCCGGGATACGCCCCCTATTGGATGCTGGTTATTATCCCCCTTTACATCTCATTTCTGATAGCCAATGAAATATCGTTTTACAAACCGCTTACGAATACAATAATTCAACATGAAGCAATATAAATACAAACGTACTTCGACATTCCATTGTCAGGTGCTGGAATAGAGCCTAAAACCTCCGATAATTGATTGGTCATACTGAAACTTTCTGTAAATATTGTTTGTCTATGTTTTTTCGGTAATAAATCATTACAGATCCTGCACACATCCACGGAGGTATCCATGTTTACCTTCTATTTTTATTCGAAAGGTTGCGACCTTGTTCTATTTTTATCGAAGATGAAATGCTACGAGCAATTTGATTTGTGCAGTTAGAGCTAGCTGCAACCAATGAAAATGCGTATCGCGGGAATGTCGAAATCAAGCTTGATCCGCCAAGGGTAGAGTATCATAGTGGATCATCACCCTTGGCTTGCGAAGATGGGCAAAGGGGGGTTTAATGCATCTCCTTGATGCAATATACCAGGCAAGTTATCATATAATTATGGATCCACAAAATCAAAATCAGTTTGGTCTAACAACCAACTGAAAAATGAGGTAGAATGGGTCTTGGACATGCAAAAAAATTGAAAATAGCAAAAAGTTTCAACCCATGTCAGCCTGTGCTTTCATCTGCTAGGATTGAGACTACTATTAGTCTTCCAGTATGTTGAGAAACCTTCCCATTCATCGTAATATTCATATAAGTAATGTATGCCAGACCTAAAAGCTGCAGGCATAATGAGAAAGGGTGGAACACAGACTGTGGCAGACAGATTGAGAGATTTCTTTTATAGGTAACTGATTAAACTTTAAAACACCTATTACAAAGTAAGTTGGTTTTGCAGACAGTGTGGATCAAGATCAGACTATACAGAAAGTGTAGTCTGATTTTTCATCTTCATTGTATTACACATACATACTCTGCCCAGTAAGCATATAGGTTCTTTTACCATATGAAAAAAAATCTATATGGTCAGTTTGGTGTTCTATAGTCGACACTAATGTACTTCCCCTCTTTCAAAGATGACAAAATTTTATATAAGTACATACCTAAAGCATTTGCAGATTACAAACTAAGCCTGGTTTACATGATTGGTTTTGTATTTGGAAGTGTAAAAAACATTGTGAGAAAAGGAAAAAATGCTGGTCACCAGCTTTTCTTCTTTTCCTGTACTGTTTCAAAAGCCTTCTTTTATAGAGTCTTTAAACCTGGAACTGTTTGAAAAAGGGTCAAACCGTCACCAAAAGAATCCTCTTTTTTGACAACCGTGAACAATACGAGTTTTGAAAGCATTAAAAAAGAGAAAATGATGGTTACCAGAATGTTTTTTACCCATTACAAGACAATGCCCGTCATCTGAGTGATACTTACATGTACATGTAATTTGTCATCTGCAAATGCTTTCAATATGGACAAGTCTGAAATTTCGCCATCTGGTAAAGTGTTCAGATGTTATGAGTTACAGTACATGGCAGACACTGAATTTGATTCAAGCTTTGGTTGAAAAATTTTCACCTTCAGATGGCTTCCTTTGGAGTATTGAACACATCCATTTTCAAGAGCTGATTTAGTCAAAGCAACCCAAACTGTTAAAGCATCAGGAGGATCCATTCCTAAAAGATATGTTCATGGAAAAGTAGAGCTAAAATGCTCAGTCCTTCACATAAGATGACGTAACACCCCTGCCAAGTTTTTGGATAGAGAATGCAGAATGTTCAACTCTTGACCTGATGACGAAATTTTAGACTTGTCCCAATTCAAAGCATTTGCAGACAAAAAGGTAAATGTGACTTATAGACTGAAATGTGCCTTTGGAAGGGTAGAAAACACTTTTGGAAAAGAAGAAAACGCTGGTTGCCAGCATTTTCATCTTTTCCCTCTTATGTATTCAAAAGCCTACTTCCTAAGAGTTGTTAAACCTGGAGATTGTGAGGTAAAGGTGAAATCTTCCGCACAAAAAATGAGGAAAAAGGCTTTTGAAAACATTCCGGGAAAAGAAGTAAATGGTGGTCACCAGCATTTTCTCCTTTTCCAAAAATGGTTTCACACTTTCAAAGACAAATCCCTCCATTTTAACCACATTTGTTGTATGAAAATGCTCTAGATTAAGATAAGTCCAAAATTTTGTTGCTTGGTAAAGAGTTAAGAAGCCTATGAGTCACCTTACTCTTTTACCCTTTACCAAACGACAAAATTCTAGGTATGTCCAAATTCAAAGCAGCAGCAGACAACAAATTAAATGCGACTCAAAAACTGAAATTTCTTTTGAGATGGGTAGAAAACGTGGGAAAAGCAGAAAATGCTGTTATCAGCAGTTTCTCCTTTTCCCACAATGTTTTAAAAAGGCCTACTTCTCAGGGTCATTAAAACTCAGGTTTCTGTGGTAAGGGGTTAATAGAAATAGGATTTTTTTGAAAGGGTGGCAAACATTATAGAAAGAGGGAAAAATGCTGGTAAGTCAGTTATGTCAATCTTACCCACATAGGTGGCATCTTGATGCCATGCACACACTTTGCCTGTTCCAGGATCTTTAGGAAACATGTCTGTGGACCAGCACAGGATATCAGGCCCTGTAAACATAACACTTTTTATGGTGTTTAGGGCCATTTTCAGCATTATTTCAGTTAAATTGCAGTGATCAATGCACATATCCATGCTTCTCTGAAGTATATTTCACATGAGCTTTGCACAAAATTCTTGCCAAGCCACTAGCTGCTTTTCTGCATGAAGATCATCTTAACAATGCACAGTGGTGACATAGGAATGAATCCTGTCGCACCGACTATCATTAATCCTTGGAAAGAAATCGAAAAAGCTGAGGAATCAAGCCATGTATGTTACCCATTTAGCTACCAAGCTATATGTAGGCACTGTGTCAGTAATTGACCCATTTTCATACTGACCATTTTCGAACATACTAAACACTGTTTACTATGTACTTAGATGAAACATCAGGATGAAACAGAAAGTCCATTTCAATAGATACAGAAAACATTGTGAAGTCAGACTCTTTCTGTATGACCTTGGACCTGCAGGATCCCCTAGTTTGTTAAATACATATATACATGTGAGTCCATTGTGACAGGATTCATTCAGTGCCAATCATTGTTTCAATGATGGTTATGTGGGAAAGCAGCCAGTGGCTTGAGAAGAATATCTTGCAAAGTATTGGTAATAGAAACTCTACAAATGCATGGATAGGTGCACTCACCGCCATGATATAACTAAAGTAATGCTGTGAAAATGGTGTAAGAAACTATTAAAGCAAAAACATCTCATTTCTAGTTATGCCCCTGGAAATCATAAATTATGATAGTGTTTGAACCTTAAAAACAATTCTTGTAGCAGACGCCTATGAAAAGAAATTTGAAAAGAAACATTTTATGTAGTTTAGTCATTATTTACCTACCAAATATCTGTTGAACAACCTCCAGTATCTTAGGGTGAGTTATCAGTTTGTACATCCATGGTAATAGCAAATGTGCCTTAAACCTGGGTGAGAAATCATACAAAATATTTTTTACTGTACATATAAAAAGACCTCTGCTTGTATGTTATGTATCGGAATCTACACTGTCTGCAGAAGTAATTAAACCTTGGCTCAGTGCTATTAGGATTAACTTAAAGTATAGGAACAGTAAGCAGAGGTTTGTTTGTCAAACAGGCTAAATTTCAAAAATATTTTTCTGACATAGATACTTTTGTTTCTTAAGGCATCTTTACACCATTACAACTCGACTCAGCATATCCCAAAGTACAAGATATTTTGGTATTTACTAGCATACGCTAGATTACAATTAAGCTTGTCAGCTAATCATTTTAAGTTCGCTGTAAAATCATTGAGGTACAATTTGCACGTGTCATTGTTCATTCAGTGCATGAACAAAACTTTCCATGTATGCCAACAATCAACCTTTATGCTCAGCATATATTTGATGAACACAAAGAGATTTGTTTGTTTGTCCTCAGGCAGACGAATGTTTGTGACCGCTATATAGTAGCATTTGTCCAACAAAACACTTTGATGAACTTCTCACACCTTAAAAATTAAATGACAGCATTTTTCAATGTTGTCTTAGAATTTATCCAGAGCACAAGCAGGGGGTGCCTGAGCACAACATATGAGACACCTATTGAGAAATTGTCAACATTTGATGATATCTGTATTTCATACACTCTGGTTTATAAATCTGAAATTACTTATACATTATCAACTTGTTTTGGTGTTCTTTCAAATTTGTTCTCAAGAAGATATGTACCCTCCTCCTTCCCCCATTGAACAAATCTGTTGGTTTTCTTTAGTGTATCCACATGCATATTTGAGCTTTGTCAAAATGTTTGCAATTTGTTATCGGTATATTTTCTTACCCTTTCAGCGCCATAGGTGAAAACAGGAGTGTTTACAGATGGCATAGATTATCAGACTGCACAGAACTGCAGTCTGATCTTGGATTTATACCAGCTACTTGAGTTTCTAGCTTATAAGATAAAAATCTCTCTGAGTTTCAGTAGATTATTTTTTTCGCTGAAAGAGTTAATTTTTCAGAGGCACCTTCAGGTACATGTCTGAAAGTACTTAACTTACTCTATATTTTGATGTTTCTGGCCAATACAGTGCTTACCTGTAATTTCCTGTAATTTTACCACCAAGTTGTTTTTCATAGCCTAGAAAGGAATCAAAGTAAAACTTCACTTCCTCTTCTGTCAGAATGTCTAAATTCACCAAACTACCATCCTTCATGAATTTATCCCGGAGATTGACATTCATGGTTTTAATAGAGGCAGGAAGAAGTTCTGAAATTAGCAAAATGACATCACAATGACCCTTATAGTTCACTTTCTTTTTTTTTTTAACCCTAATAGACCCAACAGACAGTTTCAGTCTAGAAATAACTCTATACCAAACAGCAGAACTTTGGACTGGACCAATTTGAAAGTATCTGCAGACAACAAATTAAATGTAGCTCAAGTAATGATTTATGTCTTTGACAGGGTTGAAAACATTGTGGGAAAAGGAGAAAATGCTGGTTACCAGCATTTTCTCCTTTTCCTACACTGTTTTCAAATGCCTTCTCTTTCAGGGTTGTCAAAACTCGGAATTGTATGGTAAAGGGATAAGACCTAAATATTTCCAATATCAAGGTTGCTTCTGTCCAGAAAGCGGACAATGTAGATGAAAGATAAGACTGCCCTTTTTGGGCAGTCTGATCTTGATCTACACTGGCCGAAAAGACACTCCAAAGGTTAACAATACGGTAAGTCACCTGCAACAATCTCTGACTCTAAGCAGGCCAACACCGAATTGTATAAGAAGCATGCCACTTATACTAAGAGCTACCAGACTGAGAGGCAGTGAGAGCTACCTGTGCTTAAAAAATTATACATGTACTAAGGAAAAATTGAAGATCATGATCATCATCACTCATTCCAGCTCAAGCACTTAACCCTATCTCAAACAGCAAAATTAATGTAGACTCTTCCCATTTTAAAAAGATCTATAGAGAACTGTCTGAACATATCCAAAATTAACACAAACGAGTGTTGATAGAGTAGAAAACATTGTGGTAAAATGAGAAAATGCTAAGTACCAGCATTGTCTCCTTTACCATCAATGTTTTCAAAAGCTTTCACTTCCAGGGTTGTTAGCAGTCTGCATTACTTGGTAATGGGTTAATGTGACAGACCTGAAAAAATCTGCTTGAAATTCTACCAAAGTTGTCTGACTGATGGTAGGGGAAACTTGTTCCACGTGGAGATGGTTGCCAGAAAGAAGCAGAGTTTGTATTGAGCTTTGGAGGTAGGTAACTGCATGAATTGTTGAGTGTTGGATCTAGCTGGTCTGAAGCTGTTAAATTGAGGGTTCGGTGTTACATAAAGCAATTCATGTACAATATCATAAATGGGTAACATTGTTGAATTTCTATGCCTTTCCAAGACTGAGGAAAAAGGTTGAAAAAGGCCCACTCCATGTTAATAGGCATATCAGAAATTGGTACTTTTCATTCAGTGTTTTCTAAAGATGTCAACTACTGGGCCATAAATGTCGTTATTGTTCAGTTAGGGTATAAACAAAAACTTTCTCTCATAGATCTGATAGTATATGTACTTTGATCTTAATATCTCAAGTGACTTCTGGCTTGTTTATTTGGAACACCACCCGAAACACAAGATTATAAAAATTGTGACATTATATACTCACACGAAAAAGAAACTGTGCACGTTTCCAGTTCGGATAACTATAGTAAGATCGGTCATAGGCATTTCATTTTAGTACCATGTGAAACACGTGTCACTTTGTCAAACACTGGACACATCTGGTCAGTATCGGGTCAAATGTTACATAACATCTGACTCTCAAAACATGAAAATCACAAGATCTGCACGTGCAACTGCATGTCAAATGCGAAATCGGTCAGATGAACTCTCATTTCTTTCTTGTGAATCCAAAGAGTAGGAAAAACACACTGTGATTACAGAAAAATCAAAACTCACAATGTCAAGACTATCTGAACATCACCAAGTTGAGGCGTTCATGATGCTAAATGGAGACAACTCTATTGATAATATTGCTCAGGCCTTTAATTGCCACAAAAACAATGTCAGTAATCTGCTAGAAAGGTTCCAGCGAACAGACGAAGTTGCAGAGCGGCCCCAAAGTGGCTGGCCTGGCGTTACTGACGCCAGAGTAGACCACCACTTGGAACAGACACACACCAGACGTTGATTCAAGACGGCTACTGCTACAGCGAGACAGTATGGTATAAGCAGGGACACCTTTCTGAGGCATCTTTGTCAATGGGTTCGGCCCATAAGACCAAGACGGCCTTACACCGGGAGCATATTCACTAGACGTCATGGCGTTGCTCATCTGAACTGGGCACAATAACATCTTCATTGGTGAAGGCGTCAGTGGCATCTTCTTGGCTGTAGGGTAAGATCAAGGCATCAAGTAAACAATTTGCAGGAGCTACAGCATGCTCTGCAGGTCAAATGGAATAACATTCCTCCACACACCGTACTATGTTATGACATTGTATTGTACTGGTAATACACAAAAATGGAGGCCATACCCGATATTAATGAAATTATCACAGCTGCGCCAGAGCCTTTAACCTTAATTTTACTCAAAATAAACCAGTATCACTGTTTGTGTATTTCTGATTTTCACCCCTACTACGCTTTAACGATTAACACACGTCTATACAAATCGCTATTTGAAAAAAAAGTTACACCACCTTGTAGGAAATTAGATAATCTAAAATTTGATATCGAACTTATATATTGTCGAATCATCTAAAATCGTGATACATCGAATTTTGCGACCATTTTGTTTTTCTTACAAGTCACGTGATACTTTATCAAAATCCAGGCTAGTGAAGTAATACCATTTGTTGATTTTGTTATCATCTGTAAAAATCGCAGAAAAATTAGGTTTAAGTCAGCAAATCGGCTACTTGGAAAAGCTCATATTCAGAAAAGGTAATTTCAATAGCGCAAAGACCCCTTCCCATAAAACAACAAATTATTCCAAGACAGAACCACATTTAAAAATTATCATACTTCCTCAATGTTTTGCTGTTAATGGGTGTCATTTGATTGTGTTAGAGGTGGAGATTAAAGATCAGTCTACTTTTAAAATACTGGTTTATTCTGACTTTCAGCGAATATACCTGCATGACAAATTGGCTGCCTTGTGTCGGCTGCATCATGCTCGCTGAATAAATTTTGTGAATATTTGAAATAAATCGGATATATCTTGTGTACTTGAAGGACAATAATTGAATAACACATACAGCCAAGTGGAATTTCATTTTTACTCCTGTAACTTAAGTTAATCAACACTGAAGCTTAATATCGCGATTTTCAGTTTATCGAGGGTACTTTTATTCATGGACCCCTGGGAAAATTGCCTAAAATTCTATGCAGTTTCTTTTGCGTGTGAGTATAGAGGAACTGTTTGAATCACAAAAATGGATTAACTAGATACATAAGAAGCGAATCCATGATGTTTCAGTACTGTCATTCTTGTAAACGCAAGCACTGAACGGGCAGACGAACACAAATTATGTAAGCCAAAGAACTAACCTATTTATATCTGGCATGAATCGACGCTCGAAAACTGGTTAAAAAGTGGGAAAAAATGAATAGATCTATAAGGTCTAGCTAAGACCCTCAGGTCGCTTTTAAACAACAGCAAATAAGGGAAACAAAACCAAAGTTTACAAGTTTGCAACAAACAAAACGAATATGATACAATATAATGACCAGTTTCACAGTTGCCAAGATCAACCTGTACTGGAAGAATTTCGGGAATCCCAAATGCGCTAAGTATAGTCTCAAATTCCGACTCTCGTCCCGTTGATGATTCGTCCACCTAGATCTGTGCACTACATTTCGTTAAAGCAGGGATCGTATATACACGTGTATATATAGGATCCCTGGTTAAAGTTACTAATATTCATCCCGAAGAATAAAGTTTAACGTATTGTTTCACACCTGCATGGGCTACTGTAGTACTGAGGATGTAATTCATCCCACGAAAAGAAAATCGAACAAAGCACCAAAAAGTTTTGTAAAAAAATGAGCCAGGTCACCCCCAGCCTAACTCGTCCAAAAGTCATGTACACGTGGGCTTATTATCAAGAAAGGGGTCGAATAAGCGGGGGTCAGGTAACTCGCAACAATTTGGAAAAATTTGAAAGCTTAATTAATATAAACTCGATTTAAAGGCCAGCCCTTGCTTTCACCGGTCAAAAAAATTGTCAAAACAATCATGTCTAAAAATAGATCTTAGTAAATTGTGGATTCCGATTTTAAGTGAGGCCTTCTTCATCTGGGTAAGCAATAATTTTATTTGAATTTTAATTGTACAGGATGCTACCCTAGTAGTTCAACACTTTGAATAAGTTTTTTTTTTCTTCTTTGTTTTGCCTCTGTCTTTTCTTTTCTTTTCCAAATCTCACTTGTCTCAGGAAATGACTCGTTCTTACCAGAGACATAGATTATTGCGTATTGTATGTCTCTGTTCTTACTCATCCCTAACTTTTAAACCCACACTGAACACAATCCCGTGATAAAACGAGCCTGGGAAAGAAGGCGTTAAAATATTGTGGGGAGAGGAGAAAACGCTGGTAACCTGTATTTTCTACCCCCGTTCTTGTGATCTACCTTGGCAAAAACAATTAAATTACATTATTTGAGACACGTGTGCAGAATATACAAGTCATCGAATGCCATCTAGCGGGAGATAATGAGATTTGCATTCATGACATTATCTCCCGCTAGATGGCATACTACAAATACACATCTATCTAATTTAAATTGGGCATTCTGGGTACAGAACCGGACTACTTTTCAAAACAACAACCGTTACTTTGAATTTCAAAATGGAATAATCGTTTACTCAATTATGGTGGAATATTTCTGCCACGAGATAGGAGATAGCTATCATGATAATTTAAGAAAACTATCACGATAACTTAAAGTTTCCTGAAAATTTTATCCAGATTGTGAAAAGTTTCCTGAAAAAAAATCACGATAAACTTAATATTTTACCTCAAAATTTCTCAATGGTGCACGAAGCTGACATTCGAGATATATAGGATCTGACATGAGTGGGCTTTTGAGATAAGATTTTATTAAACAAGTCAAGGGAAATGTTATTAAGCGAGCCTTTGGCGAGCTTAATAACATTTTTTCTTGATGAGTTTAATAAAATTTTATCTCGAACGTCCACGAATGTCAGATTCTTTTTATCACATAACGACATTTCACAAAATATATGATTAAATGATGTAAAAAGATTCATAAATGCACCCGCGGTAATATCCATGAGACCCATTCACTTCTATGTAATACGTACAAAATGACGTCAAAAATGACGTCACACAAATGTGATATCAAACGTGTATGAGATAAGAAAATTCGTAATGGGTAAATTACACTGAAAACAAGGGAGGTTATGTGATAAAAAATTATCGTGATAGTTCTATCCGTTTCTCGATATCTATAAATAGAAAATTCGCCATTTGGATGAGCTCGGTAGTTTTTGACTTCACAAGATTGCAGTAAGTAGAAATTCGAATTAGTATCAGTTGTAGATTAATTGGTAAATTTTGACAAGACCCGAAATAAACAGAAGTCTGTAAAATCAAAGAGACGACTCGAAACGCCTCCTACGAACAACTTTAAAATCATTCAGGGAAAAGGCAAATTCATAACGTTGTAGACGAAGGTGTTCCGAAACCGTATCTAATTATAGATACCGTGAATGTCAGTTGTGGGCACGAAAGCAAAATAAATCATGATAACATTTAGAATTATCGCGATATTTTTATCGTGAAAATTTTTATCATCTAGGTAATATTTCCAGGAAACTTTGTTTTATCACGATAGTTCTCTGAAATTATCGCAATAGCTATCTCGTATCTCGCGGCAGAAATATGCCACCATACTCAATAAAACGTTACCTGGTGCGATTCATTCAGCTATGATCGGCTAGCATGTAACCTATGCATCGGCCACTTATTAAAACAGACCCTTCATGTATGGGTAATAGGCTGATAGCTTCGTTATAAGCCCTACTTTTCCCAGGCATACGGGGATGGAAGATGCGTCATAGCAGACAGGTCGAATCTTCGAAGAATATGACATGCGCAGACAACGGCATTCATGAAGGTCAAAAAAAGATACTGGTTTTCCAACTATTGCATCATCAGATACAGGGACGGGTTGTAAACGGTTTCGTTGTAAACACTTTACAAGAACTTATGAGCTGAATATAGCAATATTCCAACCAGGTTGTCAACACTTTCACTGCCAATTTTGTCATTTCAGCTAAGTAATAAATCGTCTGCCAATGCTTTCAATTTTAACCAGTCTGAAATTTTGCCGTTTGGTAACGAGTTAATTTTTAAAGAGCTACGCAACTAGATCTAGATTCTAGTTGATCTAGTTATTAATCTGAAGTTATGAAAATATCATCTTATGTACAGGGGAAAAAAAAACGTGGGCTAGGTCGACAATTTAGATGTAGATTTTTTGCAGATCTGCACAACAGTTGAACATTACGTCAATGTTGTATTCCATTTTTACCAAGGGAAATAAATCAATATTGATGGAACATGAAATGTGCTTGATTTAACTCCCGTTCTAACATACACTATTGATATTAACCCCTAGGCTGCTAAGCGCGACTCGCTGACCTTTTGCGGACAGCATAGATCAAGATCAGACTGCACAGAACGTGGAATCTGATCTTGGATCTACACTGTCCGATACGGAGATACCTATCCTCCAAAAATACTTTTCAAACAGCAGTATTTTGGTTTTTGCTATTGATTTGAAGTTTCGTCTCTTTTATTTAGCAGGATACGGGTTAAGGGCGGTGATTACATACATAGTTTTTAGATGTCGAGTCTGATCTGGCATCTGCATTCAGAACCACATTCTGATCTTTTATCTATAAACTCAGGGCGCATTAATATAGGGTATGTGCAGTCTGATATGGTACATGTGTATACGTGTGTATCTACAGGTGAACGTGGGCCTATAATTTGTGGATGATAAGGAATTAGATCTATTGAGCCATGCCCCTACAACAAGGGGTTTAAAGTACCTCCGTGATGCATCATACCAGATGTCTCTGATCATACCAAGGAATTCATCACATAATTATGGACCCATTAGATCCATTTTGTCTAACAACAGGCTGAATCCTGGGGTAGAATGATCCCATGACATAGCAAAAAGTTTCGACCAAGGTCAGTCTGCGCGGAGGCCCCAGGCTGACCTGGTTCGATACTAGATCTATTTGAAGATGCACTAAACCCTCTTTTCACATTGCATTGCTCATTTTCGTATAGTGTGTAGGGCTGTTTTCAACATTATCTTACCGTGGCGGTTGGTACACCTATTTATGTGGTTTTTAGCTACACCGACTGAAGGTCAGCAAGCTTTTGTCATAGCCTTATGTCCGTCGTGCGTCCGTCCGTTCGTGCATGCGTGCGTTAACTATGATTTCAGACATCTTCTCTGAAAGTATCCATCCAATTTTGATGAGGCTGATCCTGCCATGGCCCTCTCCAGAATTTCTTCGAAGAGTTTGATTCCAGTGAAATCTCTGGTTGCCATGGCGACAAAACTAAGAATATTGAAAGTCTTTAAAAATCTTCTTGTCCGAAACTATTAGGCCTATGGCTACCAAATTTGGCATACATGTAGCTTTATCTGAAACACCTCTACCCAAATCCTAGAAATTACAACCCTGGGTTCAAAATTGGCCTTTCCCCGGGGGTCACAAGTTTTACATAGGCTTATATAATGAAAACTGTAAACATTAGTAGTAAAGGTAAGGAGAATGGGTATTTTTGGGGGCATGAAAATACCCATTCTACTTACCCTGAGTGGGTTCGTTCCCATATTGCTTACCCCCGGGTATGCAATATGGGTACGAAACACCAAAAAATCCAGATTAATGTTCTATTTTTAGTAACAGTTTCATTCCGATTTTCCCCATGTTCTATTTTTAGTAACAGTTTCATTCGGATTCTCAGATTTTATCGGTTACTCGGTCCCCTTGTGAGCTTTTGGACATCACCTGGCCTTTAATTGCAAATACTCATTTTGCTTACCCTGAGTGGGGGTTCGTACCCATATTGCTTACCCCGGGTAAGCAATATGGGTACGAAATGAGCAAATTTTCTAAAATATCGGTTACTCGTCCCCTTGCGACCTTTTGGGCATCACTTGGCCTTTAATTGCAAATACCCATTCTACTTACCCTGAGTGGGGGTTCGTACCCATATTGCTATAGTAAGATTATATAGATTATATAGATTCGCTACGCTGAGAAGGATTGGCACATAGTTTGTAGCTGTAGTCAACTGTTGCTTGAGACCCCTTCCCTGTCTTTTATATATCCCCTTTCTTGAGAGTTTCTTTGGCTAGTTTGTCTACCTGAGGTAGGATATGGTTCTTTAATTTCAAAACCGCAACATTTCGGATAAGTTGCGGCTACCTGACATCACTTTTCAAGGGTCGTATTCGTCAACAATTGTCTCAGAACAGAGTTTTGTACCCATATTGCTATAGTAAGACTATAGTCTAACTATATACAGGTGAAGTAGGGACGACCACTACGATCAGTGACCACTTTTGCGGTCGTTGTGCGACCACCGCACACTGATTTGGTCAGTGATTCGAGCATCCAATATGGCGACTAAATCGTGAAATTTCTCATTTTTTTGAACACCACTTAACCTTTAATTAGTCATGCATTGGTTATCTCCCTTTTGGTTAGACAGAACCTTTGAAAGCACTCAGGTGAACTAGAGACCATGGTATGGAAAAGGGCTAGGAATGCTTCATTGTTTACTGTTTAACCACTACTCGGGCTTTAAGTGGGGTTAGGGCAAAAAAGATCAGGGTTGGGGTTTGACTTAGACTTTTTTCATTGATTTGATATAGAAGACAACCTGATCTTTAGTCCTCACCACGCGTCAGAGTAGAGATCAATAGGACTGGGTTTTTACTTAGACGAACTTGATGTATGATATTGTGTAAATGTATTGACTTTCTTTAGCTTGCAAGGGTGGATTGAACTAGTTTTGATTAAGAATTTACGTTTTTGACCAATCAGAAGCTTCGTTTCTTTAACTTTGACCAATCAGAAGCTTCGTTATATTTCTTTTATTTGTGTGAGTAAAAAAGAAGCTATAAGGAGAAGATCGTGTTATGGTCAGGAGTTGGACTTAGTCTTTTTTTTTTGGTATGGAATACAGTGTGAATTTTGAGAGAAAACTAGGGGTCTGGACTTAGACTTTTTGAGTGTAACTCTTAGTGAAATTGACAATTTGAAGAAAGATTGCTCTTTTTTGGTGGTGGGGTAGCCCTGAAAAGGGCTGTTTTTCTGTGTTGATGTGTTTTTTCCCCGCTACTGACAGCTTTTCTTTGGTTTTTTCGGGATCTTGAAATCATCGAAGTCATCAATCTTTTTTCCGTATCTGCCTTGACCCGTCATTGTCGAGATTGCCCAGTTGTTGAGAACTCCTTGTTTTTTGTGAAGTTGACTTTTGTCTTCCTCTGATTTTCGTTTAGTTGCTTTTGGCTGCTTTTCCTTTGGCTGTTGATTTTCCTTCGAGATTGTGCAGTTATTGAGAACTCCTTGTTTTTTGTGAAGTTGACCATCGTCTTCCTCTGATTTTCGTTTTGTTGCTCTTGGCTGCTTTTCCATTGGTTGTTGGTTTTCCTTTGTCTGTTTTTCTTTCCTTACAACAGTTACGATCGACTCTACTAGTTTGTGAAGACTGCTTTTATCAAACTCAATCTCCACCGGAATTTTCACCGGAATCTCCACAGGAACTGATGAAATACGCTTTCTCTGGTGGCATAATGTCTCAATGTTTTTGCTCAGTTGTTCGGTGATTGTGTTCAAAGTCTTTATCTCCTCCAAACGTTTGTTGAAAGTCTTCAGTTCTTCAAAAATCCGAGTCAATACAGAATCTTGTTTTGAATTCAACTGTCTTACTTCAAAAATGCTGTCCAATACTGTCGTTGGGTTGATGAGTGTTGTATTTATCGCTGTCGATAGAATATCCCCATTGTTTTCTTTTGGTAGGAATTCGTCTATGTCGAAACCGTCCAAGTTGAATCCGTCCAAGTTGAAATCCATTTTTTCCGGTAGCGCTTATCCGTACAACTCGAGAGCTGAGTGTCGAATTCTTCATTATTGGAAAAAAATCGCCGGCTTTTATAAGTTTGCAGGGGGATTGACTTACGAGCGCGAACCTGGCTTAAAGCACCCTGAGCAAAGCTCTGAGAAAAAAAAGTTTAATGCATGCCCGGGTCAGAATGAACATTGCACTAAATAACGCCTACGATTGGTTAAAGCGTGACGTTACTTTCTAGCTACAATTTCCACTGTTGGAGATATTTCTGTATACTGTATCCTCTATCAGCAGCATCCAATGCGAAGATAAGTAAATTCCGCATACTTTGCCCCGTAGACTGAAGAGTTTGTCGATTGTATCTCCACAATAAAGAATTATTGTCTAAAAAGTTAATGATTTCTGGCTCAAGTGATGGTAGTCCATAGGAATCAAAGTATAGTGCATTGTCATTATTGTTGAATATCACTGCCACCCAGTGTTCTCCTGGCTTATTTGATCTCTCTGTATTCACAATGTAAGCTTTCACATGTTTGGGTTTTTTTTTTTTTGTCGAGGTAGCTGGTCTTTTGCACACGCTTTTTGTCTGTAGATTTTTTATCCACGTTCCGTGATCCAATATGTATTGAATTTCAGAAGTATACAATCACGTTTTTTAGTCACTTTCTTCCCAGGATTGTTTTACTTTGTGTCACACCAGTATCGTAACCACGACGAATCCGTGAATTCAGATAAAATGTTTTGTTTTATATTTTGCCATAATCTGTGAATAGTGACTACAAGATATTTGAACTAGGTTCACTAAGAAAAACATCGGAGAATAGTGTTTACATAGAGAAAATGCAGTTTGACTTAGTCTTTTTTGTATGGAATACAGTGTGATTTTTAGAGAGAAAACTAGGGATCTGCACTTAGACTTTTTCAGTTAATCTCTTAGAGAAAACTGACAATTTTGAAAAAGAAAGATCTTTTCGTGGTGTTGGGTAGCCCTGAAAAGGGCTGTTTTGTTTTTGAGGCTTGTTGTCTGGCAAGGCTATTCATCGACTGTATAAACTACTGGTCTGATCTCTCGCCTGCAATATTCGCACCAAACCCCTGGGTCATCGTCTTCATCATAAAATCCCTCATCTGGATTGGGACAATTGTGTTTTTGTCCAAGATACTGTAGGGGAAATGTGCATTTCCCACACTCTATATCGCATGCTTGAGCACACAAAGGGCAAAGAAGAATCTGAACCATGGTGGAACGATTATGATTTGGTGTATGAACATTGGCTTTTTTATAGCTTGCAGGACGGATTTATCTACTTTTGATTCAGAATTAACGTTATCCAATCAAAAAGTTCGTTATATCTTTATAAGTTTTGATTGGAGAGATGGGTTTTTTCTTAGTCAAAATTACTGTTGGACTTAGTCTGTTTGACTTAGTCTGTTTGAGGAAAGATTTTGTTCTTTGGGGAAAAATTTAGCTAGAGAGTTGTCGCCAGAGACCCCTTTTTTCTCTGTCTTTAGTTAATGGTAATGGTTAAGATTACCTTGTCTATCTATGATGGGATATTTTCTCAGCCAAAAATTGAATTGGACCTAGTCTTTTTTTGACTGTGTTTAAAAAAGTGACAATTTCTAAAAAGAAAAGCTTAATCTTTTAGAGTGTTTCTCTTTTTAGAGAGAAACTGACAAATTTGAAGAAAGATTGCTCTTTCGTAGTGTTGAGTAGCCCTGAAAAGGGCTGTTTTTTGAAGAAATCAACTCGAATAATTATTCAGAGTCGGACCTAATCGTTGAAAAACTCCCGGTAAAGTTCATCCATCTGCTCACGTTTACAGCGGGTATAGTCGTGGTACATATTGAGTGTTTCTTCAATAACCCAAAATTTTATCCGAAAGTAATAACAGAACAATCTGTTATTTGCACGTTCTGCCAACCCATATTTTTTCTCTACTTCGTCTTGACGATGTTCTAGCAAGTGGATCTGTTTGCAGGCTTCCATAAATTCTCGTTTGACAACATTTATTTTGTGTTGTATTTCGCGTTCACTTGTAGTCAGTTCTCTTGAAAGCATGATGATTCGATTTGGTTATCTAGTTGATAATATAATTTTTTACAATTGGGCCCAGACTTTATAAATTGACCTACTTTGACTCAGAATTAAGAGCGCGTTCCCGGGCGAAAGCACCCTATGAATTAAAAGAGAATTATTGAATCGTATTCCTGAGATATAGACTTTGGTCAAACTTTTTTTAGTTTGCCACAGAATTAACGTTTTTAACCAATCAGAAACTTTGTTGCTTTAACGTTGATCAATCAGAAGCTTCGTTATATTTCTTTATTTGACTGAGTAAAAAAAAGGCTAGAAGGAGAAGATCATGTTATTGGACAGCCGTTGGACTTGGTCTTTTCTTGGTATGGAATACAGTGATTTAAATGCCCACACTGTCTTAGATCAGAGGTCTGGTATTGGACTTTGACTTTTTTCACAGTGATTGAGTAGAGAACAGGACTTGGCTGGACTTAGACTTTTATGAGTGTAACTCTTAGAGAAATTGACAAATTTGAAAGTTGAGTTTCGTAGTGTTGGGTAGCCCTGAAAACGGCTGTTTTGAAGAAATCAAGTCGAATAATTATTCAGAGTCAGACGAATCGTTGAACAGCTCCCGGTGAAGTTCGATAATCTGATCAGCTTTGGAATAGGCATATTCATAATACATATCAAGTGTTCCTTCAATGACTGCAAGCTTCAGTCGAAGGTTATAGCGGAATAATCTGTTGTTTGTACGTTCTGCCATCTTGTACCGTTTCTTCACCTCGGCTAGACGTTGCTCCAGCAAGACGATCTGATTGTAGGCTTTTCTAAAACGTCGTTTAGCATCATTTAAAGTGAAACGTTTGTCAAGAGTTCTTATTCTTGAAGGCATGTTGATGATTTGGATATCTAGTTGATAATAATTCTTCACGATAGGTTCTGAGATATATATATATTCTTACATGAGGATCGAGTTACTTTTGACTCAGAATTAACGTTGACCAATCAAAAGATTCGTTGTTTTATTGTTGTCCAATCAGAACGTTCGTTACATTTTTTATCCAAAAAACAATTGATAAAAGATAGGATTAACGCTTTGACTTTTTTGGTATGGAATACAGTGTGATTTTTTGATACCCACACTGTCTCAGGACAAGAGATCTGGGAAAAAGACTTTTTTTGTCTGGTTAGAGCAAAAAAATTACAGACCTATGGAGTTAGACTTTTTTGAGTTAACTCTTAGTGAAATTGACAAATTTGAAAGAAAGATCTTTCGTGGTATTGGCTAGCCCTGAAAAGGGCTGTTTTTGAGTATTCATTTATCTACCAAGTCTAATGCTCTTCTAGACGATTTACTGGAGTGATTTCACACCCACAATATTCGCAGCATACTGTTGAGGTTTCATTATCGTCATAGAGCCCCTCATTAGGATCGGGACAGTTGTACTTTTGGCCAAGGTAGTCCAGAATAGTAAGACATTTTCTGCACTCTATATAGCATCTGCTACCGCACATCGGGCAGAGAAGAATCTGTACCATGATGACTGTATTTTTGTGTAAAAAACATTGGAATTTTATAGCTTGCAGGGTGGATTGACCTACTTTGACTCAGAATTAACGTTGACTAATCAAAAAATGTGTAATGATATAACGGACAATTCGATTGGACAACGTTAATTCTATGTCAAAGTAGGTCAATCCTTCCTTAAACGTATAAACGAACTTTTATTTTATTATCGGGTTATTTTCATTTCACTATGAAAGACAACAAAATCATTAGTAGACTGTTTGGGAGGAGAAAGGGTGAGGAGAAGAAAAAGAGAGAAATGGAGGAAAAGATGGAGGAGAAGAAAAGAGAAGAAGCCTATAGAAGAGAAGAGGCAAAGAGGTTGAAAGCTCTTTGCGAGTTTTTCGAGAGGCGAGGGTACGAGTTTTACACTCGTACCCGAAAGATCAAGATGGGGAACATTTACCCCGACCTGAGGGATTTCATGCCGCCTACTGAACATCGTGGGTGGCAAAAGAAGCTGATGAAGCTGTATCCTTCACTGGTATGGAATTAATTTATCCAGCCAGTGAATTGAAAAAACAGCCCTTTTCAGGGCTACCATTCAGCAAGAAAGAGCTTTCTTTCGAATTGTCAATTTTCTCTCAAAGACTTACAGTCAAAGAAAAAAGTCAAGTCAAAAGCAATTATTTTATATGTTTTTATTCAAACATTTGTACAATAAAACAAGACATGAAATGTGAAAAACAATTGAATAAAAACAATGGAATGAAAAAAACAATGGAATGAAAAAAACAATATCTGTGTAAAAACAATATAGCATAAAACATTTCGTACAATATAACAGAATCATTTTACAATGCAAATTCACAAATGCCCCGAGTTTTCCAATTGTCTTCATGTTCCGTAATAACTTTATGCAGTTGGTCATTACCCAAAAATATTTGATATTCACTGTCCATCTCACTGAATTCGCGTATTCCACTAAATGGAAAAACATGTTTTGTAACGCCTTTTGTTGAAAGAGATGAATATACACTTTCTTCTGTAACATCTCTATCAAATAAAATATAGCCCTCCATAGTATTCACTATTTCCTCGTCGTCTTGAATAGATCCTCTTCTGTAGCGTAAGTAAAAGTTAAATAAAACTGATTTCATTTTCAAAACGTTCAGAAAACTTTCTTCAGTTCTTCCTAAGATCATGAAACACCATCGACTTGTGGATCGCATTTGTTTACCATTAGCACCATCTTTCCACCAGTAAGTTGCTAAAAAAAATTTTGATGATGTGTTTCAAATCTGAATCGTCTACCATCATCCCAATAAAGTGCTGTATACCATACAATTTGCAGGACGATTCTCCTTTTGCAAATCCTCTGTGCAATTTATCTATCCAAAGTTCCACACAACGGAGTTTAATGTTAAGTTACGTTCGTTCATCGAGCGTATGTTGATGAACGAATTCTCCATAAATCTTTTCACGTAGTTCTATTGGTAAAGGTAGCATAATTTTTCAGCGATATTTTGCGTCTTACTTGGACCGTTCTCTTCAAAAGAATGTAACATGGAATTATTTTCTCAGACTTTTATAACCATAGGGTACAGTGTCAGTATCATTTACAATAACTCTCTTGGTGTATACAGAACGAAACGTTTTTGTTTGCGTTTCACTGGTGACCGTTCTATCTCTATGTCTTTTAATTCTACAATCATACTGAATTTTAATTTCTGTCGTGCGATCCAAAGCAAATTTTGAATGTGTATCGAAATTCACCACTTGACTTGTATTGTAATCCAAAGTAATCCCCTTAACTTTACATTTGCTTTTCACTTTTCCATCTTTTGTTTTCATTTTGTAAGCATAATTCTTTGGCCCTAGTCCTCTAAAATGAGTGATTTTACATTCAGGCTCTTCATCAGTCCATTTTCCTAGTCTACTGTTAATAACGGGTGGGTTCCATAATTCAGGATCATGAATATACATGCAGCTATCTGTATCGAAATACAGAACTCTATCCTTTAACTTTTCAAGAACACTGTACAATTCCAACCTTGCATAAGCTGTTACGTAAGATCCTACAATAACATTGGCTGTAGTGTGAGTATCAATATGTTCCAACTTTGTTTCGTAGTTAACCAAGATGAATGGACAGTCATCGTCAAAGATTTCTACATGCTTCACAATGAAAATTGGATTGGTGACCTATTCAAAATATTTAGACGGATCGTTGATGTATTCCGTCCGGGTCATTTTTTCACGCTGGGCTAATTTTCCCCAAAGACAGTTCAACATAATCTTAGCAAAGGATTTTCTCCCAGGATTTTTTTTAATACAACTTGGATCAAGACGAACACCTTCTGCCTCCTCATATTCACGAATAAACTGTTCTTTTTCTGAGTCTGATTGACACCAACTGGGGTAACCACTAGCTTCTTGCTTAATTTTTAAGAAATTATCCACATAGCCTTTAAAGAACTGATCCGACACAGAATCGAAATGCCAAATTTCATACACCTGCAATAAGCGATAACCACAGTCAAGAGCCTTGAACAGCTCAAAAGTAACTCAAGTTCCGATCAAAGCTCTCTCTTCTTTGCCATGCCTACAAATGATTGAACTTTCTTCTGCACATTTCATACAGAGTGGAAACATCATTTTGTTGTTACAGTGAACTGGAAGAACGGGGTGAAACAAATCAGCTGTGGGTAAAACTTTGCATTTGATTAATCCTTCATACTGACGAATACTCTTCATGTCAATATTCTCAACAGTCAAGATTTTTGGTTGACCTACAGGATAGGATTTGTGTTTGCAAACATAAAGGTACAGAGAACAAATATCAATGTACTTGATTTCCTTCTCTCCTTTTTCCTGAACATCATAGGCAATTTTTATTGCATTACATCTTCCTCCAGACAACCCCTCCCTCGGATCGATAGGATCACAATTTGGATACAGGTTTTCAATGACTTGTTTGTACTCTTTATCCTTCTTCATCTTAGCATCGAATTCATGTTCCCATATGAACTCTACGTTATACCCCATTTTTTTTTATATCTCCTAAATGTTCAAAAGTACGTTCGTACAACTCAGACACTGATTTTCCACTGATGGGGTTAAACTGATTTCGATCTGTATAACAGACAGGACAGCCATGATACAAATCCCCAAGGAATTCATAGACAGTCTTTGACTGACGGTGAAATCCGTCTACACTGTATTTCCCGATTTGAAATTCACCACCATTTTTTGCGTGGCGAATATTAATTCCTTTTTCCATAGCCACGCTTTGGATCCAGCATATCGCTTTCATGGAAAAGCGACGTCTGGATGAATCTTTACTTGAAATGATAGCTATTTGATTTTCAGGCAAATATTTGCTTCGCCAAACCTTGTTACATGCATCGGCAATGGTAATCTCCTCTAAAAATGGACAAACACCACCCTGTTCAATAAACACCTTTCTGAATTCACCACAACCTCGTCTTAGGATATCAACATCTGGTCTACAGTACATTTCCATCTCTTTTTGAAATTGAATTCCTCACCCTTTGAACTTTATCATTATACCAGACTATGAAATTTGACCTGGCCTCTTCAGACATTGAATCGGGTTTGTAATAAGACATGTCCAAGTAGGGACCAATGTAACCCCAGAATTCATCTGTATTTGCCCAGTGTGGGAAATAACCTTTTTTCATTTCTTGAAGACCAAATGTAGCTGGAAATTTTGCTAAAGCAAAGTTCATGAAATTGAAAGAATCGATCAAACGGACTCCATTCAGTTCTAACTTCGTAATATTGTTTCCATGCATGATCAAATTTGGAAGTTTTAGCCCAATTTTGACAATATAGTCAAGAATGAACTGTCCGTCATAGCCTTTGAAATTATGGGCAATAGCTGTGACTCCTTTATGATGTTCTGAAAAGAGCCAGTTGCAAAATTGACTCAAAGTTTCCTCACCTTGAAAAATAACTTCCCTTCCCTCTTTAAATTCACTGCATGTGAAACAATGAGAGTCAACTGGTTTATCGATACATTCATCACATGCCCTGTGCGCAATACAGTAATTCGGGATATGTACTCCCGTGTCTTGTTTGCATTCAAAATCAAAGAAAATTAACAATGGTTTTTTGACTGCAGAAGAGCTCGTCTTGTCATCGGTGTCATGATTCATCTTTCTTTGGTAAGGCTGAATATAACATCGATGAGAAAAGTTAACAAATTTTCTTACAGATATGACACTTTTTCATTTCTTTGCAGATATGATTTTTCTTTCTGACTTGATACTGTTGACCACATTTTGAACAGAGTTTCACTAATTCACAAATGGATTTCTTTTCTTTACCTTCAACATTTCTATGATTTGTCAAGCATGTCACACTGAAAAATCGTCTACGACAATAACAGCAAACATATTCTTTTGATTCTGATGGACATTTTCCAATACGATAACAGCCTTTACAGATATTTGAACATGCATGACTTTCCCGTGTCGAGTATCCCACGTCACAGAACTCACAATAATTTGCACAACTAAGAAATCCTGTGATGTTTGATGTAATCATAATGGTTTTGATGAAAGTTCAAATGTATGATTTTACTCTCGCCTTTCACTTCTGGATGTTCAAATACGAAAAACACTTTTGAATGCTGTTGATGAACTTTAATGACATAGTCCTTTTCATACAAGAAAGATTGTATTTTTTTGTATTCGTCAATTCCTACAGACTGTGCTGACGAAACTCCGGCTTCATTCAATAATTTCTCAGCTTCAGTCTTCTGGAGAGGTTGGAATGAATGACGAATACGATTCCATCTCCTATTCCATGCTTCGGTGTTTTCACGTTCACTGTAGCAAATGCCCACCACAACTGCTCTTGCAAAACATAGGTGGTCATGACTGTTAATTTGAATAACCGATTTTTTCTTCTGAGGAAAAACCTTTGGATCTAATTCTGATGATCTATATTTTTGTTTTCCGTCACCACTTGGAGGTGATGTATGCGTAATGTCAAATGCCATGAGTCCATCGTTCAAGACGAAATCTGTATTCGATTGTAAAACTCTTTCAATTTCATTTAACATAGTTTCGCCTTTCAGTTGCTCTGAAGGTAAAAAGGGAATATGAATCCCCATATCCAATGAAGGATGGTTGATACTAATTCTAATCATATCCGTCGGCTCAGCATTTAACTTTTGAATGATTTGATGGGTAACATCGTCAAATAATCCGATCAGTTGATGGGGTGGTAATTCTTCAAATTTCTTAAAAGACGCCGTCAACAGATGTGATTCTGTTCTAAATTTTCTCGATTTCTTTTTTCCCATCTCCGTTAAGTCATACAGACTTTTCATGTCTATAGTAGTGTTGTTACTTTCTTCTTTTCTGTCCCCATTCATTTTTACAGTTTTTTTCTTTGGTGTATCATCTTCACTATCACTTTCCGTGATCATTTTTACAGGCTTTTTCTTTGGTGTATCATCTTCACCGTCACTTTCCAGGATCATTTTTACAGGTTTTTTCTTTGTTGTATCATCTTCACTGTCACTTTCCATGATCATTTTTACAATTTTTTTCTTGGGTGAAGAGAAATCATCTTCACTATCACTTTCCACGATCATTTTTACAGGCTTTTTCTTGGGTGAAGAGAAATCGTCTTCACTGTCACTTTCTTCTTTCAATGGTATAGATTTTTTCTTTGTTGGTGGTGGAAATGACTCATCGTCACTTTCACTGTCTGAATAGGGTACTATTCTTTTTCTTTTAGCCATCGTTTATGTCTGACTGTAAGACAATAATAAGTAAGACAGAAAACTTGGCATTTTATAGAACCTTTCAACCCAATAGTGTATAAATAGAGACGATAGCTATGAAATGTATATCATTCCTCTGTTTGACTTCAGGCAGTACACTTGACAAAAAATAATGAGCGAGTTTAAGTTGCAAAGTACATCACTGCTAGGAAAGAAGATGTGTCTGTATGTTAACCCATACACCCACGAGTATGAGATCAGTCAAAGTATCAAGTTCAACATATCGGGAACTACGTGGGATCATTTTTATCCCACTAACATTTAACAGAAAAAGATGTTTACCGTATTATCAGATACAGAGTTTTGGATCAAGCAACGATCGACAAACGATATGGGACGGATGGCAAGAGAACAAATATTTGTTTTACATGCAACAAACCAGGACACTAGGCCAGAAAATGTCCAGAAATGAAAAGCAGACAGAAACAGTCGTTTTTGTCTACGTGGATCCACGCAGTCACGATATCAAAATTTCACCAACAATGAAACTGGGTGGTGAATTTCACTACATGAAATTCGTTGGTGTTCTAAAATCATTCTGCAATGAAAATAAATGGAAAACATTCCCACCACAGGCTACACATCATCGCTTGAAAATCAGATCGAAAATATGCAGATCGACAACACGACTACCAGCGATGCAGAGATCTGTAAAATAATAGAACAGATAGAGAAAAAAATATCTACAAACGATAAACTAAGAAAACAACAAACTTTGGAACTAAAAAACAAAGAACTTTCTTCAGAGGAGGCTCTTTCACCCGAAGAGGAGAAAAAGCAAAAGAACGAAAAAAAGAAATGTTTCTTTTACAAATCAAAAAAACACGGGGTTAAAATCTGCCCAGATATGGTATTAAAAAACAATGATAGAGGGAAAAAACGTAAGAGTGAATGTGAATCTGACATTCCGAAGAAAAAAAGAAAAACACAGTGAAAAAATGTGTCAACAAAAAAGTGTTTTTTGAAAAACTGGTTGAAAAATTGCTTTAAGTTGAAAATATTGTTTTAAGTTTTTAAAAAATGTTTCAACAAAAACTGTTGTAAAAAATGAACTTCGTGTTTTGAAAAAAAACAAAAAAATGTTTCATCAGAACAAAAAGTTTTTAAAAACTGTGTGAAACATTTTCTAACAAAAATGTTTCATCAGACCAAATTGCTTTTAAGAAAAAATGTTTTCACTAAAAAATGTTTCAACACAATATTGTTTTTACACAGATATTGTTTTTTCATTCCATTGTTTTTATTCAATTGTTTTTCACAGTTCATGTCTTGTTTTATTGTACAAAAGTTTGAATAAAAACATACAAAAAAATTGCTTGTGACTTGACTTTTTCTTTGACTCGAAGTCTTTGAGAGAAAATTGACAATTCGAAAGAAAGCTCTTTCTTGCTGAATGGTAGCCCTGAAAAGGGCTGTTTTTCCATTCACTGGCTGGATAAATTAATTCCATACCAGTGAAGGATACAGCTTCATCAGCTTCTTTTGCCACCCACGATGTTCAGTAGGCGGCATGAAATCCCTCAGGTCGGGGTAAATGTTCCCCATCTTGACCTTTGGGGTACGAGTGTAAAACTCGTACCCCTGCCTCTCGAAAAAAGCACACAGTGCTTTGAACTTTTCTCTCTTTCTATCTTCTTCTTCTTTTTTCTCCTCCTTCATCTTTTCCTCCATTTCTCTCTTTTTCTTCTCCTCAGCCTTTCTCCTCCCAAATACCCCAGAGAAGAACTTGCTGCCTTTCATTGTGAAATGAAAATAACCCGATAATAAAATAAAAGTTCGTTTTTATACGTTGACGGGAGGATTGACCTACTTTGACTCAGAATTAACGTTGTCCAATTGAATCGTCCGTTATATCATTACACATTTTTGATTGGTCAACGTTAATTCTGAGTCAAAGTAGGTCAATCCTCCCGTCAGCGTATAAAAGCCGGCGATATTTTCCTATACAGTTGAACAATGGAAGATCTTAGAAAATCCGTCCACAATTTAATGAGAGCGGTATCCACCCTCTCATTGAAATTAGAGAGGGTAAACGGCCAACTCGAGAAGCTGATGGCTGAGAAAGAAAGACCGCCACCAGTCAAAAACGAGAAGAAGGAGTTTGTCATCCCAGTGACGGAGTGCTGGGATGACGACGATGAGCCGGCGTTTACGCTTAACTTCGATCTGGACGAGCAGCAGTTGAGAAGACTGAGGAGGCGGGCAGCAAGTAGCTGCCCAGCCTGCAAAAAAAGTTGAAGGTTGTGCCTAAAAACACAGTCTCCAAAAAACAAAACAGCCCTTTTCAGAGCTACCATTCACCATGAAAGAGCTTTCTTTCAAATTTGTCAATTTCTCTAAGAGATACACTCAAAAAGGTCTAAATCCAACTGTATTTTCTCTATGTAAACACTATTCTCCGATGTTTTTTCTTCAGTGAACCTAGTTAAAATACTTTGTAGTCAACAATCGTATCCTTGCAGACTAAAAAAGACAATCACAAAACACATTCAATCCTTCCATTTATCTCATTCGACACTTAACTGTTGTAGAGTTAAGTCGAACCAGCACAATGTTTGGATTGACAATTTTCCTCACATTGGTTAACTGGATAGAAGAAAGAGAACGCATTAGACGTATAAGATATGAAGTTGAACATCTGATCCAAGCACTAATTACAATGGAAATTAGGGAAATAAAGAGAGGAGGTTAAAGAGAGGGGATTAAAAAAAGTCAGCCTGTACAAACAGCCCTTTTCAGGGCTAGCCAACACCAAGAAAGATCTATCTTTCTTCAAATTTGTCAATTTCTCCATCAGTTCTGTATTAAAAAGCCTTCTAAATTTCACTATTTTGTCTAGTTTGATTGAATGCTTTCTACTTCATTCAAATAGATCTGCTCTAAAGAGAATTTCCACATATGCATGCATTAAACTTTTTTTTCTCAGAGCTTTGCTCAGGGTGCTTTCCACCAGGTTCGCGCTCGTAAGTCAATCCCCCTGCAAACGTATAAAAGCCGGCGAATCTTTTCCAATAATGAATCATTCGACACACAGCTCTCGAGTAGTACGGATAAGCGCTAACGGAAAATGGAGCAAATAAATAATCGACTTATTGAGGCTCTCCGAGTCTTTCTGATTGCTGGTGAACAACTATTAATACTAAAGAACAGGATTGAGGAGAATAGAATACAACTAGAACGAATATCACTCCCATACATAGATCTCGGTGAGAAATTAGTCGAACTATTTCTAGAGACAAAGCCTGACATTATCTTGATTGGTGTGGAATTCGGGAGGAGGATTACTTTTAATAATGGAACAATAACAATCACAAAAAGAGTCGGGCCATGTCCAATCTGTCAGGCAAATTTTGGATGTTGTCATTAAAGCTGGAAAACATCCCAAGACGAGAAAGCAGAAAAAAAGCCCTTTTCAGGGCTACCCCACCACCAAGAAAGAGCAATCTTTCTTCAAATTGTCAATTTTTTCTCTAAGAGTTGCACTCAAAAAAAAGTTTAAGTCCAACCACTCCCCTAGCCTCAGCTCTGGTGCAGTGAGATCAAGATCAAACTGTATTCCATATCAATCCTAATGTCAATTAAAGTCCAAGTAGTGGTTAAAAGTAAAACAATGAAGCATTCCTTACCCTATTCCACCTTACCCTATTCCATATCACTATCCCTACTTCACCTGTATCGTATATAGTTAGACTATAGTCTAACTATAGCAATATGGGTACGAACCCCCACTCAGGGTAAGTAGAATGGGTATTTGCAATTAAAGGCCAGGTGATGGTTAAAAGTAAAACAATGAAACATTCCTTACCCTATTCCATCTTACCCTATTCAATATCACGGTCTCAAGCAACAGCTAAGCAACAGCTGACTAAGCTACAAACTATGTGCCAATCCTTCTCAGCGTAGCGAACCTATATAATCTTACTATAGCAATACGGGTACGAACAAAATCCACTCAGGGTAAGTAGAATGGGTATTTGCAATTAAAGGTCAAGTGATGGCCAAGCCAATTAAAGTCCGACAATGTGGGTACGAAGCAATATGGGTACGAAACCCACTCAGGGTAAGTAAGTAGGATTCTGAAAAAATCCTACCCATGATGCCTCAGTGGAACTAATTAAAGGCCAAGTGGTGGCCAAAAAACCGATATTTTCACGATTTTCGTACCCATTCTACTTAGCCGGGGGTAGAAAATCCACTCAGGGTAAGTAGAATGGGTATTTTGATGCCCCAAAATACCCATTCTCCTTACCTTTACTACTAACATGCTTGATTATAGCCATTAAGCATAGGGCAACCAAATTTGGTATGCAGCTTCATCTAGTTGACATCTACCAATATTGTCCCAGTTATAGCCGTAGGGTCAAAATTGGTTCCTCCCCAGGGGTCATAAGTTTTATATGTGTTTATAAACTTGTGACCCGTCACGCAAAAAGGGACCTTCTGGGAACTGCGAAAAGTATCAACCCTGGTCAGACTGCGCGAATTGCACAGTCTGACCAGGGTCGACACTTTTCGCTTTTATGATATTTTCTGTATGAAAATTGGTCATTCTACTTTGTTATACAATTATTTTTTAACTATCAACTTAAATTGACCTGCACTATCGTTGATCTGTTTTCATCTAATTGATGCACCGAATTCCCAGATGGTCCCTTTTTACGTGACGGATCACACTTTTAAAAAATCAAAGAATCTTCTGCTTCCCAACAGAATTGTAAGGTCTACGTTTACTTAAGTTGCATGAAGCAAGATTGTTAAAACTATTGCCATGGTGGGGTCAGCCCGGGGCAAAGGGGGTGGGGTGTTACACATTTTATGGTTACCGACATTTACTCCTTTTCCCACAATGTTTTCAAAAATCCTCTTCCTCAGGGTGGTTAAAACTTGGGAGTGTGTGGTAATGGGTTAATTGCTTGTTGTCTACGCTATTCTAGGGACCATGAAGATTCCAGGAAAGCGGTACTGGTGTGGCGCAGATATATGTACCGAGGGCATACAATTCTGTTACCGTGTTGTACAGCAGCGCTGTAGATATTGCTCAGACTTTGCCGATGACTGTTTCACAAACCTCCAGCAGCAAAATTGTACGCAGTACTGTATGGGTATGTATGGACTAATATTATATGGCCTGCAACACGCGAAAAGGGGCACTCGGACATTTGCGTAAAGTGTCGTCTCGGATCAGCCTGCGGAGTCCGTGCAGACTAATCCGAAACGACACTTTCCGTTTTTATGTAATTTTCTGTCTTGCGCAAGTCTACTGTAGCATAAAATCTAATATAGTCGTGAAGTGCCGTCTCGGATTAGCCTGCGCGGACTGCGCAGGCTGATCCGAGACGACAGTTTACGCAAATGTCCGAATGTCACTTTTTGCGTGTTGCAAGCCATGCGCTGTTGAAAAAATGGATTGATCCTTTCCCATACAATCCCAAGTTTTAACGGCCAAGGCTCCGATGAAGAAGGCCTTTTGAAAAACATTGTAGGAAAAGGAGAAAATCCTGGTTACCAGCATTTTCTACTTTTTCCAAAAATGTTTTCTACACTATGAAAGTCAAAATTGTCATTTGAGCTACCTTTGTTTTGTCGCCTGCAAATACATGTACTTTCAATTTGGTGTTGTCCAAAATTTTGTCGTTTGTTAAAGTATCAATGAATCTGCAAAAATTATCGATCCAAGACTGCCTCTTTGGTCAGATTTGCTTGATATAGCTCTTTACCTGATGACAAATCTTTACACTTGTCCGTCTTGAAAGTAATCGCAGACAACAGTTTAGACATTGCTCAAATGATGGCTTTGTTTTCAAACAGATAGAAAACAAAATGGAAAAGAGAGAAAGTGTTGGTTACTGTATGGTATTTTTTTCTTTTCCCACAACGACTTCAAAAGCTTACTTTTTTCAACTAATATAATTAAAACTCAAATTAACCTAGGACCTCAGATCGCCTGAGTAATAACTTCCTCTCGGCTCAATACCAGGCAAGTTAGTAGATTTGTAGAACCCTTCATCTGTTTTAGATAACACGTTTATGACTTTAAAGACACTTATAAGTACGTTTTCTGAAGATTGGCCAATATATTTCTTTCGTGTTTTGTTAAAGCAAGGGCAAGCTTTTAAAAATGAAATGATACTCATCTTTCATATCAAGCGAACAACTAATTTAGACTAGTGAATGAATTCGTACATACTCGTATATCACCATCAACTGAACAAAGTAGTGAGAAACAAGTGACATTCATCGTCGAAAAAAACCCGGCATGTACTTTGCATAATCTTCAGTGATAACGGTTTTTGTCAGCAGCTTCGATTAACCCTTTACCACACAATGACGACTTTTAACGACCCTGTAGAAGAGGCCCTTTGAAAACATTGTGGGAAAAGGAGAAAATGCTGGTAACCAGCATTTTCTCCTTTTCCCACAAAGTTTTCTACCCTATCAAAGAAAAGCTGCATCATTTGAGCCACCATGAAATTGTCGTCTGCAAATGCTTTCAATTTGGACAGGTCTTAAATTTTGCCGTCTGGTAAAGGGTTAAATTTTGAGCCTCGACCAGGGATTATAAATTGATTGAACTATGCTGCACTTTTAGCAAGGTGTAGATGATGCCTTCAATAAATAGTACGTTACTTGAGTTGAAATAAGTTTTTGCATATTCTAGACATGCTGTGTCAAAAGATGGCGAAAAGCATCTGCAAAAAGTATCAACCGATCAGCCTGTGTACTTGGCGCAGGCTGATCTAGGTCGAAACTTTTTGCTATAAGTTACTTTTTGCGTGTCAATTTTACCATTCAGCCTCAGGATTAGCCAGATTTTAGACAAAAGTGATCAATATTACGCGACAACATGCTTGATATAATACCCTTATTTTCCCTTATAGCGGAGCACCTCTTATGTAGTTGAACCATGCTCTGTGAAAAGGGGGCTAAATGCATTTGAGCCATGCTCCAGCAAAAGGGGGCTTAATGCATCTCCGTGATCCATGGTACCAAGCAAGCCATCACATACTAATGAATCTATAATATCCGCTTTTTTTTTAACAATCGACTTAATCTTGAGGTAGACTGGCCTTTGGACATACAGAAAATTGACCAATAGCGAAAAGTTTCTGCCCAGGTCAGCCCGCGCGGACTGCGCAGGCTGACCTGGACCGAAACTTTTCGCAGGTGCAATAAGCCCCCTTTTAACAGAGCGTGGCTCATTTGCAAAAAGTATCGACTCATGTCAGCCTGCGCAGTCCGCATAGGCTGACCTGGGTAGAAACGTTTTGCTGATTGTATTTTTTTTGCAGGTCCAAGGACCATACTGTCTCATGATCCAGTCGATTGTTGAACCAAATGGATTTTATACATCAATAACTATGTGATGGCTTGCTTAGTATCATGCATCACGGAGATGCATTAAGCCTCCTTTTGCCAGAGTATTGTTCATTTTTATTGCTTTCATTAACGGCTATTTTTGCGATAGATTTTATACATAATGAGCTTATATCACAAGCCGAGCTGTCGGTAGCGTACAGGACTTTGAACCAGGGGTCGCTGATATTTGAAAATGGGCGCCCAACCAAGAGAACGTTTCATTACGACGGACAACAACTGTCGTCCGTTGCAGAGTTCAAATATTTGGGACTAACATTGTATAAAAATGGAAAATGGACCCGGACGCAAAAGAAACTAACAGAAAAATCCCAATATCCCTTACATAAATTATTTACAGTTTTTAACCAACTTGATCTTACCATAAAAAATAAATGTCAATTATTTGATAATTTAGTGGCACCAATATTAAACTATGTGGCGGAGGTAATGGGGTATAATGAGTGCAAAGATATTGAATCTGTTCATTGCAAATTTATTAGAAAATTACTAAATGTTCAAAAGAGTACAAATCTTGAAGGTTTATACGGAGAATTAGGGCGTTATCCAATGAAAATTAGAAGACAAATAATAATGGTTAAATTTTGGTCAAAACTACTAAATTTAGACAATAATAGTATAACTAAGAAGATTTACAATATGCTAAAAAATGAAGCAAATAATAACAAGACATTAAAAGGAATAAATTGGGCCTCGCATATGAAAACATTACTTGACAGACTGGGACTTTCTAATCTGTGGGCCAATCAAGACACTTTAACGATCAACTATAATTATGTAAAACAACGGATTATTGATAATTACATACAAACTTGGCATTCCAACATTAATGAATCTAAAAGACTAGAATCTTACAGTAAATTCAAAGAAAATTTCGAATTAGAAGAGTATCTTTCTATAATAATTAAAAAAAAATATAGAACATCTCTAACAAAATTTAGATTATCATCACATGAATTACTCATCGAAAAGGGAAGACACTTGCACATCCAAAGAGAAGATCGTTTATGTAAATACTGTAACATGAATTTGGTCGAAAACGAATACCACTTTCTTCTAGTTTGTCCGAAATATTGTAATCTTAGAATAGAATATCTCACAAATTATTATTGCCGGTGGCCTACTGTCGAGAAATTTAAAAACTTTATGTCTTCAAAGTCACAAAACACTTTAATCAATTTATCGAAATATATATATTTTGCATTTGAGTTAAGATCGGAAACCGCGGAAGTCTGATCTCTTATCAATTTTCTATCAAATATTGTTCATTACTTTTATGTTTCTGCTTTTAATCAATTAATGTCAGAAGTTATACTTTGATTTTTCTTACAACTTCTCAGACAAAACAACAGAAAGAAAAATTTCAAGTTATTTGATCAACTACAAATATGTTATGTGGCCGTTACTTGCCAGATTGACAATTTAACAGTTTGACTTATATTTTTCTTCTATATATATTTTTTTCTATGCATGTGCACATGTTGTCTGTATGTACATATTATCAGCTAAAAATTTGTGTAATTTTATGCTGAATAAACTGAAACTGAAACTGAAACTGATTCGAATCCACAGCTCGGCCAATTTCTTTCCGAGGATAGATGATAGTCATTACTACTGAACTTATACCTCTGTCACCGCTGATCATTGTTTCTTAGATGGTTATGTGAGAAAGCAGCCAATGGCTTGTGAAGAATAGTGTGCGAAATACCGGGAAAAGAAGCTCCAGGAAAGCATGGGTAGGTGCACTGGCCTCCGCGATATAATTGAAATAGTGTTGAAAACGGCGTTAAACACCATACAAACCAGACAAACAAACTCATTTCACGATTTGCATTTCAAATTTCATTTCCTTTTTTTTTTCCAGACAGACGGTTCGAGGAACATAGTCTAGCTAAACCAGAACAAGGTATTTGCGTTTACATATGTTTCTTTTATTTCACATTGATGAACTTTTTGTTTTACCCTTGTCACGCCGAAAATCGCGATATTCAGCTTGGGTGTTTGTTCACTTAAAGTACAGGGGTACAAATTAAACTTAACTTACCTTCATGTGTTAGTCAATCATTGTCCTTCAAGTATACAAGACAAATCCATTTCTTTTAGTAATATTCACAAAACTATTTCAGTGAGCATGACACATCCGACGCAGAGCCGCCATTTTGTTATGCAGGCATATTCACGGGGAGTGAGAATAAACCAGCATTTTAAAAATAGACTGACCTTAAACCTCCCTCACTGACACGGTCATGTGACAGTCATACACAGCAAAACCCAGTGAAAGTGCTTTTTTTCAAAAGCGGTTTTGTCTTGAAATAATTCACAATTTTTAGAGGGGGGAATATTTGCATTATTCAAATCATATATTTTGAACATGAGTTCTTAAAATTCGCCGATTTACCAATTCAAACCTCATTTTTCTGCGATTCTTGTATACGATAATAATATCAACAAATCCTTTGACCTCGATTTCGATAAAGTATCACGTGACTTAAAAGAAAAACAAAATGGCCGCGAACTTCGATATATCGCAATTATAGGTTATTAGACTATTCATGTTTAAAATTTATTTAACTAATTTATCACTCTTTGGCACCAATGATAAAGTCCTTTTGCTCAATAGTGACAACCAAGGTCAAGATCAGAGTGCCCAGGATGAGCAGTCTGATCTTGGGTCTCTACTGCCTGATATTTAGTGCGATATACGTGACTAAAGAGCTGTGGTGTTGAATGTCTTGGTTGTGTATCGCCTCGACATATCCATTTGAGCCTTGCTCTGTGAAAAGAGGGCTTATTGCATCTGCGAAAAGTATCGACCCAGGTCAGCCTGCGCAGTCCGCGCAGGCTGACCTGGGCCGAAACTATTCGCTTTTGGTCAATTTTCTCTATGTTCGAGGACCAATCTACCTTATGACTCAGTCGATTGTTGGACAAAATTAATTTTATGGATCCATGAACATGTGATGACTTGCTAGGTATCATGCATCACGAGATGCATCAAGTCCCCTTTTGCCAGATCATGGCTCATTTTATTTTTAGCCTGCACGCAAAGGTTTAAAGTTGCTACGAGAATAGCCAAAGTCGCGAAAAATATTCACATGGCTTGTTAAAGTCAGACAATCCGTATCAAGTCTTTCCCAGATAAAAGATTTAGACTTGTCCAAATTGAAAGTCACGTGATTCGCAAACGACAAATCACATGCGGCTGAATAGATGAAGATTGTCTCGGAAGGACAGAAAATGTTGTGGTAAAAGGAGAAAATGCTGGCTACCTGCGTTTTCTCCTTTTCCCAAAATGTTTTATAGAATTTTTTTTTTTTTTTTTTTTTTTTCTTTCTTTTCTGTGGGGCATCTTATTTCAAGGTGCATAATTTCTAGTTTGTCTATCTCGCAAAATGTCGGACAGTGTGAAAGCAAGGTAGAACAAGATAATCTGTGCTGATCTATCATTAGTATAGTACTTGATCTACATGTTTATGAATCATGCTCTCATGGGGGTTCGATGCATCTACAAAAGGTATTGACCAATGTCAGCTTGTGCAGTACGCGCAGGCTGACCTGGGTTAAGACTTTTTTTTTTTTTGCTATTGGTAAGGAATATTGGTTCAATCTCAAGTGATGATTTCCTTAGCTTGATGCATTACGAAGATGCATGAAACCCCCCTTTAACAGAGGACTGCTTTTATTATTATACTGCAAAGAAATTTCTCGTGATCTGATTGGATAATCTGCCCCGAACATATATATCATGTACACTGGAAAAACCAACGTAAAAGCAGTTTCCCTTTCGGGAGCCCCGTATACATGACTACACTTTCAACACAACATCCAAAATGGCGGCGTCGATCAAGATTAACATCAAGATTATGCACCAAACTGCACGTTTTACCAAGGTTTCAGTGACGTCAGTTCCCAGTGACGTCAGTTTTCATTGAATTGGGGCACTCAGAAGAGAAATTCTACTTCGTCAGCGTACTCAATTTTTGAAACCAAAAAACAGGTAAATTTCGCTTCATACACGTTGGAATGGTAAAACTTTGCAGTATAATAAATTCGTTGTACGGTCAGGTGGCAGGGGACTTGGAAACTTGTTCACGGCTGTGGTGAATCATGTCGCCACCTCGCCTTCGGCTCGGGACGACATGATTCACCACAGCCGTGAACAAGTTTCCAAGTCCCCTGCCACCTGACCGTACAACTTATATTGTACGGGACAGCAACTCAGCCTGTTTATGGTGTCGAGAGAGTAAACAGCGATTACGGGGAAAAAAAAAAACTTTTTACCAAACGTAAAAATCTAGGGCTTATCCAAACTGAAAGCATTTGAAGACGACATATGAATTACGGGGCAAAAGATGGGATATGCCCTGAAAATGGTAGAAAATATTGTGGAAAAAGGAGAAAATGATGGCTGCCAACGTTGTTCCACTTTTTCAACAATGTTTTCAAAGTATATCTTCGCACTCAGTACTGAAGTTATTTGTCACAATGTTTCAGTGCGTAATTTGAAAGATAACTGTAAAAATCTGTCTACAAGAGGCTGAAGAATTTTTATTTTGTTCGATTTTAGGGGAATTTACAACTACAGCTGTGATAGCTCTGAGCTTGCTTTGTGTTGCAGTAATCGTTATTGTGATGCAGTGTTACAGTAAAAAAGTCAAGTACTATGGAAAACGCGTAATGGAGCATATAGGAAGCAAATGCTGTAGTACGACTGGCGACTGTACGTCTCGAGATAACTACATAAGCGTCTCAGCAACAGAAGATAACAGGGAGGAGGCCGAGGGAATAGAAAACGACGCAAATAGAAGACGTGGGAGAAGCTATAACGGAGCGGTTCCCAATGGCAATAATGAAAGCAATCGTCTAACAAACGTCAATGGCAGTATTAGACAAAATAGTGAAGCGATTTGTAATGGCAATGTAAGAGGAAATTCAAACAATGAAGACTCTCCGGTTTTGGAGGTTGACTTAGAGACTGGCAATGGTGTCCCAGTCGCGCAGGATACAACTCAGGCCAGTGTCTACAGTAACCATTGCTATTCCATCACTAACAGACAACCTACTAGCGGTAGCAGTGCCTTTCATGACAGTGCTCACAATGTCCAAAATGCACCACATATATCTGCACCACATAATTACGAAAACATTCAGTCACCTAGGTGTGAACTGTCCTCACAAGTAAGCTCCGACGGCCCACTAGCCATTGGATACAGAAGTCCCGGTCTAGATACGGGATATAACTCCACGAATGAGGACCTCGACCGGACACATCTAAAGGAATCACGAAATTCAACCTTGGCTCCAATCAGTACACGAAACGACTTTACAAATGAAGCCCAGAGCGAGGATGGCATGATCGAGCCTGTAAGTTGTAACTCGAGTGATCTCAACACTTTACCTCCGCCCGACGACTTACAGCGATTTGCAGCAAATAATCTTTGAAAATATTGTGGCGAAAGGAGCGATTACTCGTAAAGTGTAGTTTCTCCTTTTGCCCCGATAGCTTCATTTGTATTCACGTAGTTAACCTTTCTTCATATTGATTATCTCCTAGCCACACAATCCTGAGTTTTAACAACGCTGAAGGAAAAGAATTTTTTTAAAACAATAGGCCTATGGGAAAAAGAGAAATGCTGGTAACCAGCATTTTCTCCTTTTTCCGCACAATGTTTTCTACCCCATTTGATGACATATTCCAGCATTTGAGTCACATCTAATATGTTTGTCTGCAAATGCTATCAATTTCGATAAGTTAAACAGTAAGTCGTTTGGTCAGTCATTATCTGTATGTTACAAAGATGTTCTTCTAGACACTGCGTCTGGGGCGGATCTGTCACAGCCAATCAGAAATACAGACTTCCAATTACGTTTAAGAATTGACTTTAAATAAAGTGAGTAGTGAATTTGATTCCAGAATACTTGCGAAAAAAAACAGATCAGTAAAATAATTGAGCTGCCCCGTGGCAATAGAGAACTTCATGCATCTCCGTGATGGATAATACCTAGGAAGTCATCATATAACTATCATGGATCCATAAAATCCATTTTATCTGACAGCCAACTAAAAGACGCGGTTCAGTGGTCCTTTGACGCGCAGAAATGTAACCATTAGCAAAAAGTTTCGACTCGGGTCAGCCTGTGCGGACTGCGCAGGCTGACCTGAGTCGATACTTTTTGACGATGCAATAAGCCCCCTTTTCACAGAGCATGGCTCAATTATTTGTTCCATTTTACAATACGAGTATAATGATACTTAAAATGATTTAATAGATTCCAAATGAAATCGAAACTCTTTGCATTAGCTTTTAAGAGACTTCGAACAACTTCAAGTGATCTGACGACGATGTAGCTCACGACACGCATTTATTGATGGTAAATTAATTGTAGGGGTAAAAAGCAAAGATAAACACCAACCCAACACTCTACATACATTCATAAACTACTTGAATATGAGACATGCTTTACGAAATGGGGGCTTAATGCATCTGCAAAAAGTATCGGCCCAGGTCAGCCTGCGCATTACGCGCAGGCTGACCTGGGCCAAAACCTTTTGCTATTAGTCAGTTTTCTGCATGTTAAAGGACCATTGTACCTCATGATTCATTTGGTTGTTAGACAAACTGGATTTTATGGATCCAATTGCCTGGTATCATGCATTATGGAGATGCATTAAGCCCCCATTTACCAGCATAGCTCATATGTATTTCTCCCCTCTTTCAGGGTCAAATACATTATATCTTTTGGTGGAAATACAACCCTCTGAAATTCAGAGAGAATTTTATGGTAAAGGATTGACTATACGAGCGGACAGTATAGATCCAAGATAGGACAGCACGTTCGCTCCAGTCCAATCTTGATCTATGGCGTCCGTTGATCAAGCCCAGGAGCTGAATCGTTTTCATGTTTGTTTTTCAAATAAAGTGATTCTCATATAGCCATGTATAATCAAGATGTATTTATTTTTATATAAAGATTTTTATATAAAAACTATTCATTTGCATATTTCACTGCTTTTTTATTTGTCCACCGTCCTGTCTGCCTTCTTGTATCTAAGCAACCATAAGCCTGAGACTGGTGTGTAAATCGACTGAAAATCTCCCGCCGACAGCAAGAAATTTAAAAATTGCAATTTCATCTGTAAGTATTTTCGTCTGAACAACTTACTTCACCGGACTGTGTAGATCAAGATCAGCCTATACGTTCTGTTCAGTATGATACTGATCTAAACTGCCTGCATAGGCACATTAAGTCGCACTTAGCAGCCTAGGGACTTGGAATCAAATAAACTAGATCTTTTCAAATCGTATTTTATTATATCGTTTTTCATTCTCTTTCATCCGTCTATATACATGTGAATACAATACAAACATATCCATCAACTTTTACAATGTTGTGTGTGACTTCACGTACTTCTGCAGACAGTAGTGATCAAGATCAGACTTCGCAGGACTTCACAGAAAGTGCCGTTTAATCTTGAATCAACGCTATCCGATATTTTGTGAAATATATCTGGCAAAAATAACACGGAAATCGCAATATTATAACAAGTCTTTCATATTTAAAAAAAAAAAAACTGACACAAGATGTCTCAAGTCTTTAGCATTCGCAGCATTGAGGAAATAGAAGTCAATCTTGTGTCTATTCTCGACTTTTCTATTTCACCACAGAGACAAAATCAACCAAGTCAAAAATATATCGAGAGTAATACGAAGAAACATAGTGATATGTAGATAAACTAGTCGAATAACCGTTTACCATGCTATCCCAAGTTTTGTCGAGGCTGACATAAAGACGTTTGAAAACATTGTGAGAAAAGGAAAAAATGCTGGTAACCAGCATTTTCTCCTTTTCCCACAACGTTTTCTACACTTCCTAGCGAAATTTTCTATTTTTGAGTCATGTTTAATTTGTCGCCTGCAAATGCTCTCAATTTGGACCAGTGTAAAATTTTATCGTTTGGTAAAGGGTTATGCATTTTTCCGTATTTGTTTTCATGTCTGTCAGTCTTCTGTTGCGCTTGGAATCTTCAAATGCGACACTAGGGTTGACAGAGCATACAAAATTCGACATTAAACACAAGAGCACCTTGATTGCCCTTTATTGCTCACCCGAGCATGGTACATGTACGTGACCCATAGATCTTTTTTCATCACAGGGACATATTTTGATTCGTTATAAAGTTGCAAGATCACAATACACAAGCTAGGTTACGTGATTAGATTCCTGACCATTCTGCCTGTTTCAGTAATTTTTTTAAAGCAGCATACTCTTATATTGCGGAAAATGGAAAAAGTCCATGGATTTTCGAAATCATTGGTAAAATTTAATCTTTTTTTTGATGAAGTATATTTTAAGATGAGTCTGTGGGAGAATTAGGATCTGAATCAAGAAGAAAAGGTAGCTTTTTTCCTTTCAAAAATTCCCTTCACTTTTCTACCCCGTGACAAACGGGATAAATATATGGGCGGCGCTCTGAAAATTGGAGTTGAATGTATCTTCGTAATGCATTTTACAAAGCAAGTTGTTGCATGATATGGATCTATTTGCTTGAAAAAGTGGCCGAATCATACGGGAAAGTGGTTCTTTGACACGCTAAAAATGTACCCACGACAAAAAAATTCGATCCTGGTCAGCCTGCCGTGCATGCGCAGGCTGACATGGGTTGGTACTTTTTGCAGATGCATTAAACCCCTTTTCACGAGCATGGCTCATATGTTACGAACAAGTACCTGCAAGTTTTTCACACATGTTTAAATGAATTCAAAAACAAACACTTCACCACTGCCAATGAGGAAATTCAAAATTGCAGAAACAAGGCAAGAGCTGTAGAATGAGAGCCTGCTGGACTGATTCCATCGTCAAACGGAGTGTTTGTTGAAAGTTCTAATCAGAAAGAGTGGCCGGTATATACCTCGCACTATTTAAAGCTAAAAAGTTGGAGTTACGGTTCTTTCGTTCTATGATCCACCTTATTGACACGTGCCTATTTGTAAAATATTATTTAATTATCTGCTGTAGTCTGCAAATTATACAAGCCCAGACAAACAATCATTTGAAACACTTTGATATTTCTAAGAGCTGCAGGAAAAAGAAAGGTCAATAAAAACCAAAGAAAGTTCTTTTTTTTTTAGTTCGGAAAACTTTCTGGTAATTTAAAATGAATAACTGTTCTGAGTATAGGGAGAAATGTATATGCGTAGTCGTCCTTTAATATATCTCTCTTTTGATCCATCGACAAGACAGAGAACAAAACGCACAAGAAGCATATAAGTTATGTACATATATTATTATGCGACTGCTGCTGAATAAGACATTTTCTGATTCTAAATCACGTGTCAGAACTTTTATGAACTAAGCATTCGTCAATATCCTCAACTTCTCACATAGTTGCAAACTGTGCACATTAAGAGACCAGAGGATGAAAAACCGAAAATCGAATAGTAGAATAAGTCACAAAAGTAAAAAAGATTGCGCTCGGCACAACCGACACAGTTAATAAATATTACAAGATCCTAGATAGAACTTATGTCTAAAGTTGTGAATCATACATTTGTGCAGGCTCTGTCAGTACTACTCGACGACGCTGGATTGCATCCATAAGCTTTCTACGAGGCCCGATCGGTAGTCCCATGTCCTGAAAGTCCTGGTTTGTGAGGCGCATCAATGCATCCATGTCTACTTCCCCGTCTGTGAATAATTTTGTATAGCTGGTTAAACCACAGGATTCTAAAAATACTAAAACTGGAGAAAATTCATTTTCTTCTTCATCATCGTCGAATTCAACATCCTCTGGTTTCCATGGCAGCTCACTGGCTTCCCCAGAGCTCCAAGCAGTTCCCAAACTGTCTGTGCCACTACTGTGTCTCCTATCGGGGTCCTCGATAGATGCCGTTCCTTCAGTGCCATTTGCTGGCTCTATGTCGTCAATTGGTATATCAACGGCTTTGAAGGTATTCAAATGATCCATTCGCTTCATGAAAGCAATCTGTCCGAAATTGGGTCGATTGAATATACCGGGTGTGTCATCCTCATCAGCAACTGTTGAATCGAAACTATCATTACCGGAATCTGTAAGATTGTCCTTTTTAGATTTATTCCAGCTCTTGTCGTCCAAAGATGTTCCATGAAAGACATTGGTTAAAGCTGGTCGAGCACCACTGTCTGTTATCTCCCGATCTGTCACATAGAGGACTTGGGCGTCCTTGCGTACAAGAGTGCCTTTAACAGATTTTATTGTCCTTTTACCAGTATCATCAATTTCACTCACTTTAAATGCAGTCATTGTATTCGACCCAGCTTTAGCAGTCGATCTCCGTGAAGTACCGGATTTGGAATTAGCATTTACAAGGTCAGAAAAAGCTGAAACGGTACCATTTGTATTCTTGGCATTCTTGAGTTTGTTGGTACCTTTCATGCGGAGTGTAAGTTTCTTGAAATAGGAACCCTCGCTTGGTGGTTGAAAATCTCCGTTTTGTTCAGTCTCTATTCTGTCCATTTTTCTTCTACTTCTCTCTAATTCTTTCGAAGCCTTATCCTGTAGCTTATCGTAGTATTTAGCATTTCTATCCGCCTCTTTCATCGCTTTCTCTTTCAAAGTTTGTACTATTTTAGGACTTTTATGTAGTTGTGCATTATGTGTATCATCCAGAAATTTCACGATGTCTTCCCGGTTTTGCAGCCCGGCTATATCCAGCGGAGTTTGATGGTCATTGTCCATGGCCCAAACATTGGCACCGAAGTTTACTAGGAAAGTTACACAGTTCACGTGCCCATTTTTTGCTGCGTGGTGCATTGATGTATATCCCATCAGATCCATTTTGTCTGGGTCACCACTGAAAATAGAAGAAGTGAAACGATTTGACATCATTACTTACATAAATTCGTCGTCGATATGGATTAACCCCTTACTACTTAATCCCAAGTTTTAACGACCCTGACAGATAAAGCTTCTGAGAATATTGTGGGAAAAGGAGAAAATGCTGGTTACCAGCATTTTCTCCTTTTCCCACAATATTTTCAAACCAAACAATATAAATCCCAAGTTTTAACGACTCTGACAGATAAAGCTTCTGAAAACATTGTGGGAAAAGGAGAAAATGCAGGTTACCAGCATTTTCTCCTTTTCCCACAACATTTTCAAACCAAACAACATAAATCCCAAGTTTTAACGACTCTGACAGATAAAGCTTTTAAAAATAATGTGGGAAAAGGAGAAAATGCTGGTAACCAGCATTTTCTCCTTTATCCACAATATTTTCTACACCGTCACAGAAAAATCTTCTACTTAAAGCCAAATGCAGATTGTCGTCTGCAAGTGCTTTCAATACAGACAAGTCTAAAATTTCGTTGTGAAATACAGGATTAAATGAAATTAATCGGCCTTTTAGCTTTTAATGTTTTTTACGCTGTTTTGAACAGTATTCCAGTCAAACCAACAAATATTTTGTATTTATTCAATTATGCTATTGCGAACTCTCGCGTTCCTGTAAAGGAAGTAGACAAAGATCAGGCTACACGTCCTACCTATCCTATCTTGCTCCGTTCTCCAAGATTCCTATTAACCCTTAACCCGATAAAAAAAAGATTTAGACTCTTCCATATTTGCAGCTAACAATAGGGTGGCTCAAATGATAAAATTCGTCTTTGATAGAAGAAATGTTGTGGGAAAAGGAAAAAACAATTATTACATGCATTTTCTCATTTTCTCAAAATGTTTTCAAAAGCCTCTTTCCTCGGTTTTTCTTTTTAAACTCGGGAATGTTTGGCGAAGACTACACACGTTTTTTTTTTTTTTCAAAATCAGATTGTTGATCCTAAACAATGTTTAGTTTCATAAATACATTACTAGAACAAATGCTGAACTGATCACGTTGAAATACTATTATGTGAATGACGGATGGTCGACGAAAAGAAAATTTATCTTTAAAATAATACGTAAATGTTTATAAAACGTGTTAGAAAATGAGGATACGTCTCGTATTGAGTAATTTCTCTTTCAGCCACAATGTTTTCAGAAGTGATCTGCTGCAGAACTAAAGTCATCTGCAGGAGGCAATATTTTGATCGTGTCTGTCTGTCTGGCTGGCTGTACATGACAGGTAATT
Source organism: Hippopus hippopus (assembly GCA_946811185.2). Classification (NCBI taxonomy): domain Eukaryota; kingdom Metazoa; phylum Mollusca; class Bivalvia; order Cardiida; family Cardiidae; genus Hippopus; species Hippopus hippopus. Next base: position 54,429,246 of record OX328096.1, read on the forward strand.
CTATTATACTGCAAAGAGATTTCTCGTGATCTGATTGGATAATATGCCCCGAACATATATATCATGTACACTGGCAAAACCAACGTAAAAGCAGTTTCCCTTTCGGGAGCCCCGTATACATGACTACACTTTCAACACAACATCCAAAATGGCGGCATCGATCAAGATTAACATCAAGATTATGCACCAAACTGCACGTTTTGCCAAGGTTTCAGTGACGTCAGTTCCCAGTGACGTCAGTTTTCATTGAATTGGGGCACTCAGAGGGGAAATTCTATTTCGTCAGCGTACTCAATTTTTGAAACCAACTCAAAGCGTTGAGAACGCTGATGTGGCATTTGTCAAGGAAGCCACTGTGTAGAATTAATAATTTGAAAACAGGAGGACCAAGATGGCCCTGGATCGCTCACCTGAGTCAATAGGCGAAATTCACTCCACGTGCGTAATTCAATTTCTGACCAATTGTGGCCTCTGGAGCGTCCACAAGGAATTTCCTGAAGTTGACCTAGTGACCTAATTTATCACCCGATGTGACCCAATTTAGAACTCGTCAAAACATTTATCAAGACAAACATTCTGAACAGTTTTCAAGTTAATTCAGCAATAAATGTGGCCTCTAGAGTGCCCACAAGGTATTTCTTAAATTTGACCAAGTGACCTAGTTCATGACCCCAGGTGACCCAATTCCAAACTCACCCAATATTTCATCAAGACAAACATTCTGACCAATTTTCAAGTCAATTGAGCAAAAAATATGGCCTCTAGAGTGCCCAAAAAGTATTAGTTTAATTTAACCTTGAGACCTAGTTTATGACCCCAGGTGACCCAATTTTGAACTGACTGAACACGTTGTGCTCAGGTGGGCTAACAAACTTAGAACAGGTTCACTACATACCAAATAACAAAGCTCTATGCTTTCCAGTTTTAGAAAAGAAGAATTTTAAAGTTTTCCTTCTTTGTTCCTTTGTTCGAACTTGTGACCCCCGGGGCAGGGCCAGTTTTGACCCCAGCGGCATCATTGAACAAACTTGGTAGAGGTCCACTAGGAATTGCTACATACCAAATATCAAAGCTCCACACCTTCCAGTTTTAGAGAAGAAGAATTTTAAAGTTTTCCTTCTTTGTTCCTATGTTCGAAATTGTGACCCCTGGGGCGGGGCCAGTTTTGACCCCAGGGGCATCATATGAACAAAACTGGTAGAGGTCTACTAGGAGATGCTAGATGCCAAATATCAAAGCTCCATGCCTTCCAGTTTCAGAGAAGAAGAATTTTAAAGTTTTCTTTCTTTGTTCCTATGTTCGAACTTGTGACCCCCGGGGCGGGGCCAGTTTTAACCCCAGGGGCATCATATGAACAAACTTGGTAGAGGTCCACTAGGAGATGCTACATACCAAATATCAAAGCTCTACGCCTTCTAATGTCAGAGAAAAAGATTTTCAAAGATTTTGCTATTTTTTTCCTTTCTGTTGCCATAGCAACCAGAGTTAAGGGTGGAATTCAATCTCTTGAACAACTTTGGTAGAGCTTCACCCAAGGAACATCCCTGCCAAATTTCACCAAGATTGGCCCAGCGGTTTAGGAGGAGAAGATGTTTAAAGGAATTGTGGACAGACGGACAGATGGACGCCGGACAATGACCGATCACAATACCTCACCTTAGCACTTCGTGCTCAGGTGAGCTAAAAAGAAAAAGGGGGAAATATTATTTAAATATTAACTTGAAAATCAACCTCCTAAGCAAATTAATACGTCTCTTTGGTTAAAGGGAGATTACTGGTGCCTAAGTTTGCGTTATTTGTGTGTTGGTGGTCTCCCTTTGATCTTTCAAGAGGAGTCAGGAGTAACGTCCCTTGACGGAAGGATGCACGATGGGTAGAGAGAGAAGCCATGTAAATATATTGAATTCAATTAAGTTTATACCTGAATACTATGATTTTGAGATATCTTTGGCCGTCAGGACCTAATTCCCAACATTACAATAAAGTTTTCTTCCTGTAAATATTCATGCACAATCAAATGAATAGCGTGCAATCATGGGACGAACAAGCCCAGGGACGAACTGGTTTTGGAACGAACAACCCCGGAAGCAAAGCGGTCAGAAGACAAATTTTGTGCATATCATTGCGCCAATAGAAGGCTATGAAGAGGTGAGGCTATTTTTACTCAAAAAGAAGTATTTCCACGATTGATAGCCTTTTGCAGTTTATTTCAATACGCCATTTCCAATTATATATCTGAGTGCTATTGAAAAACTCATTTGTCTTGAAAAATTGAGTTTAATTGGGTTTACTTCCTTCGGTTTTGGACAAAATACCATACATGGTCTTCAAAATTCAATATTGAACATTTATTATTGATCTCATAGTGGCATTGTCTTCGACAAATGCCACAAAAAGAGGTAAAATTCGCTTAACCCACGTTGGAATGGTAAAACTTTGCAGTATAATAAATTCGTTGTACGGTCAGGTGGCAGGGGACTTGGAAACTTACCGTACAACTAATAATGTCCGTCCGTCCGTCTGCCCGCCCATCCGCCTCTCTGTCTGTCTGTCTGCTTGCCTGCCTGTCTGCCTGGCCGGCTGGCTGGCTGTACATCGCAGGTAATTATGTCCGTCCGTCCGTCCGTCTGCATGTCTGTCTGCCTGCCTGCCTATCTGCCTGCCTGTCTGCAAGCCCGTCTGTCCGTCCGTCTGTCTGTCTGAACATGACAGGTAACATCAATTGACACTATATAACCGAGTACAAAATACACGGAAATATTCATGTTACTAATCTATGGGTATTGTTCCTCAAAGATATAATGGTGAAGTGGCGTACTCTAAAACACTGTGTAAATAATATAACCGTGATAAATACTACTTAAACCTTTTGTCAAACAATCCCAATCCTTAGGAAGAAAGCTTTTATAAAAAAAAAAACATTATGATAAAAGGAGAAAATGCTGGGGACCAGCATTTTCTCCTTTCACCACTATTTTTTTTATCCTACGAAGGGCAAAGGTCATCATCTGAGCTGCATTAAATTTGTCGTCTGCGAAATCTAATGCTTTCAACATAGACGGGTCTAAAAATAGTCTGGTAAAGGTATGAGTAAAGACAGAATGATGTGCAGTATTTCCAACCAGCACTTACGTTCCGGCAAATTATTCAAGTGAATGATACATTCGTATTTGTTTTATAAAGTAGAAAAATCAAAGTTGAACTATGCTGTCTTCAACTGAAATTTGTAATCATTGACAGAGTCGGAATGACACAATTCAATTGTGAATAAAAAAAAACGCTTTCGAGGATAGAATACGAAACTTGGTCTATTTTATAATTCAATATTATAGCAGAATTTTACCCTCGGAGCAGTACAGAATGTACTGGAAAAAAAAACACTAAAAATTCAGAGATACGTTAAAAGGATTAGGGTTTGAACAAACAACAAAAAAAAACCTTCAGAACTGATAACATGAAAATCAAGCCATAAATGAGAATGTCCCATTACACCATCTGTACAAAATGTGTCACGTATAAACAACCACGTAACTTACAGTTTGTTTTACCAGATGTTTGCTGTGTGCCCAAAACATGTCAATGACATTAAGATGTCTACCTTTGCCCTGTCAATCAAAGTGGAAAGCAGGTACCACAGTTGTTTCAGAAGTAATTGCATCAACAATGGACCTCATAGATTCGGTTTTACGTAAATCTTTTGGTTGGAGACATGCAATTTCAATTTAGGAGATTAAAAAGGACTTGTCAAAAAATGTCCCCTGCCTATCCTCGTACATCCTTATTCTACTCGTGTAATACATTTTACAAGCTAGTCAGGAACTCGACTAAGACCTGAAAAAGCGTCTACAAATAGATACCAATACCTCCAGACGCATGAGTACTAAGACATTATTTTTTTAACCCTTGAGCGGTAAATGAAATGGGCAACTTCAGTCAGCACTGCAGATGCCAAAAAAGCAGTTCCAAGATTGTTTTTGTCACGATATCTAGAAAAGAGGCCAACAGTGTAGGTCTAAGGTCACACATTCCACATAAGCAACTAAATCGGGGTTCAGCTCTCAAAGGTTTTACTGTGTAGTGTAAAAAATATCCGATTAATTAAATTACTAAATCAACATCACGTGGTAAAAATTTCATACAGAATTTGATTGGCCGTCCATGTTGCTTGATTTGATATCGATACAGGGACACGAAAAGTGGGTGCATAATTTGGGCATTGGTGTACAATATGTCTCGGTTGTTAGGTCATCAATCACAGATCAATTTGATTGGGTGCTGTTTGCCTTTCTTCATCCATGACAAGACGACAAAATTTCATGCATGTCCAAATTGAATGCATTTGTTGACGAAAATTTTAGAGTGGCTCAAATGATGAGATTTGTCTTTGAAAGGACAGAAAATATTGCGAGAAAAGATTACTAGCCGGTTACTAGCATTTGCGTCTTCCCCAAGATGTTTTCAGAAGCCTTCTTCCTCAGGGCCGTTCAAACTTAAAATTTGGTAGAAAATGGTTAAAGTACGTCCTTTACACTCGCATTGGGGCTGACGCTCAGATTAGGACAGAAGTTGATATTTTGCCTCTACCAATTTTAGAAATTTAAAAACTGTTTACAAAATGAAAGGTAAAAGAGGGTTGCGTTATTTCAAGGCGAGATCTTGTGTTCTTAAGAATACAAAAAAAAAAAACTTATTATTGAAGCCTTGATATAGAGGTACATGTAAAGGTATGCCAAACATATCAAAAGGTCTTGTAATTCAAGTAACACAGACCGACACAGTCTTGAGCTATAGCAATAATTACCATACGGGTTAGGTATAATGAATCATGTTGTTCATTTTGATTTTTATGCTTTTTTCAAGATTAAAGCACCTAGCATAAGATGTGATTGTACGGAATTTTTCATCACTTGGTAATCTTTTCCATGACACTTATTCCCTATCTCAACCTCCTTCACACAAGACAAACTATCGTTTGTAAAATTCGCAGGGTATTTTTGTTATATTTACCGCAAGGCTAGATCGGTAGTTATAGACCGACTTTTTTCGCATGCGTGAGAGACGCTCCAATCAAAACTGTCTATATAATCTATGAAACAAACACGTTTTCAAATGTGCAAGTTGAGAAAGATGCCAAAACCGCACAAAGATTTACAAGCAGAAGCTTGCAGAAGCAAAAAAGGTACAATTTATCGTCCAACCCGCTGTATTTGAACAGGCCTCTGACAATTGGTATGTATACATCAACACAGGAATGGTGTGGGTTCATTTTGTCGCTTTATTGTACAAAAACGGAAACAGAACGTGGCAAAACAATAGGAATTAAAAGTATGATAGGGATATTTCCGCAATGTCATGTTTCATTAAATTTTGGGCTTGAGCAGTGCGCATATCTTTGGTCAGTATTCAACAGAGCTTGCGTTTTTTTTTTGTTAAAAAATTAGAAAAATAAATTGATACATATGTGTATGAGCTATGCCCTGCGCAGGCTGACTTGTGTCGAATCTTTTTGCTTTGGTAAATTTGCTGCATTATCAAGACTATTCTACCGTTAATGGTTACAAACAAACAAATGTGTTTGGGTAATGGCCAGACCACTGGAGCTTTGGTAATGACCTTATGTACTGTGTGATTACCGTAGATTTAAAGAATAACTAGATTTTGAAAATAAACAACCGTAAACATAAAAAATATTCGGCTTCGTTTTGTCGTAGGTCTGAAACAGGAATGAGGTTCTGTTAGCACTACTGTTGAACCTTAATATAGAAAACCGTGTTAGCCCTTTCGGTGCCATAGGCGAAAACAGTGACTTTTGCGGACGGCAAAGATCAAGATCAGACTGCACAGAACGTGCAGTCTGATCTTTGATCTATACCGTCCGCTTGTTTGGTCAAGCCTATACTATCAAAATCTTTGTAAGTTTCAATGAAATGTATTTAGACCAGTCGAAAAAGGTCGAGTTTATTTATTTGGCACTGAAAGAGTTAAACCAAATCCGGATGGCCTCGATCCAAGTAAACGGCGATAGATTCCACAAAACCCTCATTTAACATTTTTCTGCGTCTTTAAGCCGAAACAGAGTCGCAACGTCTGCATTTAATCATGAAACAATCTTAAAATCGTTTGAACGTTATGTCCGTATTTCTCCAAAAGATCAGTTTTTGCTTGAGCACTTGGAATTGGGATTAAATAGGGGTGATATGGATTTGGTACAACACAGCGGTCTACTAACGGTGCTCGAAATTCAGTTGAATCACCATCAAATAATTTTGTTGCTGTTTTCATGGAAATAGTTTCTTGAATTCACACCGAACACGATAAAATCAGGTTATCATCCCCCGCCGAAGGCGGAGGGATATAGTTTAAGCGTTGTCCGTCCGTCCTCCCGTCCTTCCGTCCGTCAGTCCGTCCGTGTGTCCGTCCGGGAGAATCTCTCCCTACCGTTGTACGGAATTTCGTGAAACTTCATACGTGTGTACAATAACCCATCCCGTCGATATACTTTTTTTCTTTTTTTTTTTTTGATTCGATGAAAAATGGCCAATTGGGAGCGATTTTAAGTTACGCGGTCAAGCAAATGTTTCGGCGGGAGATATAATTTCAACGAAATTGCTTGTTATCCACGTACCTGTGGGCTAGACGTCCATTTTGAATTAACGGGCTTGATCATATGAAAACAACATGAGCAAGTCTTCACGAACCAGAAATTGAATTGAAGCAGGATGGTATTATACTCTCAACAGCGTCGTAAATTATTGACAAGACACACTGAATTTCATTTGCCGAGCCCCAGTAGCTCAGTCGGTAGCGTGCAGGACTTAAGAACAGGGCGTCGTTTTTCGATTCCTGGCTCGGCCAAACTCCTTCCGAACCTCTCCCACTGCTGACCATTGTCTCGACGATGGTTATATGGGAAAGCAGCCTGTGGCTTGGAAAGAAAATTGTGCGGAGTACTGGTAAAAGAGACTCCAGGAAAGCATGGATAGGTGCACTAGCCGCCACGATATAACTAAAATAATGTTAAAAACGGCGTTAAACACAATATAATCAATCAATGAATCAATCAACTGAATTTCATTTCGAACATGACATGCATATCCCGACTATTTTTCTCCTTTACACGAATGTCTTTGTGTCTTGTGGTTATAGACAGGATAAGCACCCGCCCTCCATTCTATATCCCTCACAATAGATGAAGATTAAGCTGTTCAGAAAAAGCTGAGTGAAATGGTCACTTTACTTTTACTTTGTTGACATTCGTCCGCTCTTATCTCCGGAATAAAATGGTTTGAATGGGACCATTTACCCTTTACGCTGCCAAGGCCAACTCATTGCACAATTTGCGGACAGTGTAGATCAAGATCAGACTGCACAGAACGTGCAGTCTGATCTTGGATCTACACTGTCCGTTACTAGGAGGATTTACGGTGAAAAAGAACTTTCAAATCCAAACAACTGGGTTTTATTCTGTTGGCTGGCAATTTCTATTTAATTCATTTAGCAGGTTTAAGATTAAATGTTCACATCTGTAAAGTAAATATCCACTTTATTTCTCCTCCCTCGGCATAATTTGTCGCCTCTTATTTACCCCTTATCCTACTAAAAAAATTAAATGAAACTTTCAAACCGATAGTAAAAACCCAAATTTTGTTATTTCAAACGTATTTTGGGGGGGAAAGATAGCTCCTGTTCGGACAGTGTAGATCCAAGATCAGACTGCACGTTCTGTGCAGTCTGATCTTGATCTACACTGTCCGCAAAAGGTCCTTGGGTCGCGCTAAGCAACCTAGGGGTTAATATGTGCCGTAATCTAAAACGCCGAAATTATACGGAAAACGTATTCTGTCTTGGTAAGATTTAGGTGCCTGTATGCAAATCCATTTGAGCCTTGCTTTGTGAAAAGGGGGTTTAATGCATCTGCAAAAAGTTTCGATACAGGTAAGCCAAACCTGAATCGAAACTGTTTGCTTTTTGGTCAATTCTCTGCAGGTCCAAACCAATATTGTACCTTAGGATTCAGTTGGTTGTTATATACAAAATAGATCTTATGGATCCATAGTTATGTAATGACTTACTTGATGTAATTCACCATGGATATGCATTAAACCCCCTTTTTGAGAGAGTTTTGCTCATTTCTATTTCTTAAACTCCGGCCAATAGATTGTCAGCAAAATTCTAATTTTAAACTAAACAATTTTCACCACAATATATGTTTCAGCAAGAACTTATAAGCAACACAAATGATAATTGTGGTCTCCTTTCAAAATGCACAAGATATTCTCGCTGCCAGATTTTTTGAGCTATGATACCTACAGGAAATTTTTCTGTCGACCATGTAGAAAACAGAGACATTGTATTTTGCATGAACTTCAAACGCTTAATTACAACTTGAATACAGGCCTATCAAAATCCTTACTTTTGCCGACGGTAATATGCTTAGCACGGCAAACAATCGGTAACATACAGGGAATCATGAGTACGAATCCCAGCTAGGTCAATTTTTTTTTTTTTGGTGTTTGATGACAGTCATTGCGACACGATTCTTTCTTATCTCATCATTAAACATTATTTGTATACTGATGTTTCAAAGCAGTCAGTTGGGTCTAGCTTTGAAAGATTGTTACAGGTGCGACATTCTGGTGAAAGAAACTTCAGGAACACATGGATGAGTGCCCTTGAAACAGGCGTAAACCCTAAGGCTGCTGAGCGCGACTCAATGACCTTTTGCGGACATTGTAATTCAAGATCAGACTGCACAGAACGTGCAGTCTGATCTTGATCTACATTGTCCGATAAGCAGATATATTTCTCCGAAAAACACCTTTTGAAATAACAAAATTTTGGTTTTTACTATCGGCTTAAAAGTTTCTTTTCACTTATTTGGCAGGATCCGAGTTAAATATTGACAGTCGACAGACAAACAAAGATGAGCTACGCACTATCCTAGCCTGGGTCCAGGCGGTAATATCTTTTTATCCCTCCTTGTCGGGGTCTCCATGGTCCATACAGATCTATGACAATACGGTTTATCGTTTCATTTGTTATTACCTCATTTTTGACGAAGTAACGTCCGAATATATGGAAGGAAAAAAAATAAGGGACTGGGCTGGAATCCAGGCTACCACTATCCAAATGATATTACAAACCGTTTTCATTGCAGTAAATGTCAGCCTTTATTATCATAAATAACAGGGTTTGCTCTCAGTGGGCTTTGGTCACCATTAGATATGGGTGCTTTTGCACACAATGTAACCAGGATCAGTCTGCATAGGACGTCCAGTTTCGACTTGGATCTGCACTATCTAGTGACCGGCCACAACAGCCTTGACAGCGAAATTTACTAACGGAAAATGTCCACTTGACACTTCCAGCAGTAAAAGGATCCCTTCCCAGACTATAAAACATCTGAGCCATGCTCTAGCAAAGTGGGGGGGGGGGGAAGACTTAATGCCCCTCCGTGATCCATGGTACCAAGCAAGCCATTACATAATTATGGATCCATAGTATCCACTTTTTTTTTTTTTTTTTGACAACCGACTTTATTATGAGGTAGACTAGTCCTTTAACAAGCAGAATATTGACCTATAACAAAAAGTTTTGGCCCTGGTCAGCCTGCGCGGATTGCGCAGGCTGACCTGGGTCGATACTTTTCGCAGATGCATTAAGCCCCCTTTTCACAGTGCATGACTCATTTAAAGATGACAAAGTATAGGTAGGTCCAATTATAGTATTTGTCTTCGAGAAATATGGAAAATATTGTAAGAAAAGGAGAAAAATGTTGATAACCACCATTTTCTCCATTTCCCGCTATGGTTTCGAAGCCTCTTACCTTACGGTTGTAAAACGCCGAACTGTATGGGAAAGGTGTTATAACGAAATAGCCTAAAAGAATTCATATCGTAAATGTTAATTGGTTGGCTAGGGCGTTCGCCAAATATTAGAGCGTTTCTTATCGTGTTTTCTTTCACCTAAGATAACGTCTAAAGAATTCGAGAGAAATTTCTATTTACATGTTTAATCCGTCTTAAATATTACCCTTGTCCATGATGATCGCACACCGATCTGACTTAAACACAGTAATTTTAATGAATATGACATAGTGTTTCATCCAAAAGTTTATTTGTTTATTGAATGGGGTTTCAGCACACTTTTAGTCAAAGCACGCTGACATCCAACTTATTCATTTATTTCCTGGACATAAAGGGTACCAGGCTGAAGCTTTGCAATTTCTTGCCTAAGCACACTCTTGCATGACCTGCGCAGCTATAAAGGATCGAGCAAGGACTTCATGATTACAGATCCATCGGCTTAGACACGGAACAACGGATGACTTCTCATCTTAGACCAACCTGAGAACTGAGCTTTTGCAAGTCCTCCTCGACCTTTCACCGAGAAATTCAGCGTTTTTACGATCCTGAGGAAAACAGACTTTGAAAACACCGCGGGAAAAGAAGAAAATACCGATAACGAGGATTTCTTCTTTTCCCTTAATATTTTCTAGATCTTTCTTTTTTTCTCATATCAAGTTTCATTATTTAAGCCAAATCTAATTTACGGACTGCACTGACTGAAAGTCGATACTTTTTGCAGATGCATTAAGCCGCCTTTTCACAGAACACGGCTCATATGTATTTTGAAATGCAAGAAATTAAGGCAGTGACGGAAAAAGTGGAGCTTATATTTGTGCAATTTTAGGTTAAATACATTTCACACGCTCTTGCAGGTCTCTCGGGAGACAAGCAGACAGATAGATCTCAACCGATAACAAAGGAATTTGAGCACAAACAATCATTAATTCTTCTTCGCGAAATTTTTTTCAATGGTCACACTTAAGCTTCCTCATTAATTTTTCGTGGATTAACGTATGTTTATCGTTTATAAATACTTAATCCACATTATCTACCCACAAAGCTTCAAAACTTTCACATCGACTCTTTTCAGTTTTATGGCTTGCCTTTCATTTTCTATTTGACCGCTAAAGAAGGTTTCGCATTCATGTGTCTAATATAAATTCTTCTAGATAGAATGCATATATCACAAAGATTTTTTAAAGGGGTGTTGATTGATTAATTGACTGCGCAGGCCGGCCTGAGTCGATATCTTTTGCTGAAGCATTATTAAAGCCCCTTCAGCACAGCAAATTATATTCCCACAAAGCTCCAAACTTGCCTACTGTTACTGTATCAATAGCTTGCTTTTCATTTTCTATATCATTTGCGGAATGTTTTATCCATTTGAGCCTCAAAATCATTGGTGCAATTTTCCTGCAGACAACTGTTTTCGCTGTCGGACAGAAAACTTTAGAAAAATTGTGGCAAAAGGAGAAAATGCTAGCTCTGCTGCACCAGGAATGAACCGTTTTTTTTTTTTTTTTTACTATATGGTCAGTTTAAAAAAAGGGAATTGAAGACTAGAACACCTATCGAGATGTTGAAATTGATATTCCTGTAATGGAGAAAAAGATAGAGAAAGCGTTTTGTATTCAGAGAATAACTCATTTCGAGCAATTTCAGAGTATTTTTGCAACGGGTTTTTTTTTTTTTAATCTGATGTGCTTAAGTTACATACAGCTATGATGTGTAACTAAACTTATTCTTTAAATATTTAAAACTTAAAAGTCTAGATTTAGCTTCGGTACACGCTAGAACAACTGAGTTTTTCTTGCGTGTATCCTTGGGCAAGACACTTCAGCGCCAGAGCTATGCACTAGAGAAACCGATGATATACACTGTACGTGAATATAGGAGCTGTGGCAGTGATATTACCAAAATAATTTTGAAAGCGATGTAAAACATTCAGTTAATTAATCAATCATTCAGTACACGCACACAGCCGAAAACTGACGGTGAAGGCAGGGCGTGTAACTTGAAATATGTCGTTAAAAGGGATTATCTATCGATCCACGTGGCTAATAAAACAAGAAATGAAATATGTGATACACCACTTCTGTTATCAACTGAAACTATATATGGTATCATTTATTGATTTGCAAAACACATAATGGTTCAATATCTCCTCTTCCTCTTCCACCACCCTCTTCCTCTCTCTCTCTCTCTCTCTCTCTCTCTCTCTCTCTCTCTCTCTCTCTCTCAACACCCAGCGATAACAGTAACAACATTAACACTTTACCTGCGACACTCAAAAAGGGGCATTCGGACATTTGCTTAAAGCGTCATTCCGGATCAGTCTGCGCTATACGCACAGGCTAATCCGAGACGAAACTTTCCGTTCCTATGCAATTTTCTCTTTCGCGCAAGTCTACCGTAGTACAAAATCGAATGTAGTCGTAAGGTGTCGTCTCGGATCAGTCTGCGCGGACTGCGCAGGCTGATCCGCGACAACACTTTACGCAAATGTCCGAATGCCCCTTCTCGCTTGTTGCAGGCCAAATTACAAAATCTGCATTTTTCCAAATCCAAAGTATTGGCTGACGACAAATCATACTAGACTCAAATGGTGGAAATTGTCTTTGAAAGAGTGGAAAAAGGGAGAAAACTTCGGTTACACACAACTTTCTTTTCCCACAATGTTTTCAAATGCCGTCATGAGGAAAGACTTTTCTAAGTCGTTAAAACTCGAAATCATGTGGTAAGGCGTTAAAAAATTTCGAGTTTTCTAAGTATAATATTAGAACTGGTTTACGCTGAAAGTCCAGCGGGGCCCTGCGTGGCTCGATGGTAAATGTTTAGGGGTTCCCAACCTGGAGACTCTAAGTTTAATTCTACTTCAAAGCGCTTTTTTTCACGGTGGTGCCCTTGGGCAAGATACTTCAGAGCCCTACCCTTTTTCTGGTAATACTCACAACTAACACGAGTAGGTATTCTGTCACGGTGATAGGACTAGACTAATACTGAAAGTGACGTAAATATCTCCAAATCATCAATCTCCTGAGAGTACCACTATGTTTGGTTAAAGGCCCAATAGCGGTCGAAGGTAAACAGTGAGGATGTTATAATGCATTTAAATGTAAATCATACTCTTTAAAAGTATGGAAACTATTGTGCATACAACAATATGTTATTGCACAGTCGGTCCAAACGTCAGTCGCTGGCAGAAAAATAAATTTTAAAACTAGGTAAAAAGTTTTACATTTCATTTTGCTGCCGGCTACTAACATTTGAACCGACCACTCAATAACAAATTATCATCTTCACGACAATTTCCATGTCTTTTTAATAGCATAATTTACATTAAAATCCATTTTAATACCCGCATTGTTTACTGTTGGCCACTACCAAATGTTATTAAAATACTTAAATCTTCCGCACCAAAAAAATGAGCCATGCTCCGACAAAAGGGGGCTTAATACATCTCCGTGATCCATGGTACCAAGCAAGCCATTATATACTTATAGATCCATATCAACTTTTTTTGAAGAACTCAATCATGAGGTAGACTGGTCCTTAGATATACAGACAATTGAAAAATAGCGAAAAGTTTCGGCCCAGGTTAGCCTGCGCGGACTGTGCAGGCTGACCTGGGTCGATACTTTTCGCAAATGCATTAAGCTTCCTTTTCACGGAGCATGGCTCAAATATATTTTTATTGTTTTACTTTTCTCTGGGTCCAAACAAATTTAGAGAAATTTTGGGTAGTTGAAATCAATCCTTGCAATCAACTGTTGCGATCAATCAATTGTTGCAATCAATCAGTTGTTACAATCAATCAATTGTTTCAATCAATCGATCAGTCAGTTGTTTCAAAGCTGATTTGAAATTCAGTATGATAAAATTCTACATATCTGTACAATCTGATCTTTAATCAGTACTGTCCGGTCCTTTTTTTGGCAAAAAAAGAAAATCGCTATGTTTGGGGGTGTCATTGTCTGCTGGATCCAGTTACTCGTAATTTCATTCCTTCTCTTTGATAGCATTTTAACTTTTACAGTGCCATCAGCGAAGGCCGGGGCTTTTGCAGACGGCATAGATTAAGATCAGACAACACAGAACGCACAGTCTGATCTTGGATCTATACTGTCAGCTTCTCTAGACAAGCGAATAAAATAAACATCTCTCCGAGATCCAGTGGATTATATTTTCGTTGTTCCAATGAGGTCGGGTTTACATATGAGCCATGCTCCGGCAAAAGGGGGCTTAGTGTATTTCCATGAACCATGGTCCCAAACAAGCTATTACATGCTTATGGATCCAGGATCCATCATTTCTTTTTTTACTGAACGACCTAATCATGAGGTAGACTGATCCCTGGACATACAGAAAATTGATCAATGACGAAAAGTTTCGGCCCAGCTCAGAATGCGCGGACTGCGCAGGCTGACCTGGGTCGATAATTTTCGCAGATGTATTAAGCCTCCTTTTCACAGAGCATGGGTCATTATATATTTGGCGCTGAAAGAGTTAAGGTGTACCCCTTCATCAAACAATCCAGAGTTTAACGACCAAAGGAAAAAACTTATTGAAAACATTCTGAGAAAAGTAGAAATTGCTGGTATCCAGCATTTTCTACTTTTCCCACAATGTTTTCTACCTTATCAAAGACAAATTCAATCAATTAAGCCATACTGAATTTCCGTCTGCAAACTTTTTCATAATTGGTTTGCAACACACGAAAAAGGGCATTCAAGCAGTCCGCGCAGGCTAATCCGAGACGCCACTTTACGACTACATTAGATTTTGTGCTACAGTAGACTTGTGCAAAACAGAAAATTACATAAAAGCGGAAAGTGCCGTTTCGGATCAGCCTGCGCGGACTGCGCAGGCTGATCCGGGACGACGCTTTACGCAAATGTCCGAATGCCCCTTTTCGCGTGTTGCAAGCCATATATAACAAGTCTACATTTTTTCGTCGGGTAAAGAGTTAACTAGTTGAAAGTAATTCCTTGAAGAAAAAACCGTCGGTTCAGTTTGAAACAAGAAGAAAAAGTATTGACCTGACTTTGCATATTTTAAAGCTATCAGTGGAGAATTTTCATGTGATCTCTCGAGTTATCTTTGCTATCAGTCAAATTATCTTGTTTTGAAATACCTGTGCTCCTTTCCTCCATAAAAACATCAATGCAGCAGGCGACAGTTTGAAAAAAAATTCTTGTAAAACATAATATAACATCTGTCATAGTTTAATAAAAATAGAAATGTAAACATATTGCTGCAAAAGGAGCAATAGCGCTATACTATGGATTTCTTTTTTCACCACAGTATTTCAAAAAGTAATCTGCTTCAAGACGAAAAACTAGCTAAGTCGTCTGCAAGTGTTGCTATCGTTTTACCATAAGACACAAATTTAGACCTGTCCAAATTTAAAGCATTTGCAAACGACAATTGAAACACGGCTCAAATAATGGGATTTGCCTTTGAAAGGCTAGAAAACGTTGTAGGGGAAAAGGAAAACATGCTGGTAACCAGCATTTTCTCCTTTCTACAACACTGTTGTCAAAGCTTAAATGCTTTCATCCCCTGGGTCGTTAAAACACAACGTTTAAACCTTTTTCCCCAAGAAGATGTATCTCAAAGGACTTAATCGTACATGCATTGCCCCAATCGTAGACTGTGGATGCATTAAAAACAAAAACAAAACAAAAAATTAATGTAAAAAAATACTTTTCATCTCCTTGCGGCACAAGACCGCTAATTATTGTAAACATTTTGGGAATGGAGCAATGTTTCATGATCTGCCATATAAGTTTCTCCTCGACCTTTACGTCTGATTTTGAGACAACTCACAGGCGTCTCTCTTTCAACATCTTGGACACGCGTTCATGGCTCTATGATCGGG
This sequence comes from Hippopus hippopus, assembly GCA_946811185.2. Lineage (NCBI taxonomy): Eukaryota > Metazoa > Mollusca > Bivalvia > Cardiida > Cardiidae > Hippopus > Hippopus hippopus. Next base: position 54,444,975 of record OX328096.1, read on the forward strand.
CAGGCAAACAATCGAGAGATGAGTCTTGTAAACTATTTATCGAACAATCCCGTGTCTTAATTTGCATTATACCAAGCACTTCATCACATAATTACGGGTCCATAAAATCCATTTTGTCCTACAACCGACTGAATCATGAGATACACTGGCCCTTTGACACGCTGAAAATTTACCAAAAGCAAAACGTTTTGACTCATATCAGTCTTGGCAGACTGCGCAGCTGGCATGGTCGATACGTTTTGCAGAATCATTAAGGCCCCTTTTCACAGAGCATGGCTCAAATTTATATCCCCCCACCAATTTATTGTCTGCAAAGTTGGCAAAAGAATACAGGGAAATGGGGGGGGTCTCCTTCCAGGTCGGAGCATGGTAGCATGAAGCTTTCGATTGAGCTTTCACCCCTTGGAGGTAATCTTAGTCTAGAGCGACAGTGTCCGTGGAAGAATGGTGGGGGGAGGGAAGTTTTTGGTCTGGAGTTAGTCTTCCAAACCAAAGGGGAAGTCTTACACTACAGCAAGACTTCCGGGGGGAGAGTACCAATATACGGGTGGGGAATACTTCTCAACAATACCGACAGGAGCTAAAAAGAGAAACATCTTAACTCTTTACCAAACGACGAAATGTTGGACTGGACCAAATTGAGAGCATTTGCAGACGACAAATTTATTGTGACTGAATTTCGATATGATAGAAAACATTGTGGGAAAAGGAGAAAATGCTGGTAACCAGCATTTTCTCCTTTTCCCACAATGTTTTCAAAGGTCTTCCCTGTCAGGTCGCTATTTAGAACTCGGGGTTGTGTGGTAAAGAAACAATGCGTTAAAATCATCGTATTCACTAGTTCGCATCGTGATTTTTCGGAAATGAAGCGAGATTACGTATCTTGTCAATCAACACTCGAACTTTAACCACAGATAAAGAAAAGAGACTGAGTTAACCAGTGTTGACCACGTGTCCAAGATCTCCGAAATAGATGAACAATAGCTACATGTTCTTTTACTTTCACTCCTAACCAAACGACAAAATTCCAGATTTATCCAAACTTAAAGAATTTGCAGCCGATAAATAACATGCAACTCAAATCGTGTGATTAGAATATCAGTATCCCAATCCATTACCACACAATCCCGAGTTATAAAAACCCTGAGAAATCAGACTTTTGGGAAAAAAAAATTGGGAAAAGGAGAAAATGCTGGTAAGCAGTACTTTCTCCTTTTCCCACAATGTTTTCTATTCTATTATAGACAAATTTCAAGACTAGAACAAGAATTAATTTGTCGTCTGCAGATCCTTTCGGTTTGGAAGAGTCTCAAATACTGTCGTTTGGTAAGAACTTAATGAGTAAAGAGCGTCCTATTTTACGGCTTGCACAGTGATTCTTCGGAAATGAACTGAGATAACTTTCTTCTCAAACGACACTCGAACCTGTACCTGCGATAAAAAGAATCTAATCATTGATATAATGAGTGTTGAAGTTGTGTCTACGATCTATGGAGACCCTACTTTCAACCCTTTGCATACTACATGTAAGTTTTAAATCAGTGGCACACAATCCCGAGTTTTAACGACCCTGGGAAAGATGCCTTTTGAAAACACTGTGAGAAAAGGAGGAATTGCTGGTAACCAGCAATTCCACCTTTTCCCAAAATGTTTTCTAACCTTTCAGAAACTAATCCAATAATGTCAGCCACATGTAATTTATCGTCTAAAAATGCTTTCTAATTTCGTTGATTGAATAAGACTTACTTATGCCCCTTTTTGGACAACGTAGATCAACGTAAGACTGTGAGGAACGTGAGTCAATTTCTTAACTGCACTAACCAACGTTTTGTAACACTGTTTTTAGCCGAGACAGCATATGCCTGGCAATATATGTATGTATTGTTTTTTTCGTGAAACTGATCTTATGTACCAGCTTCATTTGAACTATTATGATCTTGGGATATAAGAGCTAATTTATGTAACATTATGTAGATAAACGGGCTACGTCTGTACTCGATAACATTATCATCATTTTGATAGTTCTTGTCATCAGGTTGGTTGACTGATTCAAACAACATATAACAGTAGTGATGAAATATTCAAATTTTCATAGTTCAAATATACCAGCACGTATATCATAGATTATAGTTGCCCCAAGAATAATCATGATCGCTGGAAAATATGGTATGGTCTAAACAAGGGAGTCCGCATGATACACTAAGGGGAAACTAAACCAAAAATTTCGTTTCCCAAGTTTCTTTACAAAATCTTAAAAGATTTGTACAATAGGATTGAAAGTTTCATTTCATTTCTTTAGCGGAATAAGGGTTAAAATTAAAACAGAGACAGAAATACATGTACATATATAAAACACAAGGAACTGCTGTGATTTTTGTATTTTTTCTGTAACGATACGGGTGTTATTGCAGAACAAGGGATAAATACAAATATGAGGGCTCTATATAGAGAGTTGGTACAGTCGCCGACTGTAGTTTTGAAGGTCTTGGGTCAAGCCCCCCCCCCCCACACACACACACCTTTTCCTCCCATTTTCCCCCCATTTAAGAGTAACCAGTCATGTCATTATGATTTTTTTCTTTTAAAATATCAATTTTCTACCCCCCTCCCCATTTCCCCACTCCCCCAAACCCAAAAAAGTGGGGGGAGGGGGGGGGGAGAGTCAAACTCTAGTTTAATGACCACATTGCAACCTACAAAAGACTTCTTTGGTCTTGCCCGTAAAGAGCAATTTTTATTGTTGTCACTTATTTTCACATGTTGTCTTGCATCAGATCTTTGTAACAAATATTTTTTTCGCAAATTAATGATTATAAAACCTCCCTGACAGTGTTTGTTTTACATAAAGTTATCTTGGCCCAACTATAATCGTAAATCAGACATCGGTGTGGTACCAAGAAAGCTTTCGCAAGTCAGAGCTACAGCCGGTGAATCCATCGAAGAAATACATATCAGTAAGGGGTTTTAAAGGATCTCCATGGTGCATTATATCCAGCAAGTCACCACATAAATATGGCTCCATAAAATCCATTTGTCTAACAACCGACTCTTTCGCGAGGTACAGTGTCCTTTGACATGTAGAAAATTTACATAAAAAAAAACTAAATGCGCTGGATGACATGGGTCGATATATTCTTGCAAATGCAATAAACCCGGTTTTCACAAAGCATGGCCTATATGTGTCCTGTACTTTAACAGACTTCCTTCTAAATAACAACTCTGTTATTGTTGTTGTTGTTTTGCAGGAAAACACTTTTAAAATTTTGTAGCAAAACATAGAAATTGCTCGTAACGAACATGGCGTAGCTGTTTTTTTTTTTTGCTCGGACGTCCTTCTGTCCAGCCAGTTTGAGAATAATTTCGAAATCAGGAAAACGAAAGTGACGAGAAACTCCCCCATTTAATCAATAATTCTTAAACAGGACTTTATGGAGACTTGCAGTTTTAATTGTTTGTTTAATATTTGATGACCATTTATACTACAAATTCCACAGAGACTAAAATCTAAAACAATACAATAAATAAAACGTTGAACACATGTCTAAGACCATATAAAATAACCCAAATTCTTTTCTTAATCTACTTCTAAGACTAGTCATCTTATTAGCTGAGACGAATGGTCTCAGCCAATTGGGTGGTTCGTTTGGAATTTAGGACAGCAACGTTCAGGAGAACTGGTGACTATGGTCACTGGTTTGTCTAAATGAAAGTATCCATATAATTTCAGACTGCAGTTTCTTCCCCTTAATATCAAGATCAAACTGCACAGAAAGCGTAGTCTGATCTTGAATCTACCCCGTCCGCTGGATTAGTCTCACCTACACGATAAAAATCTTTCTGGGTTTCAGGGGACTTTATTTTCAGCCGCCAAAAGAGAATGAGTTTACACATTTTGCCTCGAAAAAAAAAAACAGAAAAAAGGAATGCCAAGGGTTGAACATTATTCATTTCAGGATCAGCATTTATTTTCACAAAGTAATTATAAAGCAAAATGTAAAACCCCACCCCCCCACCCCTCCACAAACACGCAGGAAAACGAAAAATTTAGTCAGTTAATCACTTTCCTCATATATCATTTAACCCTTTAACAGCACAATCCCGAGTTTTAACGACCTTGGGGAAAAAAAACTTCGAAAACATTGTGGGAAAAGGAGAAAATGCTGGTAACCAGCATTTTCTCCTTTTCCCACAATGTTTTCTATCCATTCAAAGACTGATCCCATCATTTGAAACACATTTAATGTGTCGTCTGCAAATGCTTTGGGTTTGGACAAGTCAACAATTTTGTCGTTAGGTAAAGAGCTCATTGATCAAGCACGTCACTGCCCACACTGGTTGCATTCCACCTCGATGGCAGCTTTGATATGGAACAATGATTAGATAAATTGATCACCTTCACTTCAAAGACCAAAAACATGTTCTGAACATGACACAATGTGAATGGTTACGTGTAAAAGTATGATCGTCATCTTTATATCTGATGTCACAGCTACAAGTACACTGTCTTGCACTATTCTAACCCATAGGTTGCATACTGCAAATTTACGTATTTTTATAGACCCTGTCGATGGTGCTCAGCTTAATCCTTTACAACACAATCCCGGCTTTTAACGATCCTGAGAAAGAAAGTGTTTGAAAAGATTGTGGGAAACTGTACTTCCTGTGCAGTCTCATCTTGATCTACACTGTCCGCAAAAGGTCAGTGAGTCGCGCTTAGCAGACTACGGGTTGATATAGCTTTGATAATTGGCGAAAACAACCTCTTATCGATCAAGATCTTATCCAAGTCTCTCCGGCGTGTTCGGCTTTCGTATCTGTGGTAATGAAAATTTAAACGATTCCTCTATAATAATCCAAAACAGTAACTGAGGGCGAAGTGTATATGGCCAACATTTCCCTGGCTAAAACGTCCAGGTCGGAATGTCATATGTCAAAACATTCTTGGCCAAAACGTCAAGGTAGAAACGTCCGGGGACAAAACATCAAGATCGTAACGTCCTTGACCAAAACATCCGGGTCGCAACGTCCTAGGCCAACAATTTAGATCGAAACGTCATTTCCAAAAACATCCAGGTAGAAACGTTCCTTACAGAAACATCTACGGTCGAAACTTCCATTGTCAAAAGGAGTTGTCGAAACGTCTTCTAGGCCAAAACTTCCGGGTCGAAACGTCCTTTCGTACTAAAATGTCAATATGTCGAAACGTCCTGGGCCAAATATTTGGGTAGAAACGTCATTTCCCAAAACATCCAGGTAGAAACGTTCCTTGAAAAAATATATAGGTCGAAACTCCCTTTGCCAAAAGGTTTTGTCAAAACGTGTTAGGCCAAAACGTCTTGGTCGAAATGTCCTTGAACAAAAATGTCAGTTTCGAAACGTAATGCTTCGTAAAGTTGTTAAGGTAAAAAAGTCTATGGCCAAGCATCCTATGGTGGCATATTTCTGCCGCGAGATACGAGATAGCTATCATGATAATTTTAGAAAACTATCGTGATAAAACAAAGTTTTCTGGAAATATTATCTAGATAATAAAAATTTTCACGATAAAAATATCGCGATAATTCTACCTGTTATCATGATTTTTTTTGCTTTCGTGCCCATAACTGACATTCACGGTATCTATAATTAGTTACGGTTTCGGAACAGCTTCGTCTACAACCTTATGAATTCTCCTTTTCTCTGAATGGTTTTAAAGTGTTCGTAGGAGGCATTTCGAGTCGTTTTTGTAATTTTACAGACTTCTGTTCATTTCGAGTCTTATCAAAATTTACCAATTAAGCTACAATTACTAATTATTCGAACTTTTACTTACAGCAATCTTGTGAAGTCAAAAACTACCGAGTTCATCCAAATGATAAATTTTCTATTTATAGATATCGAGAAACAGGTAGAACTATCACGATAATTTTATCTTGCATGTCAGCTTCGTGCACGATTGAGAAATTTTGCGTTAAAATATTAAGTTTATCGTGATATTTTTTTCAGGAAACTTTTCACTTTCTCGATAAAATTTTCAGGAAACTTTAATTTATCGCGATAGTTTTGTAAAATTATCATGATAGCTATCTCGTATCTCGTGGCAGAAATATGCCACCATAGCATCCAGGTCAAAATGTTCCTTTACTAAAATTTCAAGATCAAAACGTTTAAGCTGAAAGGTGTTTTTCCAAAACATCCTAAAGCACCTAAAATGACATTGACTTGAAACGTCCATGACCGAACTTTACATGTCGAAACGCCTATTTAGGATTCTGTATGAAGGAATCCTTATCAAGACATTTACTCAACCCCTTTCATCCTAAAATGACATTTGCTGCTTCTTAATTCCATAAATTTATCATGCCATCTAAGGCATCCGTTTTACTCAGTTGTTGATAGCTTTAGTTCATGTTGCAGACAAACTTAAATCTATGTCTATATTCTTTGGCAAAAATTATTTAGATAAGCTTTTCTATTGGGAAATGAGGGGAATAAGCGTTCAGTTGAGAGAGATACATTTAAATGTGGGGAAGAAACTTTTAAATCGCTGAAGAAAGAGTTTGTACGGGTTTTAAAAAAAAAGACCTGATATACATGTTAGAGAAATAAACGTGGAGAACAAAAAATTTTGAGCCATGCTCTGTGAACAGGGGGTTTAATGCATCTGCAAAAAGTATAGACCAAGGTCAGCCTACGCAGTCCGCGCAGGCTGACCAGAATCGAAACTTTTTGTATCTAGGGAAAACGTCATGTGGCGGAAAGAAACGTTTAAGAAGCATGAGAAAAATACTGGTTTGTATGAAGAGAAAAAGCCAACAGATTGAAAGGGTTGGAACGAGAAAACTTCCTCTTTGTCAACGTGTCTGATTTTTCTTCATATCTTATCAGCAATATCAATGTATCGATTTTTCGTCAGAAATACGACTTTAGGTCATGGAAATGCATATAGATTATACAGCGATAAGGACTCCGTGTTTATTTGACTTGAGACAGGTTGTCTTAGAATATGCAAGTACGGAGGGTGAATAACAATGACAGTAAAAAATATTTCTTTACCCTGAGGCTGCTAGGGGCGACTTATTGACTTTTTGCGGACAATGTAGATCAAGATCAGACTGCACAGAACGTGCAGTCTGATCTTCGATCTACACTGTCCGGTAAAGAGATTTGGTTCTCCAAAAAATAAGGCTGAAATGGCAATATTCTAGATTTAACTATCGGTTTGAAAGTTTTAGTTATTTAGCAGGATAAGGGTCAACTACTTACCTGGCAACAAATTCTTAGACTTGTCTGAATTGAGAGCATTTGCCGATGACAATTTCAGTGTAGCTCACATGATTGGATTTGCATTTGATGGGGTAGAAAACATTGTGAGATAAGGAGAAAATGCTAGTTACAAGCATTTTCTCAATATCCTACAATGTTTTCAAAAACCTTTATCCTCGGGGTCGTTATAAGACTTGGTTGTATGGATAATGGACAAATGAATAAATTGTGGAAGTCCAAAATAAAATCTATCATGGTAAATGTCTTTCAAAGCAGAACAATTTCGAACAAATGTTTCAGACTGAAGCTCTCAATTCAAGACGGAAATGGCTGCCCTATCTGAAAGTCCTTTAAAGGAAACCCCCTTTAAGTGACCGACAAGTCAAATGGTAAACAAAATGTTGAAACGATTATCAGTTAATGAGATTGTTCATTTATAGCCCGTTTGAATGTACGCTCGTATGTACTATCACTCACATAGCTATTTTTTTGCAACTGTTGAGAGCAAGACTGTGAATTATCATTTCAATATTGAACACTCTTCCCATAATGTGTTATTTAGCTAACAGTTTCGAAAATTACAAACATGGCTTTGAGGCGAAATTTTCGAATTCAATGCTAATGGTCCACAAACACGGACGTTGTTCATTATTTTAGCTATTTCCACTTCCATAATTCTTAATTCCATTACAAGTCACTTGACTTCTAGACAAATCAACACAACATGTGGTATATCTTTAAAATTAGATTTCGACATGAATCTAAAATAGCACATACGAACTGACCGTTGTTAGACAAAGCAAAGATGGATTTCAAAACCTTGACGAAAGCTTTTTTATTTAAGCTATGTTTTTGAAATCTTAAAGGTAATAATGTTAAATAATACGATGAATCAAATTGAGGGGAGTTCCTCGTTTACCTTAATAAACCTCTACAATAAAGAAGGGTTTACACCAAAATACTAGGTTTCGTTTTTAATAACTTCGATCTGTTTCATGGTATCCAAGGCCTGTGTTCACTAACCATTGTTTGTCTAATTCATAAGAATTTTCTAAAATTCAAAGTAACGCAAGTTCTGATTGGCTAGACCGTATGGTTTGGCCAATCAAAAATTGCGTTACTTTCTAAATCTGGATTTTGACTGAGAATCAAATTCAAAATGGTTTGTGGGTACGGGCCTCAGTACTTCTGTTCACCAACCGTTCTTAATTCAAATCAGACCGTCTCAGGCAATCAGGGCCCTTATTCACCAACCATTCTAAATTTCATTATTAGTCTTATTCTAGATTTGGACAGTAATACCATATCCGGCAGTTTAGCCAATCAGAAATAGCGTTACTTTCAAATTCAGAAAATTGTTAGAGGATTAGACTAAGACTGCAAATTAGAAAGGCGGGTAAATACGGACCCAGATGGATTGTCTCATGATAAAATTAAACATACAGCAACAATTTAGAACCGTTAATGAATACGAACCCAGAGGTCACGGGGTTTGACCGTTTGACCACACCTTGACATACTTAAAATTGTTGAGAACAGTGTCAATCAGGAACGAGAACTTATTGTGCTCATACACTATTTAACAATAATTAATTTATAGTTCCGTGCATTTGTGATAGATGAGTCACGATAAAAAAACATGCAGAGTTATCTCCCCTCTCCCCCCCCCTCGCCCCAACACATAAGCTTTGTCGATGTTTTAGAATACAGCTGCTCCTAACATTATCTATCCTAACAGGACTCACGGTAACAGAGGGATGGTGACGTGAACTTTTCATGTTAATTATATACTCCGTTGTTTAAGGTTGCTACGACAGTGTTAGATAGGTATGTGAAAACATGATATAAGGTGTTTATGGGGGATTAATCATACGTTTGGATAAAATGAAAAACGGCACTCCGAAATAATGTCAATATTGGAGTGACGTCTCATGTATTGAATGATTTAACATTTTCAGCGCCACTGACAAAAAAAGGGCCTTTGCAGACGGCACAGATCAAGATCAGACTGCACAAAACGAGCAGTCTGATCTTGGATCTATGGTGTCCACTTCTGTAGTCAAATTTGTGTTATAAAAATCGTTTTTTATGACTAGTGCATTTTTTTCTGCCGTTGAGAGAGGTCGATGGTAAACATGTTTGTCGCTGAAAGAGTTTAGGTCTCGATACTAAAAAGGTGCAGTATCACTCAAACAACAAAAGCCATTTTTAGTAGCATAGATTTCAGTTATGTCATGGCGGCCTGTGCAGCTAGCCTTTGGTTCCTTTAATTTCTTTACCTCTTACAGCACCGAATGTGCCACCTTGAACTCTTTCGACGGCTTCAAATGAAATCGTTTGAGCTTAAGAAGTAATGGACGACTTTCATCTTATAGACTTGAATAAAGAAGCGAGCGATATAGATCCAAGATCAGACTACAGGTTCTTTCTTAATCTATACATACCCCAAAATCCATTGTTTTCGTTTTTAGCGCTGAAAGATTTATACTGCTAAATGAACTAAATGAAAATAGCCAGCCTATGGTACAACCCCAAATTTTGCTATTTCTCCAGACTTTTCGTTGGAGTCTGTGCAGTCGGATCTTAAGCTACATGTAAAAAATCCACAACGGTGCATCGAATTGTGCACCGCCTGCCTAACGATTAAATATGTGACAGATACCTACCCGCGCATTATTATCATCCTCAGAGCATCAAGGTTCCCACTTTCGGCTGCAAGCATAGGTGGGGTGCGTCCATCCTCGTCTGGGGTGTTCATCTCCTTCCGGTTACCATTTCTGAGGATATCCAAATACCCGTCCCGTGCGGCGCGATGATATTTGTCCGCCATTTTAACACGTGCACAACTTGACTTAATAAAACAAAACTGTAATTTTAACTCAGTAGTTAGAATAAAATGACTTTCCGACACAACTGAATTTATTTCCCTGTAAGTTTCAAATCGGTCTGGACCATTTGATTCCGAGTCTGAAGCACCATGAAACTTTTAAAATTATGTCACAAACCGCATAAAACAAAATACAGTTTGAATTTCAACTAATTGAACTACGAAAAAATACCTGAAAATCCTCCTTTAAACACAAAGTCATAACGCACTACGTTCTTATCAGAGTTCTGAAGTTATGAATAAATAAATGTCTGCCGTCACAGTGACAGACGCGCCCGATCTCTACGCCGTTACCAGGTCGAACTTATTTCAGTAAATGAACAGTGTGTCGTTTTTTACCAACCCTAGAAAGTTCGATTTGCTTCCTTCTTTCAAAGAATTCAAGAGTTTAGAAAAGAAGAGCATCCATGATCTATAGTAGTTAGTATGCTTCCGACCTTTCTATTTTTTTTTTTTTGTGCGATCAAAACACAATATTTAGCTGTTTAACATACATATCCTATCAAATTGGAAGAGTTTAAACAACCCTAAAACTGATAAGAGCTAAATACGGCCAATCGAACAGATATGATAACGTTAAAAGGCTATCAATATAGTCGTGTCGTTCAGCTATGCTGTGGTTACCGTATCTATGCTAATGAGATAACCTCACCTGGTTAACCTTGTGCATAAATTTCATATTCCCTGTATTTAAAGTTGACATGTGCAAATCATATTATACCCAGCCATTACTTTGCCCATATGGTAAAAAGTAGAGATAAAAAGTTACCAAACAATCCACGGCCATAAGGCTTTTGAAAACATTGTGGGAAATTGAGAAAATGCTGGTTAGCAGCATTTTCTCAATTTCACACAATGTTTTTTTTAACCCTTTTACAGATAAAAGCCATTATTTGAACCACAATTTGTTTTGTCGTCTGCAAATGTTTCCAAGGTAGATAAGTCTGAATTTTTTTTTTCTTCTGGTTTAACTCGAACAAATTGACCTATAAATGACCTTTGTGCTAAGAATAATTAGAGAAAGAATATTTTTATCATCACGTATACTCGTACGGTACGGAAATTGTATAAACGGTAAATGTCGGGTTTTACCCTTTCTATACCATAGTAAAAACAAGAAACTTTCGCAGATGACATGGATCAAGATCAGACTGCACAGAAAGTGCATCTTAGATCAGTGTCATCTGCGACGTATTACCAATTCATACCAACAACACCATGTTTACTGAATGTATTTTAAGTATTCTTTGAAGACACAACAAATCAATTAGCCGCATAAAGAGTTGAAAATCGTTCACATAGTTCCCCATTCAGACGACAAAAGCCGAAGCAAAGTTTGAACAATAATTCAAGTGTGTAATATATGGTAATAGAGGTCATTTATTTCATGTCAATTTGTTCGAGTAATAAAGTCTGTTTATATTTAAAAACAGACGTATTGTGAAGAAAACATGTAATACAAATATTACTAATTGCCAAGAACTCCAGCAGCATTTTTTCTTTCAGGGGGAAAAAAGTTCTTACTATATTGTTAGTATATCCTTTCTCGTTGCTTTTCTACTTGACTTTGGTAACGCGGTTATATATGGAAATCAATCTGGGTGTAACCAGGATTTTGGCACGTAGCAAAAAGCTGGTAAAACAGGGCTATTAGGTATAAAGTCAGCTGTTTTAGCACAAATTCATTTGATTGGTCAGCTTCTTTGAGGTAGTTTTGCTCTTATCTATAGCAATCAAAACACGTGGTCAGGTTGGTATGAAAAAAAAAAATTCCCCAACGATAAAATTCAAATGTTTATAGTAGATCAAGTTCATTTATAGCACGGGTAGAAAACTTCATATTCAGAGGCTCAGACGAGAAAATGTTGTGTTGGTCTTCCGTTTCTGAAGATGTCGGCTGAAAAATAACCAAAAAATAGGTAAGCTTGTCATTATTTGTAATCATGTGTTCTTATATCTTTGAAATTCCAAAAAAGGAGAATGCCATGCAATGCTCTGGTCTTTGAACGTGTTTTCTACACTACGGAAAGTTGTAACAAGTGTACGATGTTGTCTGAATCATTTGTGAAATAATACGTCACGGACCTAAATTCAGTCTATCATTGCCATATAATTGGCAATGAAAAGAGAATCTTGCTGTCCCAAAAGCATGAATTAATGTCTGGAAATGTTACATTCACTGCTGGTACAGAACTGAAAAGAAAAAGCACAAAAATGGTGAAAATAAAGAAAGGCTCCGATTATGTGGGTCGGCTCTGAATATGTAAGTCGGCACCGATTGATGAGGGCTTCCTTTCAAAAATTTAGTTTTCTGTAAAAATTTACTCAGGAAGTAGGCTTTGTTTTCCGTTAATACCTTTTAGTCCAAAACGTATTACACTTGTTGGACGAAACATGACCGAATTTATGAATATACAAAGGACTGGTATTGTCACGATTGAAAAATCCTGTCGAACATTAGTCTATCTAAATTTTGAAAATACTTTAGTGTAGCTTTTGATTAACAGAATGGTCTGTTCATGTATATAGCATTTGTCATGCTTTCGTCGTAACTACAGCCCACATGTAAGCAAAAAAGAAAAATATTTGGCATCTTCGGAAGACTATCTGGTCTTGAAACAGTCATTAAAAAGCTAGATGGAAAATGTACCGATCGTAGCAGAGATGATGAATGGGAAAAAAAATTTACAAAGCGTGAGAAAATACAATTGACCTTTTCGCATTACATGTCTAGGGTATATGTGTGACCACTCTTAACTCTTCTAAACACCTAACACGACACAACAGTATGTCGGGTACGTGGGGTATATACAAGTCTTTGACCAAAAAAAGTCAAATTCACAAGTACGTCAAGACCAAAAAATGTTCATAGATCCCTGATTTTGATCGTACTCACTCAGGTCTTTCAATGCAGAATATGTCATATATTAGTTATTTTCTAAGCCGATGATGAACAAACATCAATCCAAGCGAACGATCACGTTCTGTGCAGTCTAATCTTGATCTACACTGGCTGCAGAACCAACTAAAACTGTGACAGGCAATTTAAGGGTTCATAATGAATAGCTTCGAGTTATTTACTTTCCTTTTTCCGTCCTAGATATTTGTATGAATATCCTAAACATTGTCGTTTGCACTTGTTTCAGAATTCTTGCGCCGACCCCTCCACCTTTCTAATGTAGAAATCATTCAGTTTACACCGTAATTAGATTGAGATTGCAGCTCCAGTATCATGATATATTGAGTGTGTATGCAAATTAGCTGTTTTGAGTCATTATTTAAGAGTAAAGGGCAGTTTGAAGGGTCTTTGAGCGGATTATGTAAACTTGGCACCTGTTTTGTCGTGTTTTGCCGCGCCAAGTAATTTTGATTAAGTAAAAAGTAAAATTCTAAGAAAAAAAAAACAACTTATGACAAAACAGGTGCGAAATTTACATAAACCGCTCAAAAACCATTCAAACTGCCTTTTTATCCTAAATAATGACTCAAAACAGCTAATTTCATACACACTCAGTAAATCATGATATTGGAGCTGCAGTCCCAATCTAATTACGGCGTAAAGTGATTACATTAGAAATGTGGAGGGGTCGGTGTGAGATTTCTGAAACAAGTGCAAACAACAATGTTTAGGACATTTATACAAATATCTAGGACGGAAAAAGAAAAATAAATAACTCGAAACTATTGATTATGAACCCTTAAAGTGCCTGTCACAACATAAGTTGGTTCTGCAGCCAGTATAGATCAATATTAGACTGCACAAAACGTGATCGTTTGTTTGTTTGGATGAATATTTGTTTATCATCGGCCTAAAGATAACTGATATATGACATTTTCTGATCTAATATGCATCTGACTAATTGAACGTTGAAAGATCTGAGTAACTATTATCAGAATCAGGGATCTATGAACATTTTTTGGTCTTGACGTGCTGGTGAAATAGATTCTTCCTCGTTGTTAAAGACTTGTATATACCCCACCCACCTGACATACTGTTCTGTAGAGTTAAGTATTAAAAAGAGTTAAGAGTGTTCACACATATACCCTGAGGCGTGTTCCCCCCGTTTATTGCGAAAAGGTCAATTTTATTTCTCACGTTTTGTAAGAGGTTTTTTTTTTCTATTCATCTTCTCTGCTACAGTACATCTAGCTTTTTAATGACTGTTTCAAGACCAAAGCGCCTTCCGAAGATGTCAAATATTTTTCATTATTTTCGCTCACGTGTGGGCTGCACTTACGACGAAAGCATGACAAACACATGTATAGACCATTCTGTTAATCAAAAGCTACACTGAAGTATTTTCAAAATTTAGATAGACTAATTTTCGCCAAGATTTTTCAATCGTGACGATACCAGTCCTTTGTATTTCCATAAATTCAGTCATGTTCCATCCAACAATAGTATTATATTTTGGACTGAAAGGTGTTAAGGGAAAACAAAAGCCTACTTCCTAAATAATTTTTTGCAGAAAACTAAAGTTTTGAAAGGAAGCCCTCATCAATCGGTGCCGACTTACATATTCAGAGCCGACCCACACAATCGGAACCTTTCTTTATTTTCACCATTTTTGTGCTATTTCTTTTCAGTTCTGTACCAGCAGTGAATGTAACATTTCCAGACATTAATTCACGCTTTTGGGACAGCAAGATTCTCTTTTCATTACCAATTATATGGCAATGATAGACTGAATTTAGGTCCGTGACGTATTATTTTAGCTATGGTCAACCCACGCCACAAATGATTCAGACAACATCGTACACTTGTTACAACTTTCCGTAGTGTAGAAAACACGTTCAAAGACCAGAACATTGCATGACATTCTCCTATTTTGGAATTTCAAAGATATAAGAACACATGATTACAAATAATGATAAGCTTACCTGTTTTTTTTTTTTGGTTATTTTTCAGCCGACACTTCAGAAACGGAAGACCAACACAACATTTTCTCGTTAGAGCCATTGGCTCTGAAAATGAAGTTTCCTACCCGTGTATAGGTAGGTGTACAAATGGAGTAGAGGTTAAAAAATCAGCACTGTCTACTACCGGTATGCATGAGTTTTCTGCACAGTGCTTCTTTTACAGGAAAGTCTTTGTCCATCAGTATTGTTGAAACATTCAAATAATTTGCATTAACAGCCAAATATAAAGCAAAAATATAAACAGAAACACAGAATCTAATGATTTGCAATTCAGAATAACAGGCATTTGATTTTATAATAAAAACCAGCGGTAACGCTTACGGTTATTTACAATACTTTATTTGGTCAGTATCTGACATTAAATTGGCTGTCGAGGAATATGAGAGTACAGTTCGCCTCACAAGCCAGTATTTGACCAATCAAATAAAACTTCCCGGAAACAGTTGACTACATTAGCCTGGGTCCAGGCGGTAATAATCTTTTATTCAGTCCTTAACGCGGTCTCCTTTGACGGTCTATAGATACAGATGTGTGGCAAAAGGATTTATCGCTTCCGTTATTATTACCTCATTTTGACAATGTAACGTCCGAATGATAGAAAAAGAAAAAAATGAACGGACTGGAACCCAAGCTAGACTATACAGGGATAATATTGAAGCTGACCAGCTTTGTCTCATAAGCTACTTGAATGGAGATAAACTATCCCCCAAGAAACTGTCCAATCAAATGAATTTGTGTGGAAATGGCTGACTTTATACCTAATAGCTAGCTCTTTGTCATTATCTTCTTGGTTTGGAACATGTATATATCGTTTTCTGCACACATTATATCATGTGACCAACCGTTGTGAACGTTTAAAGAGTATTACATGACCTAGTTAAAAAAAAAAAAAACTTGTACAATGTCCTGCAGACGACTTTTTTTTTATGTTTTGCAGATCGCCTTTGTAAACACTATAGAGAAAGAAAAATTGTTTTTTGAATACGGATGTTTTTATAGTTCTTCAAATGGTGCACATTCACTCCAGAGGGGCACAAGCTGTCAACATAACAGTACTGCAGGTGTTTTACAGAAGTGTCATTGAATATGAGTGATATTCCTTTTTTATCGGTTATGTTAGAAAATTAGTTGCGATCGGCACGGACTTGACAATATTGCAAAATCTACAGCAAACCTCTTCTGGAATCTTTAAAACCTTACCTTCAAATCTGTCTTTATTCTTACAGAAAGATCGAGAACATTCAAGCGGCAAAAGTTTAGCTTACAACGTCCCCCTTTACTCCTCCCCCTACAATTTTAGAAAAAGAAGGGCCTGCGCAAAAAAAAAAGAGAGAGACAAATTCAAATAAAATAATCTAAGGAAATTGATTTAGTTCGATTGAAACCTATTTTTTAAAAAAAAATCTTGTTCCATTATCTCCCGCTAGATGGCATTCTACAAATACACATCTATCTAATATCGGCATGCTGGTTACAGAAACGGACTAATTTTTCAAAACGACAACCGTTACTTTGAATTTCAAAATAAAATAAACGTTTACTCAATAAAGCGCTACCTGGTGCGATTCATTCAGCTGTGATCGGCTAGCATGTAACCTATGCATTGGCCATTTATTAAAACAGCCCCTACATGCTTGGGTAATAGGCTAATAGCTTCGCTGTAAGCCCTACTTTTCCCGAATATTCGGGGGATGGGTAATGCGTCATAGCAGAC
Organism: Hippopus hippopus; assembly: GCA_946811185.2. Classification (NCBI taxonomy): domain Eukaryota; kingdom Metazoa; phylum Mollusca; class Bivalvia; order Cardiida; family Cardiidae; genus Hippopus; species Hippopus hippopus. Next base: position 54,461,741 of record OX328096.1, read on the forward strand.
AGGTCGAATCTTCGAAGAATATGACATGCGCAGACAACGATCTTGTTCAATCAAATGAGGTTGGTAATTAACACATATATGAATATAGTCAAACAATCCCAGCTATAATGCTAATATTCTATGGGATGTCCAATTCAACCCGCAAATTTAACTTTTCAAAACAAAATTGTAACTTCCGGTGAAAGCTTCCCATCATTTCCTGTGTCTTCTGCTACAAAAAATGTTGGGAAGGAAATGTTGGTAGACTTAAAGCCTTTCATGGTTTTAGTTGAACTTTGCTCATATTCGTCAGAATCTTGAACATGTAAATAGTGCCTGTGTAAACAAGTACTTTCATATGTTGACCAATGATTTTCGCAGACGACATAATCAATTGTCGTGGGTTTTCGCGTGGAGAAATATGCTTTTTTGCATGATGAAATAGTCTAGTTTTTCATTTTGAATTTGTCTAAATAGATAAAAGAAATACTTTAACAACTCAAAAAATCTCTGACATGGACCATTGTCAGAAATAGTTCTGTAAATAAATAATGAATAAGATTTTTTTTCAATTCCTCTGTTGATCAAATTATTCTTGCTGACAGCAGAAGCACATCTTGTGGATTTTTGTGGCGCCTTCCTTCTGGCGCTATCAAGGTCTTGTGTATGTACTTTTAAATTGCTTAAAATAGATATAGGACATATTTAGACGTGAATAATCCCTGAAAAGAAGCATTTTTTAAAAAAATGTCACAAATTCAATGATGAACATATTTCAAGTTTCAAAACGTAAAAGATTAGATGTACAGTAAGTAGCCATTAATATTGCATCGAACTCAGAATTACCATTGACCTACATGTATTTTTCAGAGTGCAAGGAAATAACTACGCTGCTTCTATCATGCGATCACAAAGAAAACTATACTGGTAGAAAGCGAGATTACTGGAGATGTACATGTGCATTAACATGCTGTTAGTGTTTGTGGCCGAATATCAAAGTTACAGCTCCCTAAAACATAGTGGTATTGTATTTCTGCTAAATTTTAGCGATGTCCCCATTGACATTGATGTCGCCATTGACATCAATGTAAAAGACTTTTTTCAAAAATGTTGATCACTTTTTAGACAGCTGATTTTTCATAATCAATATTACATTGCATTGAATCTGAAAATGTATACTTCATTGTAAAATTTGTTTAGCTTTAATTTCATATAAGTTTCATTACTTAAGCTTCAGTTTTTAACCCACAATAAATTAAAGAGTGAAGTTTGAAATACATGTAAGTCAATGGAGATTCAGACTTCGATGAAATTTTTATGACCACCAACTGTAGAGACATTGATTGGTAATCTAGCTCTAGTTCATTTACAAACGGTTTTAAATTCAGAAGAGTGTACTGTTTTGTTTTGTATTGCATTATGTAAAACTAGCTTTCACAGGAGAGATACTGAAAATTTCAATGACATCAACAAGAAAAAGGCATTAAAGGCAGTATTTTATGTTGAAAACAGTCTTGAGTTTGAAAAGCAAACATGCAAAACCCATTTTTTCAGACATTTTGGATCATTTAAGAAGGTGCTCAGCTCTCTTTTATCAATTTATGGTTCATATGTTGTATTTTTTTCTCACTTTGATAGAAAGAGAAGGTAAGATTTGGTAAAAGATGGGATTAGTGAATGATAGATGTACAGTGTTACACACCAAAGCTTTTTGTTATATACAATCTGCACTGACATTAGAAGCTTACTTCGGTGGCAGCTCTTGCTTTTGTTGCTTTCCATATGTCCATTCAAAAAAACAATTGATAAATAAAAGATAGATTTTTAACCTGCAATATTTTTTTTTTGTAACCCGTAAACTGTAATTGTTTATTAGATTAATGTAGAAATGCTAAAATTTGCATAAAGTTCCACTTCCATGGTAGACAAGTATGCTAAAAGTAAAACTAGAATGAATATGAGCCAGTCGAATAAATAGTACCTAGCTCTATTCTAGGTGAGAATGAATGCCTATTTTCTGAAACCTCCATTTTTATAAGCTCACCTGAGCACAAAGTGCTCAAGGTGAGCTTTTGTGATAGTGCTGTGTCCGGTGTCCGGCGACCGTCGTCAACCTTTACCTTGTGTACACTCTAGAGGCCACATTTTGAGTCCGATACTCATGAAACTTGGTCAGGATGTTTGTCTTGATGATATCTCAGATGAGTTCAAAAAATGGGTCATGTCAGGTCAAAAACTAGGTCACCAGGTCAAATCTTAGAAAAACCTTGTGCACACTCTAGAGGCCACATTTTCAGTTTGATACTCATGAAACTTCGTCAGGATGTTTGTCTTGATGATATCTCGGACGAGATTAAAAAATGGGTCATGTCAGGTCAAAAACTAGGTCACCATGTCAAATCTTAGAAAAACCTTGTGTACATTCTAGAGGCAACATTTTCAGTCCAATACTCTTGAAACTTGGTCAGGATATTTGTCTTGATGATATCTCAGAAGAGGATGAAAATGGGTCATGTTGGGTCAAAAACTAGGTCACTAGTTTAAGTCTTAGAAAAACCTTGTGTACACTCTAAGAGGCCACATTTTCAGTCCGATACTCTTGAAACTTGGTCAGGATGTTTGTCGTGATTATCTCGGACAAGTTCAAAAATGGGTCATGTCAGGTCAAAAACTAGGTCACCAGGTCAAATTTTAGAAAAACCCTGTATACACTCTAGAGGCCAAATTTTCAGTTCAATATTCTTGAAACTTAGTCAGGATGTTTGTCTTGATGATATCTCAGACGAGTTCAAAAATGGGCCATGTCAGATTAAAAACGAGGTCACTAGGTCAAATCTTAGAAAAACCTTGTGTACACCCTAGAGGCCACATTTTCAGTCCAATTCCCTTGATAGTTGGTCAGAGTATTTGTCTTGAGATATCTAGGAGGAGTTTGAAAATGGGTCACGTGGGGTTAAAAGATAGGTCACTAGGTCAAATCTTAGAAAAACCTTGTGTACACTCTAGAGGCCACATTTTCAGCCCAATACTCTTGAAACTTAGTCAGGATGTTTGTCTTGATTATATCTAAGACGAGCTTGAACATTGATCACGTGGAGGCAAAAACTAGGTCACTAGGTCAAATCATTGAAAAACCTTATGTACACTGTAGAGGCCATATTTTCAGTCCGATACTCATGAAACTTGGTCAGAATATTTGTGTTAATGATATCTTGGACAAGTTTGAAAATGGGTCACATTGGGTCAAGTATAAGGTCATTAGGTCAAATCTTACAAAAACCTTGTGTACCCTCTAGAGGCCACATTTTCAGTCCAATACTCTTGAAAGTTGGTCAGATTATTTGACTTGATGATAGCTTTGATGAGTTTGAAAGTGGGTTACATTGGGTCAAAAAGTAGGCCACCCTGTCAAACTTTGAAAAACCTTGTGTACGCTCTAGAGGCTGCATTTTCAGTCCGATAATCTTGAAACTTGGTCAGAATGTTTGTCTTGATGGTATCTTGGATGAATTTGAAAATGGGTCAGATTGGATCAAAAACTAGGTCAATAGGTAAAGTCTTAGATAAACCTTATGTAAACTCTAGAGGCCATATTTTAAGTCCAATACTAATGAAAGTTTGTCAGAATGTTTGTCATTGTATCCTGGAAGAGATTAGAAATGGGTCATGTATGGTCAAAGGGCTCAGGTGAGCCACTTCAGGGCCATCATGGCCCTCTTGTTTTGGTGTATTGTCAATTTACAGAATGTTGACTTGACTGAACTTACAAGCATTTTGAGCAAAAATATGGCTTGGTCTAATTCCAAGTTTAGTGACTTTGCACAGTTCAACAAGAATGAACAAAGAAATCTAGCAAAGACTTCCAAACCCTCAAGGACACCAGAGAATAGAATGTCTGTGGCACAACTGGAGCAGCTAAATATAGGCTCAACAGCTGTCAGTATGAAATTTATAAACTTCCTTCTTTTCAGATTTTACATCCTTTCCTAATTATACAGTCTGCTTTCTTGATTAATCCTGTAATACTTCTAGAGCTATGTATTTTTCTTTCTCTGCTTTCTGAAAAATAGCCTTCACTTCTTTTTTTAGCTCCACTAGACAAAGGGCAGCAAGCATATGTTAATGCCCTTTGTCTATTGTGTGTGCATGCTTCAGTTCATTCATATTCTGATGAACAACCATTGAGAAGGCATCCTTCATGTTCAGGCATTCGTCTTAGTGTGTAAAAGAATGACTTTTTTTGTGCTTGGCTTATTTCTGTGAATTTTATTGCTGTACAGTCCTCTTATGGATTACTGATTTGTCTACACTACTTCAATTAAGGCTTATTTATCTATCGATTGGGCACTGGGCCAATACAGGGCCAATGTGGTCCTCTTGCCAACATGCCAACGCATTCATTATTATTATTGTAACATTTTTAATTTTTAATGCTATACATGTACCTATTTTCATAATATTTAAAGTTCAGGTTTCTTTGTATGTAAAGGAAATGATATGTGAACTTCTGGTATTTAAAGAGTTAAAAAAGCATATTAGATTCAGTTTTCAATAAAAAGTTATCAAGACATAAAAAACAAAGAAACAGATTTGTGCTAACTTCATTCATTGCGATGACTGTAGTTAACAAAATGAAATGCACCTGGGTTAATGAGGATGGCAAAATTAAGGATCATTAACATTTTGTCTTGACGTAACATGAGCTCTTTAATCTTCTGCAGAGTGTGATTGGGACAGTTATTGCAAAGGAAGATACAAAATCCATATTTTCAAAAAAGGGTAAGTTAGTAGCTTTTTTGTGTATGAGTGGATTTATTTCAGCTAAAAGATAGAAATCTATAGTGCTGAGTATTGTATTGTCAAATGAAACTGGTGTAAGTTTAATGTATTGCACAGGTTGGCAAAATGTTATATGTTTCCCTTTTAAAAACACTTACAGATTACTAATAAACTGTGATGGGATATCTCTTTTAAAGAGTAGAAAACCTTGTAGGAATAGGGGGAATGCTGGTTACAATCATTTTTACTTCTCCTTTTCTCACAACTAGGCTTTCAAAGATGATAGAATTTGAATCCTTCCAGGAACCAGGAATGGATCAAAACAGAAATTAGCAATGACTATGAATTTATTACCTTCTGTAAATAAGTTTGCTTGTTTTGCAACAGACTGGTACCTTTGAAAACATTGTGGCCGATGGAAAATGTCCTGGTCATGAGAAATTTTTCCTTTTACAACAACAGTTTTAAAGCTATTAATAGTTTGCTAGTATTTTTTATTGTTCATGAGCTGCAAATTTGTTTCAGTAGGTCACAAGTTAACCAGTACAGGTCTTTCATGCAAATATCACATCCTAAAAAGCATTCCATATGGGCTAACTTTCTCTTTTGTTTTTCTACAAAACAACTCAAGGAACAGAAAGATTTCTCCTTAGTTTTACTTTGCGGGATTCTCCAAGTTGCTTTGGTAATTGTACATTCTGGGGTAGTGAAAACTTTATCAAAGATCTGGCAAGGATATTCACTATTGGAGATGTAGGTGAGTGGTAATTTGAATTTGTTAAGTTTTAGTCATTGAAAAAGATTTTTACGAACATTAATGTTTTTAACTGAAATTTACAATTTTTCTGTAGTGTGTAAGGGATTTCTCTCATAGTGATTGCAAAATTCAGTACAGACAAAATTGATGCAGCTCAGAAGGTTTTAACATATTATGATTTATATGTCTCATGGTAACCCAAGTGCTCTGCCAGTTGAGCTACTGGGTGATGTCTAAGCAAGGGTCCACCAATAGAATTCCGGTTGGTAAGCTACTTTTCACTACTGCGGTTGCATGTCTAAAGCGGCCCATACACGCTCAAACTTTTCCATCAATAGTATTGACATCAAATTATTTGACACTTTTTTGATCATGTATGGGCGATATTGATGACCTAAAAGTATTGATGTCAATATATTGACGGAGCTGTTTCCAGTAGATATTTGTTGCGTAAACCATCAAACAATTTGAGCGTGTAAGGCATTCCGTCAATATTTTGTGAAAACTTCAGTTCTTGATTCGATGTCCAAGAGAGAACATCGTCATGGCGCCAGCCAAGGAAGAGAAAAAAAAATTTTTGGAGCTCTGTCAGTTCATCGAATGCGTGCCCACCCATTCTTAAAACAGTTTTTAAAGCCCTCTGGCTCATGGTCTCGCAGTTCTTTTAATAACATGTTTTGGCCAAATTTAGTCCTCTGCTGGAACCAATTTTTCACCCATTTTCGTTTCTTCTTTAATTCATCCATTGTGACAGTTTTGACATGAACTAAATATTGCACAATATATATTGTGCGTGTAGGGCAAACGTCAAACTGTCAATAATATTGAGACCAATATTATTGATGGAAAAGTTTGAGCGTGTATGGGTGGCTTAAGATTAATGCCTTGTGAAGAGTTTAGCATTTTTATTATTTGCAGTACAGATAGAGAATGCACAAGTTCAACAGAATCCAACAGATGGCAGTGATGAAAAGTTTAGAGTTTCAACCCCACTGTAAATACATTTTAAATCTTAAGCTTAGAAATACCTTTCACAACTAAAGTTGCTCTTGTTGCCAGTGAAGATCAGGATCAAGCTGCACAAATTGTGCAGTCTGATCTTTGGTCTAAACCGTCTGTTTTACTGAAACACAACAGACAAAAGCAATCATGAAATTGCAATTATTTGTCTTATTGCACAACTGAAAATGTCTGTTTGGTTATTTGGTGCTCTAAAGGTTAAATCTATCTGAAGTAACATCAGTGGTTCACGTCATGTCCTTTCTGCTCTCTGCAAATTATAGAGCATTTCTAAAGTGATTCTGAACTGAATCAAATAGCATATACTCATACATACTACAAGTTAGGGCAAATGAGAAAGTAGAAACATTTTCAGACAAGGAAAGTGCCTTTTCTGAATGGTATGGTAATATAGTGGGAAAAGGAGAAGATGCTCAATAATACAAGTCACTGCACCCATTCCTTTAATGGTATTGAATGCTTTCTAATGCAGGGGTGAAAAAAGTCCCATTTGGGTAGTAATAGTTGAACATACATGTATATCAAATTCATCCCTGAAAGCATTATGCAATCCATTTAGGGAAAGAAAGATATTCTTCCATTGCTTGAATGATTTGGGTTTGTGTGAAAAGAAAAAACAATCTAATCTTGTGTTGTATGTGTCAATCAAAATTAAAAACTTGTATACAAAGTTGTACATGTGTGATTATAAAGCTAGTTTGACTTAACAGGTTGTCAAATTAATACATAATGATAATGTAAAATTCAGTTCCAGCATTAAGGAAAAGGTATTGATATGCATTCAAATGCATTCTATAATTAGTATTAATGCTGTCATCACTATAATCATGGTAAAAGAAATCAAGACAAAACTATGAAAAATCACCAAATTTATTCAGTAACAGTTAAGTTTTAATTAATGCAATCTTTGTGTGAACAATTATTCTAATGTGTAAATAAGGCATAAATAGGATTCTTTTCCATAAATAATGTTTACACTTATACGTAATATTGGCATATTGGTAATCAATGAAAGCTGAACCCAACAAAGTTGGAGAGGGCCTTGGACCTAATAATTCTTTTGTCCAGACTTCGAATTTGTGGACTTACCTACCTACAAAATCAACGAAAATTAGTACTCAACGAATATTAATGTTTTCACAGTAAACAAAGTTGTACATATACGGTTATACAGGTAGTAAGACTTAACTCCTTATCAGATGATAAAATATTAGACTTGTCCATTTTGAAAACATTTGCAGACAACTTTAATGTTACTCAAAACGTGAGCAGATAGAAAACACTATGGGGAAAGGAGAAAATGGTGGTTACCAGCATTTGCTCATTTTCCCACAATGGTTTCAAAAGCCTTCTTCTTAAGGTCAGTAAAACTCAGTATTGTTTGGTTAACCCTTTACCACACAATCCCGACTTTTAACGACCCTTAGAAAGAAGCCTTTTGAAAACATTGTGGGAAAAGGAGAAAATGCTGGTAACCAGCATTTTCTCCTTTTCCCACAATGTTTTCTACTCTTCACAAAACAAATTTCAAATTTTCAGTCACTTTTATTTTGTTGTCTGCAAATGCTTTCGATTTGGACAAGCCTAAAATATTGTTGTTTCGTAATGAGTTAAGGATAAATTACTTTCCAACTTGAAAGTGAAGGGTGCATCTCAAATAAAAATACAATCTATCTGAAAACACAAGATTATTTTTCATTTGGAATAAATTGATCATTGTATTGATTCCTCCTTAAACGAATTTGTTCTAACAGCTTTGACAACATCTATGTAAACTTAACTGATAATGTCAAAAGGACTTCACACTTCATTCTTTAACAGGTTAGCTCTAGTTCTACAACCCTGATAAAGACAGCTCTTGATATCTATTGCGCAAAAAATTGGAACATGTTGATAATCAACATTCTCTCCTTTTTCTCACAATGTTTTATACTTTAATTTTCAGACATATCAAATCAATTGAGCAACATTACATTTATTACCTTCAGATGTTGTCTTAAATTTTATTATCTAGGAAAAAGGGATATCTGAATACAGGTAAACACAGTGTGATATAATAATGTAGAAATGAAATAATGCTGGTTACATACCATCTTTCCAATGTTTTCAAAAGTAAATTAAACAATACAAAAAAACAGAAGTAGAAAAGGTGTATTTCAGGCCATTCCACCTGACACTGAATGAAAACCATAGCAGTCTGACCATATACAATGGCATTGATGTTGACATGTATTCATCTTTACAACATGTTCCCACCAAATCAAGCAGTGACTACTACACACTTGAAGATGTATTAGCCAATGATCAAAACTTGAATGGGGAACATATTAACATCTTGGCTGCTATTAGAAATGTAAGTAAAGTGAAGCATTTGGTGATTGAAATAGGAAAGTAATCAAGAAAGTAGTTTGATGTATTTGTAGAAGTGATACTTCAGACTTGAATATGTGACAAAAGAAGAAATTCACGAATTTCTCAGGTTGAGTGATATTCATAAAGATGAGAGTTTCTTCTTAGAAAACTGCCCTTCAGCACTTCATTCTGGAGGGATAAGAACATTTTTTCTCAAAACAAATCTATCCCAGCAAACTGTCCAGATTAATCCATATTCTAATTATTACCTGTCTGAATAACAGATACTACAATACATGCATATGAATTCTATACATGCATTGACCTCTTTACCACATGACAAAATCTTAGACTCTTCAAAATTGAGAGTATCTGCAGGTGACATATCTCAAAAAGTTACATACATGTATGAACTGATTTTCTTTGACAGAATTGAAAATATTGTGGTAAAAGGAGAAAATGCCACTTACCAGCATTTTCTCCCTTTCTCACAATGTTTACAAAAGGCCTCTTTCCCAGAGATGTGAAAACACAGGATTATTCCGTAAGCATTACCCTCCTTATCAGATGATCAATTTTTAGTCTTGTCAGAAATTGAGATCATTTGCAAATGGCAAATTGAATGTGAATAAAATTATTGGATATGTCTATGGAAAGGTAGAGAATATTGTTGGAAAGGAGAAAATGCTGGTTACTACCAGATTTTTCTCTTTTACTCTCTGCTTTCATAAGTTTTTTCCACAGGGTTGTTAAAACAGAGACTTATCTTGGAGAGGGTTACTGCTGACACTGCACTCCTTATGTGACCATATAGTCTTGCACACATAATGTGCAGTATAACCTTGATCTACTTTATCAACTATTTACCATCATATAGTCCCTGTTTAATTTCAGTAAACCTAAATAGATGGTTGTTGTCATTTGAAACATGACACATGACAGAAATGTAGTCTTGTCAAATTGAAAGCATTTACAGACAGCATTTCAAATGCGGCTCAGATAATGGAATTTTTCTTTGTAAGGGTAGAAAACATTGTGGAAAAATAATGCTGGCTACCAGCATTTTCTCCTTTTCCCACAATGTTTTAAAAGACTTTTTTTTCTCTCAGGGTTATTAAAACTTGGGATTGTGTTGTAAAAGATTAAAGTTGCTTATGACTAGTTTGTGTGCGTTTGTTACCAGTGTAGCTCAAGTGTGCAGTCTTATCTTGGATCTATGCTAATGGTTGCATTGAGATATTCCAGCCAGAAGCACCCTTGAACTTTGAATATTCCAGTCTTTTTTATTTTTGTTCTGTAGACACTTTCAGGGCTAGCATCATTCTCATCTTGCTGTCTGTTTTAGGTAGGCCCAGTGAAGGAGATCACAACAAAAACTGGAAAAGACACGAAGAGATGTGAAGTCAAACTATTTGATGAAAGTTGCCAAAGTTTTCCATTAGTATTGTAAGTTAAGCTTTTTCTGCTTTAAAGAAGTTATGCAATCAAACCTCTTAACAACAAGCTTTGTTTCTCCACAATTCGCCTCGTATACTGAACCAGTAGTTGTGATAAAGCAGATTTCTAGATGGCAATGAAAGAGAGGGGGGGGGGGGGGGGGGGGATTATTGAAAGTTCAACCCATGGGGTCAAAATTCAATTTCAGTTTGCTTGTACATTGATGAAAAAGAGTTATTCTACTCATCTGTGAAGCAATAATGGAGCAGATTTCTTGAAAACGTTCATGTCCATACTGGTTTATGAACAGTACAATTCTGATGGACATTTGATTTTGTCATACCCTGTCCAATGGTATTGGCCATTTGGAAATTTCTGGCAGGATTCAATTACATGTCTAGTAATGCATGTATTTGCTCTGTATCACTTCAGGTGGGGTGAGGAATTGGTCAATTTTGTTCATACATGGTCACCATATGAAACTGGTAAGTAACTGTGATGTATCACATGTATATGTTATATGTGTATGCTATGTTTTGCTTTACTTAGATACAGTGCCAAAAGTTCCTCTATGAGCAACAGTAGTTCAGGCTACAAACTCATCCATAAACTGCTTAATATGTAAAATTGCCATTTTGATTGAAGAAAAGTCACCTCAAAGTTTGCCCATTCTAGGCTGCCCATTCTGGGCTATGCCTTCATTATATTCTTCTAGCTAATGACCAGTTATTACAATATAATGAAAATACCACTCAGGCTCTTTTCAGACACATCACCAGCTAATACAGTTGACAGTAAAATGAATTCATGCAGTGCACAACAGAAACCTATTCAGTTGTTTGTGTTTATTCGTGTCAAAATACAATTTCTCAATTACAACGATGTAAATGCAAATATGACCCAATAGAACCATGAAGAGGCAGGGTGTCAAAGGTTTATAGAGCCATTTTTTATATAAAAGTAACACATGTATTTCTTTAGTTGTTTATCTTAGTCACATCAGGATAGTCCAGATGTGCACCTCAAACAAGAACATACATGTAAAAAAAAAATGGAAACATCCTGACTAACCTAGATCTCTGTAAAAAATTACTTCGTTACTATTACAGTAGTGTTTGTTGCTGATGTGAGAATGAGTTATGACCATTACAGAAATATCATGGTGGCCACAGCTGTCTCCAAAACAGTTTTGACTGTAAATCCAGGTAAGGAACAATTAATTATACTTTAGTTTAAACATATTTTATTGCCATAATTTACATGGAATACACATGTGGCTCATAATTACAGACAAGAAAGGCTGCAAAGGTGTTGAGCTACAAGTTCAAAAACTTAGCTAGTTATGACTCTTCCCATAATTCATTATTCATAATGTTGTTACAACAACTTTTGTTCTAGAATGAAAAACTGCATATTAAAGCTTATAGAATTTTAGCGTTATTTATGGTATAGACCTTTGATTACAAAGGTTGCAGGTAAAATTATGAAATATGTGTCCTTCATTTCTTGTAATTTAAATTTTGTACATTTTTCATATGCAAGTACGGAAGTCACTGGCCACACATCACCAAACAATGTAATGTTTCACTTCTAAGAAAGTCTCAGTTTGGCTCCTAGGGAAAAAAATTTAAAAAAAGTGTATTTTCAAGAAGAATTTTATTTAACATTTTACCAGATAACAAAGTTTTAAACTGGTCCTAATTGAAATAATTGGCAGACAATAGAATTGATATTGGTAAAAACAGGGATTTATCTTCAAAAAGGTACCAGCAAATTCTCCTTTTCCCACAGTGTTTTTAAATACCGGTAGCTTTTTCTTCAGGTCTGTTAAAACAACACAAGATTGAGTGGTGAAGGGTTAAGTATTAGAAGCACAAATTTTTGTCTTATTAAGGTTTCTTCTATTATTATGATAAACTATTAATCGTATTACAGGAACTTTCTATCATCTGGGCATTTTTTTGTAGAAAAATGTCTTTTCCCCCCTCAGTGTTTATCTTTTTCTATCATTTAACCATTCATACACATTTTTTTTTGCTCCTGTAGTACAATTGCTTGAAAAACATTATTTAGAAAGGAGCAAGTCCTTGTTACAAAAACTTCCTCCTTTTCTTTTTTTCATATCAATAAAAAAGGGGAAATTCATGTCTTTGTGTAATTTTTAATGTTTTTTTTGTAAGTTTGTACTATTAGTAATTAAGTTGTTCCTTTTGTAGAAACTGTTGATGCTAAATGTCTCTACCAGTTTGCACAAACTCAGACCTTCTCCAATGAATCTGAAACTGAATTTTCTAACCCTCCATGTAAGTATTCATACATGAACCTCTTTTAAAAATATTAAGTCAAAAAAAAAAAATGTTCATAACAAGCAATTTCTCATTTTACCACAAGGTTTGTGAGTGTATGGAAGTATTCAACCTTAATTCTAGTTGATCATCCTGATTTAACATGAAATATGAGTCCCCATTTTTCCTAAATAAAAGTATACTTCTGCAGATTTGACTTTAAAATTGGACAATAAAATTGTTTGCTTGGTGTTGTCTAATGGCTGTTTTAAATATTTTTTTTTCCATGTTTTCCTGGGTTTTTTTACCAGTTTTTTTTGCACAACACTCTTTCCAAGTCGCTGATTGCTTTGCAGAATCAAGGTCAAAAGAGGCCTCGTGCTCACAGATATCGAACGTAATTATATTTTTTGTTGACAGTGGATGAAATACAAGATGTCAAAACAGTTGATCAAGTATTAAACAGTGAGGGTAATATAGCCTTTACCATCCTGTATGGTGTAATAACAAAATTTGACTTGGATGCAGATAATTCTGACCATTTTTTTGTCAGAAAATGGTATGTAAAAAGTTTTATTCTATAAAACCTGTGGGTGAACAATTGCTTGTATTTAACAGCCATCTGCATTAAGCAAGGGTCATTTTGATTTCTAGAAACCTTGCACTGAATTTAAATAAAACTGTATTAAATACCCAACCTTCCTAGACTGTCAAGTTTTGCTTGGTCCTTCTAATGGCTGCTTAGAATGAATTTAACTGTTTCAGCAAAACCTGGTTTATAGTCACATAAATTAAGCAGCCACCCTCATTATGCAACCATTACTTGAAACTCTTAGATCCTGATTTTGAATAGAGATAATTCTGTATTTAAAGGCCAAGATGCCCATAAAAGGCTACTAGTTTTAGCTTTTTGTGCATATTATTGCATTTGGAAACTTTGTCTTTCTTTTGCAATTGGCTCACAGTATGTTGTCTTTATTTGTTTTGGAGTAAAAAGGCTATTACTGTAACAATGAAAACACTTTTGGGAGGCAAAATAACTTTGAACTATGCTCATTTTCATTCACAATATTAAATTAGCTAAATGTAATTACAGAGCATAAATTTTTCATAGTTAACTCTTTACTAGATGCAGGCTTTCAAGCGAGCCCTACTTTTCCCTCCTTTTTTTCTGTGCCCCTACTTTTCCCTATTTTTTTCTGAAAATGCCCTACTATCCCTACCTTTCGATAGGAAAGTTGAAAAAATATATAAAATGGGTAAAATGGTGAAAAGTCATGGGTGAAAGTTTTGTATCTCTGGTATAAGGCAAGTAAACTGATCTCCAGGTGCTGTATCAATACAGTTTCTTTTCTCTGCATTTACTTTTAGGCTATTCCTGGTCATTTATGGCTCCTGTCTAATATCTGGTAACAGAGAAATAGCCATTTCAGTGGTTGAGTATACTTAGAATATCCATAGGAGCATTTCCGGTTGCCTATTTGAAAATATCTTACGATTGGACCAAAACATATCGTTAATACATAATTATTTAAAGGAGAAAGTTTGCCCTGCACCATAACATGACTGCTGAGGTAAAATGAAGATTGTCACTATTAAAAAATGAAGTTTTACCTCCCAGTTTTGAATTTAAAAAAAGAAATGAAAAGGATGTGAAAAATAAATGGAGGTAGGAATGGCTAAACGAGAGAGATTTAGGCGGAAAAAGATACAGCGTCTGGTTAATAATGCCCGATGTAATTGGAGTTGCATCTTTTAAGTCTGCACAAAAGTGATCAATTGGAAAGAAAGCCTTAGGCCTGCATGCCTGTACACATAGAAGATTTTTATGTATAATTGAATGCGAGTAAGTTCAAAGGGTTCATTATTAAAAGAACTATGTGCTTAAAAGTATCAATTCCTCTGGTAGCCTGCCATGGTATGGCACTTGTTTATTGACAAAAACTAAAAGTTTTATTTTAACTGAAATGGAAAATTGAAAGTGAAAACGCTTAAAGCCTTTTTGAAATTAGGGTGTTAGGAAAACAAATAAAAATTAAGGCAAAGTTTCTGGAGCTTCCGGGGGCCACTGGCCCCCTCGAACCTCAGCCAGGGTGTTGCCAATGGGGGCGGGCTGGCCCCCAGGGGAAAAGTTCAATATTTTCATATTTTGTAACTTTCACCCATAGAAAAGTGTTTCTAATTCTGGTCTGTAGTTGTATTTCAGAATATCTGTACTGAAGGTACATGTGGTTGTAGGTGGAATTCATGGTGATATGGAGCTAACCCTTGTCAAGCCTCACTCTCAATATAGGGTTGCTCCTGTTGCTGTGCTATGAATTCTATATGTACACAGATAGTGTCTGATGTATAGAGAGCAATTATATTGACATGAAGTAGTCAAATATGTAAGTAAATGGTAAATTCTTCTTTGTCATTGATGAAAAGTACAGTAAGTTCTCTGTAAATGTACCATATTCTATTCCTACTTTTTCTTGCTCAAAATCCCTACTTTTTCACAAATTTCTTCCCTACTTGTTCCCTACTTTTTTGCAGAAGGGCACTTGAAAGCCTGTAGATGACAAATTGTAGACTTGCCCTTGTTAAAAGCATTTGCAACAAATTAAGTATGGCTCATATGATGGGATATATCTTTGAAAGGGCAGAAAACATTGTTGAAAAAGGAAAAATACTGGTTACAAGCGTTTTTCTTTTTCTGCTGTGCTTTCAAATTCTTCTTCCACAAGGTTGTTGAAATAAGGGACTACTTGTACAGGGTGATTCATAATATCTGTCATGATTTCATTGTTAAATAACTTTTTATCCGCTTACGATTTAAATAAGTTTTTAATATTGTTGGAGAGAGGATAGATGTAAGTTTTATTTTACTACAAAAGTACGGGAAAGACGTTAACATCATGACGTCATTCATAACGTCATAAACAGTACTTGTTTTCCAAGATGGCGTTGTCCAGGAAAATGGCTGCTGAAGCACTTCAGCTCTACTTTGAGAGTTGTTCTGCTACTAAAGCACTTAGAACCATGAGAAGAAGATACCCAAATGATACAGAAATAAAAAAACTTTCTGCTAGACAGCTATACAGGCTTGTTGCACGATTCAAGGAAACTGGATCAGTTGCAGACAAACGCCGTGATAATGCTGGAAGACCAAGATCTAGCAGGAGTTCTGAAAATGTTCAAGAGGTAAAGCACATAAATGATGAAACGCCTGAAAAGTCTGTACGTCAAGTTGTTAGTGATCTCACTAATGTGACAAATTACTCAAGTGTCTACAGGATGTTAAGGTTTGACTTGAAATATTTTCCATACAGTATATCTGTGATGCAACACTTGAAGGAATCTGACATCGAAAGTCGTATTGAATTTCTAAGATGGATGAAGGACCATTTAGAAATCGTAAATAAAATGTGGTTCTCCGACGAATCCCACTTTTACTTGAATGATGTTGTAAATAAACAAAACTGCCGCTTCTGGGGAATAGAAGAGCCGAACTTCCACAATGAGAAACCTTTGCACGATGACAAAATTACTGTTTGGGTCGCCTTAAGTAGTGCAGGCGTGATAGGGCCGTTTTTCTTTGAGGAAAAAGGTGAGAACGAGACAGTGAACAGTGAGCGTTATATTCAATTACTCAAGAATAAATTTATGCCAGCTTTAAGAAGAATTGGTATAAATATAGAAAATATGTGGTTTCAGCAGGACGGGGCGACACCTCACACAGCAAAACATGTGTTGTCTTGGTTACATGAAACTTTCGGTGAAAATTTCATCTCATTCAAAACTGAAAAGATTTGGCCTCCCCACTCCCCAGACCTCAATCCGCTTGACTTTTTCCTTTGGGGATACCTTAAGGATAAGGTCTACACACCTGAACCAGCAACTTTACAAGACTTGAAAAACGCCATCCGTAGAGAAATAACACCGGAAATGTGTGAGTCCGTGATTGACAATTTCAAGAAGAGACTTGACGTCATTATTGCCCAAAAAGGACGTCACATTGAGCATATGATGTAAATCTATAAATTGAGATACAGACCATGATGAAAGTGCAAGTGTAATGCTTTTACTATCAAACAAAACTTACAGGTCTCTAGATTATGTATATAGGGAGTTAGTACAGCCATTCCAAACTGTATTTATATCATTAACACTGAAGACCATGACAGATATTATGAATCACCCTGTATGTGCTAACAGATTAGTCATCTGGAAGATTTGAAAATAAAAAATAGTTATACATTTAAACTTAAAAAGAAAAAAAATTTGTAGTGTGAGATGCAAAAAGATGGTAACACAGGACAGTGATTTCAGATGTTTGAATCCAGAGTGTAATCTTGGAGCTTTACAGATGTTTAATACAGGAGGACAGGTTACACTTGAGGCACCAGAACTGGAACTTAGGATGCCCATCTCTGTATCTGATCACACTGGCACTCTATCTGGACGCTTAACAGTGAATATTTTGGAAACCATGACTGGAATGAAGGTATCATTGTTTTTCTATGAAATACTATTTACCGTATATAGTTCCTTTACGAAAGTTTTGGAAATTACATCCCTGAGATCAAAGATTGCCCCATCTCAGGAGTCATGCAGATGTCTTATATGTAATTAAATGTGTGAAAAACTTCCAGAGTCCTTGTTTCTGTTAAAAATGACACTGTTTCAAGTGTTACATACTTCACTTAAGATTTATTCAGTAAAATGTTTTAACCAGCATGTGGTAACCAGCATTTTCTCCTTTTCCCACAATATTTTCAACCCTTCTAAAGACAAAGCCGATGACTCAAACATGATTTAATTTTTCACCTTCAAATGTTTTCAATATGACCAAGTCTTAAGTATTGTTGTGTGGTAAAGAATTAACAACAAACTCTAAATGTGCTAGATTCAATTTTCAGATGTCTGGTTTTATAGCGTTAAGAATTATCTCAGCTTGAGCTCTGACATATCTGTGCAAAATGCATGTTAGATGAGAATAACTGTCTTCTCTGTCAGAGCACTAGGTGAAGATATTATGTCTACGTTTTGTGACAGTTCTAGATATTTGTGACCATGTACATATATAGCCATGTGAGCACTAGAGGACCATCAAAGACATCTTGTTCTTTATCCTTTTCTTCACAGTCCTGTGATTTAATGACCTTGAAGAAGAAGGATTTTGAAAAAAGCTGTGGAAAAAAAATGAGAAAATTTTGGTAACTAGCAATTTCTCCTGTACACACAATTTTTTCTACCCTGCCCAGACAAATCCCAGTTCCACAGTTTAAGCCATATTTATAATGTCATCTTTAAATTATTTTAATTTCCTCATTTCCAAAATTTTTTGATAAAGGATTAAAGAACAAGAAAAATTGATTTTTACACAAATGGTTCATGACAACATGCTAGATGTCCATGATCTTCTGTCAGGGTGAAATTGAATAATCAGAGTAAAAATATCTACTTGTCAACAGTATACAAGGGTTGTTCGATATGTAATGTGTATTGTACGATATCTCAAAAGCATTCGACTCAAATAGTGAAATGAAAATTACATCCCTTCAAAGTATTCTCCGTGGTTTGAAGTACATAATTTCAATCTCTGAATCCATTTCTGAAATGCGTCTCGGTACGCTGATTTAGGTAGACCTCTGAGGCACTGACTGATGGCTGAGCCAAGGGCTTGTCGGGACTTGTAACGACGACCAGATAAGAACTTTTTAAGTTTTGGAAAAAGGAAAAAGTCGCATGGGGCTAGATCTGAAGAGTATGGTGGGTGTGGCAAGACGGTAACCTTCTCCGACTTCAAAAATTGCTTCACAGTCACAGATGTATGTGATGGAGCATTATCATGAAGTAGACGAACATGCCTAAATCCTGACACAGGGCGTCGTTTAAGATATTATTTCTTGACCTTTTTTAGTATAACATCTCGGTAATACCAACCTGTAACATTTTTGCCCTTTGGCACCGGAATTTGTACAGCTATACCATCACATGAGAAGAATATGCAATAAAGAACCTTCTTTGTGCTTATGCTTCTTTTGGTAACTACAGGTCTTCTACCGTGTTTAGTTAGCCATATTTTGTTTCCAATTTTTCTTACTGGTTCGAAAGAGTGAACCCATGTTTCGTCACCAGTAACAATGTTTGCAAATTGTCTTTGATTGAATTTGGGAAACATTTTGAGCAATTGCTTTGCGGTTTCTACTTGTTCCCGTTTTTGGTCATCTGTCAATATATGCGGTATCCATCTGGCAGAAATCTTTCGTATTTTCAAAATATGCTTCAAAATGAAATGCACCCACGATAGCAATATGCCAACAGCGTTGGCAATATCACGAATCAGGTATCTGCCATCACTTTCAATTATATCCCTGACTTTTGAGACATTTTGCTTGCCTGTTACAGTCACTGGTCGGCCAGATTTTGCTGCATCTTTGATGGACTCTGTGCCAGTCAGAAATTTCTTTCTCCACCTTCAAACTGTCTCATAAGATACCTTATCAGACCCATAAACTTCCCCCAATTCAGTAAAAATCTGCATTACCGAATGACCAAGTTTTGTGCGAACTTTTATATAAGCTCTAATTTCTTTAATATTCTTAATCCGTTTCCCAACCATTTTTACAACAGTGGTCAATGACTAGCTGTATTGAAATGACTATAAGTTTAAAACTATGTGGAGCTAAAGGCTCGTGTTTATACCGTTAGAAAGGTATTGAATACAGCTATTCAAGTGTATCATCATCCACGAAATTTTGCAAAGCGTCATCGCGCTGTGGTACAATACACATTACATATCAAACAGTCCTCGTAAAATGAATAATGGTTACTTCTTTTTTGACAGTGGCTGTGTGTACAATTTTCAATTTATGGATTTCAGTGAAAATTGTAGAGCTTGATTTTAATTGTAGGTGAATGACATTTTTACACTTGATATACAGAGAAGGACAGACCTCAAATGGCATTATTTATTGGAGAGATGTAAATTACACATCAAGGTAAACACACTTTACACTAATAATTTAACAATTTAACAGATAACTTTGCAGTTTACGTTTATGCAAAGTACTAAAGTTTGTAAAGGCTTTTGGAAACTATGCCGTATGTGATATTCTTTTAGGGTCTTTTGAAGTTTTTATTTTCAACTTTAACCTTTCACATACGAGGGGTGATCATAAAGATTGTGGACCATCTCGTTATTTTGAAAACTACTTCACATAGGATTACGTAAAATTGCTCAGATGAGCATTAATTATCTGGTAACTGACTTAAGCTTTCAAATGTCGTCTTATTCAAGTAGGTAAAGTGTGACTTGATTTTAATGACGTCATATACTGCATTAGTGGTCCAAAATATCAGACGACATTTTACTTGAGCCGAGAATAATCATAAAATTTTACCTCAAAAGCGGAAAGTATTTATCAGAAATAAAAACCGACTTAGAAAAAGATTAAGGGGACTCTACACTCAGGAAATCTGATATTCGTAAATGGATCAAACACATTTAGACATGAGTGCGATACTGTTAAAGATGGCCCTAAATCTGGCCGTCCATCAATATCAGTCATAGACAAAATCATCACAGATGTAGGGCAGCATGTAAAACAAGATTGCCGGGATACTGTCAGGAAAATAGCTGACACATTTTAGCATTTCATATAAAAGTGCCAAGAAGATTTTGACTGACAATCTTGGAATGTCGCGTGCTTGCACAAGATGGGTACCTCGACTATTGACGCCAAAGCCAATGGGAATTAGGGTCGAAATCTGTTAAGAAATTTCAGAACGCATTCGGGTAGAGGAGTCAGACTTTACTGATTGTACTGTAACATGCGATGAAGTATTGGTACACTTTAACGAGACTGAAACTAAAGAACAAAGCAGTGTGCAGTATTCGTTGTACGGTCAGGTGGCAGGGGACTTGGAAACTTGTTCACAGCTGTGGTGAATCATGTCGCCCCGAGCCAAAGGCGAGGAGGCTTGGGGCGACATGATTCACCACAGCCCTGAACAAGTTTCCAAGTCCCCTGCCACCTGACCGCACAACGAATTTATTATACTGCAAAGTTTTACCATTCCAACGTGTGTTAAGTGAAATTTACCTTTTTTTTGGGTTTCAAAAACTGAGTACGCTGAGTACGTAGAATTTCCCTTCTGAGTGCCCCAATTCAATGAAAACTGACGTCACTGGGAACTGACGTCACTGAAACCTTGGAAAAACGTGTAGTTTGGTGCATAATCTTGATATTAATCTTGATCGACGCTGCCATTTTGGATGTTGTGTTGAAAGTGTAGTCATGTGAACGGGGCTCCCGAAAGGGAAACTGCTTTTACGTTGGTTTTGCCAGTGTACATGATATATATTGTTGTGTTTGTAGTTTTATAATACAATACTATATGTACATCAGTAAATGTATGCCTTACCAGCTTTAGCCACGCCTCTTAGCTAGAGTATCTTATTACTATATATACTCTCTCTTGTATGCTGATCTTTGTTAGTATTAAATATTCTGTTTAGCTTAATAGTTGTTGTTTCCATGAATACCCACATATATAACATATATGTTCAGGGCATATTATCCAATCAGATCACGAGAAATTTCTCTGCAGTATAATGAAAACATTTTAACATCGCCTTCCGCCGTTAAAGCAAAACTTTCTAAGTCATTCTGTAAAGTTATGTGCATCATAATTTTCTATTCTCCTTTTTTTCTTCTAAATCATGTTATATCTATACGTACTACAGTCAATGCTGAGTTTTATGCCCACATTATTCAAAGAAATTTCACAAACACCATACCAAAAAAAAAAACAGCCAGAAGTCCTGCGGAGTGACGTCACTTTACACCAAGGTAACGCCATAGCTCACAAAGCCACAATTGTTCAGAAAACTTTGCAAAAACTAAATACAGAAACACTAGCCAAACCTCCCAATAATTCAGTCCTGATCCCTTGTGACCTTTGGCTAGTTCATGTTTTGAAAGAATCTCTACGTGGCACTCACTATGAGAGCAGAGAGGAACTGACCCTCACTATAACCAGGTCCTTGAGAGTAATGTCACGTGACATGCTCGTACACGTGTTTCGCGCATGGGAATCAAGAATAAATAAGTGCATAGAATTCGAAAGAGGTTATTTTCAAAAAAAAGTAGACATTCCATGTTGTTTTTTATAACAATATTCCAATACAGGCACTGGTTAACGTCCTTTCTGATCACCCCTCGTACATACATCTTTAGATGCCCTTGACATAGGCAGCATTTGGTAACATTGTTGTCACAAATGTTTATCGCAGGAATGATTCATCTCCATTTGTCACTATGACTTTATAAATGGTTCATGCATCAGATGTCAACTTAAATTATGTTAATTAAATTTAAAAGTAAAAAAACGTCATCTATGAACCCTTCACCACATATAATATTGGGTTTTAATGACCCTGGTGGAGAACACTTGAGAAAAATTAAAAATATATAAAAAAGAAAATGGAGGAAACTAGCATTTTCTCCTTTCCCCACAATGTTTTCTGTCTGTTCACAGACAAATCCCATTACTTGAGCTAGATTTAATATGTCGTCAGCAAGTGCTTTCAATTTGGACTAGTCTAAAATTTTGTTGTAAAGAGTTGACAAAAACTTTTGTTGTTGGTATTCAATTGTCTTTTCAAGACACCTGTTACAAGTACCCACAACTTAAATATAAAAGAGCAAGGGAGATAGTGCTCTCTGAAACTGAAGAATTCCTCTTATCTGACTGTTATAACAATGTTTGTTCCACTTTATTCTTCAAGTGTAATTATCTTACTTATAAAGGCCTGGACGCCTGAAATAAAAGATTTCTAAAAACTGCATTGGCCCAGTAAAAAGCTTGCACACACAAAATAAAAGGATGTTGTTGATTTGGGAGCAATTGCTCCTTTTACCTCACTTGTTTACCCAACTATCCAAAGTTTCAACAACTCTGAAGAAAAAAGCTTTTGAAAACAAAACCAGCATTTTCTCCTTTTCCCACAATGTTTGCTCCCTCATCAGAGACCTTCAACTCAGTTGTCTGACTTTCAGAATTGTCTGCAAATGCTCAATTTTGAGTGGCCTATAATATTTGCTATTTGGGAAAGGGTAATTTACATGCATGTTAAAGCTCTTTATCTACAATAGGTACAGAAGAATTTCCGAGAAGAAGAAAGAAACACGATCCGTATCATGTCTTGCAGCAGGGCTAACACAGAGGAAATGGAAAGAAGTTTTGTCCAGTGTTAGTGAACATAGATCTCGACTGTACCCCATATCTTCAAGTTTTGCAGTTTTCAGTATTATTGACATTTAGTTGTCATTTGTATAGCAAAACATTTTATTAATTACACCTTTCTTCTAAGATATTATCAAAGTAAACAAAAACAAATGTATGTATACTTTAGTTGATTGTGGACTTCTTATACAATTAATGATCAAGGATTTGGTAAAAAGCTTTGGGAGAAAAAATACATAATAATTTTAAATACAGAAACAATTTGAAGCATTTGATCCACTTGGGGTAGAACAGTCAAGGTAGAAAATGTAGTCTGTACATATTTTGTTGTTGTTGTTGTTTGCAGAGCATAACTTCTTTGCAATACAGGTTGTTTCTAGGCACACATCTACCCAAAGAGCTTTAATTAATAGAGGTGACAGACAAACATATAAAGACAAGAAAATGGTCAGTTTTGAATGAAAATCACAATGGGAATGGGAGCAATAGCCTGGTACAAAGAAGTGCTTCTTTTCCGAAAAATAATTTGAAAAGCTGTCTACTGCAAAGATGCAACAGGATATTCGTCATAGTGTATAAAAAAAGAATCAAGCAATGTAAAGATCAAAATGTAAAAAATGCTGCCTGCTGGCTTTCACACATTTTTATACGCCCGTCAAAGACGGGACGTATTATGGGATCACCCATGGCGTATGGGCGTCCAGGCGGGCGGGCGGCGTCCATTTCTTTGTCCGGAGCATAACTTTGTCATCTCCAGTCCGATTGACTTGAAACTTGGCATTTGTGTTTGTTGCAATAATACGGAGTTCAGTGCAAAAGAACCATAACTCTACCTTTTGCTGTCTGAGTTATTTCCCTTAGATTATAATTTTTACAGCATTTTCTGCTTGTCCGGAGCGTAACTGTCATTTCCAGTCCGACCGACTTGAAACTTGGCATTTGTGTTTGTTGCAATAATATGGAGTGCAGTGGGAAAGAACCATAACTCTACCTCGTGCTGTCCGAGTTATTTCCCTTAGATTGTCATTTTTACAGCATTTTCTGCTTGTCCGGAGCATAACTTTGTCATCTCCAGTCCGATTGACCTGAAACTTGGCATTTGTGTTTGTTGCAATAATACGGAGTGCAGTGCAAAAGAACCATAACTCTACCTTTTGCTGTCTTTGAGTTATTTCCCTTAGATTATCATTTTTACAGCATTTTCTGCTTGTCCGGAGCGTAACTGTCATTTCCAGTCCGACCGACTTGAAACTTGGCATTTGTGTTTGTTGCAATAATATGGAGTGCAGTGGGAAAGAACCATAACTCTACCTCGTGCTGTCCGAGTTATTTCCCTTAGATTGTCATTTTTACAGCATTTTCTGCTTGTCTGGAGCATAACTTTGTCATCTCCAGTCCGATTGACTTGAAACTTGGCATTTGTGTTTGTTGCAATAATACGGAGTGCAGTGTGAAAGAACCGTAACTCTTCCTCATGCTGTCTTTGAGTTATTTCCCTTTGATCGTCATTTTTACAGCATTTTCTGCTTGTCCGGAATATAACTTTGTCATCTCTAGTCTGAACATCTTCAAATTTGGTATGCATGATTGTTGAAAATTTACGGAGTGCAGTGCACAAGAACCATAACTCTTCCTAGCAGGAATTTTGAGTTATTTCCCTTCGATCATTTTTTTTTTTACAGCATTAGTGCTTGTCCGGAATATAACTTTGTCATCTCATGTCAGAGTGACTTCAAACTTGGTATGCATGTTTGTTGCAATATTATGGAGTACAATGCGCAAGAACAATAACTCAACCTAGTGCGGATTTTGAGTAATTCCACTTTGATCTTCATTTTTACAGTATTTCTTGCTTGTCCGGAACGGAACTTGTCACCTCAGGTCAAATTGACTTGAGACTTGGTAAACATGTTTGTTGCATTACCTGCCCTTTACGATTATTATACCCCCTCGACAACTGGCGGTGGGACGGGCGTATCTTGCGACAATTTGCCGCTCTTGTTTTCAGTTTGGCCAAGTCTAAATATTTCGGTATCTGGTAAAGAGTTAATCATTTCAAAATAACAAAACATGAAATAGGCAAACATTCATAATTAGGAAGAAACAATACAGAATATTTTAGGAGTTGCTATATTACAATGAAGGCATTTCTGAGGCTAAACACACATGTGCTCTTTTGTTCTGTTACTCTTTGTTTTCTGCGATAGTTTGACTATTAAAAATAACCAAGTTGGTCATTTTGGTTTGTCATTTATAACTCGCCGTCTTGTCTGTCATCTCTTCATGAACCTGCTGTTGTTCTTCTATGAAGTGAAAGTATTTCTTTATCCAATAACCTCTTGGAAAAAATTTGCTTCAGATAAATTATTCAGTATCATTGTTTAATCCTTTCCAACACAATCCAAATTTTAACAACCCTGTGAAAGGAAGATTTTACAAACATTGTTGGAAAAGGAGAATATGCTGGCAACCAGAATATTCTCCCTTCCCCACAATGCTTTCTACCCTATTAAGGACAAATCTCATCTTTTTTTGTGGTATTTGTCATCCTCAAATTATTTCAATTTGGACCATTCTAAAATTTTGTTGTTTTGGTAAAGAGCTAATATGGAAAGTCAACAGAATTCTGGTTGAATACAGGTAACTAACAATGTGGAAAAAAAGAATACTTTGTACAAACAATTTTTCTTTCAAACAGTTTTGTTCAATGAGTCCTGTTGTACTTCGATACAAAATCACTGCTTGCGGATGTCAAGGCTTGGCTGCAATTGCTTCAAGTAAAAATTTAAGTTGAAAATGGAATAATGGTGTCAAAAATATTTTGATGGATACCTGCCTCTGTTGCATGGGTTCCCTACCTAATAGTTAACAACTTAAACACCAAATAGCTGCCAAAAGTAAACAATGCAGGCATAAAATGCATAAAATTACATCATACCATTTTAAACTGTGTAGCCAGGCCAGGTAGCTGAGTAGTTAGCGTATCTCACAAAGTTGCGGAGTGGTTGCAAGTTTGATACCTGGTTCAGGCAAACTTTCTTTTAGGCGAATTTTTGCCTCTCCCCTCTGATGCATGTGAAAAAAATAGCAAGTGGCTTAGGAAGTTGTGTCAGTACAGGTGCCAGGAAACACAGGCATAGGTCGCTCTATCTTTTGTTTACTTTTAACCCGATTTGAAAGTTCATTTTTCTGACAGCAACTAACACTTTGACTGAAAGCACAATAACAGAATGTCCTCTTCACAATAATTTCCACACTTATAAATGGTTAAGTTAAATTTAAATGCATTTAACCACCCCATTGTTTACTTTTGACTGCTATTGGGCCTTTAAATGTGAAGTTAAATATTTTCAAAATTGACAGAGATACATGTATTGCAAAATGTCAGTTTTTGGATAATTCCAAGATGGAAAAAAAAAGGGCATAACTGTGTCAAAAATATTTGAATGGTTACCTGTCCTGTTATTAGGATTCCCCTTTTGATACAACAACTTGCCTAAGTTTGAAGTAGATATCTTCAGTAGGGAAAGCGTTATTATAAAATGTCAAAGTTTTTGCAAAACAACACAGACGATGCCAGGGCTATAACAATACCTCAACATTCTCTATGAAAACCTGCAACCTAAAAAGGTGCTGTAGAAGGTAATTAAGTTGACGCTGAAATGCAGAAAAAGACTGATTGATTGATTGTTTGGTTTTTAATGCCGTTTTCAACATTTTTTCATTTATATTGTAGGGGCCAATGCACCTATCTCTGCTTTTCTGGAGTTCCTTTTACCAGTACTCTGCACAATATTTTTTCCAAGCCATTGGCTGCTTTCCTTCATAACCATCGTCGAAAAAATGGTCAGCAGTGAGAGAGGAATGAATCCTGTCGCAATGACTATCATCAACCCTTGGAAAGAAATTGGCCGAGCCGGGAATCATACCAGCGACCCCATTCTCAAGTCCTGTACCCTACTGACTGAGCTACCAGGGCTTAGCTCGAGTTAAAAAGAAATCTTATCTAAGATTCAGTGCAATCATTGCAGCTTTTATCCATGATTTTCTGATAGGAGCAATCTTTTATGACTGTAGATTAGTTACAGGTTCTGTTTTCAACTGTTACCCATATTGCTGGGTTTTCATGGGAGTGTCCTTGGGAAAGGCACTGCAGAGTCCCACCTTATCATTTGTGAAGCCAACAGTAGGAAAAGAGCTGTTGCTTCAGAGTAAATGATTTATCTATGAGAGCAGCTAAAAAAGAAAAAAAAAGTGGTCAACTGATCAATGGATTTCAGGGTATTTATCCTATCTACAGGCTATTTATACCCCTTTCCCAAAATAAAGTTAGGGAGGTATACTGGAAACAGATTTTCTGTCTGTAGGTGCAGTTTTGTGTCCTCTTCTCTTAAATTTTTCAAACAACTTGGCTGAAATTTAAATGGAAGCCTCGATCCCTACTATGGGAGCATGGTACCTATAATAAACATTATGATTGGTTGACTATTACAGGACTTGCAGCAATTTTAATCTGACCAAGTGATAGGTCAACCTGAGCAGGGTATATGTCGGCCTTTGACACTTCCAGTTTTTAGCGACCCAAATTGGATACCAGTTCAAAACATTGACCACACCTGAGAAAAAAATCTTAAAACTGCTTTGCTGCAGGTAATTGATAGCTTTTAAAAGCAATTACTCCTTTTCCAATACACTTTTCAAAACCTATCTAAAGCAGGGCAACTATGTTGTACTTTGTCACCTTTTTACCGCATTTTTGGGAAATCAGCTCTTTACTGGACAACAGAAATTCAGATTAGTCCATATTGAAAGCCTTTGCAGACGACAAGTATTACCTGTATGCGGCTTACGGTTAGGAAAATTGTCTCTGATAGGATAGAAAACATTGTGGGAAAAGGAGAAAATGCTGCTTAGCAGCATTTTCTCCTTTTCCCACAATGTTTTCAAAAGTTGTCTCACTCATTGTGTGGTACAGGGTTGAACAATAATAACAAAAGGAAAAACACAAACTAAATATCATGGTACTTTGGTTGGATCTACAAAAAGAAATCTAGTACAAACATAAGAATTGTATACAGAAAGATCTCTCCGGCAGCTTAAAACAAACTCAACAAAATGCTCCATACTTCAAATGGTTATTGGAAGCCTCTCCTTTTTCTATTTTATTGTCAAGATTGTGTATCCATGAATATCTAGGAAGTAGTGTACATTGCAACTGTACTTGTTTTACATGGACACTTAATGAAATACAGACAAGCAAAGCTGTTTATATCATTCTGGTACACATGTATATCGATATAAATCACATACAAGTACCAGTAGTTCAATTTTTCTGGTACACAGTCTACCATGCATATATTTACTAGAATTTTCTTGTTTCAGTACATTAGTATTGAATATCTGAAGCTTTGTACTCATAAAAGTTCTTTCATTGAAAACTCTTGAAAAGGTCTGTGCAGCGAATGACTTGTCTCCAGTACCAAAGGAGTTTTAAAGCAATTCCATCCCTTTCTTTGTTCATGTAAATGCTTTACATACATATGCTTTTCCTTTTTGTGAGAATTACAGTTTCTCTTCCATTTCCTGCAAAAAGAAAAAAAAACTTATGTGGGTTCCAAGATTGACTGCAGGAGTTTGCCAGACAAATATACCTGTGTGCAAAAATATAGACTAACAGGAAGGCAACAAAATTGATGATTACTAGCATGTTCCCATTACCCATCAAGAATTTTCAAAACCTGTTTTATCCATGGTTGTAAAAACATGTGGTTGTTTGGTAAAGGATTGGGTAAAATCAGGCTGCACAATATGTGCAGTGCAAGGGCAAAACTGCCTCTTGTTTGAAAGATATTTTCTTTTTGTCTCAACTCTATTTACAATTTTGAATTTTGCTAGCAGTCACTTCTGCAGACCATGTGCAACAAGATCACACTTTTTAACTCGAACTGCATGAATTTAATAGTCTAAAAGTAAACAAACAAAATAGAAAGAAGAGAGTAACTGTACATACCAAATACTGTTTTGCAATTAGTACATGCTGTTTTATGTCCATCTTTGTGGTTCGAATGAACCTCAAAACAGAATCAGGATATGGAGGTTTCTGTGCTTTAAAGAATTCATACACCATTGTAAAATTGTCTGAAAGTTCTTGCACTTTAAATAACCGCTTTTTATTCAGATATCCTGTAAAAGCTCTTAGCAAGTTCTGTCTTGTTATCATTTTGCTTTTGATTTGTGTTTCATTTTTTTCAAGGAATTCTTGGTCAGAAATATCTCTTTTCTTTATGTACAAAAACTCAAGTTCTGCCTTAGTCATGTTCAGCTTATTGTAAGCTTTTAAGGAAATAGGACTCATCAATATCAGGAATATGTCACCGAATTCTGATCTATAACTTTTGGATTCTGATTCCAGTAAAAGTTCCTGTGGTACCCTTCTGTGTGGATAACCAAAGTAGTTTGTTCTGCTTAGCAGGGAAAACATTTCTTCCTCTACTGCACAGACTGCCTTGACAAAGGTATTCTCATCATAATTGCCAAGAACATATGGTCGTTTGTGCAAATTTGCTCGTACATCTCTCAACATTTTTAGTTCTCTATCTATCTGATCATGTGAAACTTCTGGTAGATATGATGGCATGGAAAATTTGATGCCTTTTTCCTTTTCCTCTGTTTCTGTTTCAAACTTGGATTGTTTGATGCCTTCCTTTTCAATAGTATTCTTCACTTTTAATCTTATTTTTCTTCTCCTCTTTTTAGGTATAACAGATAAATCTGTGTTTAAGGAATAAGGTATGATACTTTGTAAGGGTTGAATATTATCAATTTCAAGTTCAACTTTTAACCAATCACCTAGAGTTTTAACTTGATTCCTGGCTAACATTTTTTGCTTGGCTTTTGTAATTGTCTCAGCAGATTTTGATAGCACACTTGTGGCTTCTTTGCCTATCTTGGATGTTGGACTTGCCTTAGGCTGAGGTTTAGCTCTGCGATAAACAAAGACCTGCACCTCCTTTCTCTCTGGATGATGTAATAATTCAGACCACTGAGATCCACCTTTGTGTGGCAAGCATTGAGAGGATGGCACTGTTTCATAGGTAGAATAATTTCTGTTTGAGTATTCTTGTCTATAGTGGGGGAATTTTCCAAAGTCGAAATCCGATTGTGGTGTGCAATCTTTACCTAGCCTTGTGTTGTCATTATGTTTTGATTGTTTCAGATGAATATCTACATCATCATCATCATCATCTGATATTTCACCCTCCTCTAGCTCAGAGTCTTCATCAGCTTCCTGTTTAACAGTGTCCTGTTTTTTACTTTGGTCATCTTTTGAGGGTTCATTTCTTTGCACTGTTTGATCTGTCACAATTTTAGCAAGTCTTTCTGTATTACTTGACTCATCTTTGATAATTTTCAAATTAAGTTTTTTGTCAGTCTGTTCTGTTAACTGATCACTTTTACTAGGCAAGTTACAAATAGGTTCTGTCTTAATATATTTATTAGCACTGGTTTCTGTCTTGATATATTTATTAGCACTGGTTTTACTTAACTCATAATTCTTTTCCTTTTTCGTAATTGTTACAGTTCTAACAGAGTGATCTTCATTGGAAGTCGCCGTTTTTTCATCCAAAACAGACTCTCTTCTTCTAGTTGACTGAGATCCAAGTGTAGGTATGGTCATTCCATACTGCTCTTTTTCTGTCTCTTGCGAAACATGTTCTTGTTTCCCTGTCTGAAAACCACTATCAGCATGACAGCTGGCACTCTTGGAATGGTTTAAAACAGCCCGAGACTGCTGAAGATTGGGACCAGCTGAAATTGGATAAACCATAGTTTGGCCAGTATAAGGATGCGTATACTCCCTTGCTACACGAGTCTGCTGACTTAAATTAAGTTGGCCTTGGCTCGCTTTTCGTGGGCTTGGTACCGGATTTCTGTTTATTAGTGTTGCAATGGATGATCCTTTAAAATCACTTGATGAGGACACTTTTGGTTGAATGGTTGAAGTAATACCATGCACAGGATGTATCTGCTGTATTGAGCTTGAAAGTGATGGAGTCACCCTTTTGAGTTGACCCAACACTTCGATTGCAGAGCCTACAACATTGTCATTATATGCTTTCCCAGTTTTAGGGTTGACAAGTTTGGTTTCACCCTTCAGTTTTATCACAATATTCTTCCTTTTTCTCTCTATGAATTTTTTCAGTTCATGGTTTGTAGTTGGAAACACATCATCTTCATCATCTAGGTCTTCCTCATTCTTTCTTTCATCTTCCCCATCTGACTCTTTCTTCCCTTCCTGCTAGAATGAGTACAACAAGGGACAGGGTTAGTACAAAATGTCATTATGACTCATATCCAGCTATCAATTTCCGATACTTTCATACTTTTTATACTAGTACTTTTCTACACCAGAGGACAGAATTTTAGACCTGTCTATAATGAAAGCACTTAAAGACAACAAAAATGTCAACTAAAACACCAATGCTTGCAAAATGTAACTGCTTCGTTTATCACACATTTTTGCAACAATTAAATCTTTACCACACAGCAATATTTTAGAGTGGTCCAAACTGAAAGCAAATGCAGACAACAGATTAATTGTTACTCTAATGAATGTTCTTTTTTGTTTCTGAAAGGATATAAAAAAAATTGTGGAAAAAAAGAGAAAATTCTGGCTACCAGCATTTTCTCCTTTTCCCAAGATGTTTTCAAAAGCCCTCTGAATCAGGGTTGTTAAAACTCATGATTGTGTGGTAAAGAATTAACAATATTTTTCTTCATTCACAACTTTTTTCTAAGTATGATTTGTCAAGAGTTGATTTCAATTTGGTTGGTACAATAATGAGCTCATAAATCTGCAATATACATTAGAAACCAAAGCCACAAATGGAGAAACTTCTATTTGCTCTTTACCAAACTACAAAATTTTAGATCCATCCAAATTAAAAGCAATTGCAGACAACACACCAAGCGTGGCTCAAATGATGCAATTTTTCTGTAGAAGACATTGTAAGTCAATTGCAAATCCTTTGGGTGGAAAATATATTAACTCATTACCATGCATTAAAATTTTAGACTTACGAATTTTGAAAGTATTTGCAGATAACAAAATAGATTATGTCTCAAATGACTGTTTGTCTATAGAAGGTAGTAAACATTGTGGAAAAAGAAGATAACAACTGTTAAGAGCATTTCCTCCTTCCCCAAGAATATTTTCAAAAGCTCTGGGTCATTTAGGCTTGGCAGAACTGTTTGGTAAAGTTTAAGTGTCTGAAAAAGGGTACATAAAACTTTATTTTTTAAGACTTTTTCTATCAGAGTATCTTCCAACAAACTGGAAAGTGTAGATACAAGATCTCAATGCAAATTCTAAGCAGTCTGATCTTGCCCTACAATGTTAGCAAGAGCATTTGAAGCTGTATGACTCTTTAACCCTTTACCAAACAACAAAATTTTAGACTGGTTCAAATTCAAAGCATTTGTAGACGATAAACTAAATTTTGGAAACTGTAGCTTGAAAGGGTAGAAAACATTGTGGGAAAAAGGAGAAAATGCTGGTTACCAGCATTTTCTCCTTTTCCCACTTTTTTTTTTCAAAAGTTCTTTTCCTTTGATTTGTTAAATCTTTGGACTGTGTGGTAAAGGGTTAACACTTAATAGTATTATACAACATACATCTTGATTTTCATCCAAAAGTGGGGTACTCCTCCCAAGACCTTTTTCAGTTCCTTGCAGGGTTTCATCTTCGTGGCAAGCTGCATTATCTACATCTATAATCAGGTGTTCTGCAGCTGGTTCCTGCATCTGTAGTGAGCAAGGTTACTCTTTAGCAAATGACAAAAGTTTCGACTCATCCAAATTGAAAGACTACAAAATAAATGTGACTCAAAAATTGAAATTTGTTTGTGTAAGAGTAGAAAACAATTTTGGGAAAGGAGAAAATGCTGGTCACCAGCATTTTCTTCTTTTCCTACATTGTTTTCAAGAACTTCCTCAGGGTCCTTAAAAGTCGGGATTGTGCGGTAAATACCTGACAACCAACTTTAAGACTTGTCCAATTGAAAGCATATGCACAAAAATGTGATTCAAATAATGGGGCTTCTTTCTAAAAGATGAAAATATTGTGAGAACAGACGAAAATCCTGATTACCATTTTTTTTGCAATATTTTGGTGACCAACATTTTCTCCTTTTCCCACGTTTTCTGCCTTTTCAAAGAATTTTTTTTTTTAATTTGTGCTGCATTTAGTTTGTCGTCTGCAAATGCTTTCAATTTGGACCATTCTAAATTGTTGTTTGATAAAGTTTTTTTTTTTAACATGCAGGATTATAAGAAGCCCAATCAAATAGGATAATAAATACCTCTGAAGTCTGTGGTTCATCCAGATCTATAACTAGTCCATCATCTTCATCATCTGTATCAATATCTACTCTAAATCTTTTATGATCCGTGTCTGAGTCTGTCTCCTCTAGCGGTCTCTTTCCTTCTGCAAGACTAGCTTCATTCCTATCTAGGGATTTGGTCTCCGATTCAATTTGGGGACTTTCAATTTCCATTATCACACAATCATCTGATTTCACAGCAAGAGCTGATTGTTCAATAGATTCAAGAATAGCATTTTGCCATGAGTCAGTGTTTTCAAAATTATTACTTTCAGTTCTTGTTCGTTGAGACTTTTTCTTTGGTGACTTTACTTTAGATTCTGATTTCTCTGTTTTTCTTGAATCTCTACTAGGTATTTCTTCATACCATTCTGAACTTATATCTCTCTCTGGTATGTCCTCAGAAAATGTAAATGGTTTCCCTTGTGTGTTTGTATCATGTACCAGTTCTTGTCTTGGTGGGCTACTGCCTTGTGTGAAAGTCAAACCAGGAATTATACTGAATTTTTCAGTCGCTCTAGGCGGATCAAATCCTGGCAATGTTGGATAAACATCTTCACTGCTCTCTATGTCTCTGTCTGCTGGATCCATTCTGCTGGGCATAACTCCTTGACTACAATCCATCTCTGATATCCCATCAGTATTCTGTGGAAAACCACCAAGTAGTGATATGGGACCATCTGGGTATCCAGTCTCATCTAACGAGCTTGTACTTGATACATGTTTAATGTTTGTCTGTCCAACATCAATATTTCCCTTTGCTAGACCTGAATATTTTGCTCTTGTCTTGTCAACTTTAGGCTGTTTGGATTTTAGGAAGGAGAGACCTTTCAAAAGAAAGTGAACACAACTTTATAAAATGAGAATTACTGAGATGGCTCCAGGTTTTCTAATCCTTGTAAAGTAGTACAATATTCATAAATGTCTTAATAACTATCTTAACTGTTTACCAGATGACAAAATTTTAGACTTATATAAATTGAAAGTAATTGCAGACGACAAATTAAATGTGGCTAAATTGATGGGGTTTGCCTTTGAAAGGAAAGAAAACTTTATGGAATAAGGAGAAAATGCTGGTTATCAACATTTTCTAGTTTTCCCAAAATTTTTTCAAATGCTGTCTTTCTTGGGTTGTTAGCACTCGGGATTGTTTAGAAAGGGGTTAAACTACTGCAATGTTTGTTTCTTAACTCTTTACCAGAGAACAAAATTTTAGATTTGCCCAAGTTGCCAAGAGAATATAGTGAAAGCACTGCTGCAAAATTAGTATTTACTAAATACAAGAAATTTCTCAAATAGGCACAATGTTTTAAAATGTGGTCTGCTGGAAGGCAAAAACCATTATCTGCAGGGGTTTATCAGATAACAGCATTTTAGGTATGTCCATGTTAAAAGCATCAGTAGATGACCAATTAAGGATACATCTATACTTGTTTTCATGCAGTTTTTAACCCATTGCATTCTTATGTTATGAAACTATAATATTCTTGTATCTTCATGCAACATGTTGGCCCTGATGGCTGCAAGATTGCACAGATTAAGACAGATAGAAAATCCATTTTATCTTGAGGAGGACTTCAACCAATGCCATTTCCAGTTTTAAATGAGGACAAAAATCTTGTGTTTTCCTATCCCTTACACAATATATATTGGTAATTTATCTTTGTTTACACAGCTGAGCTATTATACACACTTTCAAATTTTAACAGCATTATTTCAATCTAGCTGTAAGGATGTATCTTTAAATTCAGCTAAAATGTTTAGAACTGTCACTGAGTTGGTAAAAAAAAAAAATGTGGGAAATGAAGAAAATGCTGGTTACCAGCATTTTCTCCATTTCCCGCCATGTTTTTAAAAGGCTTCTTCCTATGGATCGATTAAAACTCAGGATTGTTTGGAGAGTTAACAGAGCAGAATTACAGAACAGAATCACTCACCTGTACAGAATGCAGGCTGATTCTCTCTCTCTACATTACTCTCAGCCCTAGCTTGACCAGACAGAGGGTTTGAATCATCCTGTTTATGCAAATCAGTTTTTGCAACGCTACCATCTGGTAAATTTGAAGAAGAATAGCCTGGTCCTTGAGATAAACCTGGCTGTTGAACAACTGCTAGAATATTCCTGAGGCTAGAAAAGTCCAGATTATTCATAATATTTTGCAAGCCTTCCATTCCAATATGACTTGTTTGGGGTGTGTTGCTGTTGTGTGTTGAATACTGCTCTAAATTCCTTGTATCTGACCAATTTAAGCTATTTTCTCTCCCACCTGTGGAATATGAGTATTTATCACTGTATGTTTGTCCTTGATAACTGCTTGTTCTGTATTCATCAAGATAGCTGCCAGATGTACTGTATGACGGGATAGAATCCTTGTAAGTTGTGTAAGATTCTAGGGTTGTGTTATTGGTACTGTAACTACCTGCTGGTCTAACAGTCTGGTCTTGGAAATCTAAAATAGGCTCCACGTTAGTTGTCTCATGATAACTTGTGTATTCTGGGTGTGTATAGCTTGAGCTGTCCTGTGAAATCAAGTTATTAGTGGATGAAGAAATTTTAGTTGTAGAAGAATCTCTGAGATCTGCGTCACTAGACTGTGAGGCTCTGAGATCAATGTCACCCATTTCTGCAGCCTCTGCTGCCAGTCTCCAGTCCACATCACCAAATTCATTTTCACCCTGCTGGTTGACTTCCATTGCACTTTCAGCAAACTTCTTTCCATTTTCTCTATCACTGGCTTTGCTAGCTAATGAATATGCATCAAAGAGTCCTGAATCACTGGAACTTTGAGAGTCATCAAGATTATGCAGAGGTATGATTTTCACTTCTTTGTCACTTGTTTCTTCAGCAGGTAATGATGGTGAGGCACTTCGAGACCTAATTCTGTTATCGTCAATTTTCAAATCTTGTCTTTCCGTCTCATCCTCAGGACTTCTGGGTCTTTCTGCTATATTTATGAAAACAGGTGCAATGTCCATAGGGGACTGACTTCTTGACTTCGATTTTCTTTCATCCTTGTCCAGCAAACAAGGATCATCAATGGCTGGTATGTATGCTTTCAAGATTCTTTCATCCTTATCATGCAGATTCAGACCATGACCATTGTCCTCTCTTTCTACAGAAGTAGTGCCTTTTTCTTGTAATTGGACTGCTGACCTTTCATCTACATCTTTCAGTTCATTACTGATACCGGCATTAACATGTGGTTCCTCTGGCCTATCTATAACAGTTTGTGCAGAAAAAGAACACTTATGTCTGTCATCTTTGTCTTTCAGTAAACCGGAAATATCTGAAGCTTCTGTAACATCTATTCTGTCTGCTGACAATTCATATAAATGTGTTTCTGATGGCTGGATATTTACAGAAAAGCCCTTTTCCGAAACTCTATAGTCTCTGTCTACCTCAGCACCACTATCAGAAAATATGTTTTTTCCACCAAACACAGGAAGATCCTTCCTTTCTGCTACTTGGTACTGTTTGTTTGTTCTTTCATCCTTATCTTCTATAGGAGCAGCTTTATTGCCATCATCATCTTGAAACAAACTTGGCACTCCCACAGGGTTCATATTTTTTAACTTAAAAGATACAACTTGTTTATGGATATTGCTTTTATCAATAGGTGGAACAGGGTTTGCGTCTGGTAATGGAATATCTTCAACATCCATCTCCATGTTTTCTACTATTGTTGTATCATATGTGAGCCCTGGAACTTCTAATGAAAGGTGCTGTTTCTGTACTGTTGATAAACCAATTTTATCTACTTTCTGTATATCAGATCCTGATTCATTCTTCAAGTAGGAGAAAACTTCACCTTTAAAGACATTGTTGTTTGGAGCAGACACTTGTTCTGCTCTCTGAAGTTCTTCCAAAGTACTTTGCATGGATTTAGCCATTGGAGACTGACCAAAGTTTGACATAATCTCTGGGTCATGCGAGGCATTTGAAGGACTTGGTTCCTTGTAGTTGTCATTAATTGGACTATCTCTGGATTCTACTGGAGTAGAAACCGCCCTTTCATATTCTTTAGTATTTTGAGTCAGTTCAGCATTGTTTGAGACAGATTTTGACATTTTTAGGGATTCAACATTTTCAGCAATAGCTTTAACTAAAAAGGATGGGTCATGCAAAGCATCTCCCAACTCTTCCGCCGACTCTTGAAGCTTTTGTAGAGCTTCTGTGAGTAAGGACACATCTCCTGAATGGTCCACAAGCATTCTCATGGCTGCTGCTAAAGTCGGGTCATCTTCTTCAACTTCATCTGCAATAGCTTTAGGTGACTGCTTCACAGGGCTAAGGTCTATCAATTCATTCAATGTTTTCTTCATGTCATCATGGTTATCAATTAAATCTGTCTCATTTCCATCATTCTCCATCTGGTCACCCTCACTCTGTGAAGTTTCCATCTCAGATGATTGTGTTGTAAAAGAAAGGTCAGGAACTGGTGTAGGGTCTGATGGATCATACATTTCATCAAGCTCGTTTTCACTACCTTGTCCTTCTTGAATTATGTCTGTTTGCAGAGCTGGTTGTATGCCAACTTTTTGCTTATAGTCATCAAATGACATTCTCTTTCTAGACTTGGCTGTGCTATCATTATTGGATAGTATGGATTGAAAAGGTGCTTTAGTTAAATTGGTATCTGTGGTTTGGCTATTAATTAAATCACTCTTTTGTAGCCTAGGATCACGTAGTCTGGGATCAAGTCTTGGATCAGTTTTTCTTAGCCTTGGATCTTTTGGAGGTAAATTTACAGTAGCCTGGTTTGTAGGTTGTGGCTGCTCTGTTTTTGACTTTAAGAGTAGAAGACTCTGTTCTTGGGCCTCCAGTAGGAGGAGCCTTTTTTCTGTCAATTCACTATCAAACTGTGGCCCAAACGATGGCTGATATACAGAATCATTTTGTTGATATGCTGAGGTCCCAACCCATCCTTGTCCTGAACCTTGTGTGGCACCAAGGGATGGTGGAGGGGGACCTGGAGTCAGTCTTGGAACACACAAACCCATATCCCCTCCTTGTTTCCGAGCATATGCCAGTCTTGGATCTTGTGGATTTAATGCCAAGTCCTTACTCAACAGTCTTAGGTCCCTTTTATTGCTAGGATCACCAGTGTATATAGGGTCAACTTTACTCTTCACTTCAACATTAGATGGATGCTGATCTGCTCTTGTTCTATCAGACAGGGGCACAGGTCTTTTCGAGTAGCTATCTGTCTGAGGCTGAGATAATTGACTCTTGTTTTGGGATTTCTGGTATGTTAAAACAGCGTAAGGAAGACAATGACGGGGGCAGGTAGAGGGCTCACAGTCCTCTGTGTATTCATAGAGATAAATCTGTAAGAAGATAATATACTTCAATTATGAAGTTTTGCACAATCAAACCCTTTAACACACAATCCCGACTTTTAACGACCCTACAAAGTGAGGCTTTTGAAAACATTTTAGGAAAAGGAGAAAATGCTGGTAACCAGCATTTTCTCCTTTTCCCAAAATGTTTTCTTCTCTTCCAAATACAAATTTCTATTTTTGAGCCACTTTTATTTTGTCATCTGCAAATGCTTTCAATTTGGACTAGATTAAATTTCTGTTGTTTGGTAAAAAGTTAAACTCATATCTGTGGCGGCAATTTATGGACCTACTAAAAACATAATAAATAACAAACATCAAAAGGAAACTAATAAACTGCTTTATAATCAGTATGGAAAGAA
The DNA here is from genome assembly GCA_946811185.2 of Hippopus hippopus. Lineage (NCBI taxonomy): Eukaryota > Metazoa > Mollusca > Bivalvia > Cardiida > Cardiidae > Hippopus > Hippopus hippopus. Next base: position 54,500,670 of record OX328096.1, read on the forward strand.
TTATTGGAAAAGGAGCAATTGCTTGTTACAAAGAAATGCTCCTTTTGCTCAATCCAACAATTGTCAACTGCAGAAATATTTTTGCGTATGTGCACAGTAATGCATTCACCACTGTGCACATTACTGAATCACTGAAATGGCTATAACAAGGGTGTTGCAAAAATTTTACTTTCTATCATGAAAAATCAGAAAAACAGCTGAAATATTTTCCATTAATTGTAACAAGAGCGGCAAATTGTCGCAAGATACGCCCGTCCCAGTTGTCAAGGGGGTATAATAATCGTAAAGGGCAGGTAATGCAACAAACATGTTTACCAAGTCTCAAGTCAATTTGACTTGAGGTGACAAAGTTCCATTCCAGACAAGCAAGAAATACTGTAAAAATGAATCAAAGTGGAATTACTCGAAATCCGCACTAGGTAGAGTTATTGTTCTTGCGCACTGTACTCCGTAATATTGCAACAAACATGCATACCAAGTTTCAAGTCACTCTGACTTGAGATGACAAAGTTATATTCTGGACAAGCAGAAAATGCTATAAAAATGACGATCAAAGGGAAATAACTCAGACAGCATGAGATAGAGTTATGGTTCTTTCGCACTGCACTCCGTATTATTGCAACAAACACACATGTCAAGTTTCAAGTCAATCCGACTGGAGATTACAAAGTTATGCTACGGACAAGCAAAAAATGCCGTAAAAAATGACTATAAAAGGGAAATAACTCAAGACAGCATGAGATAGAGTTTTGGTTCTTTCGCACTGCACTCCATATTACTGCAACAAACACAAGTACCAAGTTTCAAGTCAATCGGACTGGAGATGACAAAAGTATATTCCAGACAAGCAGAAAATGCTGTAAAAATGACAAAGGGAAATACCTCAAAGACAGCACGAGGTAGAGTTATGGTTCTTTCGCAGTGCACTCTGTATTATTGCAACAAACACATATACCAAGTTTCAAGTCAATCGGACTGGAGATGACAAAGTTATATTCCGGACAAGCAGAAATGCTGTAAAAATGAAGATCAAAGGGAAATAACTCAAAGACAGCACGAGGTACAGTTATGGTTCTTTTGCACTGCACTCTGTATTATTGCAACAAACACACATGCCAAGTTTCAAGTCAATCCGACTGGAGATGACAAAGTTATATTCCAGACAAGCAGAAAATGCTGAAAAAATGACAATCAAAGGGAAATAACTCAAAGACAGTACGAGGTAGAGTTATGGTTCTTTCGCAGTGCACTCCATATTATTGCAACAAACACACATGCCAAGTTTCAAGTCGATCAGACTAGAGATGACAAAGTTATGCTCCGGACAAGCAGAAAATGCTGTAAAAATGACAAAGGGAAATACCTCAAAGACAGCACGAGGTAGAGTTATGGTTCTTTCGCACTGCACTCTGTATTATTGCAACAAACACATATACCAAGTTTCAAGTCAATCGGACTGGAGATGACAAAAGTATATTCCAGACAAGCAGAAAATGCTGTAAAAATGACAAAGGGAAATACCTCAAAGACAGCACGAGGTAGAGTTATGGTTCTTTCGCAGTGCACTCTGTATTATTGCAACAAACACATATACCAAGTTTCAAGTCAATCGGACTGGAGATGACAAAGTTATATTCCGGACAAGCAGAAAATGCTGTAAAAATGAAGATCAAAGGGAAATAACTCAAAGACAGCACGAGGTACAGTTATGGTTCTTTTGCACTGCACTCCGTATTATTGCAACAAACACACATGCCAAGTTTCAAGTCAATCCGACTGGAGATGACAAAGTTACATGTATGCTCCGGACAAGCAGAAAATGCTGTAAAAAATGACTATCAAAGGGAAATAACTCAAAGACAGCATGAGGTAGAGTTATGGTTCTTTTGCACTGCACTCCGTATTATTGCAACAAACACACATGCCAAGTTTCAAGTCAATCCGACTGGAGATGACAAAATTATGCTCCGGACAAGCAGAAAATGCTGTAAAAATGACGATCAAAGGGAAATAACTCAAAGACAGCACGAGGTAGAGTTATGGTTCTTTTGCACTGCAATCCTTATTATTACAACTAACACACATGCCAAGTTTCAAGTCAATCGGACTGGAGATGACAAAGTTATACTCCGGACAAGCAGAAAATGCTATAAAAATGACGATCAAAGGGAAATAACTCAAAGATAGCACGAGGTAGAGTTATGGTTCTTTTGCACTGCACTCCGTATTATTGCAACAAACACACATGCCAAGTTTAAAGTCAATCCGACTGGAGATGACAAAGTTATGCTCCAGACAAGCAGAAAATGCTGTAAAAATGACGATCAAAGGGAAATAACTCAAAGACAGCACGAGGTAGAGTTATGGTTCTTTCGCACTGCACTCCATATTATTGCAACAAACACACATGCCAAGTTTCAAGTCAATCGGACTGGAGATGACAAAGTTATGCTCCGGACAAAAACTGGACGCCGCCTGCCAACCCACCCGCCCGCCAGCCCGCCCGCCATGGGTGATCCCATAATACGTCCCGTCTTCGACGGGCGTATAATAACTCAAAACTTAAGCAAGCAAGAGTTATGATTCATTTGCACTGCACTCCCCCTAAATGAGATCTATCCACCCATGAAGTTTCATAACCGTAGCTAGCATAGTTTTGGAGATATGCTTTGGACAAAATTCAAGTATGAATATAAACAAAGGGAAATAACTCAAAAATTAAGTAAGCAAGAGTTATGATTCCTTGATAAGATCTATCCACCCATGAAGTTTCATAACCTTAGCTAGTATAGTCTTGGAGATATGCTCCGGACAAAATTCAAGTATGAAAAACAACAAAGGGCAATAACTCAAAAATTAAGCATGCGAGAGTTATGATTCCTGTGCACTGCACTCCGCCTTGATGAGATCTATCCACCCATGAAATTTCATAACCGTAGCTAGCATAGTTTTGGAGATATGCTCCGGACAAAGAATGGGCGTATAAAAATCATTCACAAATATACTCATGAACAAAAACAAATGTGGCTTTATACTTGACATTTCTATTGAAGTTTTACATCATTTTTCAAAACCTTTTCACAAAAACATTTACTTTAAATTATCAATGTTTATGTTCTTGTTGTCACTTGAACATTTGTATTGCCTAGAGTATATTGTGTTAGCATTATAAGTGGTCAAACTGAATTCTTTACATATAAAAAATTTATGATTTTCAGGAGAAGTTAATGCTACAGTTTCCTTTCGATGTTGAGGCTTTGGCCATTAAAGGGTTTTGAAACAAGAGCACCGCATATGGGTGCAAAACCCCGGCTGCAGTTGCCTTTAGAAATAGACTGATGTACAGTGAAAACTCTAGGTAGAAAAACGGGCTTAACCGAGTCAAAAATATTTTGACAATTTCCTGTTCCCCTTTTGATAGTTTTCAACTAGCCTGACTCTGAAGTAAATATCTTTAGTAATGACAGAGATACTATATATCATCAAAGTTTTTGCACAACAATGAGAACGCAAATGACCACAGGGCTATGAGAATACATGTACCTCATTATTTTCTTCAAAAACAGATGTGCTAAAAATTGTGACAAACTGACAGATCATAGTTGTTTCCTTTATTCTTTAGACAAAAAGCCAAATATTATTGGATTTGTTAACAGCACCCACAGACGACAACGAAACAAATCAGAGCTGTGCTCTGGTAAAAGAGGGCTTAATAAATCTTCGTGATGCATGATACCAAGCAAGTCATCACATAATTATGGATCCATCAAATCCATTTTGACTAAAAACCAGCTAAATTGTGAGGTAGAATGGTCCTTGGACATGTAGATAATTTACCAAAAACAAAAAGTTTTGGCCCAGGTCAGCTTGCGCGGATTGCGCAGGCTGACCTGGGTCAATACCTTTTGCAGATGCATTAAGCCACCGTTTCACAGAGCATGGCTCCTTTATATTGGCAGTGTGAATGATTGATATGGAACAAACACTTATCTACTTCTATTTTTCTTTAAGGAGAATGTAAATGAATATCAACGCCCTGACAAGCAATTCCATCTTTTGTCACACAAGTTTTGTACCATACAATACACTAAATGCACATATTTTCAATTGTTGTATGTCTGACGACTACTACTCCTAAAGTGATTGTTTCAGTTACCAAACCAACATACATATACACTGTAACAAAGTATTCCCAGAGATACTGCAAATTTACATAGGTTAGGCAATCTTTTTCTACACTTCATCAAATCCTTTTCAGGTGTATCACGCTTTTCTTTTCTTTAAAATAATCTGAAATATTTTCAGAAGTACCAGATTCTGTCCGCTTGAAGAGGAACTAATGAGCATAGGCAAAAATGATCTGCAGTAAAGTAGCCCTAAGACTTCTGATAAATGTGCCCTAAACAATAAGTAGACCAATTTACCTGTGAACGTGCCAGCTGCAGATGAATTGGGTCACATGACCTAGGTTGGTATTGGGCAACGTGACAGTCATAATTGGGTGTGGGTTCCATTCCCTCTCCCCCATCACTTCCACTCAGTAGTACTTTACATTTACCTGGAGTTGTCTACAAGTAAAGCAAGTAAATGCTAGGAAAACCAATACAGGGCTCTCTAAATGAAATACTCATCCCCAGCCAGACCTTGTGTATAATGTAGCTTTGTTTACTGCTTTATCAAGTATAGTGTTTCCTAGTGTTAAACCCAATTTTGGAATGGATGATTTTAAGTGGCAGTTAATTCTTAACTTTTTAACTCAACAAATTTCGATCGAGTCTAAATTCAAAGCATTTGCTGATGACATATTAAATGTGACTCCATACATAAAATTTGTCTTTTGCAGGGTAAAAACCATTGTGGGAAAAGAAGAAATTGCTGGTTACCAGCATTTTCTTCTTTTCCCACAGTGTTTTCAAAAGGCCTCATTCTCAGGTTTGATAAAACTCAGGATTTTGTAGTAAAGAGATAAAATATTTTAAATCTTTTAAAAAGAATTTCTCATGAGATTTAAATTCATGATTATAAACCCAACAAGATATTAGCTGAAATTAAAATGATATAAAAATTTACCAATTTATGGAACACAAGTTGTGTTTCATAATGGAAGATTTTCTAAACCTATTATTTCTCAAATTCACTTTTGACCAAATAGTTGTATTTAGGCTTGCCTTAACGTTTTTAAATGCCCTTTTCATAGGGGCCATCAACTCTTTACCAAACGAGAAAATTTTAGACTTGTCCAAATTAAAAACATTTGCAGATGACAATTAAAGCATGAATCAAATGATGGAATTTGTCTTTGATATGAAAGAAAACCTTGTGGGAAAAGGAGACAAGAAGACCATGATGGCCCTGAAGTCGCTCACCTGAGCCTTTAGATCAAACATGACCCATTTCCAATCTCTTCAGAGATAAGTATTTGAGAGACAAGAGGGCCATGATGGCCCTGAAGTCGCTCACCTGAGCCTTTTGATCAAACATGACCCATTTCTAATCTCTTCAGAGATATCAAGACATTCATTCTGTAAAACACTCATTAGTATTGGACTTACAAATATGGCCTCTAGAGTGCACACAAGCTTTTTCTAGAATTTGTCTCAGCGGCCTACTTGACATGTAGAAATTATCCAGACAAACATTCTGACAAACTTTCATAAGTATTTGAGAGAAAATGTGGCCTGTAGGATGTACAAAAGGTTTTTCCCAGATTTGACCTAGTGACCTAGTTTTTTATCCAACATGACCCATATTCATTCTAGTCTAAGATAATATCAAGACAAACATTCTAAGCAAATTTCAAGATTATTGTAATGAAAATGTTGCCTCTAGAGCGTACACAAAGTTTTTCAAAGATTAAACCTGGTGACCTAGTTTTTGATTCCACATGACCCATTTTCAAACTCATTCAAGATATCATCAAGACAATCATTCTGACCAAGTTTAAAAAATATTGGGCTGAAAATGTGGCCTTAGGGTGTACAAAAGGTTTTTCCAAGATTTTACCTAGTGACCTAGTTTTTTATCAAACATGACCCATTTTCATACTAGTCTAAGATATTATCAAGACAAACATTCTGACCAAATTTCAAGATTACTGTAATGAAAATGTGGCCTCTAGAGCATACACAAGATTTCACCCAGTGACCTAGTTTTTGACCTGACATGACCCATTTTCAAAGTCGTCCAAGCTATCATCATAACAAACATTCTGACCATCTTTCAAGAGCATTGGACTGAAAATGTGGCCTCTGGAGTGTACACAAGGTTTTTCCAAGATTTGACCTAGTGACCTAGTTTTTTGACCTGACATGGCCCATTTTCAAACTCTTCTGAGATATCATCAAGACAAACATTCTGACCAAATTTCAAGAGTATTGGACTGAAAATGTGGCTTCTGGAGCATACACAAGATTTTTCTAAGATATGACCTAGTGACCTAGTTTTTGACCAGACATAGCCCATTTTTGAACTCGTCCGAGATATCATCAAGACAAACATTCTGACCAACTTTCAAGAGTATTGGACTGAAAATGTGGCCTCTAGAGCGTACACAAGGTTTTTCTAAGATTTCACCCAGTGACCTAGTTTTTGACCTGACATGATCCATTTTCAAACTCGTCCAAGATATCATCAAGAAAAACATTCTGACTAACTTTCAAGAGTATTGGACTGAAAATGTGGCCTCTAGAGCGTACACAAGGTTTTTCTAAGATTTGACCTAGTGACCTAGTTTTTGACCTGACCTAACCCATTTTCGAAGTCATTTGAGATATCATCAAAACAAACATTCTGACCAACTTTCAAGAGCATTGGACTGAAAATATGGCCTCTAGAGTGTACACAAGATTTTCCTAAGATTTGACCTAGTGACCTAGGTTTTGACCCGACCTGACCCATTTTCCAACTCGTCTGAGATATCATCAAGACAAATATTCTGATCAAGTTTCATGAGTATCGCAGTAAAATTATGGCCTCTAGCGTGTACACAAGGTTTTTCTAAGATTTGACCTAGTGACCTGTTTTTTAACTGGTTCAAGATATCATCAAGACAAACATTCTGAGCAATTCTCAAGAGTATTAGACTGAAAATGTAGCCTCTAGAGTGTACACAAGGTTTTTCTAAGATTTGACCTAGTGACCTAGTTTTTGACATGACATGACCCATTTTCAAACTCGCCTGAGATATTATCAAGACAAACATTCTGACCAAGTTTCACGAGTATCAGACTGAAAATGTGGCCTCTAGCGCGTACACAATGTAAAAGTTGACGACACACAATGGACGACGCACAACTGACACAGCACTACGGACACAGCAAGATCACAAAAGCTCACCTTGAGCACTTCGTGCTCAGGTGAGCTAAAAATGTTGGTAACCAGCATTTTCTCCTTTACTAACAATGTTTTTAAAGACTTCTTCCTCAAAGTCGTTAAAACTGTGTGGTAAAGGGTTAAAACTTCTTCAGAAAGGGGTGGTAAAGGCATTAGGAAATAAAAACTTAATGCTTACTTTAAAAACAAACATGATACAAGTGTCTGTTTCCCAGTTTTCTGCAAGTCGCAGGTGGATATCTGCATTTCTTGACAGGTACAGGCCCAGCTTGCTGTTACCTACAATGACAATAAAACCCAGTGACTACTTGTTTATATCAAAGCCAACATGAAAATATGGTGACTTACTTTTTGTTACTTAAAATGGCATTTTGCTCTTTACCAAACAACAAAATTATGGACTTGTCAAAATCCAAAGCATTTGTAGACGACAAATTAAATGTGGTTCAAATTCCTGAAATTGTTTCTGAAAGGGTAGAAAACGTTGTAGGAAAATGAGTAAACACTGGTTACTAGCATTTACTTCTTTTCCCACAATGCTTTCAAAAGCCTTCTGATGATCCTGAAAACTCAGGTTTGTGTGGTAAAGGGTTAAACTCTCTTGCACAAAACTTTCTTTTTTTTCTATTACTGGTTTATGATCCTAAAGAAGGGACTTTTGAAACATCATTAGGAAAAGGTGAAAAGGGAATGTGCAAAGGCTTTTAATTTGGACCAGTGCAAAAATTTGTCTAAAAAAAGGGTTTATTACTCAGGTAATGAGGGCTTTGAATCAAATACAATGCATTTCTTTTCCCAATGAAGGTAAAGACTTACCCAAAGCATTGAATGGAAGAGAGCGACACTTCAAACCATCTTTTGCCACTTTGGGTACCATTGAAGCATCTCGAAAGACCAAGAAAGTGTACTGTTCAGCCAGATCTCTAGCGTTTCTACCTTCTTCTTTCATCTCGGAGCGCTTCTGCCTGTTTCAAAAGACAGCTTAAAAGATTAAATCTTCTAATCAATTTCGTCCTGAAACAGATTTACAACAAACAACTTTGAAAACATCTTTTTAGAGTTTAAGTATAAATATCACCTAGGCTTTAATCATTTACCAAACAATCCCGAGTTTTAACAACCCCGACAGAAAAGCCTTTGAAAACATCTTGGGAACAGTAGAAAATGCTGGTAACCAGGATTTTCTCCTTTTCCTAAAATGTTTCCTACTCTTTCAATGACAATTTTAACCATTAGAGCCGTATGTAATTTATCATCAAAATACTTTGAATTTCGAATAGTCCAAAATTTTGTTGTTAGGTAAAGATTAAATACATGAATACAAATGATAACATTGCAGCAAATGAAGAAATTACTTGTTTAGAGTAAATTTTTTCTCTGCTTGTGCTTGAAACCTTTATCAAACACTTCCCACTTAAGATGACCATGAGGTAAATAACATCGTGGGAAAAGGAGAAAATACTACCATGCAGTATTTCCTCTTTTCCCATGGTCTTTTCTATTCTTTCAATGACAAGTCTTATCATTTGAGTCAATGCTTTCCAAGAAGATTAAACTAAAATTTTGCAATGAGGGAAAGTTAGCTGCACTTTATACATCACTTCTTCACCTACCTGGTACTATATACTTTTTAAGGTCTAAAAATAGGATTCCACTGTAATTGAAATTGCGTAGTTTTACCTGTGTAACCTTTACCATATAAATATGAATTTTAATGTCCTTGAGGAAAAAGGCTTTTGAGAACATTTTTGGAAGAGGAGAAAATGCTGGTAACCTCTGGAAATACTTTGGATTTAGGCTAGTCAAAAGTCTTATTGTTTGGTGAAGAGTTAAATTACAATAAAAAAAAAAAAAAAGGAAATCTATGCTACAAGCATGTAATCTATCACAAATATCCACCCACCTGTAACGTTCCTCTAATTCCCTGTTTTGCACATACTGAACTGTTTTGAGTTGCCACATGGGCGTATAGCCAGTTTCTATGTAAGACCGCTGAACAATGTTTGTGATGTCCTTTGCATCTCGACTGTTTACATCTATCTCCCATAAACTATCTGTAATCAATACATTTTACCATTAGGAACTTGTAATTTCTGTTTATACCTCTACAATAACAAATCACTAAAAGAGGGCCATGATGGCCCTGAAGTCGCTCACCTGAGCCTTTTGATCAAACATGACCCATTTCTAATCTCTTCAGAGATATTAAGACAAACATTCTGACAAACACTCATTAGTACTGGACTTACAAATATGGCCTCTAGAGTGTACACAAGCTTTTTCTAGAATTTGTCTCAGCGGCCTACTTGACATGTAGAAATTATCCAGACATACATTCTGACAAACTTTCATGAGTATTTGAGAGAAAATGTGGCCTGTAGGGTGTACAAAAGGTTTTTCCCAGATTTGACCTAGTGACTTAGTTTTTCATCCAACATGACCCGTATTCATACTAGTCTAAGATATTATCAAGACAAACATTCTAAACAAATTTTCAATATTATTTGACTGAAAGTGTGGCCTCTAGAGCGTACAAAGGGTTTTTCAAGGATTAAACTTGGTGACCTAGTTTTTAATTCCACGTGACCCATTTTCAAACTCGTGCAAGATATCATCAAGACAAACATTCTGACCAAGTTTAAAAAATATTGGACTGAAAATGTAACCTCTAGTGTGTACAAAAAGGTTTTTCCGAGATTTGACCTAGTGACCTAGTTTTTTATCCAACATGACCCATTTTCATAATAGTTTAAGATATTATCAAGACAAACATTCTGACCAAATTTAAAAATTATTGGACTAAAAATGTGGCCTCTAGAGCGTACACAAGGTTTTTCCAAGATTTCACCCAGTGACCTAGTTTTTGACCTGAAATGACCCATTTTCAAACTCATCCAAGCTATCATCATGACAAACATTCAGACCAGCTTTGAAGAGCATTGGACTGAAAATGTGGCCTCTGGAGTGTATACAAGGTTTTTCCAAGATTTGACCTAGTGACCTAGTTTTTGAACTGACATGGCCCATTTTCAAACTCGTCTGTGATATTTTCAAGACAAACATTCTGACCAACTTTCAAGAGTATTGGGACAGAAAATGTGGCTTCTGAAGTGTACAACAGGTTTATTTAGGATTTGACCTAGTGATCTAGTTTTTGACATGACATGGCCTATTTTCAGACTTGTTTCAGATATCATCAAGGCAAACATTCTGACCAATTTTCAAGAGTATTGGACAGAAAATGTGGCCTCTAGAGTGTACACAAGGTTTTTCTAAGATTTGAACTGGTGACCTAGTTTTTAATCAAACATGGCCCATTTTTGAACTCATCCAAGATATCATCAAGACAAACATTCTGACCAACTTTCAACAGTATTGGACTGAAAATGTTGCCTCTAGAGCGTACACAAGGTTTTTCTAAGATTTGACCTGGTGACCTAGTTTTTTTACCCGACATGGCCCATTTTTGAATTCATCCAAGATATCATCAAGACAAACATTCTGACCAACTTACAACAGTATTGGACTGAAAATGTTGCCTCTAGAGCGTACACAAGGTTTTTCTAAGATTTGACCTGGTGACCTAGTTTTTGACCTGACATGACCCATTTTCGAACTCGTCCGAGATATCATTAAGAAACATTCTGACCAACTTTCAAGACTATTGAACTGTGGCCTCTAGAGCGTACACAAGGTTTTTCTAAGATTTGACCTGGTGACCCAATTTTTGAGCCTACATGACCCATTTTCAAACTCATCTGAGATATCATAAAGGCAAACATTCTGACCAACTTTCAGGAGTAGTGGACAGAAAATGTGGCCTCTAGAGCGTACACAAGATTTTTCTAAGATTTCACCTACTGACCTAGTTTTTGACCCAACATGACCCATTTTAGAACTCGTCCGAGATATCATCAAGGCAAACATTCTGACCAAGTTTCATGAGTATTGGACTGAAAATGTGGCCTCTAGAGCATACACAAGGTAAAAAGTTGACGACAGACGACGGACACAGCACGATCACAATAGCTCACCATGAGCACTTCGTGCTCAGGTGAGCTAAAAATACATTTTTGGTATAGGAACAAATGCCAAGCATGTGCAATTGCTCCTTGTGCCTAAGTATTTTTTATTTTATATAAACTTCTGTCACTTTCCAGACCTCTTTCAGTTTTGCTATTTTCTGTTAAAACTAGTCTTGCTAAAGAAGAAATGTGTAAAACTTACGAGGGTTAGGTTTTTTTGCATTTATTCTGTCTACAGTTTAACTCATTACCTGCAGAATATTTTTTTTCATCTAGAGCACAGCACTTTTAGCAAAATGGTAAATGACTCTTGAAAGCTAGAAGGAAGCAGAATCAATATTGATACTGTAATTAACCTAACACACACACTCCAGTGCCATTATTTCATAGCCAGTTTTCCAAAATTTAAGTGCTGTCATACATGATAGTTAGTATAGTACTTTAATAGCAGCACAAACCAGGATATACGTCCTATAAATTTATTGATCACAAGATGTCAGTAACAATTTTTAATCACATCGTCTGACTTGACACGACTTACATCATTGGTATATTTATATAGTAAAGTTATGTTGGGTTTGGAAGTTTGTTACTACATTCGTAAACTTTAGGGTAAGGTCAAGTATGGGTGGGGGTTGTCAAAAGGCCTCTGAAGTAGGTAAAACAGTTTGGGCAGCTACTATTAGGGAGGGAGTGTTAACCAAAAATACAGTAATCAATACTTTAAATAATTTATTTGAAAATGTTTTATGTCTAAATAGTGTTTTATACCACTTTCAACTTGAGCAGTTCTGTCAAACGATGCCTAAACAGTGAATCATTGAGGCTCCTGGTTTAATTAGTATTAGACAAAGGTTCAAGGAGCCTTGCAAAATGACACTTCAATGCTTCAATTAAGTGCTGTCAGACATGATCATATTGGTGCTATTGGGTCGCATGTGATTGTCTTTGAGCAAGGTACTGCAAAGTCAAAGTTAAGCGATGGTGTAATTAATGCAAGTACTGAATAAATGAGCTGTCATCATTTGACTGCAACACAGTTTACCATTGGAAACCAGTATAAACAATAAGCCTACCCCAGCCTTGAAGCCATGAAGGGCCACTGGTAAACAATTGACCCCTACCCTAAAGGAGCTGAGGATAACTGATGATTTTCTTTTTTTAGACATCTGTGGATCAAATTGACTGCATTGAATATGCAGAATGATCTTTACATGTGTTATTACACAAGAAATATCTAAAATTCCTCAACTCTTTACCACACAAAAAATATGCACATGTATACGACTTGTTCAAATTAAAAGCATTAAATTTTTGTAGATGACAATGTTAATGTGGTTCAATTGACTGAATTTGTTTTTGGAAAGGGTAGAAAACATTGTGGGAAAAAATAATGGGAAAAGGAGAAAAGTATGGCTATACACAGCATTTTCTCCTTTTCCCACAGTGTTTTCAAAAGGCTTCTTCGTCAGGGTTGTTAAAATTTGGGAATTTGTGGTAAGGGGTCAGAGTTTTTTTTCAGACTTTAATTATCTCACCAAACTTCAAAAATAGTTCATCACTAAATTAATTAAGTGAGGCAAAAGCTGGCAAACCATCAGTAAAGAAGAAAGACAAATTTAAGAAAAAAAGTATTTTTCCATGGTTTATCCAAAACTGATAAAATTTTAGACTTGTCTTAAGTGAAAGCATTAATTTTGCAGACAACTTTTCAAAATTCGTTTCAAAGCATTGTGGAAATAGGAACAAATGCTGGTTACCATCATTTTCTCCTCTTATCATAATGTTTTGCAAGTCCCATTTCTCAGGGTTGTTAAAACAGGGGATTGTGTGGTAAAGGACTACATAGCCTCTATAGGTATTTTCAGATATTCACAGACTTGTGGGAATGGCACATGATAAATATCGAAGGGATTTGAAATTATAATCAATTTGATAACATTATATCTGATCTCATAATAATAGACCAAGTAACATATTGCAAAAACAACCGTGTGGTTATCAGCTCACCTGAGGACGAAGTGCTCAAGGTGAGCTTTTGTGATTTTGCTGTGTCCGTTACACATCCTAAACTTTTACCTTATGTACTCTCTAAAGGCAACATTTTCAGTGAAATACTCATGGAACATGGTGAGAATATTTGTCTTGATGTTATCTCGGACGAATTCAAAAATGAGTCTTGTCAGTTCAAAAACTAGGTCACTAGGTCAAATCTTAGAAAAACCTTGTGTACACTCTGCAGGCCACATTTTCAATCCAAAACTCTCGAAAGTTTGTCAGAATGTCTGTCTTGATGATATCTCAGACAAGTTTGAAAATTGGTCACACATAGTCATGAACTAGGTCACTGGGACAAGTCTTTGGAAAACCTTATATACGCTATATAGAGGCCACATTTTCAGTCCGATACTCATAAAACATGGTCAGAATGTTTGTTTTGATGATGGTTCGGTTTGGTTTGTATTAAAGTTTAACACCATTTTAACAGCTTAGGTCATATCATGGCAGTCAGTGACGCACCTGTGTGTTTCCTGGCTTTCTTACACCAGTACTGACACAACTTTCTTTCCAAAGCCACTGACTACTTTTCTCACATGCATCAGAGCTAAGAGACGAAAAATCGCTGGAAAGAAAGTTCACCACAGCCGGGTATCGTATCTGCAACCTCCAGGTCACAAGTCAGATACGCTAACCACTAAGCTACCTGGCCAGGCTTGTTTTGATATCTTGGACAAGTTCGAAAATGGGTCATGACGAGTGAAAAACTAGGTCACTAAGTCAAATCTTAGAAAAACCTTGTGTACACTCTAGAGGCCACATTTTCAGTTCAAAACTCTTGAAATTTGTTAGAATGTTTCTCTTGTTGATATCTTTGACAAGTTTGAAAATCGGTCGTGCCAAGTACAAAACTAGGTTACTGGGACAAATCTTTGAAAAAGATTGTGTACTCTAAGGCCACATTTTCAGTCAAATACTCATGAAACTTGGTCAGAATGTTTGTCTTGATGATTTCTCAGACGAGTTCAAAAATGGGTTATGTCAGGTCAAAAACTAGGTCACTAGGTCAACCTTAGAAAAAACTTGTGTACACTGTAGAGGCCACATTTTCAGTCCAAAACTCTTGAAAGTTTGTCAGAATGTTTGTCTTGATGATATCTCAGACAAGTATGAAAATGGATCACATCAAGTCAAAAACCAGGTCCCTAGGTCAAATCTTTGAAAAACCTTGTGAACGCTCTAGAGGCCACAATTTCAGTTTGATACTCATGAAATTTAATCAGAATGTTCGTCTTGATGATATCTTGTATGAGTTTGAAATGGGTCATATCAGGTCAAAAACTTGATCACTAGGTCAAATTATATAAAAACCTTGTGTACACTCCAGAGGCCACATTTTCAGTCCAATACTTATTAATGTTTGTCAGAATGTTTGTCTTGATAATATCTCATATGAAATCGAAAATGGGTCACTTTGGGTAATAAACTAGGTCGCTAGGTCAAATCTAGGAAAAACCTTGTGTACACTCTAGAAGCCACATTTTCCGTCCAATACTCATGAAATGTGGTCAGAATCTTTGTTTTGATGATATCTACAAGAAGTTAGAAAATGGGCTATGTTTGGCTTAAAAGTAGGTCACTGAGACAAATTGTAGAAAAAGCTTGCATACACGCCAGAGGCCAAATTTTCAGTCAAATACTTATGAAAGCTTGTTAGAATGTTTGTCATATCATCTGGGAAGAGATATAAAATGGGTTATGTTTTGTCAAAAGGCTCAGGCGAGTGACTTCAGGGCCATCACAGCCCTCTTGATTAATTAACTGCCAACTGCTCTTTTTTTTAACTAAATAAAACCTTACAGTTTCTTTATGCTTACAAAGAAAATTGTATTTGGTTATAGTTATCAATTTTCATTTAAGTTCAGACTGCACAGAACATGAAATGTTTTTATTTCTTTTTCTTCGAGTTAAATGCCGTTTTAACAACTTAGGTCATTTCACGGCAATCAGTACACACATGCGTTTCCTAGCTTTCTCACACCAGCACCGACACAACTTTCTTTCCAAGCCACTGACTATACTTATCTCACATGCATCAGAGGTGAGAAGCAAGGTAATCTTGGATATGAACAATCTTTGTTTTTTCAAAGACATACAAGTCCAGTTAACCATACACTAGCATGTTTTTCTTAGAATTTAAATTTAAAATAAATCTTAAGGTATTCAGAACCTTTGTTCTCTTTCTTTTTCTTTGGCACTTTGAAACTTTTTCCTGGATTATCACCCATTCTTCATCTGAAAAAAGAAAACAAGACATGTTTATAATACAGAAACCGTTTCCAAGATTTCACCCTGTGAACCACAGAGCTTGTTACAAATTCCTTACCCCTAGCTGGCATCTTTAACTCTTTACCAAACAACAAAATTTTGGACTGGACCAAATTGAAAGCATTTGCAGACAATGAATTAAGTGTAGGTCAAACAATGCTTTCTGTCTCTAATAGGGTAGAGAAAAATGTAGGTAAAGGAGAAAATTACTGGTTGCCAAGATTTTCTCCTTTCCCCACTATGTTTTCAATAGGCCTATTATTCAAGGTCATTGAAAGTTGAGACTGTGTGGTAAAGGGTCAACTCTTTACCAAATGACAAAAGACTTGTCCAAATTAAAAGCGTTTGCAGGTCATTGAAAGGGTAGAAAACATTGTGGGTAAAGGAGAAAATGCTGGTTACAAGCAATGTTCTCCTTTTCATACAATGTTTTCCAAAGGCTTCTTCATCAGAGCCACTAGAACACTTGGCATTGTGTATGAAAGGGATTGATTAATTGGAGTTTAACACTGTTTTAACAGCTTAGGTCATATTGCTGCAGTCAGTGCACCTACGCATGTGTTTCCTGGCTTTCTCACACTAGTACTATCACAACTTTCTTTCCAAGTCATTGAGTACTTTCTCACACACACCAGTGGTGAGAGGCAAAAAATTGCTAAATAGAAAGTTTGCCTCAACCAGGTATCCAACTCACAACCACAAGGTCAGGAGTCCGATACACTAACCACTGAGCTACCAAGGCAGGTAAGGGATAAACACTAGTTTCTATTGACGGTTTTGGAGATAAGTGACACCGGTGAAATGCAAAATGACTTGTATGACCTATTTCAACATCTGCAATGATATTTTAGAAGCCTTAAAATTAGGAAGATCAAATATGACTTGGGTAATGGGTTTGCTCTATAAAAGTTGCAAAACAGACATGGTATACAGCTCTAACCTGCAGAGAATTACCAGTGGGTGGCAGTGTGGAAATTAAAAAAACCTAAGTATTTTTCAACTTTTCCAACAGTGTTGATGAAGGCAAATTGCAGAACTTTTAATTGGGAAAGATTTTAAGTTTTCAGACTTGGCTCTTTTTCAATGCCCATTTTCCAACCTAGACTATCAGTGTGGCACTTTTGACTTTATCAATTTATAATGTGAAAGTTTCAGATATAGATAAATCAACTTTACAATCAAACAAATAAATGTGAGTATTTTGTTTGATTTTGACTAAAATGTTTAATGGACTACAGTGACCTTTTTCCAGTCCATGGTTTGTCATGTGAGAAAATCTAAAAAATAGTTCATACATGTATATACCAGAAATAAGAGCTGGCTTTGATTAACTTGTCAACTACAATCTCATTTGGCAATTTTTCCTCCTAACTCTTTACCAAACAACAAAATTTTAGACTACTCCAAACTGAAAACATTTGCAGACGACAAAATAGATTTTTATATATACACGCAAAAATTGAAATTTGATTTTTTAAGGGGGTGAAAATATTGTTGAAAAAAGAAGAAAATGGTGGTAACCACCATTTTCTCTTTTCTGTAATGTTTTCAAAAGTCTTCTTCTTTAGAGTCAACAAAACTTGGGATTGTTTGGTAAAAGGTTAAAACTTCATTACCAGTAGCCAATATATTGTTATTGAAACTTTGTTGACAAAGTTGCAGATAGAGATATCACTCAAAATGAATAATATATCCTTTGGTCACGCATTCTGTTGAAAGCACTTCAAAATCTCCCGTAGATTTGTTGTAGGAGAAAAAGACATCACCTTTCACAAACTGGGTATAAAATGCAAATACATGTATTATTTTCAAGCAGACTGCATTAGTGCATACTGTCTACAAAATTAATATTGTACATGTACAGAGACCAGATCAGATGTTCAAAAACGTGGTATCTGATCAGTCCACAATAGATGCCCTGAAAATATTTATCTGCAGCATGATCAAGATGTATGAACAGGAATGAATTGACTTCAAGGGTAACATACAAAATTTTATGATATAGTAAAGATCAAATATCATTCCACCATATCCAATATTTATTACTCTAGTTGTGGATAGAATCGGCAATTAAATTGCACAAATCAAATTCAGTTGTCTTAGTTCCATTCAAATGTCTCTGCCAACAGTTAGTGAAATTTCTTCTAATAGTAGCAAAGAAGGGTTAATTATCCCTTTAGCAAACAATGCCTGGTTTTTACGACCCTGAGATAGAAGCCTTTTGAAAACATTGTGGGAAAAGGAGAAAATGCTGGTAACCAGCATTTTCTCCTTTTCCCACAATGTTTTCTACCCAGCTGGAAACAAATTTCAATTTTTGAGTCACATTAATTTTGTCGTCTGCAAGTGCTTTGAATTTGGACCAGTCTAAAATTTCGTCGTTTGGTAAAGATTTATTACATGTAAATTGCTAGGGTTAGTTCTTTGCTATTTCAGGCAGTATTGGTACTTTTCAATTTTTCTCCCCATTTTTTTTCAAAAACAGTGAGTATAAGGCAAAACTCAAAACAAAATATTGGACAAACGCGCAAAGCTTGGATTAACCTAGTTTCTTCAAAGGCTACAAATTCAATTTCATGTAAACAGAAAAGAGAATCTAGCCACAGTCACCTTTGAGGCAAATGGATAAATTATTCAATGAGTGCATTGTCAACCAAAAGAATGTCAATGACTGAAATATCTTTTACACAGGAGAGCAAATACTGATTCTTCATGCATTCATTTCTCAGTTAGTTCTCTCCCTTGAAACATGTTTTGGAGCCTTAATTTGATTTTAGTAATATCTAAACTATGGCTAAGGTTGACAGCTCTAACCTTGAAATCTAGAGATCTTTGTGGGAGCCATTATGCTGTAGCCAGCATATAACAAGAGCATTTCATGCAGGAGCCACCGCTCAACAGCAAGTGCTTGATTTTCATTGAAAAAGGGGCATAACTGTGTTCAAAATATTTTGTTTACCTGCCCCTAGTTAATGAGTTTCCCTCTTGATAGTTAACAATTTGTCCAAGTCTGAAGTAAATAATTTTAGTAATAACAGATATATACAAAATTTCCAAGTTTTGCACCACTATGACAATGCAGAGGATGACGACACCTGGGCTATGACAATAACTAGTGATTTTCTTCAAAAATAGCTGAGCTAAAAGTGATGTATCTCTATACAATATATTGGGGTTGCTGTTTAGTTATAGCAGAGAGATATAACTGTTCTTGTCATTTCTTAATAATTAAGTTTTGGAAATACATTTGTCAAGGTCATGCCGTAAAGTATGATGACTTTGCCCTCAGCATGAATGTAAACAGTCTAACTACAATATGTTTTACTTATGTACTCATACTTCTAATCCATATTTGTCAAGTAGATTGTAGACACAGAAGCACAGAGTCAACCACTGTAAATTTGTAAAAAATGCATATGAAATGCATGTATCAATCCAAGTGTGTAGCAGCTGTAGCTATCAAGGTATTCTAAAGTAACATGGGGCATTTGTATGGCCACAGTGACAGTACAGTGACAGTGTGTCATCATCTTTTTACTAGACAACAAACTTTAAGACTGATAGGAAAAAAGGCATTTCCAGACAAAAGATCAAATGTTGCTCTAATAATGCCTTATTTCAGCCACAATATTTCTAACTTGCAAATTCAAAATAGACCTTGCAGTGCACAATCATAATATGAGACTGATCCAAGGAAAGCTGCCACTGCTATACAAATGCTTCTGATCGTAGATATTTCAGCAAACACTGTGGCTGGAGCAAATGCAACCTAAGCAAAATGAATTAAATGAATAAAAGTTTAAATATACAAGCAATGAATCAATGTAAACATTATTATATTGATTACTTTGAGCAACAAATTAGGGAGCCATACAAAACAATGTTCAAAATATTGGTAATTATGTTATAAATAGTTCAATAAATAAATTTTCAAATAAATTTTTTACCAAATTAAGTTTGACATAATGATTGTCATAAAATATGAAAAATCACATATCCTAACTTAATCCTTTCCCACACAATGCCAACTTTTAACGACCTTGAGAAAAAAAGACTTTTGAAAACATTATGGGAAAGGAGAAAATGCTGGTAACCTGCATTTTCTCCTTTCCCCACAATGTTTTCTACTCTATCACCAAAGACTGTTCTTCAACAATTCTAAAGCCATTTAATTTGCTGTCTGCATATGCTTTGAGTTTGGACCAGTCTAAAATTCTATTGTGAGGAAAAGTGTTAACTAATTTCAATTCTCTTGTCACTATTCAGCAACAAAAGGAAGCACCGAGTAGGGCACACACTTTCAAGAAATACTAATGGTGCCTATTTGTAATGTAATGGGCTATATTTTCATCAATTTTGAGAAAACAATTCCACCATCTAGTTGATACAAGCTCATTTGACAAATAAGCCTAACTCCACCAGTTAGTATCAATGTTAATTCCTAATCCTATTCTACGAAAGAACTTTCTAGAATCACAATATACTTTATAATGAAAATAAGCTTCCCTTTTGAAACAAATTCAGATATACAACATCTTATATTACCATTTTTGTTGAACAATTTGACTGAATGCATATGACACATTTGCTGTTGTGAGCATTATATAAACATATGTATTTCAGTCAACAAATTTAATATAAAATAGTTAACACAAATGTGAGATTCTACGCAACACATAAAACAAATGTCAAACATTCTGAAATATTGCTCTTAGCCTATATTTGCAATCCAAGTTTACAGTTGTACTTCGATTTGAACAAGAACAAACCTCACCTGATATTGCAACAAAAGAAGAATGAGAAAGTTTCGTAAATGTGTAACTCACAAAAGCCACTCATTTCCGAATGCAGCAATCAAACTATTTTTTCAAAATCTAAACGAGCCCTAGACTGATCATTTATAAACTTTGCATACAAATGATGTCATGAGTCAAATGATGTCAAAATCCCACAAAATTGCAAAGTAACAAGTATCAAATCAACACATTCATAATTTCACCAAAAACCAAAACGAGCATCCCCAAAAAGTATATTACACTAGTGTACTATTGAAACTAAGTCATGGGTTTAATACATGTCTGGTTAAGGTTTTACATGAATTGAGATAGGTGAAAAAATGTGTACAAATCTTTCATTAGTATAATTCAGAGAGGGAGACCACATGCTTTTTGAAATGACAAAACTGCTATGAAAATGGTGAATTTTGGCAAAATGATATGGTAAATGAATCTGTCTTTTGTGCTTAATTTCATCAACTGATCTATGTATTATATTCCAACTAATTTACAATGGGTGACATGTATTAATAATGCCATATGGTGTCATAAAAATTCACGCTCTTTCCAAACACTTTGTCATAAAACTCTAAGCAATTATTTTATGTGAAGTAAAAATTTCAAGGTAAATTGTTTGCAAAGAGCATGAATTTTAATAACATCATCAGGATCCAGGATCCAGAAATTAAAATTAAATCTGAAACTCATAATCTGAATTTCCCCCCCCCCCCCCCGAAAAAAAGTGGCGTTTGAATTTAACCCTTAAGCTGCTGAAAAAAAAAAAAGGAAAAGAAAATTTCCACTCGATAGTAAAAACCCAAATATTGCGATTTCGAAGTTGATTTCATCGGGAAAGGCAATACTGTGTTGGACAGTGTAGATCCAAGATCAGACTGCACATTTTGAGCAGTTTGATCTTGATCTGCCCCAATCGCTCTTAACAGCCTAAGGGTTAACATGGTACCAGATACTCTGACAAAAACAGCATTAATCCTTTACAAAACGACATAATTTTGGACCTGACCAAATTGAAGGCATTTACAGATGACAAATTAATTGTGGCTTAAATGATGATTTCTGTGTTTGATTGGTTATAAAACATTGTGATAAAAGCAGACAAGAGGGCCATGGTGGCCCTAAAGTTGCTTACCTGAGCCTTTTTCCCAAACATTACTTTTTTTCAGATCTCTTTCAAGGTATTATCAAGACAAACATTATAACAAACTTTCATGACTATTTATTTAAAATGTGGCCTCTAGACTGTGCACAAGCTTTCTCTAGAATTTGTCTTTAAAATGACCTACCCTTTAGCCAAACATAGCCAACTTTCAAACTTGCTTAGATATTATCAAGACAAGTACTCTGACCACCTTTCATGAGTACTTGACAGAAAAAGTGATTGGCCTTTAGAATGTACATAACATTTTTTCTAAGATTTGACCTAGTGACCTCGTTTTTGACCTGAGATTACTAATTCCACGCTTGTCCAAGATATCATCTACACAAACATTCTGACAAACTTTCATGAGTATTGGACTGAAAATGTAGCCTCTAACAGATACATAAAGTTTTTCGAAGATTTTAACTTGTGACCTAGATTTTGACCCCACAAAACCCAGTTTCCAACTTGTCCGAGATGTCATCAAGACAAACATTCTGAATAATTTTCATGAGTATTGGACAAAAAATGATGCCTTCAGAGTGTACACAAGGTTTTTCTACGATTTGACCTGGTGACCTACTTTTTGACCCAAATGGCCCATTTTCAGGCAGGTCCAAGATATCAGCAAGACAAATATTCTGAACAATTTTCATAGGTACAGGACAGAAAATGTGGCTTCTAGAATGTACACAAGGTATTTCAAAGTTTTGACTTAGTGACCTAGTTTTTCACCCATCATAGATTATTTTCAAACTCATCAGAGGTATTACAAGACCAAAATTCTGACTAACTTTCCTGAGAATCGAACTGAAACTGTGGCCTCTTGAGTGTATACAAGCTTTTTCTAAGATTTGACCTGGTGACCTGGTTTGTGACCTCTATTTACTCATTTTCACACTCGTCCAAAATATCATCCAGCAAAAAATTCTGCCTAACATTCATGAGTATTGGACAGAAAATGTGGCCTCTAAAGCATACACAAGGTTTTTCCAAGATTTGATCCAGTAACCTAGTCTTTAACAAGACACAACCCTTGTTCAATCTCACTCTAGATATTATCAGGACAAACATTCTGACCAAGTTTCATGTGTACTGGACTGAAAATGTAGCCTCTAGAGTGTATACAAGCTTTTTCTAAGAGTAGACTTGGTGACCTAGTTTTTGACTCCACTACACCCATTTTCAAAATCATCAAAGCCATTATCAAGACAAAAATTCTAATTTTATTCTGACCAAGTTTCATGTGTATTGGACTGAAAATGTGGCCCCAAGAGAGTACAGAAGGTTTTTCAAAGATATGGCCTGGTGACCTAGTTTTTGACCTGCCTTGACCTACTTTCAAGCTCGCCCTAGACCAAATCAAGAAAATCATTCTGAGCATGAGTATTGGACGGAAAAGAAGACCTCAAGAGTGAACACAAATTTTCCTAAGATTTTACCTAGTGGCCTTGTGTTTGACACCCACATGACCCATTTTCAAACCTATGAGAGAAGTCGTCGGGACATAAACTCTGCAAAACTTTCATGAGTACTGGACTGAAAATTTGGCCTCTAGAGCATATACAAGCTTTTCCTAAGATTTGACCTAGTGACTTAGTTTTTGACCCCACATGGCCCATTTTCAAACTAATCTGAGATATATCATCTAAATAAACATCTTGACAAACTTTCAGGATATATCAGGCTGAAAATGTAGCCCCTAGAGCATACGCCATTCAAAGTCATTTAAAAGTGCAAGTTCATGTCAGAAAATATCATGTTGCTATATTTCTAATTCTATTTTAGCATTCACTAACCTCAACTCCAATGTAAAACGTAAATAGGGTCATTTTACAACTTGCCGTTTTGACAGTGCAATCACTTTTCACGTACCTGACCATCGATTATTTGTATGGTGTTTAACACTGTTTTTAAAATTATTTCCGTTATATCGCCATGGCCAGTACACCTATCCATGCTTTCCTGGAGTTTCTTTTACCAGCACAATATTCTTTCCAAGCCACTGGCCGCTTTCCCACATAACCCTCAGCGAAACAATGGTCAGCAGTGAGAGAGGAATGAATCTTATCACAATGACTATCATCATTCCTCGGAAAGAAATTGGCCAAGCAAGGAATCAAACCAGCTACCCCCTGTTCTTGAGTCCTGTACCCTACCAACTGAGCTACTGCGACTTAACATTTGCTCATGAAATTTCTGCTCAATAGGAAAGTGTAGCAGTTCAAGTAGAACCTATACTGGGACCAGTACTTATTGTGCATTAATATGGACACGTCAAATTGTAAACTCAGTCAAGAAAACCGTCAAAACCACAATTCAGTGCATTTACCTGACTTCCACCTTCTTGACTGCATTTTTCATTATTCATTTTCTACAACAAACATAGTCTGTGAAATGCAGGTGTTATTTAAAATAGAAACAGGGTCTACAGGGATGGCAACAAAACCTCCCGTCTTGACATTTAAAAACAGTTGTGCATGTTTTCCTATGCAAAATGTTTCACAAACTTGACAATTCTGAACGTCCCACTTCTGAATATTATAATTATTGCGCAATTGTTATTTCATGCTTAGGCCAACATATGTTTTGCTTGCAGTTGTTCAAGTCTTCATTAATTACAATTTTTTTCACTTTATTTGTATTATTTTCATGTACTTTCTAGTATGTTTGCGTGTGATGAAAATGCATTATCTTCCTTGACTTGAATATTTGCGACAATGATTAAATAGTTGTCCTTGGTTGGACTTAAAATTAACATATAGGTACGTAATTTTCCAAAATCAAATATCATGTTAGCAATAAAAAATTGACAAAGTTTAGGATTACATGCGGAATTTATCTTAGGCGAAACAGTCAATCTTTCCCAATCCACTTTGCGACAGGTAATTTTTCGCCATTTTCTAGCAATCATCGGTATTTTGTGACCATCCAAGTCCATCTTCCCATTCAGATATTGGTTGAATCTAGTTTGCCACAAAATAAGGCTGTTTGGTAATGATTAAAATCATGGCATTTTAGAAAGAAGACGAAAAAAATCAACTGCGACAGAGAAAAGACGTAAATGCCAAACTAACTGACTTCGAATGATAAGCTACAGCTGTTTTTTGGTAATTCACTAGTATGGTAATTCACTATTGGGCGATTGTTCTGTGGTATATAGATGAAGTGTAATGAAATCATAAGCTCAATAGAAAGTAAAGATGATCAAATAGCATTCCAACGGTTAATTCACAGGCATTTGTTTCAAAATATACATTCTCCTTCTGTAGTCTTGTAACACACGATGTCTACATCTAGTTCTTATTGAACATCACGTGTGGTAATTTCTCAGTATTTTTCACATAAACAGAAACTGGAACATAAAAGGAACAAATTTTAATCAAGTTCTACAACTATTTATGAACCTATATACTGGTACCTGCAACATTAGAAACTGATGAAGATAAAGAGGTGCAGATGTTGAAAGTCTAAATCAAAGGTAATTTTTCACCTCATCAAAAGATAATTTATTCATCTCAGAATGAATCCGACACGTCATCAAAATAATTAGAATGGTTTATAGATCTTTGTAACCATAAATAACATTCTAAACTTAATAATTACTGTGAAAAGCTGGCTCAATGCATCTGTGAAAAGTATCGACCCAGGTCAGCCTGCACAGCCCGGGCAGGCTTACCTAGGCCGAAACTTTTTGCAACTGATAAATTTTCTGTGTGGCAAAGGACCGGTCTACCTCATGATTCAGTCAATTGTTAGACAAATTGATTTTTATGAATTTATGATTATGTGATTGGTATGATGCATCATGGAGATGCATTAAGCCTCCTTTTGCAAGATTGTGGCTCATATATATATTCTGAAAATTTCTTGATACAAGAAGATAAGTTCCCATATTCTATCAATGTAAAAAGTGCCTAAAAAACCAATCATATCCATTTTCAATATAGAAATAAAACCCAAATTATTGTAATTTCAAGGTTGTTTTTGTCCAGAATGTTTAATCAAATAGGAAAGTGAAGATAAAGATCAGACTGCATATTTTGTGCAGTTGGATCTTGATCTTCACTGGCCACAAAGACTACTATGGTTGCGAATGGCGCTTTAAGGGTTAAAATTTAACCATCAGTACTTCCTCCATGACCAATTAACAACATTGGTATTCAGCTTGGTGATCTATTACATAGTTTGGACATATTTATTTTACATTAATTGAGAAACAAGCTCTTGTAACTTATAGTAATCTCTCTCGGTTCTTCTTCCTGGTAACTACACCAGTACTCGCGCTGAATGTGTGAGCCACGAACAGCCCCAACGTTGACACCCGCTTCCAGGTATCGAACTCAGGACCTTATGATTATGAGGCCGACACTCTACCTCACAACCACTGACGCCACACAATACGAAAAATTCAAGAGTGAAGCTCCTGTATTTCTAGTGTGTCCATAGGTGCTGGTCTGTGCCACACTAGATTTACCCAAGTTCATGAATTAGTATACCTGCAGAACATGATAACTTTGAGATCTCATTTATATCCAATTTACATATTTGTAAAAAGGAGTACCTGCAAGTGATGCTCAACAGAAAAAAGAAAAATTTAATACCTGGTGTTACCATCAGACAACACAATATATTGAGGTAGAATTCACAGTTGGAACAATTGTATGTTGTACAATTTATATATGACATATGGACAAATCTGATTTTAGTTTAGTTATTCAGTCCCTCTTTTGTAATCCTCAACAGCTTACCTAGAAATAAATACATGAATATAATCATGGGTGATATTTGAAATAGTTTTTGTAGAAAGTAAAATAAATCCTGTATCATTAAAATTTCCAAGGACAGAGAGCATTGAGCAAATTCGAATTTCAATACAAATTTTACGTCTACCCCGTTTCAAAATAAAATGAATACATGCACAAAGTAGCAAACCAATAAAATTTGATTCACTTGTTTTCATGCTTTTTTGTCAGCTTAATTTAAGGTGACCCTTCAGATTTTGGGACGAAAATTTTACAAAAATACAAAAAAATCATCCTTATGCTTCCAAAGCCTTTTAATTTTCATTCATAAAACCCCAGTAGTCGAAAACCATCCAACAACAAGAGAAATTAGAGATTTACTATGGCCCAGGTCGACACCGAAGGGAAACACGTTCTATTTTTACATGAGCAACTCGCTCATTTACATACCAGAAATACACAGACAAAGCTTCAAACATAGCGTCCGAAGAAGACATTATGGAAGATAATTACATGTTTGTTATGGAATTTGAGCGTCATTTGTCACGTGCCAGGCACTTGACGTTCCCACAATGCTTTTTTGATTTCTGGCGCGAAATCTAAAAATACCTTAAGAGGCTACGTAGCCTTTTAAGGGAACACCATCAAAAAAAATTTTTTTTTAATTTTATGATTCTTAATGATTGATGATTTGTATTGTTTTTTCATATAAATTTCAGTGATATATATATTTTTTGATTTGGTGAGATGTGAAAAATCTAAATACCCACCTTTAAAAGAAGATCTTCTTAATGCTATCGAGCTATACAGCAAACATTTAACAAGAATCTTTTTCTCGGTTAACTACATATACCCAAAAATTACTGCAAGGAACGTTATAAACTTCAAGTAAAACCAAACCATCAAAATATATGTGGCAAGCAAAAGAGTTCAGTTCTAAGTGCTGAAAGTGGATTTACCATTGCCGACTCCTCAGCCCAACAAAATCAATAAATGGACAGGCTAGAGACAGACAGACCAAATTCGAGTACCAGTAACACAAAAAATTCTAGTTAACTTACCTTGTACCTCTGTACTAAACAACAATCTTAGACTTGTCCAAACTGGAAGCATCTGCAAACAAATAATTTAAAGCAGCTCAGATGATAGGAAATGTCTCTAAAGTGTAGAAAACATTGTGCTGTTCACCAGCATTTTCTCATTTTCCCACTATGTTTTGAAAAGCATTCTTTCTCATGTTTAATATAACTCGGGATTGTTTGGTAAAGCTTCAAACCATCCTTGGAAGAGGTGCAATTTCTTACTACATGTAAAAGCAGTAACTGAATTGCATATCTTCCGTAAATTTTTTTCAAAAGCAGTCTGTACAAGGTCCTCTAGTCATACTTGTGCAATATTAGATAAATAGCAAACCAAATTGTCTAAGTTTACCATTTTATTACACAAGCTTAGTTGTTTCAACCTACAAATTATTATCTTGTGGTAATTGACAGCATTTTATTTATGGATCCATCCTTGCAGTTACCTCAACTTGTGACCAAGGTTTTCTGTCAGCTATGGATTAAGTTCAAAATATTTTGAAGTTTCATCCTATTATAAGCTCAAAGATTGTCGGAGTGGCATATCAAAATAACTGCAGCAAATTTTAAAATGAAGATGAATGAAATATTATTACAAGATGTCTCTACTAACCCTTAACCTATGGATCTAGGAAACCTCTGGGCATACCAACCAATGACCTAGACAAGTGACATAAGAAATATTTGAAGGAAAGCAAAGTGACAAGCACTTGATCCTTTTTCAAAAAATCAATCCAAAGTTGTCCAGAGGTAGATTAAGATAAGACTGTGTAAATCATGCAATCTAATCTTTGATCTAGTCTGCGAAACCCTTGGAAAATAAACTTGAATTACAACATATCTGAATCTCTCTTGTAATCCAATTTCAAATAACATCATCATTTACCATACTATCTTTTTCGTTTCAGAACTTTTACTAAACAACAAATTAATTAGGCCTACTATATTGAAAGCATTTGCAGACGACTGATAAAAAATGTTAACAAGGACACCACATGTTGGTGCCAAACATTCTGCTGAGGGTGATTTTTGAAAGAAACAACAAGGGGGTGTGGTAAAATGAGTCAAAATGTGTTGAGAGTTACCTACCCTTTTGGTATGGGGGTCCCCTGTTGTACATAATCATGTATCACACTTTCCACTTAAGCTAGCCAATCACCCTGCTAGATATGTATCAGGGGAGGTAAACACTCTACCAATTACAACTAGATCTAGCATGAGTTTGAAGAAGGCATCTTCAGTATTGACAGAGATCATATAAGGCAAAATACCGAAGTTGTCCCACATGCAAAGGCAATGGCACAAAGCTATCGCAAGACCAAAGAAAGTAGTCCTTATATGGCAGTAAGTTGATCATTACAAGTAAACCCTGGCTGGTTGGTACATACAAAGCTTTTAAAAAACATTGTTTGAAAAAGATAAAATGCTGGAATCAAGGATTTCCTCCTATTCCCACAATCTTTTGTAAGCTTTCAAATACAAATTCCATCTTATTTAGCTCATCACTGCAGTCTATTTTAATTTCTTAACAGCTAGCTGAATGCAAAGTCGACATAAAGTTTAAAAAGCCTTTATCTGTGTGGATTCATACTTGCATATAAGCCTCTACTTGTGTGAATTCCTAGTTGCATTAGAGGGGTGTTGGGGCCCTGCCCCCTTCTGAAAAATTTTTAATGCAATGGTACAAGCTAGTCCCTTCTGACTTATGCTTTACTAGATACCGTGCAGCTCGATTTCTGAGGATTTTTACTGCAGAGGGAGGCCCCGAGGTATTCAAGGTCTTTTAACTTTGGCTGACTTTTCCATTTTTGTCAAAATCATGTTGATTCATGGGCATACTTACCAATAGGAAACTACACTCATGACATGATACATGTTGCAAAAAAGTCATGAGTGTAAGTACAGAATCTTGATCTCAAAACAGCCTTTGCTACTTTTCCTAAATCCAAAAATAACCCATTCCAAATATTTTGAATCATTTTACTCTTGTACTTATATTTCTACACTAAAACCTTATTACTTTGAGCAAAGAGTCAATATGAATAAATGGCTATTTGTACCATTCCTTGGGCTCTGCACTTTCCATACTTGGAGTATTTCCTCAGTCGCTTAACTAAATATACATAAGTGCAATTTCACGAATTCAGGTAAAATCATGGAGAAAGATGATTATTTCTACCTGAACACTACTGCTAAAATGAACAAAACAACAAAACTTAAGACAAAAAAACCTGTTCAGTCTTCCAAGCATACATTTATTGAATTTCATTTGCTCCACCCCTCATATCAACATGATTCCTCTCCGATATCTACATGTAGCTGACCATATGTTTTCCAATATTGTGCCCTCTTATGGCATGTTACTGATTAGACCAGATTAAATGTCTAATTATTAAAACATAAACACATACAAAGATGTAAAAATATACCATAAGCAAATCCATAGCATTTTCATCATGACCACAAAAAAGGTCTAGTTTTTGTTTGCAACTTAAACCACTCTTTTTGCATCATTCTTCTCTCCTAGGTTCTATTGGCAACCTGTCTACAATTAGACATTAATTTTTAGCAGATTTGTATAGCAAATCGGCTTACCAAGCTCAAATTGGACTGAAAAACACATCATGGGCAACAAACTAACGATGCTTGCACACTCACTTTTAGTTTTGGTCTGTACTATATCATACATTTGACCTGAACCAAATATACTGTCATGCATGCCTGTGCTCTATATATGTTTTACTTTTTTATCAAATAGCTACTCTTTAAAGGCCAAGTAGCTGCCAAAAGAAAGCACTGCAGGAACTAAAATGTATTTGAATTTAAATCATACCATTTAAAAGTATGGAAATTATTGTGAAGATGACAATCTGTTAATGTAAGGTCGGTCCAAGTAAGAACTGCTGGCAGAAAAATGATTTTCAGAATTAGGTCAAAAGTTGCCACGTCACTTTTTTTCTTTTTTTTCCTTTTTACTTAATTTTAGAATTCATTTTTTTGCCAGCAACCATCACTTGGACCAATCGTACAATAATAGATTGTTGTTCTCACAATTTCCATACTTTTAAATGATATGATTTAAATCTAAATGCATTTTAACACCTTTACTGTTTGCTTTTGGTCAATACTGTGCCTTTAATAGTTAAGTAATGAAATAACTGTTACTGCGCGTCTTGCTGGGCAGAACACCTTTAACTTCCTTTGCCCTTGCTTACTCCACTAACTAATTCCATGTGCATGTACATGTATTACATATAATTGAAATCTTATTTTTCATTACACCATACCATAGCTTGATATTGGTCCACAAATCCACTTTTCAGGACTTCGAGTCTTTTGTGTTAAAAATATCAAGAAGTTTTTCAAAAGCGTTCGGAATTTAAAGTAGATATACCCGGCAATCAATAATACATAGGGAAAAGAAGGATAGTTTATCTATACAGAATCCCTGGATACACTGTAAATAGATATAAATAACAAATTACATCACATTTTTGCACAAGAATGTATAAACTTATCATTATTGTGAGTTTAGACCTACTTTTTACCTTAAAAAAGATTACTCTCGATCATTACCTTTTCTTATCAGAATATCTGACTCCAGCGTGAGCATGAAAATGACTATTTTCAATTAGATCTACAAGTATTCACCTAATTCACACCGAGGTAAGTTCTACAATCAAGGTGACAGGCAGAAACGTGGAAGCTTGGGCTTCAACATCCAATTTGCAATTTGCCTTTCAAACATTTACATAAATGGGCGAGAAAAAGGCCGACGGCGTGATTACACAGCCAACTCCTTCAGAAAGGGTTTCATCTTTATAGCCCTACTAGCTACGCACCTGCAAAATCAAGCACAACTGAAAAATAAAGCGTTTCCTACTCAAATCTTGTAAATTAATACGACCCCTGTAAATTTAGCACATTAGCATAATTCGGAACAAGAAGTTCGAATTATCACCATGGATAAAGTGAAGTTGAGAGCCCATTCCACATCGGTCCAGGGATCGTATAGATCCCTGATCGGCCTGAAAATGAAATTCAGACAAAGCATCACGACGAGTTTGTAACCAGCGATTTGGCATACGAAGGCCATTTCTACCTATCACAAAACTCGTTCTGCTACACCACATATTTATCATCTCTTTTATACTTACATATTTTCATTAACTTTTAAAGTTTTCAATGCATTATTTCAGTAAAGTTCTAATAAAAACAACGCAGATATGTAATATGACGTTCTTTCATTATTTTAATGAGTGCACTTGATTAACATAATAAATACTAATCGAACACATGTTGTTAAATGTGACAGGAAAAAAAAGTGATCGTCGAACAATTTTGAGATCTACTAGAAAACAATGTTTTCTTTTCATATCAAGCACCCTACATTAGTTGGTTAAAGTAATTCCATCATTGTTCAAAATGTTCTATGAATGTTCTTCATTTATCTTTTCTTCTGAAAACGGAAATGACGCAAAATTATTCGACAAACAAGTATACCTATTCTCCTCCTGCAAAGTTCTACAGATGGCAGATTATATTATGTTCACTAAAAGCTGTAATGTGAGCGGAATTGACTTATTTAAATGAAAGAAAATATTCAAATGACCCTAAACAAAAAATAAAATCGGTATTTTAGCGAAAGTATGATTACGCTGAAAAAAAAAAATCTAAGGGAAATAACTCTGATCAATTATCAGTAAACTACATGCATTAGTTACCTCTCTTAGATCTATGTCGTTACTGATGCTGAATCGTCGCCAAACGTCAAATTTCAGCACATAGATCACTACCAAAATCGTTTATCGAAAAAAATAAGTTTATTTGCACACGACTTTTGTGGTCACAAATTGAACTTTTTTCACCCCATGTTACCAGAAGAGCGCTTTGTTTTTCAGCTGAACATTATTATTTCCGAATTATGTTTCGTAGCTTACTAGTGCTTGCGCAATTTTTAGTCTTATTAAATTTAATCTTTTAATAACAGAATAAGCTCGTAATTCAAAAAACAAGCTTGTTTAGGACAAGCTAACTTACCCTTGCAAGTTACATGGTGTAAACGGAAGCAATATGTATATAAAGAAGAGGAAAAAAAAAAAAACTGTCAGGTTTCATGAACGGTAAGCCTATCGAGTGACAGGACTGAATTCTCAATTCTGAGTAAGCAATTGCTTCTTTTAGTTTAACTCTGCATTAAATGCTACCCATATGCCAGCGTTTGTTCTAGTTTTACAATAAAATTGTCTGCAGGCGATATGAAATTTGACACATAACACATTATAACACTCATAATAGTATTCGCTCTATTAAATTGTATGAATTTGATTTGTCTTCAGTTTGACTCACATTGTTTACGTTTGGCTGCTAGTACGCCTTTAAGTTGTAGTAGCGCCTTAATTTGGGTAATTCCGAAATTCGATCCCAGTCATCACGGTACTCGAACCCGGAACCTTTGATGTGAAAAGCTGACGCTCTACCCTTTTCCTGCACCTGACGACAAAATTCAAGATTTGTCCAAACTGAACGTAATTGTATGCCACAAATCAAGTGTAGCTCCATCCTTGGAACCCAGGTTGGAAACATTACGTTACTCTCCATGCATCACCCGTGGGAAAATTGACTAGCAAATCGTCGTTTCTTGTGAATATTCATGTGGTCGGGAAGTACCCTAATAGCCAATCGAAAGATCGATAACATAATGATACCCTCTTGTAGAGAGGATAATTTCATTTCTTCCGTTACTAAAAAAAACCCGGAAAAAACCCGAGGTTGTCAACGGCGTATTTGTGATAGAAATAGTTTAAATTTTCTCAAAGAAAAACTGAGATCACCAGTCAAAATGCTTCATGAATAATTCATGCAGAGAACGAGAAAACGCCAGCGAAATAACCCAGGGGTGATTACAAAATGAATCGAAACTGGGTCGTCGAGGATGGTGTGGCTCAGGCATACGCGTAACAGCCAGTCTACGCGAGTATGCGGCTAAACATAATTCGGACAAAAAAGAAAAATCCGTCGACTATGGGTTTGTTTGTAGCTTTAAGCTGTCTTTTTTCTTTTCATGACTAAATAAAACATACAAGAGTGCCCTGATTAGACCAGATGGTTGCATTGTTTTTTTAATTTTCCCACGATTAAAAGGCGGGGACAATTCCACCGCACTCCTCTTACAAAACCGTATAAATCCATTTAAGCCATGTTCTGACAAAAGGGGGCTTAATGGATCGCCGAGATCCATGATATTAAACAAGTCAACATATATTTGTGGATCCATAAAATTCATTTTCTCAAGCATCCGAAGACTTAATCTTGAGATAAACAGGTACTTTGACATACAGAAAATTGACCAATAGCGAAAAGTTTCGGCCCAGGTAAGCCCGCGCGGACAGCGCAGGCTGACCTGGGCCGATACTTTTGGCAGATGCATTAAGCCCCTTTTTCACAGAGTGCGGCTCATTTAAATTGGGGCCACGTGTACCTAGCTACACCCCTGGTAAGCTAGTACTGGTGCAACACAGAAAAGAAGACATGAGCAAGGGGGTTAGCAGTGTGATAAGTTTGAAATACTGGTGAAAGAGGGCTACAACAACTTTCAAACAAACAAAACCTTATCACTGACAAAGCGTTTCTTCACAAGATGGTCATATAAATTTACGCATAATTTGCAATGGCCACCTGTTGTTTAGTGTATGTACCTCATTCTCAAGTGACCCTGTAATTAAGTCTTTACCAAACGACAAAGTTTTAGACTTGTCCAAATTCAAAGTCTTTGCAGACGACAAATAAGATGTAACTTAAATGATGGTAACTGTCTGTGAAAAGGTAGAGAAACTTGTTGGAAAAGAAGAAAATGCTGGTTATCAGCATTTTCTCCTTTTCCAACAAAGTTTTCAATAGGCTATTCCCTCAGAATGGTTAAAACTCGGGATTGTGTGGTAAAGAGTTCAACTATGGTTGCCGAATAAATCTAGTCAGCTCAGAAATTGTCAGCCTTGAAATAAGATCCAAATAATTGCAGTTCTAAGACTGAACTTATCTAGAATGTCTCAACAAAGCAGACAGTGTAGATCAAAGATCATACTGCACGTTCAAATGTACAGACTGATCTTGATCTACGCAGGCCGCAAAATGCAACTGAAGTTGCAAAAGGCGTTTGAAGGGTTAATTGCAGACGTAATCCATCATTCCACATGACCCAATTCATCACATCTGACCAGGATTCACTATTTCGGTGACAGTTGCTTGATAAGGAGTGCGCTTTTTGACAGCTGATGCACGCAGACTGGGCTATGGATATTAATAATGCTTACGTAATCACATTTCATGCAACTTTCTTGTTTTTCATAATATGTTGCATTGAATAAAGAGCTAAACGCGGTGGCTCTAAAGGTAGCCAACAGGGCAGATACTCACTTAAGGGTCATTAGATCGAATTCTTTCTTGACAAAAATATTTTTGAGGTCTGACTGATATAAATTATTGCAGTAATAGAATTTCCTATCTCACCTCTGAACAGTTTTTCGTAGATGATAAAGTGGGAAATCAGCCAGTGGTTGGGAAACTTCAAAGTTTTGAGCAAATGTCGCATGAATAGGTGCTATTGAGATGACTAAAATAATGTTGATGAAGTTTGTTAACCATCTTACAAAAAACGACAAATATTCGGACTTGTTTTCATACATATAACCAGTTGTATTATCTCAGACTGATTAACTCTTTATTTGTCGGCAAAGATTTAGATTTGTCCAAATTGAAAGCGTTTGAAGACGACAAATTAAATGTGTCTGAAATGGTATGATTTGTTCTTTAAAGGGTAGAAAACGTGGTGGAAACGAAGGAGAAAGTGCTAATTTTCTAACTTTTTCACAATGCTTTCAATTAATTTCGACCACATGCTTGTTAAAACACGGGATTGTTTCGCAAACGTTTAATAAAATGCAAGGGTCTCTTTCAATACTAATTAAGATTCGATTATTGCTGTGTCGTCATTCATTCATCCAGATCTATACAGCTCACAAGTTATCAAATAATTTACTGTAGATCCAAGACCAGAATGTACGTTCTGAGCAGTCTCACCGTAACTTTCACTTGTCGCTAAACGGTTTCTGTTGTCACGAATAACATTCTAGTGGTCAAGATCAGCTTCCGTGTTACGTTCAAATCATGTGTTCGATCTTTACACAGAATGTCTGTGTTGTAAAACTTTCCAAGCTAGCACGCAAAAAGTGACAAAAATATCTCACAAGTCATTTCTAAGTTCAGGGTGCCCCATCAGTGGTGTCTGATCTGGATCTTAATAGTACATTATATTGTATGTTAATGCACATAATATTGCCTTTTAATGGTAGAAATGGTAGAAAGGAAACAACCCGAATCGAATCTGCTTAAATCTGCTTAAAAGAGACACGCGTTAAAGAGGCAAAAATTTAGGCCTACTTGTCCATTGTTATAAACCTGGTATAACCACACCAGAATAATAAATGGGGTGGGATGGCGGGGAGGGGGGCTTGTATGGTCCATGCTCATACACCTATAAAGTTTAGAAGTGATAACCATATTGCCTCCTTATCCGGCCCAGGATATCACCAAACGACGCAAGTTTCAAACTGTTCAATATTGAACGTATTCGCTGGTGTAAAAATAATTGCGGTTCAAATGATGAAAATTGTCTTTGAACGGTTAAAGAAAAACGTGGTTTCCGTTTTTCCGTTTTTTCTCTACCTATGTTTTCCGTAGCCGTCTTCGTCAGGGTCGTGAAATAAGGTTTCGTCTGGTAAAGGGTTGACTACGTTGCGGAAGGAAACATTTGTAACTGTCAGAGAAAGGTATTACGTCCTCGGTACGAGACGTAACATGTGTTTTGTCATCTCAACGTGCTAGGCTAGCACTCTTTCATGCCCGACAAGGGTAGGCCACATGTTGTACCATTCATCAGGTGGGAGGTTGAGGAATCATGTCGTCTGCAGTTCTACGTTTAACACTTTTCATGATGTGTTTTCATTTTGGATTTAACAATACCATTAATGGGAACGTTGCAGTTTTAATAAACAGAAAGAGTAAGTCTGTAATTCTTCTTCTTCTTCTTCTTCTTCAACCGATGGTCCTTCGGCACGTAGAAAATTTACAAATAGCAAAAATGTTCAACCCATATCAGCCTGCGTGAACTGCGCAAGCTGACATGAGTCGATACTTTATTGCGGATGCATTAAGTCCCCTTTTCACAGAGCATGGCTCAGAGAGGGAGGAAGGGAGGGAGCGAGGGTGAGAGAGAGAGAGGGAGATGGTCTTTTTGAAGTGCATCCTGTACGTGTTGCACTGTTGAGAAAGAGTTACCGCCTTGCACCTATTTAGACATTCGTGTTCGGTTATGATAAATTACCGGTAGTACATGCCGTTATGATTTTTTTCCATGTCTCGTGTTGAGTAGATTCCTTGTCATCCTCTTTCATATCAGATGAATGGACGAGGTGAAGTTACATCTAGCAACTGGTTTTAGCAATCCATGCTTAATTTCTTTTCAGTATATGAATGACAAATTCTCGGAAACTAGCATTTTCTCATTTTCACACAATGTTTAAATACTTTTCAAAAACGATTTCTGTGACCATCATTTGAATCACATCAAACTTGTCGCCTGTAAATGATTGCAATTTGTACAAATCTGAATGTTTTTTGTCAGGTAAAAAGTAAACGGTTAAACAATGAGCCACAGGGGACCCATGAACGCTGGCAATCGGTCTAATTGTTTGTACTTTTTTCCACACATAATATGTGTTCAAGAAAATTCAACAAATAGCGCATTACACTGAAAAAACTGTATATTTTGAACTGAGATTTGACTGTTATATGATAAGGTGGTGATATCGTTATTTGTGTCTTGCAGATCCTATGTCTCCGAGGGTTCAGCAACGATCGAGCGGTATTGTAACTTTAGGCGACATCTTCCTGCTTAAAAGTCTTTCAGAACTGGATATTGATCTGGATGCCGGTGAACAATCATTCTATATCGATCCATTTCCGACCGGAAGTACTTCCCCTTGGAGGTCACCACGGTTTCAATCACGCTCTCAATTTACGGTTACTCGTACAAAAAGCAAGCCTCATAAACCCCACAACAGCAAAGGTGGAACTTCTTTCGCCAACTTGTTTTGTGCTTATTGTTTACAGTTTGGATTTAACCTCTGTGTTCAAAGATTCTGCTTTGGACCTTTGACATGACTGATATGTAGTCTTGGGGCAGCTTTATAAAAATCGAACGTGTTAGAAAAGCATCATCACAATTCATCAATGGTTTTCGCCAATATAAACCTTCATCTAGGCTTATAGACTTTTGAATATACCTCACACAAATTTTAGATTACAATATATCATTTTTTCCCAAATATCATTTACATCTAACTACATGTATAACATCACAGTTTCGAGTCAGTATCAAAAATCTTAAATTAGCAGTGAATAAATACATATAGTCATAGAAAATTGGATTGATTTTTTTTTTACCAAACGACTTTAGACTTATCAAAGTATTTACTGATGAAACATAAATGTTGATATTTTGATGAGACTTGTCATAAAATGAACGGATGATATTTTGGGGCGGGGGAAGAGAGAAAATGCTTGCTATAACCACCTCCATTTTATGCACATTTTTCCACACTAAAGCAATTTTCTTAAGGGTCTTTAAAACGTAGGACTGTTTGAAAATGAGTTTGATATAGGCCTACCTAAAAGGATAAGTTTTCAACCTCCCTATCTCCATACAGATTCAAAGTCTTTATTTAAAACGTGACTAATTGATAAATTAACTAAGTTTAAGTGCTGTTTGAGCACAGATTTAACCCTTTACCACATGATCCCGAATTTAAGTACCCTTTTAACTAAGGAAGAAACCTTTTAAAAACATAGTGGAAAAAAGGAGAAAATGCTGGTAACCAGCATTATCTCCTTTTCTCACAATGTTTTCTACCCATCCGATGGCGATTTTTTATTTTATTAGTCACAGTTTTTTGTCGTCTGCAAAACCTCTCAATCTGGACAAGTCGAAAATTCAACATGGACTCAAGTTTTATAATCGACGGCCTCTACCACGTATTCAGTAAGCATTCTTAATTGCTTCTATAACATTTTTAGAATGTAACACAATTTCTGATTGGCTACAAACCGTATTGGTCAGCCAATCAGAAACTGTGTTACTCTGAAATTTCGAAAATTTATCAGAACTAGGCTAAGAATGATTAAGAATGTTGGGTGGATATGGGATAAGGTGAATTCTTAAAAATATTCTCTGTCTTATCCTAGATTTAGAAAGTTACGCAACTTCTTATGGCTAAACAATTTGGTATTGCCAATCAGAGCTTGTGTTACTTTCAAATTTAGAAAGTTCTTGAAAATTAGACTATAAGAACTTCAAAGAATGGTTGTTGAATTTCATACGAATCGTAATCCTGATCTAAATCGCCTGTAAAAAAAAACGCAATGTCTAGAAGTTAGGAGTGAAATGGTTTAACCCATGCTACGTAAAAATCAATTTTGAAATAGCTGTTTCACCTTGAGTCGCGCTTAGCTGCTCTATTCTTTACCAAACAATAAAAATTCATACTGGTCAAAATAAACCCTTATCCTGCTCAATAAGTGATATGAAACTATCGAGCCGATAGTAAAAACCCAAAATTTCATGTTTCAAAGGGTTTTTTTTTTTTAGGAAAGATATCTCCTTATCGGACAGTGTAGATCCAAGATCAGACTGCACGTTCTGTGCAGTCTGATCTTGGATCTACACTGTCCGCAAAAGGTCCTTGAGTCACGCTTAGCAGCCTAGGGGATAATACGACTTTGCAAACAACAAATGAATTTTGGCTGAATTCCTCTTTAAGAGTTGAAATACTGTGGGAAAAGGAAAAATGCTGGTTACTAGCATTTTCTCCTTTGCTCACAGTGGTTTCAAAGGTCATACATTTTTGTATGTGCGCTATTAAAGTGAACTGTTCGAATACTCTTTGTTTGCCTGTTAGGACTTTTCCTGTTAGGACCTAGCCTCGGTTTCGCAGTAGGTCGCCTACAGGACCTGAGACCAGGGTGTCTCTGGTTCGAATCCCAAGCTCGGCGAGTTTCTTTCCGAGGATTAACGATAGTCATTGAGATAGTTTTCATTCTTCTCTCACTGCTGATCTTTGTTTCGACGATGATTATGTAGGAAAGCAGCCAGTAGCTTGAGAAGAATATTGTGCAAAGTACTGGTAAAAGAAACTCCGGGAAAGCATGGATAGGTGCACTGGCTGCCGCAATATAACTGAAATAATGTTAAGAACGGCGTTAATTGACATACAATCAATCAATTGCCCGTCAGGATTCAAGTCCATGTACTATGTTATATCCAAAATGGCTAAATTCATAGCACACTTATCATCAATTATACCATGTACATACTCATGTCTCTACATCTCTATATCTCTACAGCCTTTTTCGTAGATGGTTGTTGGTTAAATGGTTTTTAATGCTGTTTTAAACGTT
Organism: Hippopus hippopus; assembly: GCA_946811185.2. Taxonomy (NCBI): domain Eukaryota; kingdom Metazoa; phylum Mollusca; class Bivalvia; order Cardiida; family Cardiidae; genus Hippopus; species Hippopus hippopus. The sequence continues at coordinate 54,540,624 of OX328096.1, forward strand.
ATTTCAAATATATCGCAGCAGCCAGTGCACTTTCCTACGCTTTCCTTGAGTTTCTTTTTATCAGTACCTCGCAAAATATTCTTCTCATGCCACTGCCTGCTTTCCCACAAAACATCGCCGAGCTTACGATCTGTTGTTGGACGGAGGAATGAATCCTGTCACAATACAGACTGTCATTAGTCTTCAGAAAGAATTTGGCCGAGCGGAAGATTCGAACTTGCGACGTCCGGATTGTATGCTGCTGTATATTACCGGCTGAGTTACCCGGATCGGGCTTTTCTGATGTGGATATCGGACCTGATTGGTATTGTATAAACTGTGTACATGCATCTAAAACCTATACTCTTATGATAATTATATTTGAGTTATGCTATGTAAAAGGGGTGTTTAATGTATCTGCAAAAAGTGTCGACTCAGTTCAGCCTGCGCAGTCCGCGCAGGCTGACCTGGGTCGAAACATTTCGCTATTTGTAAATTTTCTGAATGTCAAAGTACCCTTCTACCTCAGGACTCAGTCGGTTGTTCGACAAAATGGACTTTAAGGATCCATGGTTTTGAGATGACTTGTTTGGTTTGATGCGTCCTTTTGCCAGAGCGCCGATCACTTACAGAACTACGTTAGTTATGGTATAATAAAACTAGTGAACAAGATCAGCATTGACTGCTTAAATAAATACAACTTGTCGTGTTAACCTTAACCCTTAGAACCCCATATTACCCAAGCAGACATTATCACCCTAGAAATAAGACCAAACCATCGCAATTTCAAAGTTAGTGTTGTCTAGAATGTCTCAGCAAAGCGGGCAATGCAGATCAATGTTCAGACTGCACGTTTCGTGCAGTCTGATCTTAATCTACGCTGGTCGCAAAGACATCTTAACTTGTGTTAGGAGCATCAAGTGTTAACCCATATCCTGATAAATAAATTAAATAAAGCTTTCAATCCGATAGTAAAAACCCGAATAATGTTATTTCAAACTTATTTTTTGCGGAAAAATATCTCCTTATCGGAAAGTGTAGATCTAAGATCAGACTGCACATTCTGTGCAGTCTGATCTTGATCTACGCTGTCCGCAAAATGGACAGTGAGTCGCGTTTAGGATTAAAAGCTCTCAATACATGTACGAAGGTATGTCTATACCTCTCCTGGATATGCATATTGGCTTGTCAGCGTATTAATTAGTTTGTCTGTGCGATTTTCAACAACGTTTTGAAAAAGTCGATTATCTCCAATGTCACAGCGGCAGTTGGTCATGCAACATTGTTTTGGGTCATATTAGCTCAAAATTGCAAAATAAATCAACCTAAAAAAAATCTAGCCAATAGCCAAACCCTGATAGGCTATGGCGGTTTTAACCGCTTTACTAGACGACCAAATTTTTAGACTTATTCGAGTTAAAAGCATTTGAGCAATTGCATCTCCTTGCAATACACCGAGCAAGTCAATATGGCCTTCAACAGGCAAAAGGGGCATTCGGACACTTGCATAAAGTGTCGTCTCGGTTCAGCCTGGGCAGTCCGCGCAGACTAATCTGAAACGACACTTTCCGTTCTTATGTAAATTTTCTGTTTTGCACAATTCTACTGTAGGAGAAAATCTAATGTAGTCGTAAAGTGCCGTCTCAAATTAGCTTGCGCGGACTGCGCAGGCTGATCCGAGACGACGCTTTACGCAAATGCCCGAATGCCCCTTTTCGCGTGTTGCAGGCCATATATGATTGTAGTTCCAAAAATCCATTTTGTCTAACACCCGGCTGCATCCTGAGATAGAATGGTCCTTGGACATGGAATAAATCGACCAAAAGCAAAAGATTTCGATGCAGGTCAGCCTGCGCGGACTGCGAAGGATGACCTGGGTTGATACTTTTTGGCAGATGCATAAAACCCGGTTTTCACAAAGCATGCGTCGTTTATATACGACAAAATGAATCTGACTCAACTACTGAGATTTGTCTTCGAAAGGGTAGAAGGTATTTTTGGAAACTGAGAGGCATTTTTCTCCTATTCTAACACCGTTTTCAAATGGTGTTTTCTTCAAGGTAATTAAAACACGGGATTGTGTGATACAGGAAAAAAGCTTAGTTATCAAAAGATAAATCACCAAATCGGGTCGCTTACATACTAAACATTAGACTGCACGGTTTGAGCGTTCTCGACTTGATCTACATTGTTTGTAAAAGTGGATGGCAGCGTGCTTAGCAGCCTTATATATTATTATAATTATTATTATTATCGTCATCATAGTTATCATATCATTATTATTTTTATCCGACAGTTTTTAGTTGGTTAATATTTCTCGAATTCATAGTAGAACTCTGCCAATTGAATTTTCTCTGCTAAATTTAGCACTACGCTTTATTGATCGATTTTCTTTTTATCTATCGTCGCCACCGGTTGCCCAAATGGGCGAAGCCCCCAGGAGGCTGATAGTTATATTAACTGAGATAGCGCAATCCATCCGATGTTATACCTGGTTCTAAAACCTGCACGGTTTGTGGCACTGTCACACTGGACGTAGGTTTAACGTAGCATTAAGTCACTATTAGTAGTTTTAGACGACCAGGCGTAGGAATCGCACCTTCTCCCTGAAGTGACCCGAGACTTTTTGTATACAAGTCTTGTGGTCTACTAATTGACTTATTCGAGCTGGTCAATGTTACTGCGATCTCGCACTGGTAAGAATTGGTCCTTAGACGTCCAAACACCAATTCCATGCATACGTATAGACGACGCATGGTAGCTACAAATGTATGGCTTAATGAAGTAACTCTTTAACAGATGACAACATTTTAGATTTTTCCAAATGCTAAGTATTTGCAGACGACAAAAATGGCTCAAGTGATTGAAGTTTTCTATGAAAAGTTAGAAAACATAGTTGAAAAGGAGAAAGTGCTGTTTTTCAGAATTTTTTCTACTTTCCACAATATTTTCAAAGACTTTATATGTCAGGGTCGTTAGAATTCAGAATTGTTTGGTAAAGGGTAAGACGAAAAGTGGCAAAGAAGTGCGAAGTTGGTCTGTAGTTATAATATTTAATGTCATTAAAGGAAATTACTATTCAGCAGTCACGTGGTAAGCACAAAACCTGATTATATCTGCAGAAGTTGCATGTTTTGACGTTAAAAACAAAAACAAAAACTAAAAACAAAAACAAAAACTGAAACCGACAAGACAGAAGCAATTAACTGACTGCCTCAAAACAGTTGCAGCCGAGTTCATATTGCAGAAGCACAATGTGGCGCCTAGGAACTGCTAGTATTTCCGTCTGGCTGCTTGGGTCTCTGGCAAAGGAAAACACCGCCGGAACAAACTTTCAACTCGTCCAAAACTCTGATTTAAATGGAATGACATGTGCGGAGAGCAGATTAGATGCACTGTTTTCTTATAGCCCCATTCAGTGCTCCGCGATTTGCAAAAGCAACGCTTCGTGTCTCAGCGCTTTCTACAACAGTGACGACAACCGCTGCATTTTGTGCAGTAAAGTCTTTATGACTCACACTGAAACGGGATTGACATCTGATGTTGGGTCGAAGTACTATTACAGTAAGTTTGTTTCTACGTCCTTTTATTTTTCTATGGTAATCGAAGTACATATTCTTCACGGGGTTTATCGATGTAGACACATTTTTTTGTTATAATCAGAGACAAAGCAAAGTTTGCAACTCCCCCCCCCCCCTTTTTTTTTTTTCTTGTCAGCGGAATGATTTAAAGTCAGCAACTGAAGGTTTTTATATTTTTGTGATAGTCTAATCATATTAACGCATCGACTTCCAAAAATTGTAAAAATATGCATCTTAATATTGAGTATGCACTGTCAGATATTTAATCCGTCAAAGACAAAAAAAAAAGGGGGCTTTTGCGGACAGCATAGATCTAGATCAAACTGCACAGAGCCCAGTCTGATCTTGGATCTATACCATCCGCTTCTGTAGGCAATACTATAAGATAAAAATCTTCCTGGCATTCAGTAGATTGTATTTTTGGAAATTTTTTTAGTCGTCAAAAGAAGCCGATTTTATAATGTTAGCCGTGCTCTGTGAAAAGGGGTCTTAATGTATCAGGAAAAGGTATCGACTCTTGTCAGCCTGCGCAGTCTGCGCAGGCTGACATGTGTCGAAACATTTTGCTATTCGTCAACTTTCTGCTTCTCTAAGGATCATTCTACCTCATGATTCAGTCGGTTTTTTATCAGTATGGACTCTATGGATCCATAACGATGTGATGACTTTCATGATGATTAATATAATGCATCAGGGAGATGCATTAAATCCCCTTTTGTCAGAGCATGACTCATATATGGTTGCTGAAAAAGTTAATGAGATAATCTTATCCAAAACAACCTAAATATTGCAATATCTATTTTACAGCCTTAGTCTTGAAGCGCTAAATGAATGAGATGGACTTCCTAAGTCTGGGAAAAAGACTGAAACATTACAATTTCAAAGGTGTTTCGATAAAAAAAATAAGATAGTGCAGATCCAATATCAGACTGCATGTTCTGCACAACCCCGAAGAAGTAAGCTTTATATACCACTGCAGAAAAGGGAGAATTGTCTTCGAAAAAGTGGAAAACTTTTGATACGAAACGGTGATTGATACATTTAGCATGTTCTCTATTTAATACGATGTTTTCAAAACTTGTTAGTCAGGGTGATGAAAACACAAAGTCATTTCTTAGGTACAGACGTAGCAATAAAGAAGACGGGCGAGGAGGAGGCGGAAGAGCAGGAGGAGGAGGGCGACGACAGCGAGAAGGGCGAGGAGGACGAGGCCATCCAGTATTTTGGAGATTTTGCCTACTTTAAAATCCATGCAAGTGGCCAGTCCGATTCTGAGGTGCCTATCATTATATTATAAGTTTCTTAAACTTTGGTTGGCCCTACCAGAATTATCGCACATTGCGGTATTTTGTTTGTTTGCTCTATTGCTCGGTAGTTTAATTAAATGAGGTTTTCTGCGTTCAACAGCAGCCCAGTTATATCATAGCAACAGCTCACTCAGGCCCAGGTTTCATGCACACCTTACATTTACCTACGTGAGTAAGGGTAGTAACGTAAATAAATTTGTGTTATGTGAACGCTTAAAATTACTCATGTAGGTACGATACTCCTGGTAGACTCCATAGCAAATTATATCACGTAATAAAACCTAACAATGACAAACTAAATAATGTTTCTTTACTAATTGGATGCGCCAGGAATCCACCGATATTAATCCAACTCCACTATTCTGAAAACATTACATGTTAATTGTTTGAGGTTACCTACCTACAAATTGTAAAGAAAGCGGCAAAAAGAAGGGTAAGTTTATGCAAAAATCTTGAAAAATGGGTCCCAGCATCATTTTGTCCTTTTCCCACAATGTTTTCAAAAGCCCTTTTACTAAGGTAGTTAACCCGTATCCTGCTAAATACGTTAATCGAATTTTCAAGCCGACAGTAAAAACCCGAATAATGCTACTTAAAGCTTATATTTTGGATAAAAGATATCTCCTTCTCGGAGAGTATAGATGTAAGATCAGACTGCACGTTCTGTGCAGTCTGATCTTGATCTACACTGTTCGCAAAAGGTCTGTGAGTCGCGCTTAGCAGCCCAAGGGAATTATTTAGAAATGGTTTGAAATAAGACAAATTTATTTCTTTCTTCTTTTTCTCTCCCTGTCTTTTTCTCGAGCACATAGTTCCCGATTAACCTACAAAAAGATATTGTCAGTTCCAAGTCAAAGTTTTAATTGCAATCATTCTAATTTGTTTTAGATAGACCTATTTAAAATGGCCGGCAAAATTAACCTTGAAGTGAATGTACTGGTTAAAAGTTATCTGTACTCTGTGTTTCATGGAGTATTCAGTAGTAGTAGTCGTTCTTACACAGTTGTAGGATAAAATCCCCATAGGACAAGAACCCCCATAGAACATTTGCCCCATAGGACAAAAGCCCCATGTTATCTAATAAAGTACATGTACATGTGGTATATTATGAGCAATGACTTCATATCCTCGAACAGAATCTGTTTAATAATTATCGGTTGTCTATTTCAGTCATACGAATAAAAAGAAATATTAGTATGTTTATTTCATGAACACACATGTACAGTATAAAGCCAAAATTTGGAAGATGAAAACAAAACAAGCAATTTCGTTGAAATGATATCCCCCGCCGAAATATTTACTTGACCGCGTAACTTAAAATCGCTCCCAGTCGGCCATTTTTCATCGAATGAAAAAAAAGGTATATCGGCGGAATTGGTTATTGTACACAAGTATAAAGTTTCACGAAATTCCGTCCAATGCTATTGGAGATATTCTCCCGGACGGACACACGGACGGATGGACGGACGGACGGACGGACAGACGGACGGAGGGAAGGACGGACGGACAATGCTAAAACTATATCCCTCCGCCTTCGGCGGGGGATAATAATATTATGGGGGCCTTTGTCTGTGCTAAGGCACCGGGCTTTTGTCCAACGGGGCTTTCGTCCAATGGGGCTTTTGCCCGTGGAGATTTCGTTTTACAGGGCTTTTTTTCTGTGCGCTCAACATAACTCAGTGAGCTTTTAACTTTTACCCCGAGCATTTGGCGGACGGTATCTTTTGTAATGTGGAATGAATAAATGCAAAAAGAATAGAATCATATAAGAAAATTGCTATTTAAAGTTTTGACAAGAAATCTAAATTTATCCCCTAAGCCTTTATCGCACAATCCTAAGTTTTAATGCCCCTTTGCAAAACACCTTTTGAAAACATTGTAGGAAAAGAAGAAAATGCTGGTTTTTCTGCCTTTTGATAGACAAACTCCATCATTTGTGACAAGTTCTTATTGTCTGCAAATGCTTTCAACTTAAACAAGGTTAAAATTTTGTCGCTTGACGAAAAGTTAAATCTAGGAAGAGCTGTATTATACATGTACCTATGCATTATTCTCATATTTCAGCGCCAGTGTGCCGAGGCATGTGACCCAGCAAAATGCGAAGTTGTGCGAATTGAAACAGCTACAGAAAATACATTTCTCAAGCAGTTTGCTACAGGTGATCATTTTAGTGAAAAATAAATAACAATAAAAATGAAACAACGAAAATCCGCATTGAGTCTACTTAACAAACGTTTGTTTTTTGTTTTTTCATTCTTCATACATCGCTTCAAAAACGGTATTGACAGACCATAGGCCTCTGAAACTCCATTGGTCTATCATGGGATAACGAAATTTTCATTATCGGAAACCGTTACTATAAATAGCACAATGGCGATTCCCTCTTTATCGTATAAAGTAAGACAAGGTGTGCAACGAAATCGAAGAAAATTTGACCCCCGTCCCCTTTCAGAGATAACTTTTAAACGAAAACGGATAAATGAACCTAGTTACCGGTGCAGATGGGTTCATAAATGATTTTTCTTCTGTCCCCGACCTTCGAAAGTTCAAAACGGCTCTTGCCATCAAGTAATAGGTCTCATCTGTAAAGATTTCAAAAGCTTCCACATTTTCCGGTTCGCCATGCGCTGATGGCGCACGATTTATAATCCTGCAGCGAATAATATAGCCTATATTTTTTTCAAATATAGATCGAAATATTTTTTGTTGGTGTATTGATGACATTATCAAATTAATAATTCGTCTGATATAATTTATCCTTTCATCTAATCCAGTATCGCGATTTTCATCTCCCATTTCGCATATTTTCAAATGCATTTTTACCGTTCATTGGTCAAAAACTTTGGCGCGTCTTTTGATAGCAAATTCACGTGAGTTATAATTCGCTGCGTCATAATGAATTGTGTGACCTCAGTGCATGGCGATCCGGAAAATGTGGTTCCAAGTTTTTTAAATTTTTTGAGATGAGAGCTATTGCTCGATGGCAAGAGCCGTTGGGAACTTTCGAGGGTCAGGTTAAAGAAGAAAAATCATTTATGAACCCATCTGCACCGGTAACTAGGTTCATTTATCCATTTTCGTAACTTCCTATGTCAGCTATGCAGAATGGAATATGCACTCTAGTCTTAAAGAAAATAAACGGTATACTCAGTAGTGTCGCAGATTTTCAAAGCTTATCCCTTTGAGATTTTACCAAACAGTCCGTGTTTTATCGACCCTATGAAAAAAGCCCTTGAAAACTTTGTGGGAAAAGGGGAACTGCTGGTGACCGGTATTTTCTCCTTTTCCCTCAATGGTTTGTTTTATGTCCTTTCAGAGACAAATTTTATCATTTTCCCCTCATTAATTTGTCGTCTGCAAACAGCTTTGAATTTGGCATAGTTCAAAATTTCATGGTTTGGTAGAGAGTTAAAAGTAACTTTACCGCAAACAAAATGTATACATATGTTTCTCTCTTTTTTTTTTTCAGATTGTCCTGTCTACATCGGGCACACTGTCCGCGATGACGGTAGTATAGCATATACTTTCCGCCCAAAATTGGCCGTGCCCTTTGCCAGTCAGTTCACGACACGCAACAACACCCAACGTTGTATTGCACTTAAGTCAACAGGTAACTGGACGTCTGTCGGTTGTGACCTGCAACTAGCTTCAGTATACAAAATAAGTGTGCACTCAGGCAGCCCTGCTTTTCAGCTTACACCAGCTTATTGGGCAAAAAAACAACTGGAAGACTATCGCTGCAATTTCTGATACTAAGACAGTTACATCAGCAGCAAACGCTTTAAACACAAATACAGCAGGAATTACTGTATACTTAATGACTTTTATTGACTGAAAACGATTAAGTATCTGTCCTGATTGCTCAATCGGGCAAATAAGAACTGTTACTGCACTGCTGTCTAAGAAGAATCCTTTGCGCTCAATAGATACGAGCTCCTAGACTGTCATTGCACACTGAAGTTTTGAGTGTTATTTGCAATTAATCACAAGCACTGTAATTCAAGCTTTTACTGGGCTTCTTTGATAACGATTCGTTTTATTTCTGTGGTTAAATTCTTGAGGATTATTTTACTCTCCGTGCAAGGACATGCTATACAGCCGATTGCTAAATACCCGTATTAATCCTTGGGCTGCTAAGCGCGACCCAGTGACCATTTGCGGACAGTGTAGATCAAGATCAGACTGCACAGGAAATATCCCCTTTACGCAAAATAAATTTGAAATAGCTATATATGATTTTTTTTACCATCGACTTGAAAGTTTCATTAAAATTTTTGGCAGGTTAAGGGTTTACCTCTATGCGAACTGTACACGTCGGCCGATATTCTTGGGAATTCTAACCCGTAGAGTGCGAAAAAGAGAAGGAAAAAAAAGCCACAATCAAAGGACTTTTTTAGTCTAGAAACAAGACCCAAATATTGGCAACTTCATGTTTGCTCTTGTTCAGAATGTCAAAAGATCATACGGCACCTTTTGTGCATTTTCGTCTTAATCTGCAATGGCTGAAAAGGCAACTCTAGCTGCGAAAGGTTCTTTAAGGGTTCAGAAAGACATACATCAGTGATCACCCTAGCAAACTGATCTGTGATTAACATTAATGGTAAGTAATTAAGGCATAGCATACACCATCGGTCAGATTTATTCACTACCTTTTCAACTTCTCTTTTAGACAACGAGTTCATGTGACTGTGTTGGCCAATCAAATTCTGTATAGAATTTGTCCCTCCTGACAGTGATGTTCTAATCTTGTTGACCAGTTATCCTGAAGCAATAGCAACATCTCTGTCTAATTTTAGAGCACTCTAGATTTCTCTGGATAATTATTATGTGCTTGGAATACGTTGCAAGAAATGTTTTCTACAGTAAAAACAAAATAGTCTAGGACACCCTGTATTTTATTCACTCCAGTAGCATCCTTTTGTATCCTGTACACTGACAATATGTACTGAGCTGTGTTTGAGATCAGTTTCGTTCGAACACTATTACCAAAGGTTTGCCATCCTTCAGTCTCAACCAACGGATTGAAAGTATTGGCATATAGAATCAGATTAGGAATAAATAGTAATATGTCCTAGGTCTGGTGCTGGTGCTTTCTAAACACGAATGACCCACATCGCCATTATTTTACAATCAGCTGATTTGTAATGCTATAATTTCTCAAGTAATTTCATCTCTGTCGAGCTCTGACAGCCTTCAATCATTATGTTTTCAATCAGTTATTCATTATTTAGAAGTATTAGTTAGAAATTATATCCCCACGTTACATTTCAGTCAACGTTTACCCCCCTTAAACTTTGTGTATTGATTATGACCTTGACATTGTTGAAATGCATTGAAATAAATGCATGATGGGAATGTGTTAAACTTCGGCTGCTCTCAGGAGAATCGATAAATATTTCACTTGTCAAACGACCGATCTTGACTTTTGACTCAAAGTTTTACATATTTCCTTTTTATTAGATTTGAGAAAATTGTAACAGTCAGATGGCATATTCATCCCTAAAAATTTTGATGTACGTTTCGTTATTCTTTTCAGTCATAGTTAAAGTGGGTTTTTTTTTTCTAATTTTATGAGGCAATGCGGTGTTTGTTTGGAATGTTTTAATGGCGATCCCGCGGGTCGTACCATTTTGACGTTTCTCCACTTAACGGCGGGGTCACATGTTCCCGAAACCCGAAGCGTTGCGGGATTTTCACCCAGCTCCAGCCACTTGGCCGGTTTGCGGGATGGCGGGTAGCTTAGGAGTATATTGGAGCGTCCGTACAGTTTCTTGGAGATTCCTTTTTAGTTTTCAAACGTAAACATCACTTTTTTTTTCTCTCGGAATTTTCTACTCTTTCGGACTGCTTAAGTTCAAAATTCAATTTTTATGTAACTATTTGCTCTCATGAAAACATTTACGGTAGAGTAGCCAGGCACGAAACCTTAGATTTTATTCAATTTTACTAGAAAGCCATTTTAGAAGAGATGATAAGATTGTTAGTGATTTCTGTAAACATCTAAAATTATTTAACCTTTTGACGTCTGCATAATTTCATTATCCATCTACTGCATTTCTTACTTCTATCTGTTGTATCTTTAATAGGCACTTATCACTCTTTAGAGTTTTTCTGCTCATACTTTGTTAGAGAGCCCTTGCATAGTTTCGTTTGTATTAGGTTTATGAGATTTGAATTACTGTACGACAACGTGTCCATTCGAACAAAATCGTAAAGATTTTATTTATAAGTTTTATTTATTTATTTTAAATAGATTCAGTGTGGCACCAAATTTGTCTTCCTTTATTCGCTCAAATCCCTGACACATAACAATACATGCTTTATTATTCTATCATATAAGTTTTAGTTACTTGGAAGCTTATTTTTGTTTCATTACACACTAGACAAGTCTAATCTAGCCAATATGAACCAGTCAGAGTCTGCTAGATTTAGTAATTCTAGAGATAAGCCAAAGCCCTGCCGACTTAAACTGCATGAGCCCGAAGGGCACCGGTATACTCAAAGAAAAGTTCGTGGTATGCTCACATAGGCATGAAGAGCAAATACATCCAGCACCCCATTACCTAACACCAGTATTATAATACAAAGAAATTTCTCGCAATCTGATTGGATAATATGTCCCGTACATATATTTAAGTACACTTGCAAAATCCACCTAAAAGCAGTTTCCCTTTCGGGAGCCCCGTATGTACATAACTACACTTTCAACACAACATCCAAAATGGCGGCGTCGATCGACACCAGCCGCCCACAAGACAAACATACTGAGAAGCCTGCGACATATTATTACTAGATCTAGTTTCCCTTGATGGTTGTCATTGAAGCGGAAAGAATGGATAATTTTTTAAAATAAATATATATAGTTACATATATTATCGTTTGTTATCATTCTGAAAAAAAAAAAACAGCACGGGGTTAAAACGAGCCATCCCTTCGTCAGGTAAACAAATTGTGAAGTGTCGAAACTCATACATTGTAATGTTATAACCTACTAACGGTCGTTTAATTTTGCCAATAAATGATTAAAATGCACAGTTACCTTGAAGTAAAACTAACCATGATGTTGTTTAAATCCATGTTTAAATAAAAAATGACATGATCAAAGTTACAAAAATGTAAGTTTTCATTGATCAACATTTATTCATTTGATTTTTATTGACTACATTTGATTCATCAGCATTTTGTATGCTTTGTTTTGTCGCATGGCTACATCATGAGCCAACAGATCATCATCCTACTCCTCTGTATCAATAATTTATTTTACTTTTGAAAAATTCGGGTGCAGATCACAAGTAATTCAGTGCTGACAACTGTATAACTAGAGTAGGTGCAATGGCTACCTTTCCTACAAAGCGCTAAAAAAATCTGCCAAGCATGTCAGATACATATTATAGGGATCTGAAAAACAGAAATATGGGTATGAGTGTCCCCAGAGTGTCACCCTAAATTGAAAAACAAATGGGGTCTAAACGGTCAGGGGTCTAAAATCTCAATTTCTCCCAAAGTTTATGACAAAAGTAACGACTGAGCAGCTGTAGAGATGGTAGAAATACAGTAAACCATGTATATCATGCTTTTTAAAAGCATGTACATAGTTTTAAGTTACTGCATTAATCCAGTAAGGAAGGGGCCTGATGATTCAAAATTAGTCCAAAAGTATCCATTTAGAATCATTCTTCCAATTTTGCTGATAGGGGCCCTGACACTTTATTTCATATACATGTGCTTTGCATTTCTAGACGATCCTTGGGTGTATTCTTTCTTTTTTTCAGCAGGCAGAGATACCTTCTCATAAAAAGAATATCCTCGCAGCGAAAACTCAAGACAATGTTCGACCAAAACCGTAACAACTAGACGCTTGACAAAGCAATTTGATTTAACAGAGCGTCTCAATGACTTAGAAGGTTACAAGACGTTGCGATTGTGATACAAGCCACATTTATTTTTAGACTGTTTTTTTCCGAATATTTCTAAGAACATGGCGTGTAAAGAAGGATTAACGTTAAGCTTGCGTTTATTATATTATAAATCATCTTAAAAATTTAAGATCCCAAAGGAATCCCAGTCCTCAAACTTGTAGGATCCCTCCAAATAATTTGGGATTCTCTGGAACCCGGGACACCGTTAGTGTCGAACCCTGCTTGGTTAAAATTCATTACAAAGGTGCAATAAATCCCCTTATTTTTCAAGAACCCCGCTCGCTAATGTATTTTGCGAGGGCTGTTAAAAATACGCCGAAAATTACTGTAAATAAATCATTCAAATATTGCTTCAATACAGTGAAACTGATGTATATTGTAAACAAATTAATAACGTTACTGTGGCGAAAGTATAAATTTCTTCAAGTTAATATTTCAACACATATAAAGATATGGTAGTTACTGCAACGCTATGTTCCGAAACCCGGCCCGAAATGCAATTTAAAGAAAAAGATTTTGTCCGTTCGGAGAACAACTTGTTTCAAGTTGTAGGCCGTTGAAATGTTGGATCGAGGGGCTACCTATTGTAAACTCTGTAAAGTGTTTAACCCCTTCTTACACAATCCCAAGTTTTGGGGCCCTGAGGCAAAAAAGGCTCCTGAAAACATTGTTGGAAAAGGAGAAAATTCTGGTAACCAGCATTTTCTCCTTTTTCCACAATGTTTTCTATCTTATCAAAGACAAAAATCATCATTGAGCTACATTTAAACTGTCGTCTGCAAATGCCTCCAATTTAAGCCAGTCTAAAATTGTGTCTTCTTGTAAAGAGTTAAGGTCATGTAGTGATTCTATGAGCCAGTACAATCTTCCAATAGTTCAACGTACAGGTATGGCAGGGCATGGGGTTGGAGATACAGATGGAAGAATCAGCCCCATGTCAACTGTTTAGGCGTTGTCTGCGCATGTCATATTCTTCGAAGATTCGACCTGTCTGCTATGACGTATCTTCCATCCCATATACATGGGAAACGTAGGGCTTACACCGAAGCTATTTCCCAAGCCTGTAGGGGGCTGTTTTAATAAATGGCCTGTGCATACAGTAGGTTACATGCTAGCTGATCATAGCTGAATGAATTGCACCAGGTAGCGTTTTATTGAGTAAACGTTTGTTTTATTTTGAAATTCAAAGTAACGGTTGTCGTTTTGAAAAGCAGTCCGGTTCTGTACCTAGAATGTCTAAATTAGATAAATGTGTATATATAGAATGCCATCTAGCAGGAGATAATGACTGTTTAGGGTCGTTTTTCATTATCTTCCGCTAGATGGTGTTTTTCAAATACAGACCTGTCTGATTTGGGCTTTCTGGGTACAGAACCGGACTACTTTTCTACATGGCAATCGATGCAGCGAATTCCAAAATAAGATAACGTTCGCTCAATAAAACGCTACCTGGTACGATTCATCCAGCCATTGTTAGCTAGCATATAACCTATGCACCAACAGCTTTTTTTAACACAGCCCTATAAGCTTGTGAAATAGCCCTAGTATAAGTGCAGCATGGTGCGGACATTTTCAATGTTTTGTTTTCAAAGTCAGTTTTTCTAGATGCCTCACATATCTGTGTAGAACTACAATAAACCAGAAACGAGCAACTGTTTAACTGAAATTCAAAAAATGTTTACGTTTGTTTTCAAATTCATATTAAGCTTTCGTCTTTGATTGCGCTTTAATCGTGCTTCATAAATTCACTCTGTGCCATGGTAGAGCACCACGACTTTACTTTTTTAGGAATAATATGTACCAAAAGTTGATATCAAAAGGCAAAGAATATTTCTAGGTTTACAGTGTTTTGTTCTATGGATTGTGTAAGAATAGATGAATTATAAGTCATCGGCTGCCATATATAAAATCAAACCCTTTACTTTAATACAAGAAAAACTGTATGGCCTGCAACACGCGAAAAGGGGCATTCGGACATTTGCGTAAAATGTCGTCTCGGATCAGCTTGCGCAGTCCGCTCACTTTCCGTTTTTATGTAATTTTCTGTTTTGCGCAAGTCTACTGTAGCACAAAATCTAATGTAGTCGTAAAGTTCCGTCTCGGATTAGCCTGCTCGGACTGCGCAGGCTGATCCGAGACGACACTTTACGCAAATGTCTAAATGCCCTTTTTCGCGTGTTGCAAGCCAATCGGAGAAAAACCATGATTTCCCTTTGTCGGAAGCCTAATATGTGTCTCCGTGGTATGGAAATTATGTCAACAAAGTTTTACATATACTGGATGTCAGAGACGAGATTTAACAGCAGAAGCCCTTTGTTACGAAGATATGTTTAACAGAAATTGAGGAAAAGCCATGCTCTCCATTAAAAATACACATCTCCTAAACAAAACAAGCAATGCATTCAAAATTTTCGGACAACATTCCATTGAGATATGAAATTTGTTTGACCTTTGTGATATAAGCTTACTAGAGAGTACATTTTTCAGTAATTGCTTTCGTGAAATTGATCTACTTATGGAAAATCAGCGAAATTCGGAGGGAAAAAAGCGATCATAGTAGAGCCCAGGCTACTAAAATTCGATATTTGATGAATTATGTACCTTTCTTTTATAAACGCTACATATAAATATACGCGAATTAATATTTCCTGAAAAACAAATGCTTCGACAGTTCGATTGCTCTCACTATTTTTAAGATTAAACCTTAGGATGCTAAGAGCGACTCAAAGACTTTCGGCGGACAGTGTAGATCAAGATCAGATTGCGCAGAACGTGCAGTCTGATCTGGGATCTACACTGTCCGATAGGAAGATAGTAACATTATGGGTTTTTACTATCGACTTGAAAGTTTCACTTCATTTATTTAGCAGGTTAAGGATAAATGTCCGTTCGTACCTGAATATTCGAATATACTGTTTTATTCGAATATTACCATATTCGAATAACTGTAACATCACTTTGAAATAAATGAGCTTTGCATAACACCAAGCCTTGTATTTTCGAAGTCACAGCTTACAGATCTCCGACAGCTAAATGAATTATATTGGTCATGCTCTGTGAGAAAGGGGCTTAACATATCTGCAAAAAGTAACGACCTATGTCAGCCAGCGCAGACAAGGGTCGGAACTTTCTGTTT
Organism: Hippopus hippopus; assembly: GCA_946811185.2. Lineage (NCBI taxonomy): Eukaryota > Metazoa > Mollusca > Bivalvia > Cardiida > Cardiidae > Hippopus > Hippopus hippopus. The sequence goes on from OX328096.1 coordinate 54,556,546, forward strand.
TTGGTAAATTTTCTTCATGTCAAAGTACCATTCTACCTCCAGATCCAGTCGAGTTTTGAACGAAATGAGTTTTATCTATCCATAATTATGTGATGAATAGCCCCGTATAATGCATCTCGGAGATGCATTAAACCCCCTTTTCGCCAGAGCGTGGCTCACATCATTGTGTCATTAAGTGCACTGATTTGTTTACTTTCATACGTTAGGTTTTTTTTTTAATTGACAGTTGACAACTATAATCAGTTTTGAGGCGAAAAGTTGCAGAGTTTAAATTTTAAATTAAAATCACTAATTCAGTCATCTATATTTCAAACGCTTTAACTTGTCACCTTTCTTATCGAAAATCTCTTGAAATCTGACAGGACTTTAGGGCATGACGTGCATGTTTGTTAACTGTAGTCTGCACCTATTAATAAATAAGAAGTCATTATGCAATCACTTGATTGGACTGGGCGACCCTCGGATTTCTGTTAAACGCTCAACCCTTGACCTGTTGAATAAGTGAAATGAAACTTTCAAGCCGATAGTAAAAATTATTTTTTAACGGTATTTTTGAGGGAAAAATATCTCGTTATCGGACAATGAAGATTCAAGATCAGACTCACGTTCTGTGCAGTCTGATCTTAATCTACATTGTCTCCAAAAGGTCTTTGAGTCGCGCTCAGCAGCTTAAGGGTAAAGATATCTGTTTTAACCCGTAATCGAACAATCAAGCGTTTTAACGACCTTGAAGGAGATGGCTTTCGAAACAATTGCGGGAAAAGAAGAAAACACGCATTTTTTTTTTTTTCTTTCCCCAGAATGTTTTCTGCCTTGAAAGACTGGGAGGTCATCTTTTGAAATACATTTAATCAGTCTTCTTCAAATGCGTTCAGTTTGGTCATAGCTAAGCATTTGTCATTTGATAGAAATCAGCGATGTGAGCTAAGATCATGTCCACCGAACTGGGTGCCACTGTTGATGTTTTAAATTAGGATTAGACAATACAGATTTTTTTACGGTAGGCTAATATGGAAAACAGAGACCTATACTCTTCGGTTGCCGTTTGCTTCCGTTCGTGTGTATCATTTCTTTTTAGGGCGGCGGGGGGGGGGGGGGGTTGGGGGAATGAAGCATGATCAATCTGTACACTACGTGAAGTCTGATGTTGCTTTACAAATTCCACCTCTGTATCAGTATTATCGGTCAGTCTATTTTTGTAATGGCCAACAATTCAGATTCGCCAAGATAAGGGTTGAAACTCTGGCGATTAGGTCTTTTTTTTTTTGATGGAACACAGCCATTTTACTTCTTTATGCTGTACAAATTGAGCCAAGGAACTATTGTTTTGCAACCAATCGTAGAAAAATGACGTGATAATTTATGCACAAGCTGCACATCTTTCTTGCGCTTTGGATTGGTGTTTTTATCTATGCTGTGACTCCGCCTACTTAGAGAAATAAACTAGAGGAATACGAGGAGTTAGTCCTGTTTGAGAGTTCCAACAATCATGAGGCGGTTCACAGTTCTTTGCGTTTTCTATACCATCTCTGTTGTTGAGAGCACTCTACATACAAATTCACATTTTGTTGGATACCCTGGCTTAGATGGAAAAGTATCTGAAGAAGACATACTGGGAAGTATTCATTCCGATAGTCCCATTCTTTGCTACATGCGATTTGTAAGAGGAACTCTTCGTGTGCGAGCGCCTTCTACAACAACAATAACAAAACGTATAATTTGTATCGTAAAGTTTTGAAAGCAATCGAAAAGGGATTGTCACCTGAGGCTGGATCGAAATCTTATTACTACAGTAGGTTTGCTCTCTCTCTCTCTCTCTCTCTCTCTCTACTTCTCTCTATCTATCTATCTATCTATCTACCTATCTGTCTACCTATCTATCTCTCGAATACATTATTGAAGGAGAAGAAACAGGTGGTAATCATCATTTCCCCCCCCCCCTTTTTTTACAATGTTTCTACTCTTTCAAAGACGGCAAATTCCCGCATATGAGTCACGTTCTATTTTTCGTGCGCAAACGCTTTCAATAGACCATTTGCCAATTTCTGATACCGACACGTCATCAAGAGTTACTTCCCTTGTGGATACTCTCCACCGGACAAGCTAATTCAATCTTGAATATACCCGAATAGTTATAGGGTCACATTTTTTAAATTTAATTCACCCTAAACGCGATAAATAAGCAAAAAAACGGCCGTGCCGGTAGTTGTATCAACTATCCCACACACACGAAAAAAGAACAAAGTCATTTTATTAATCTTTCGGTAGCCTACAGAAAGAAAAGTCGTATCTTAAGGCGATTTCATAGAACCTTTTGTATGCAGGCTACATTAATAACTTGAAAAAAAGAATCCCCGTTAAAGAAATCACGAAATCCTCGCCAACTGCCTTGGTTTCATAGGGCAAGAATAAATAATACTAATAATAATAATTAGTTCCAATATAGAATTAACCCATGGTAACATGATAATGCATTTGAAAACAAAAAGTGTTCGAGCAGAAAAATGCATGATTTGGGGTCAGTTATTAGAAAGGTCTTGCCCTCTGTAACAGATTTTAACAATTCCAAATCCTTTACAAGTGATCAACGTAAGACTGAACATGATAAACACTTTATTATGACACGTGTGTGTTAGTCGGTGCCTAAGAAGTACATCACAGCTTTTCATATAGATCATCCACTTTGACAGATCAAAGGAACATCCAGCTAACCCTTTACCAGCTTTTCAATGAAAAAAGTATAGCGCGTACTTTCCTATTAAAAAAAAAAGCTCGAACTGCTTTTTTCTAGAAGAAATGGAAGGTTTGAAATTTGAATTGAACTTTGTTGTTACGATAGTCATCTGATCAGGTAGTTCAAACAGGAACATGACAAAAATGCAACTATAGAAATTTTAAATGTTATTTTGAAGTCAGGATTTTGGCAGTAAATTCAAACTATAATGTTCCAGTTTTTGGTAAATAGACTGTCTCTGTCTGTTTGCAGATACTGGAACGATTTTTTTTTTTTTCTAAAAAATTTATCACTTTAATAGTTAAATAAATCAAACCACCGATCCCTGGATTTCGAGTCTGTACGTTACAAACCTAACAACGGGATTCGACAAACATTAGTTGACCAATCAGACATAAAATAGAAAAAGATATCTATTGCACTTCAATTATTATTTCCCCCCCCCCCTTTTTTTTCCCCTATTTTTTAAAACACTGAGTCTTCATTAACTCTTTACCAAACGAAAATTTTAGACTTGCCCAAATTAAAAGCCTTTGCAGACAACAAAATGAATGTGACTCAAAAAATGAAATTTGCTGTAGGAAGGATAGCTAACATAGTGGGAAAAGAAGAAAATGCTGGTAACAAGAACTTTCTCCCTTTTTAACACTATTTTTAAAAGCTATATTTCTCGAATGTAGGACGTTTTGGCCACGGACGTTTTGGCCAGCTGAAATTACAAAGTAGGATGTTTTGGCCAAATGCTATTTGTGAGATTTTATGCCCTGTAAACCATGATTAAAACATTGTAGGTAAAGGAGAAATCACTATGTTTGACATATATGCAGTAATTGGTTATATGATTATTTTTTTCAATTTATTACAGTTACAAATAGTTAACTTTTTTCTTTTTTTTTTTTAAATTGATTGGTGCTACAAATAGTTAGTTTGAAGTGTTATTTTGCTTTCATACTGTTTGAAGGACAGAACTGTGTTTTGTGATTGCTTTAATTGTCAATTATCATAATTGTCATATCATGGTGATTGAACAATAACTTGACATTTCTGTTTGCAACAGTAGTTTGCAACAAACTATGAAAAACCTCAGTAGTTTGCAATAAAAGAATGCAAAAAAAGTCAAAGAATGTTTTGGACAAATATGATTTTAAAGAAAAAAAATGCTTTTGTTTTTCTTAAACTGTATACTATAAACCATAGAAAGTTCATTTATTGCATTTTTCTGTGATAAGAAAACATTTGGCCAAAACGTCCTACATTACACTTTCATCTGGCCAAAACGTCCGTCCACCATGTTTCTCAGGGTCGTAAAAAGCTTGGGTTATGTGGTATAGGGTTTTAAATACTGACAGTGAATGCTTTCACCCAACGACAAAACTTTGGACTCGTCTAGATACATAGCATATGGAGACGATAGAATAAACGTGGGTTAAATGGTTGAAATTGTCATTGAAAACGTAAAAAATATTGTTGAAACAGGAGAAAACGCTTGTTTCAAGCCTTCCCTTCTTTTCCAACTATTCTCTCACACTTTGATTGAAATTCAGTTTTCACAGATGTTTCTGAAAGTTCTATGTATTGCTTACTTTTTTTTTTTTTTTTCGTTTTTTTTTGGGGGGGGGGGGGGAGGGGGTGGTAAGGTTGAGGAAGTGAGACAAACAACAGAAAATGGGACAAATCAGCACGTCTGCCCCTCCCTCATTTTTTCCGGGTCGCCAAAACTCGAAATACTTTGGTAAAAGGTTAAACAGCTATCCAGTGTCTTCAAAGAGACACGGACAGTCCATTTACTGAAATTACAGCACTATTATCAAACCGTCTTTGTTGCACTTTCAGGCATGTTCCTACAGAAGAATAACTGCATGTAATAGATCATGAACATAAGAAACGTGGCTTCAGATCAAATTTCAAACCTTCCATACCTTCTTCACAAAATATTTATTCAAGCTTCATTTCGAGTATTTAAAGATATGTGTCTAATGATTTTTTTACAAAAAAAAAATGGTGAAGGGTAAACTCGGTGTTCCTTTGATCTCGGTATAGCACTGCAGGGAGGGTGACATTTAGAAGAGCTGTAATGTACTTGCTTCGTACATATTAACACACACGTGTCACGTAAAATTGACACTTCTTATCTTTTGTTTCATATTAATTGACCCGTTTGTTGATCATTATTGGATAGGATTATTAATTTTATATACAGGTTACAGAGAGTAAGTTCATTCTTACTCTACATTCTCTATATTTCAATACGATCTCATAAAATGCCTATTTTGTCTGTCCATGGTTTTTTGTTTCAAAAGCAATATCGTAAAATTCGTTTTAATTGTGTTAGAATTAATTTCCTCTAGATTTCTTGCTATGTCATTTTCTTTTCAGTTGTGAAATTGGCCAAATTTAACGGATTTGCGAACGGGACATACGGTATTTGCCTTTGAAATAGTGCTTTGTTTGTCCGGTGTAACCCGACACTTCCGGTGCGCCGCTTACGATAACAAGGAAATATCTCTTATATCAAATGTAATGAGGGCCATTCTTCAGTTATTTCCCTTAATTCCTCTCCAATACTATATTGGTCCTGATAGGATGTTTCCTTGGATTTTATCCTTGATTTTCTTGCACTACACAGATATGTTCTTGAGATAATATCCCAACCAAATCTGGTAAGATTGTTTTACAAATCAATATTTACACATTTCTCTAATGATTGAGAACAGAATTTGCTTTAGAATTACATGGGGACCTTGCATGTAATTATAAATCAAGTTATATTTATCGCAACATCCCCAAAGGAATCAAGGATAAAAACAAAGGAATACAGATAAAAGGACCAATGTGTTATTTGGTTATCTTTAGTTTTTATCTAGCAAGGGAGATAATTTTAATTACAGGAATGGCCCTCATTGGCAAATCATCTATTTGGACAACTCTGTCGTCTAGTAAAAGTTGAAAAAGTTGAGCAATTGGTTGCGCACAGTACTTTAGACCAGGGGGTCAATGGTTCGAATTATCCGCTCGGATAAAAACGCAATCGGTTAAGACGCCATTTCTTTTGCTTGTTGTGTAAGCCAATAGACATCATTATATTTGATAAAAGAAAAGAGAAGAAAAAAAAAAAAACAGCAGAGCTGTGGGTTTGCCAATAAGAGTACAGCAGAGGCCAATGATGGTGATATTTACTTTTTCTTTTAACTCTTTCAAGCGCCAAATAAATTAAGTCAACGTCTTTCGTCGGTTCTAAAAACAATCCATTGTAACGTACAAAGATTTTGATTGTATAGACTTGACTACACAAGAGGAAAGTATAGATTAAAGATCAGACTGCACGTTCTGTGCAGTCTGATCTTGATCTATACCGTCCGCAAAAGTCATTATTTTTCGCCGAAAGGTTTAATTTAAATTAGAAAAGAAGAAAACAGTAGTGTGACGCCTTTTACTGATTTTGTCATTTCATGGGCTGAATTTGTAAACGGCAGCAGAACTTTTCGTGTTATAATTACAGCGCCTGAAAGTGTTCCTGCGCTATATGTAGACGCGGAAAACCTCCAAACCGAGATGATTTAGCAAACGAGAAGAATGTAGACTTGTCCAAATTGAAAGCATTTGAAGACGACCATTTAAATGTGGTTCAAATGATAGAATTTGTCTAAAATAGGATAGAAAATATTGTGGGAAAAGGAGAAAATTTTGGTAACCGGCATTTTCTCCCATTTCCACAATGTTTCAAAAGGCTTTTTCATCGGGGTCGTTTAAAGTCGGAATTGTGTGGTAAATGATTTATAACGTTAAAACCTTTAGAATAACCCCAATAGATGTAGAACATTTTCTACAAGAAAAGAAAAGCAGCAGCAATCACTTTATTGATTTAATATAAATTAATCAGTGTTTGCAAATGCATTCCCCCATGCTGGAAACCGTTTTCGTGAAACTCAATTAACTTTAGGAGTATCATATTTTAAACGCTTGCGCCAGTTTTTTTAAGGCCCCCCAAAAATGAAAAAAAGTGGCATGGCCAATAACGTACTCCGCCGAAAAAGTGGCCTAGCCATGATCGGACGGCCGACGAGGGCCTCGTTAAATACTAGTCATTGTGCTTTCAGAGGATGTTTGCAAAAAATGGACAAGAATATGGGAATGTCTTCAACTTAATCCTTTTCCTAGCGACAAATTACAAAGTCTTCCAAATTAAAATCGTCTGCAGACAAAAAAATCCAAAAATCGCCCAAAAAAAAGAAATGAACTTGTGATGGTGGAAAATTGTGTGAAAAGGAGAAAATGCTGGTTACCAGCATTTTCTCCTATTCGCATAATGTTTTCAAAAGCCCTTTTTTTTTTTTTTTTTTGTCAAGGTCGCTAAAAATTTGAATTGCTTGTTAAAGGGGGAACTCATCAACACCTTGGCTATCATGCATGTCTATTCGCACTTTTCGTCCGCCATCTTTACTTGGAATTTCATTTCTCCTGTCCTCAGCAGAGGAAACAAACAGCCCTACTACGCATGTAGCAACCACGACGCAAACTCTGGAGACGACTCGTGTGTCGGGCCCAGCAAGCCAAGTCGACAACTCGCACGATGTAATTGGTCAACCTATTCCTAGATACTTCGACATTCAACCAGTCACCTTTGAATTTGCTACCGTGAGTATTCACAGTTACCATAACTGACCTTTTACGGACAGTGCAGAACGTGCAGTCTGAGCTTGGATCTACACAGGCGGTTTAAGGAGATATTTTTCTCCAAATGAATAACTGTAAAATAGCATTATTCGGGGTTTCAATATCGGCTTGAAAGTTTCATTAGGTTAGCAGGATAAAGATTCATTCTGTATGAATGTCAAACTTCCAGGAAGACAGTTTTGCCTTGCCGATACTACAACAGTGATCAACCCTTCTAAAATCGATCTTAACTATTTTCAGATCCGAGAGATAACAAAGCGAACTTGTATTCACCAACCATTTTTAATAACTTAACGTTACTATTTCTAAAGAAGTTCCTAAAATGGAAAAAAAATTGTGATTGGCTTAAATAATCGAGCCATGCTCTGGCAAAAGGGGGGGGGGTGTTAATGCATCACGTGATGCAATATACCAAGCAAGTCATCACATAATTATGGATCTATAAAAGCCATTTAGTCTAACGATTGGCTGTATTTTGAGGAAGAGTGGACCTTGGACATGCAGTAATTTGACAAATAGCAAAAAGTTTCGACCCATGTCAGCCTGCGCAGTCCGCGCAGGCTGATATGGGTCGATACTTTTTGCAGATGTATTATGCCCCCTTTTCACGGAGCATGGCTCAAATGGTTTCGGTAAACAGAAATTGTGTTACTTTCCAAAACTAAAATAAGGCTAAGAAGCTTTTTTAGAATGGTTCGTGATCAAGGACCGCGTTTAACTCTTTAAACGGCAAATATATTAATCCTTACGCTGCTAAGCACGACTCACTGACCTTTTGCTGATAGCGTCATTCAAGATCAGACTGCACAGAACGTGCACTATGATCTTGGATCTACACTATCCGGTAAGTAGATATGTTAACTCCAAGAATACCTTTCAAACAACAATATTTGGGATTTTACAATCGGATTGAAAATTTCGTTTCACTTAATCAGCAGGACAAAGGTTAAGTCGATCTTTCTCGACGGTGGAAGATACAACCTACTGATACTCGGACAGATTTTCGTCTTAAAGAAAGGCTTGAATAAACAACGGCACGGCCGTAAATCCAAGAACAAACTGCACGTTCTGTGCAGTTTGGTCTTAATCTATCCATGGCTTCTGTGAAAGCCAATGGGAAGTCCGCGCAGATTGATATGGGCTGAAACTTTTTGCTATTACTTTTTTTTTAGCATGTCCAAAGACCAGTCTACCCCAGGATTTAGTACTAAGTAGGATGTTAAACAAAATGGATTTTATGGTTTCATAATTATGAGATGACCTGTCTGGTATATAGCATCATAGAGATGCATTAGACCCCCCTTTTTGCAAGAGCACGGCATATTTATTTAAGACTGGACTACATCTTTAACTCTTTACCAAACGACAAAACTTTGGACTGGTCCAAATTGAAAGCACTTGCAGAAGATAAAATAAACGTAACTCAAAAATTGAAATTAGTTTCCAGCAGGGTAGAAAACACTGTAGGAAAAGGAGAAAATGCTAGTTACCAGCATTTTCTCCTTTTCCCACAATGTTTTCAAAAGGCTTCTATCTCAGGGTCGTAAAAAGCAGGGATTGTTTGGTAAAGGGTTAATCTTAGATGTCTAAATGTACGACAAATTATCGCAAATTATCGCAGATTATCGCAAATTATCGCAGGCGATCAGGTAGCCAGTCATGAACGCTATAGGAGCCCGGGGTACGCTTCACTAAACTGCGTATGCACGAAATTTGCGTACGCTGTTTTTGTACACAAGGATCAATTGTGACAAGTTTTAATTGTCTGCAAATGCTTTCAACTTAAACAAGGTTAAAATTTTGTCGCTTGACGAAAAGTTAAATCTAGGAAGAGCTGTATTATACATGTACCTATGCATTATTCTCATATTTCATGTGACCCAGCAAAATGCGAAGTTGTGCGAATTGAAACGGCTACAGAAAATACATTTCTCAAGCAGTTTGCTACAGGTGATCATTTTAGTGATCATTTTAGTGAAAAATAAATAACAATAAAAATGAAAGAACGAAAATCCGCATTGAGTCTACTTAACAAACGTTTGTTTTTTGTTTTTTCATTCTTCATACATCGCTTCAAAAACGGTATTGACAGACCATAGGCCTCTGAAACTCCATTGGTCTATCATGGGATAACGAAATTTTCATTATCGGAAACCGTTACTATAAATAGCACAATGGCGATTCCCTCTTTATCGTATAAAGTAAGACAAGGTGTGCAACGAAATCGAAGAAAATTTGACCCCCGTCCCCTTTCAGAGATAAATTTTAAACGAAAACGGATAAATGAACCTAGTTACCGGTGCAGATGGGTTCATAAATGATTTTTCTTCTGTCCCCGACCTTCGAAAGTTCAAAACGGCTCTTGCCATCAAGTAATAGGTCTCATCTGTAAAGATTTCAAAAGCTTCCACATTTTCCGGATCGCCATGCGCTGATGGCGCACGATTTATAATCCTGCAGCGAATAATATATATTTTTTTCAAATATAGATCGAAATATTTTTTGTTGGTGTATTGATGACATTATCAAATTAATAATTCGTCTGATATAATTTATCTTTTCATCTAATCCAGTATCGCGATTTTCATCTCCCATTTCGCATATTTTCAAATGCATTTTTACCGTTCATTGGTCAAAAACTTTGGCGCGTCTTTTGATAGCAAATTCACGTGAGTTATAATTCGCTGCGTCATAATGAATTGTGTGACCTCAGTGCATGGCGATCCGGAAAATGTGGTTCCAAGCATTTTAAATTTTTTGAGATGAGAGCTATTGCTCGATGGCAAGAGCCGTTGGGAACTTTCGAGGGTCAGGGTAAAGAAGAAAAATCATTTATGAACCCATCTGCACCGGTAACTAGGTTCATTTATCCATTTTCGTAACTTCCTATGTCAGCTATGCAGAATGGAATATGCACTCTAGTCTTAAAGAAAATAAACGGTATACTCAGTAGTGTCGCAGATTTTCAAAGCTTATCCCTTTGAGATTTTACCAAACAATCCGTGTTTTATCGACCCTAGGAAAAAAGCCCTTGAAAACTTTGTGGGAAAAGGGGAACTGCTGGTGACCGGTATTTTCTCCTTTTCCCTCAATGGTTTGTTTTATGTCCTTTCAGAGACAAATTTTATCATTTTCCCCTCATTAATTTGTCGTCTGCAAACAGCTTTGAATTTGGCATAGTTCAAAATTTCATGGTTTGGTAGAGAGTTAAAAGTAACTCTACCGCAAACAAAATGTATACATATGTTTCTCTCTTTTTTTTCAGATTGTCCTGTCTACATCGGGCACACTGTCCGCGATGACGGTAGTATAGCATATACTTTCCGCCCAAAATTGGCCGTGCCCTTTACCAGTCAGTTCACGACACGCAACAACACCCAACGTTGTATTGCACTTGAGTCAACAGGTAACTGGACGTCTGTCGGTTGTGACCTGCAACTAGCTTCAGTATGCAAAATAAGTGTGCACTCAGGCAGCCCTGCTTTTCAGCTTACACCAGCTTATTGGGCAAAAAAACAACTGGAAGACTATCGCTGCAATTTCTGATACTAAGACAGTTACATCAGCAGCAAACGCTTTAAACGCAAATACAGCAGGAATTACTGTATACTTAATGACTTTTATTGACTGAAAACGATTAAGTATCTGTCCTGATTGCTCAATCGGGCAAATAAGAACTGTTACTGCACTGCTGTCTAAGAAGAATCCTTTGCGCTCAATAGATACGAGCTCCTAGACTGTCATTGCACACTGAAGTTTTGAGTGTTATTTGCAATTAATCACAAGCACTGTAATTCAAGCTTTTACTGGGCTTCTTTGATAACGATTCGTTTTATTTCTGTGGTTAAATTCTTGAGGATTATTTTACTCTCCGTGCAGGGACATGCTATACAGCCGATTGCTAAATACCCGTATTAATCCTTGGGCTGCTAAGCGCGACCCAGTGACCATTTGCGGACAGTGTAAATCAAGATCAGACTGCACAGGAAATATCCCCTTTACGCAAAATAAATTTGAAATAGCTATATATGATTTTTTTTACCATCGACTTGAAAGTTTCATTAAAATTTTTGGCAGGTTAAGGGTTTACCTCTATGCGAACTGTACACGTCGGCTGATATTCTTGGGAATTCTAACCCGTAGAGTGCGAAAAAGAGAAGGAAAAAAAAGCCACAATCAAAGGACTTTTTTAGTCTAGAAACAAGACCCAAATATTGGCAACTTCATGTTTGCTCTTGTTCAGAATGTCAAAAGATCATACGGCACCTTTTGTGCATTTTCATCTTAATCTGCAATGGCTGAAAAGGCAACTCTAGCTGCGAAAGGTTCTTTAAGGGTTCAGAAAGACATACATCACCCTAGCAAACTGATCTGTGATTAACATTAATGGTAAGTAATTAAGGCATAGCATACACCATCGGTCAGATTTATTCACTACCTTTTCAACTTCTCTTTTAGACAACGAGTTCATGTGACTGTGTAGGCCAATCAAATTCTGTATAGAATTTGTCCCTCCTGATAGTGATGTTCTAATCTTGTTGGCCAGTTATCCTGAAGCAATAGCAACATCTCTGTCTAATTTTAGAACACTCTAGATTTTTCTGGATAATTATTATGTGCTTGGAATACGTTGCAAGAAATGTTTTCTATAGTAAAAAGAAAATAAATATAGTCTAGGACACCCTGTATTTTATTCACTCCAGCACACGATGTAAAAAGGATATCGCTTCTCCAGTAGCATCCTTTTGTATCCTGTACACTGACAATATGTACTGAGCTGTGTTTGAGATCAGTTTCGTTCGAACACTATTACCAAAGGTTTGCCATCCTTCAGTCTCAACCAACGGATTGAAAGTATTGGCATATAGAATCAGATTAGGAATAAATAGTAATATGTCCTAGGTCTGGTGCTGGTGCTTTCTAAACACGAATGACCCACATCGCCATTATTTTACAATCAGCTGATTTGTAATGCTATAATTTCTCAAGTAATTTCATCTCTGTCGAGCTCTGACAGCCTTCAATCATTATGTTTTCAATCAGTTATTCATTATTTAGAAGTATTAGTTAGAAATTATATCCCCACGTTACATTTCAGTCAACGTTTACCCCCCTTAAACTTTGTGTATTGATTATGACCTTGACATTGTTGAAATGCATTGAAATAAATGCATGATGGGAATGTGTTAAACTTCGGCTGCTCTCAGGAGAATCGATAAATATTTCACTTGTCAAACGACCGATCTTGACTTTTGACTCAAAGTTTTACATATTTCCTTTTTATTAGATTTGAGAAAATTGTAACAGTCAGATGGCATATTCATCCCTAAAAATTTTGATGTACGTTTCGTTATTCTTTTCAGTCATAGTTAAAGTGGGTTTTTTTTTTCTAATTTTATGAGGCAATGCGGTGTTTGTTTGGAATGTTTTAATGGCGATCCCGCGGGTCGTACCATTTTGACGTTTCTCCACTTAACGGCGGGGTCACATGTTCCCGAAACCCGAAGCGTTGCGGGATTTTCACCCAGCTCCAGCCACTTGGCCGGTTTGCGGGATGGCGGGTAGCTTAGGAGTATATTGGAGCGTCCGTACAGTTTCTTGGAGATTCCTTTTTAGTTTTCAAACGTAAACATCACTTTTTTTTTCTCTCGGAATTTTCTACTCTTTCGGACTGCTTAAGTTCAAAATTCAATTTTTATGTAACTATTTGCTCTCATGAAAACATTTACGGTAGAGTAGCCAGGCACGAAACCTTAGATTTTATTCAATTTTACTAGAAAGCCATTTTAGAAGAGATGATAAGATTGTTAGTGATTTCTGTAAACATCTAAAATTATTTAACCTTTTGACGTCTGCATAATTTCATTATCCATCTACTGCATTTCTTACTTCTATCTGTTGTATCTTTAATAGGCACTTATCACTCTTTAGAGTTTTTCTGCTCATACTTTGTTAGAGAGCCCTTGCATAGTTTCGTTTGTATTAGGTTTATGAGATTTGAATTACTGTACGACAACGTGTCCATTCGAACAAAATCGTAAAGATTTTATTTATAAGTTTTATTTATTTATTTTAAATAGATTCAGTGTGGCACCAAATTTGTCTTCCTTTATTCGCTCAAATCCCTGACACATAACAATACATGCTTTATTATTCTATCATATAAGTTTTAGTTACTTGGAAGCTTATTTTTGTTTCATTACACACTAGACAAGTCTAATCTAGCCAATATGAACCAGTCAGAGTCTGCTAGATTTAGTAATTCTAGAGATAAGCCAAAGCCCTGCCGACTTAAACTGCATGAGCCCGAAGGGCACCGGTATACTCAAAGAAAAGTTCGTGGTATGCTCACATAGGCATGAAGAGCAAATACATCCAGCACCCCATTACCTAACACCAGTATTATAATACAAAGAAATTTCTCGCAATCTGATTGGATAATATGTCCCGTACATATATTTAAGTACACTTGCAAAATCCACCTAAAAGCAGTTTCCCTTTCGGGAGCCCCGTATGTACATAACTACACTTTCAACACAACATCCAAAATGGCGGCGTCGATCGACACCAGCCGCCCACAAGACAAACATACTGAGAAGCCTGCGACATATTATTACTAGATCTAGTTTCCCTTGATGGTTGTCATTGAAGCGGAAAGAATGGATAATTTTTTAAAATAAATATATATAGTTACATATATTATCGTTTGTTATCATTCTGAAAAAAAAAAAAACAACACGGGGTTAAAACGAGCCATCCCTTCGTCAGGTAAACAAATTGTGAAGTGTCGAAACCCATACATTGTAATGTTATAACCTACTAACGGTCGTTTAATTTTGCCAATAAATGATTAAAATGCACAGTTACCTTGAAGTAAAACTAACCATGATGTTGTTTAAATCCATGTTTAAATAAAAAATGACATGATCAAAGTTACAAAAAAGTAAGTTTTCATTGATCAACATTTATTCATTTGATTTTTATTGACTACATTTGATTCATCAGCATTTTGTATGCTTTGTTTTGTCGCCTGGCTACATCATGAGCCAACAGATCATCATCCTACTCCTCTGTATCAATAATTTATTTTACTTTTGAAAAATTCGGGTGCAGATCACAAGTAATTCAGTGCTGACAACTGTATAACTAGAGTAGGTGCAATGGCTACCTTTCCTACAAAGCGCTAAAAAAATCTGCCAAGCATGTCAGATACATATTATAGGGATCTGAAAAACAGAAATATGGGTATGAGTGTCCCCAGAGTGTCACCCTAAATTGAAAAACAAATGGGGTCTAAACGGTCAGGGGTCTAAAATCTCAATTTCTCCCAAAGTTTATGACAAAAGTAACGACTGAGCAGCTGTAGAGATGGTAGAAATACAGTAAACCATGTATATCATGCTTTTTAAAAGCATGTACATAGTTTTAAGTTACTGCATTAATCCAGTAAGGAAGGGGCCTGATGATTCAAAATTAGTCCAAAAGTATCCATTTAGAATCATTCTTCCAATTTTGCTGATAGGGGCCCTGACACTTTATTTCATATACATGTGCTTTGCATTTCTAGACGATCCTTGGGTGTATTCTTTCTTTTTTTCAGCAGGCAGAGATACCCTCTCATAAAAAGAATATCCTCGCCGCGAAAACTCAAGACAATGTTCGACCAAAACCGTAACAACTAGACGCTTGACAAAGCAATTTGATTTAACAGAGCGTCTCAATGACTTAGAAGGTTACAAGACGTTGCGATTGTGATACAAGCCACATTTATTTTTAGACTGTTTTTTTCCGAATATTTCTAAGAACATGGCGTGTAAAGAAGGATTATCGTTAAGCTTGCGTTTATTATATTATAAATCATCTTAAAAATTTAAGATCCCAAAGGAATCCCAGTCCTCAAACTTGTAGGATCCCTCCAAATAATTTGGGATTCTCTGGAACCCGGGACACCGTTAGTGTCGAACCCTGCTTGGTTAAAATTCATTACAAAGGTGCAATAAATCCCCTTATTTTTCAAGAACCCCGCTCGCTAATGTATTTTGCGAGGGCTGTTAAAAATACGCCGAAAATTACTGTAAATAAATCATTCAAATATTGCTTCAATACAGTGAAACTGATGTATATTGTAAACAAATTAATAACGTTACTGTGGCGAAAGTATAAATTTCTTCAAGTTAATATTTCAACACATATAAAGATATGGTAGTTACTGCAACGCCATGTTCCGAAACCCGGCCCGAAATGCAATTTAAAGAAAAAGATTTTGTCCGTTCGGAGAACAACTTGTTTCAAGTTGTAGGCCGTTGAAATGTTGGATCGAGGGGCTACCTATTGTAAACTCTGTAAAGTGTTTAACCCCTTCTTACACAATCCCAAGTTTTGGGGCCCTGAGGCAAAAAAGGCTCCTGAAAACATTGTTGGAAAAGGAGAAAATTCTGGTAACCAGCATTTTCTCCTTTTTCCACAATGTTTTCTATCTTATCAAAGACAAAAATCATCATTGAGCTACATTTAAACTGTCGTCTGCAAATGCTTCCAATTTAAGCCAGTCTAAAATTGTGTCTTCTTGTAAAGAGTTAAGGTCATGTAGTGATTCTATGAGCCAGTACAATCTTCCAATAGTTCAACGTACAGGTATGGCAGGGCATGGGGTTGGAGATACAGATGGAAGAATCAGCCCCATGTCAACTGTTTAGGCGTTGTCTGCGCATGTCATATTCTTCGAAGATTCGACCTGTCTGCTATGACGTATCTTCCATCCCATATACATGGGAAACGTAGGGCTTACACCGAAGCTATTTCCCAAGCCTGTAGGGGGCTGTTTTAATAAATGGCCTGTGCATACAGTAGGTTACATGCTAGCTGATCATAGCTGAATGAATTGCACCAGGTAGCGTTTTATTGAGTAAACGTTTGTTTTATTTTGAAATTCAAAGTAACGGTTGTCGTTTTGAAAAGCAGTCCGGTTCTGTACCTAGAATGTCTAAATTAGATAAATGTGTATTTATAGAATGCCATCTAGCAGGAGATAATGACTGTTTAGGGTCGTTTTTCATTATCTTCCGCTAGATGGTGTTTTTCAAATACAGACCTGGCTGATTTGGGCTTTCTGGGTACAGAACCGGACTACTTTTCTACATGGCAATCGATGCAGCGAATTCCAAAATAAGATAATGTTCGCTCAATAAAACGCTACCTGGTACGATTCATCCAGCCATTGTTAGCTAGCATATAACCTATGCTTCAACAGTTTTTTTTAACACAGCCCTATAAGCTTGTGAAATAGCCCTAGTATAAGTGCAGCATGGTGCGGACATTTTCAATGTTTTGTTTTCAAAGTCAGTTTTTCTAGATGCCTCACATATCTGTGTAGAACTACAATAAACCAGAAACGAGCAACTGTTTAACTGAAATTCAAAAAATGTTTACGTTTGTTTTCAAATTCATATTAAGCTTTCGTCTTTGATTGCGCTTTAATCGTGCTTCATAAATTCACTCTGTGCCATGGTAGAGCACCACGACTTTACTTTTTTAGGAATAATATGTACCAAAAGTTGATATCAAAAGGCAAAGAATATTTCTAGGTTTACAGTCTTTTGTTCTATGGATTGTGTAAGAATAGATGAATTATAAGTCATCGGCTGCCATATATAAAATCAAACCCTTTACTTTAATACAAGAAAAACTGTATGGCCTGCAACACGCGAAAAGGGGCATTCGGACATTTGCGTAAAATGTCGTCTCGGATCAGCTTGCGCAGTCCGCTCACTTTCCGTTTTTATGTAATTTTCTGTTTTGCGCAAGTCTACTGTAGCACAAAATCTAATGTAGTCGTAAAGTTCCGTCTCGGATTAGCCTGCGCGGACTGCGCAGGCTGATCCGAGACGACACTTTACGCAAATGTCTAAATGCCCTTTTTCGCGTGTTGCAAGCCAATCGGAGAAAAACCATGATTTCCCTTTGTCGGAAGCCTAATATGTGTCTCCGTGGTATGGAAATTATGTCAACAAAGTTTTACATATACTGGATGTCAGAGGCGAGATTTAACAGCAGAAGCCCTTTGTTACGAAGATATGTTTAACAGAAATTGAGGAAAAGCCATGCTCTCCATTAAAAATACACATCTCCTAAACAAAACAAGCAATGCATTCAAAATTTTCGGACAACATTCCATTGAGATATGAAATTTGTTTGACCTTTGTGATATAAGCTTACTAGAGAGTACATTTTTCAGTAATTGCTTTCGTGAAATTGATCTACTTATGGAAAATCAGCGAAATTCGGAGGGAAAAAAGCGATCATAGTAGAGCCCAGGCTACTAAAATTCGATATTTGATGAATTATGTACCTTTCTTTTATAAACGCTACATATAAATATACGCGAATTAATATTACCTGAAAAACAAATGCTTCGACAGTTCGATTGCTCTCACTATTTTTAAGATTAAACCTTAGGATGCTAAGAGCGACTCAAAGACTTTCGGCGGACAGTGTAGATCAAGATCAGACTGCGCAGAACGTGCAGTCTGATCTGGATTCTACACTGTCCGATAGGAAGATAGTAACATTATGGGTTTTTACTATCGACTTGAAAGTTTCACTTCATTTATTTAGCAGGTTAAGGATAAATGTCCGTTCGTACCTGAATATTCGAATATACTGTTTTATTCGAATATTACCATATTCGAATAACTGTAACATCACTTTGAAATAAATGAGCTTTGCATAACACCAAGCCTTGTATTTTCGAAGTCACAGCTTACAGATCTCCGACAGCTAAATGAATTATATTGGTCATGCTCTGTGAGAAAGGGGCTTAACATATCTGCAAAAAGTAACGACCCATGTCAGCCAGCGCAGACAAGGGTCGGAACTTTCTGTTTTTAGTAAATTTTCTTCATGTCAAAGTACCATTCTACCTCCAGATCCAGTCGAGTTTTGAACGAAATGAGTTTTATCTATCCATAATTATGTGATGAATAGCCCCGTATAATGCATCTCGGAGATGCATTAAACCCCCTTTTCGCCAGAGCGTGGCTCACATCATTGTGTCATTAAGTGCACTGATTTGTTTACTTTCATACGTTAGGTTTTTTTTTTAATTGACAGTTGACAACTATAATCAGTTTTGAGGCGAAAAGTTGCAGAGTTTAAATTTTAAATTAAAATCACTAATTCAGTCATCTATATTTCAAACGCTTTAACTTGTCACCTTTCTTATCGAAAATCTCTTGAAATCTGACAGGACTTTAGGGCATGACGTGCATGTTTGTTAACTGTAGTCTGCACCTATTAATAAATAAGAAGTCATTATGCAATCACTTGATTGGACTGGGCGACCCTCGGATTTCTGTTAAACGCTCAACCCTTGACCTGTTGAATAAGGGAAATGAAACTTTCAAGCCGATAGTAAAAATTATTTTTTAACGGTATTTTTGAGGGAAAAATATCTCGTTATCGGACAATGAAGATTCAAGATCAGACTCACGTTCTGTGCAGTCTGATCTTAATCTACATTGTCTCCAAAAGGTCTTTGAGTCGCGCTCAGCAGCTTAAGGGAAAAGATATCTATTTAAACCCGTAATCGAACAATCAAGCGTTTTAACGACCTTGAAGGAGATGGCTTTCGAAACGATTGCGGGAAAAGAAGAAAACACGCATTTTTTTTTTCTTTCCCCAGAATGTTTTCTGCCTTTAAAGACTGGGAGGTCATCTTTTGAAATACATTTAATCAGTCTTCTTCAAATGCGTTCAGTTTGGTCATAGCTAAGCATTTGTCATTTGATAGAAATCAGCGATGTGAGCTAAGATCATGTCCACCGAACTGGGTGCCACTGTTGATGTTTTAAATTAGGATTAGACAATACAGATTTTTTTACGGTAGGCTAATATGGAAAACAGAGACCTATACTCTTCGGTTGCCGTTTGCTTCCGTTGGTGTATATCATTTCTTTTTAGGGCGGCGGGGGGGGGGGGGGTTGGGGGAATGAAACATGATCAATCTGTACACTACGTGAAGTCTGATGTTGCTTTACAAATTCCACCTCTGTATCAGTATTATCGGTCAGTCTATTTTTGTAATGGCCAGCAATTCAGATTCGCCAAGATAAGGGTTGAAACTCTGGCGATTAGGTCTTTTTTTTTTTTGATGGAACACAGCCATTTTACTTCTTTATGCTGTACAAATTGAGCCAAGGAACTATTGTTTTGCAACCAATCGTAGAAAAATGACGTGATAATTTATGCACAAGCTGCACATCTTTCTTGCGCTTTGGATTGGTGTTTTTATCTATGCTGTGACTCCGCCTACTTAGAGAAATAAACTAGAGGAATACGTGGAGTTAGTCCTGTTTGAGAGTTCCAACAATCATGAGGCGGTTCACAGTTCTTTGCGTTTTCTATACCATCTCTGTTGTTGAGAGCACTCTACATACAAATTCACATTTTGTTGGATACCCTGGCTTAGATGGAAAAGTATCTGAAGAAGACATACTGGGAAGTATTCATTCCGATAGTCCCATTCTTTGCTACATGCGATTTGTAAGAGGAACTCTTCGTGTGCGAGCGCCTTCTACAACAACAATAACAAAACGTATAATTTGTATCGTAAAGTTTTGAAAGCAATCGAAAAGGGATTGTCACCTGAGGCTGGATCGAAATCTTATTACTACAGTAGGTTTGCTCTCTCTCTCTCTCTCTCTCTCTCTCTCTCTCTCTCTCCTTCTCTCTATCTATCTATCTATCTATCTACCTATCTGTCTACCTATCTATCTCTCGAATACATTATTGAAGGAGAAGAAACAGGTGGTAATCATCATTTCCCCCCCTTTTTTTTTACAATGTTTCTACTCTTTCAAAGACGGCAAATTCCCGCATATGAGTCACGTTCTATTTTTCGTGCGCAAACGCTTTCAATAGACCATTTGCCAATTTCTGATACCGACACGTCATCAAGAGTTACTTCCCTTGTGGATACTCTCCACCGGACAAGCTAATTCAATCTTGAATATACCCGAATAGTTATAGGGTCACATTTTTTAAATTTAATTCACCCTAAACGCGATAAATAAGCAAAAAAACGGCCGTGCCGGTAGTTGTATCAACTATCCCACACACACGAAAAAAGAACAAAGTCATTTTATTAATCTTTCGGTAGCCTACAGAAAGAAAAGTCGTATCTTAAGGCGATTTCATAGAACCTTTTGTATGCAGGCTACATTAATAACTTGAAAAAAAGAATCCCCGTTAAAGAAATCACGAAATCCTCGCCAACTGCCTTGGTTTCATAGGGCAAGAATAAATAATACTAATAATAATAATTAGTTCCAATATAGAATTAACCCATGGTAACATGATAATGCATTTGAAAACAAAAAGTGTTCGAGCAGAAAAATGCATGATTTGGGGTCAGTTATTAGAAAGGTCTTGCCCTCTGTAACAGATTTTAACAATTCCAAATCCTTTACAAGTGATCAACGTAAGACTGAACATGATAAACACTTTATTATGACACGTGTGTGTTAGTCGGTGCCTAAGAAGTACATCACAGCTTTTCATATAGATCATCCACTTTGACAGATCAAAGGAACATCCAGCTAACCCTTTACCAGCTTTTCAATGAAAAAAGTATAGCGCGTACTTTCCTATTAAAAAAAAAAGCTCGAACTGCTTTTTTCTAGAAGAAATGGAAGGTTTGAAATTTGAATTGAACTTTGTTGTTACGATAGTCATCTGATCAGGTAGTTCAAACAGGAACATGACAAAAATGCAACTATAGAAATTTTAAATGTTATTTTGAAGTCAGGATTTTGGCAGTAAATTCAAACTATAATGTTCCAGTTTTTGGTAAATAGACTGTCTCTGTCTGTTTGCAGATACTGGAACGATTTTTTTTTTTTTTTTCTAAAAAATTTATCACTTTAATAGTTAAATAAATCAAACCACCGATCCCTGGATTTCGAGTCTGTACGTTACAAACCTAACAACGGGATTCGACAAACATTAGTTGACCAATCAGACATAAAATAGAAAAAGATATCTATTGCACTTCAATTATTATTTCCCCCCCCCCCTTTTTTTTCCCCTATTTTTTAAAACACTGAGTCTTCATTAACTCTTTACCAAACGAAAATTTTAGACTTGCCCAAATTAAAAGCCTTTGCAGACAACAAAATGAATGTGACTCAAAAAATGAAATTTGCTGTAGGAAGGATAGCTAACATAGTGGGAAAAGAAGAAAATGCTGGTAACAAGAACTTTCTCCCTTTTTAACACTATTTTTAAAAGCTATATTTCTCGAATGTAGGACGTTTTGGCCACGGACGTTTTGGCCAGCTGAAATTACAAAGTAGGATGTTTTGGCCAAATGCTATTTGTGAGATTTTATGCCCTGTAAACCATGATTAAAACATTGTAGGTAAAGGAGAAATCACTGTTTGACATATATGCAGTAATTGGTTATATGATTATTTTTTTCAATTTATTACAGTTACAAATAGTTAACTTTTTTCTTTTTTTTTTTTTTAAATTGATTGGTGCTACAAATAGTTAGTTTGAAGTGTTATTTTGCTTTCATACTGTTTGAAGGACAGAACTGTGTTTTGTGATTGCTTTAATTGTCAATTATCATAATTGTCATATCATGGTGATTGAACAATAACTTGACATTTCTGTTTGCAACAGTAGTTTGCAACAAACTATGAAAAACCTCAGTAGTTTGCAATAAAAGAATGCAAAAAAAGTCAAAGAATGTTTTGGACAAATATGATTTTAAAGAAAAAAAATGCTTTTGTTTTTCTTAAACTGTATACTATAAACCATAGAAAGTTCATTTATTGCATTTTTCTGTGATAAGAAAACATTTGGCCAAAACGTCCTACATTACACTTTCATCTGGCCAAAACGTCCGTCCACCATGTTTCTCAGGGTCGTAAAAAGCTTGGGTTATGTGGTATAGGGTTTTAAATACTGACAGTGAATGCTTTCACCCAACGACAAAACTTTGGACTCGTCTAGATACATAGCATATGGAGACGATAGAATAAACGTGGGTTAAATGGTTGAAATTGTCATTGAAAACGTAAAAAATATTGTTGAAACAGGAGAAAACGCTTGTTTCAAGCCTTCCCTTCTTTTCCAACTATTCTCTCACACTTTGATTGAAATTCAGTTTTCACAGATGTTTCTGAAAGTTCTATGTATTGCTTACTTTTTTTTTTTTTTTTTTTCGTTTTTTTTTTGGGGGGGGGAGGGGGGTGGTAAGGTTGAGGAAGTGAGACAAACAACAGAAAATGGGACAAATCAGCACGTCTGCCCCTCCCTCATTTTTTCCGGGTCGCCAAAACTCGAAATACTTTGGTAAAAGGTTAAACAGCTATCCAGTGTCTTCAAAGAGACACGGACAGTCCATTTACTGAAATTACAGCACTATTATCAAACCGTCTTTGTTGCACTTTCAGGCATGTTCCTACAGAAGAATAACTGCATGTAATAGATCATGAACATAAGAAACGTGGCTTCAGATCAAATTTCAAACCTTCCATACCTTCTTCACAAAATATTTATTCAAGCTTCATTTCGAGTATTTAAAGATATGTGTCTAATGATTTTTTTACAAAAAAAAAAAATGGTGAAGGGTAAACTCGGTGTTCCTTTGATCTCGGTATAGCACTGCAGGGAGGGTGACATTTAGAAGAGCTGTAATGTACTTGCTTCGTACATATTAACACACACGTGTCACATAAAATTGACACTTCTTATCTTTTGTTTCATATTAATTGACCCGTTTGTTGATCATTATTGGATAGGATTATTAATTTTATATACAGGTTACAGAGGGTAAGTTCATTCTTACTCTACATTCTCTATATTTCAATACGATCTCATAAAATGCCTATTTTGTCTGTCCATGGTTTTTTGCTTCAAAAGCAATATCGTAAAATTCGTTTTAATTGTGTTAGAATTAATTTCCTCTAGATTTCTTGCTATGTCATTTTCTTTTCAGTTGTGAATTTGTCCAAATTTAAAGGATTTGCGAACGGGACATACGGTATTTGCCTTTGAAATAGTGCTTTGTTTGTCCGGTGTAACCCGACACTTCCGGTGCGCCGCTTACGATAACAAGGAAATATCTCTTATATCAAATGTAATGAGGGCCATTCTTCAGTTATTTCCCTTAATTCCTCTCCAGTACTATATTGGTCCTGATAGGATGTTTCCTTGGATTTTATCCTTGATTTTCTTGCACTACACAGATATGTTCTTGAGATAATATCCCAACCAAATCTGGTAAGATTGTTTTACAAATCAATATTTACACATTTCTCTAATGATTGAGAACAGAATTTGCTTTAGAATTACATGGGGACCTTGCATGTAATCATAAATCAAGTTATATTTATCGCAACATCCCCAAAGGAATCAAGGATAAAAACAAAGGAATACAGATAAAAGGACCAATGGTTATCTTTAGTTTTTATCTAGCAAGGGAGATAATTTTAATTACAGGAATGGCCCTCATTGGCAAATCATCTATTTGGACAACTCTGTCGTCTAGTAAAAGTTGAAAAAGTTGAGCAATTGGTTGCGCACAGTACTTTAGACCAGGGGGTCAATGGTTCGAATTATCCGCTCGGATAAAAACGCAATCGGTTAAGACGCCATTTCTTTTGCTTGTTGTGTAAGCCAATAGACATCATTATATTTGATAAAAGAAAAGAGAAGAAAAAAAAAACAGCAGAGCTGTGGGTTTGCCAATAAGAGTACAGCAGAGGCCAATGATGGTGATATTTACTTTTTCTTTTAACTCTTTCAAGTGCCAAATAAATTAAGTCAACGTCTTTCGTCGGTTCTAAAAACAATCCATTGTAACGTACAAAGATTTTGATTGTATAGACTTGACTACACAAGAGGAAAGTATAGATTAAAGATCAGACTGCACGTTCTGTGCAGTCTGATCTTGATCTATACCGTCCGCAAAAGTCATTATTTTTCGCCGAAAGGTTTAATTTAAATTAGAAAAGAAAAAAACAGTAGTGTGACGCCTTTTACTGATTTTGTCATTTCATGGGCTGAATTTGTAAACGGCAGCAGAACTTTTCGTGTTATAATTACAGCGCCTGAAAGTGTTCCTGCGCTATATGTGGACGCGGAAAACCTCCAAACCGAGATGATTTAGCAAACGAGAAGAATGTAGACTTGTCCAAATTGAAAGCATTTGAAGACGACCATTTAAATGTGGTTCAAATGATAGAATTTGTCTAAAATAGGATAGAAAATATTGTGGGAAAAGGAGAAAATGTTGGTAACCGGCATTTTCTCCCATTTCCACAATGTTTCAAAAGGCTTTTTCATCGGGGTCGTTTAAAGTCGGAATTGTGTGGTAAATGATTTATAACGTTAAAACCTTTAGAATAACCCCAATAGATGTAGAACATTTTCTACAAGAAAAGAAAAGCAGCAGCAATCACTTTATTGGTTTAATATAAATTAATCAGTGTTTGCAAATGCATTCCCCCATGCTGGAAACCGTTTTCGTGAAACTCAATTAACTTTAGGAGTATCATATTTTAAACGCTTGCGCCAGTTTTTTTAAGGCCCCCCAAAAATGAAAAAAAAGTGGCATGGCCAATAACGTACTCCGCCGAAAAAGTGGCCTAGCCATGATCGGACGGCCGACGAGGGCCTCGTTAAATACTAGTCATTGTGCTTTCAGAGGATGTTTGCAAAAAATGGACAAGAATATGGGAATGTCTTCAACTTAATCCTTTTCCTAGCGACAAATTACAAAGTCTTCCAAATTAAAATCGTCTGCAGACAAAAAAATCCAAAAATCGCCCAAAAAAAAGAAATGAACTTGTGATGGTGGAAAATTGTGTGAAAAGGAGAAAATGCTGGTTACCAGCATTTTCTCCTATTCGCATAATGTTTTCAAAAGCCCTTTTTTTTTTTTTTTTGTCAAGGTCGCTAAAAATTTGAATTGCTTGTTAAAGGGGGAACTCATCAACACCTTGGCTATCATGCATGTCTATTCGCACTTTTCGTCCGCCATCTTTACTTGGAATTTCATTTCTCCTGTCCTCAGCAGAGGAAACAAACAGCCCTACTACGTATGTAGCAACCACGACGCAAACTCTGGAGACGACTCGTGTGTCGGGCCCAGCAAGCCAAGTCGACAACTCGCACGATGTAATTGGTCAACCTATTCCTAGATACTTCGACATTCAACCAGTCACCTTTGAATTTGCTACCGTGAGTATTCACAGTTACCATAACTGACCTTTTACGGACAGTGCAGAACGTGCAGTCTGAGCTTGGATCTACACAGGCGGTTTAAGGAGATATTTTTCTCCAAATGAATAACTGTAAAATAGCATTATTCGGGGTTTCAATATCGGCTTGAAAGTTTCATTAGGTTAGCAGGATAAAGATTTATTCTGTATGAATGTCAAACTTCCAGGAAGACAGTTTTGCCTTGCCGATACTACAACAGTGATCAACCCTTCTAAAATCGATCTTAACTATTTTCAGATCCGAGAGATAACAAAGCGAACTTGTATTCACCAACCATTTTTAATAACTTAACGTTACTATTTCTAAAGAAGTTCCTAAAATGGAAAAAAAATTGTGATTGGCTTAAATAATCGAGCCATGCTCTGGCAAAAGGGGGGGGGGGGGGTTAATGCATCACGTGATGCATTATACCAAGCAAGTCATCACATAATTATGGATCTATAAAAGCCATTTAGTCTAACGATTGGCTGTATTTTGAGGAAGAGTGGACCTTGGACATGCAGTAATTTGACAAATAGCAAAAAGTTTCGACCCATGTCAGCCTGCGCAGTCCGCGCAGGCTGATATGGGTCGATACTTTTTGCAGATGTATTATGCCCCCTTTTCACAGAGCATGGCTCAAATGGTTTCGGTAAACAGAAATTGTGTTACTTTCCAAAAACTAAAATAAGGCTAAGAAGCTTTTTTAGAATGGTTCGTGATCAAGGACCGCGTTTAACTCTTTAAACGGCAAATATATTAATCCTTACGCTGCTAAGCACGACTCACTGACCTTTTGCTGATAGCGTCATTCAAGATCAGACTGCACAGAACGTGCACTATGATCTTGGATCTACACTATCCGGTAAGTAGATATGTTAACTCCAAGAATACCTTTCAAACAACAATATTTGGGATTTTACAATCGGATTGAAAATTTCGTTTCACTTAATCAGCAGGACAAAGGTTAAGTCGATCTTTCTCGACGGTGGAAGATACAACCTACTGATACTCGGACAGATTTTCGTCTTAAAGAAAGGCTTGAATAAACAACGGCACGGCCGTAAATCCAAGAACAAACTGCACGTTCTGTGCAGTTTGGTCTTAATCTATCCATGGCTTCTGTGAAAGCCAATGGGAAGTCCGCGCAGATTGATATGGGCTGAAACTTTTTGCTATTACTTTTTTTTTAGCATGTCCAAAGACCAGTCTACCCCAGGATTTAGTACTAAGTAGGATGTTAAACAAAATGGATTTTATGGTTTCATAATTATGAGATGACCTGTCTGGTATATAGCATCATAGAGATGCATTAGACCCCCCTTTTTGCAAGAGCACGGCATATTTATTTAAGACTGGACTACATCTTTAACTCTTTACCAAACGACAAAACTTTGGACTGGTCCAAATTGAAAGCACTTGCAGAGGATAAAATAAACGTAACTCAAAAATTGAAATTAGTTTCCAGCAGAGTAGAAAACACTGTGGGAAAAGGAGAAAATGCTAGTTACCAGCATTTTCTCCTTTTCCCACAATGTTTTCAAAAGGCTTTTATCTCAGGGTCGTAAAAAGCAGGGGTTGTTTGGTAAAGGGTTAATCTTAGATGTCTAAATGTACGACAAATTATCACAAATTATCGCAGATTATCGCAAATTATCGCAGATTATCGCAAATTATCGCAGGCGATCAGGTAGCCAGTCATGAATGCTATAGGAGCCCGGGGTACGCTTCATTAAACTGCGTATGCACGAAATTTGCGTACGCTGTTTTTGTACACAAGGATCAATTCTGAAAACAAGTTTCACTGAACTGCATTACTTTACAATTTGAGTAAATATTTGCATAACTTTACGCAAGTTCATATCTTTGGATAAAGCTGGCATCAATTTAAAAAAAAAAGAAAAAATAAATAAATATATAAAATGCGTTAATCTACGCATTATAGTGAAAGAAACCCCTAAAAAGCAGCCTAAAACTAGATTTCGACTCCCAATTCGTTATGGGGTGGGGGCTGAAGAGAAAGCTGATATTTTGTTTAGGAAGATCATAAGAACACGATAGTTTACTTTCAGTTCGGAAAAACAACAAACAAACAAAAGAAAAGAATGCTGCAAAAATAATTTGTCTCAGCAAATGAATCTTATCGCACTGACTATTATCTATTTACCGAAAGAAATTAGCCGAGCTCGGGATTAGAACCAGCAACACTCTGGTTTTATAAGTCGTTTATTCTGTACAGAAAATACGTTGGGAATTGGGATATCCACGATTGAAAAATACCGCTTTTTTGATAAGCGTTTCCAGGTTTACCCGTAAAAAAGAGTAATACAATAAAATTTCATGTAGTTAATAAGCCTACATTTTAATTCAGGATATGTGCATGGCGAATTGCAGGACAGATGTTTGCCATGTAGTCTGGATTGACTCGGTCAAGGAAAATCAAGAAGTGGCACAAAAAGTACAGGCCAGCCCTTACAAAGGTATCAAACAATGTTTAACTGTTAAAACCAAACGAAAAAAAAAAAATCAGAATCAAAATTCAAAGCATTTGCAGGAGGACACATCAAAAAGTGGCACAAAGGATGATGTTTGCCTTTAAGAGTAGAAAACATTGTAGAAAGAGGGGAAAATGCTGGACACCAGCATTTTTTCCTTTTCCCACAAGGTTTTCAAAAGCTTTCCTCCCTAGGGTCGTTGAAAGTTGGTATTGTGTGGTATAGGTTAATAAGGTATTGTCAACTCTTTACCATACAACAAAATTTTAGACTCGTTCGAATCTAAACAGTTGCAGGCGTCAAATTAGATGTGGCTCAGATGTATGAGGGTTGATCAGGAAGTTCGTAGACTGTTGCTAGGAAATAAAAACGTAACCTTTGATGGAGTATTTAATGTAGATCTATACATTTTTAAGGTTGATATGTTTTTTTCTACGATGCATAAATTTTATGAAAAAAAAAAATTCAACAATAGAAATGTTAAAGCACATAACAATAGGGCAGTAAAACATAGCCGGAGCACGCCGTCGTACAACTGGCGACGTCGTGACAAAGTCAAAGATTCGATCACATTTTTGCAACGTCATTTCCGTGAATTCGAATACATTTTCTGTGTCCTTTGTAACCATTTATCACATGTATCGTTGTACACGCTACGGTCTTATGACAAAACAACGTTTTGTTTATTCAAGCGGAGTTCACTAGTGCCCTAAAATCGCACAACTTTTAGCATTGCCTTGATCTAAAGGAAAAGTCTGAAGTCCATTGGGTGAAGTCAGGACTGTTGGATGGATGCAGGAGAATTTCGAAGCCAAGTAAGTTGATTTCTGGTCGAAGTGCCATAACCATGTCTCGGCGGTTGAGGAAAGTTTCGCCTTCACGCTCATACCGACGAACGAACTCTCTTAAGCAGCGAAACCTCTATTCCCGCTCGTTATCCTTGAGGTGTCGCGTCACCCAGTGCGTGTCCCCTTTAGACATTCCTAACAAGTTTTTAAATGTCAAGTGCAGTAGAACTTGAAAAATGCATTTCTTAAGCAAAAATATTCAACGTAAATCGTCTGTTTATATAAACCATATCCTTATTATCCAGTCAGTTTGTAAAATTCTCTGATATTCATTTGTCT
Organism: Hippopus hippopus; assembly: GCA_946811185.2. Classification (NCBI taxonomy): domain Eukaryota; kingdom Metazoa; phylum Mollusca; class Bivalvia; order Cardiida; family Cardiidae; genus Hippopus; species Hippopus hippopus. The sequence goes on from OX328096.1 coordinate 54,585,846, forward strand.
TGCGTCAGTGAACCTTTTACACCCTTTACATAAGCTGTGTACGAGTCTGTAGTGCCCCTGGCGCCGGTCAAAAGAAAAAATCCAAGTAAATGGTTCAAAGTTGGTAAAGGTACAATGAGTGGTTACAAATCGACTCTGCAGACTAATCCAAAAAAGAAGCGCCTGTTGTCTTCGCCAGCTGATCAAAGTGAACTTGAGAAGACAAAATGGGTAAATGAGACTGATAGTTCGACTTTCACAATTGCTAAGGAACCTGAAGCTGGCGGAGCCCAACAAAAATAATTTTCCATGTACTTATACATGACCTTTCCCTATCTCGACAATCGAGGCGCTCACTTCCAGGAGGTTACATTTTAACGACAAACCATCTGTCGGACTGCCCACTACAAGTGGCTTTTTGCCCTCTTTCGGGTACATATCAACTTTACAAAAAAACCAAAAAAAACATAGCATTACTTTATAATTTAGGAAACATACGATATTATTTCAATCATATATTCTCAAACCAAATTCATCTTACTACACAACGCTATATATGCCAGCCATAGTGGTGATCTAACCCTTTTTAGAAATTCTATCAAAATACAGAAAACACATTTATATGTATACATTTGCTTTGCATCGTCATGAAGCCAGGGCCCGGTTTCACGAAACAACTTTCAAGTCCGTTATTTTGCTCAAATCCGCTAACGGACTCAGTTTCTGACTTAAGTTGAGTTCATTATTTAAGTTGCGTTTCACGAAAGTTAACAGACTCAGTAACGATCTCAAAACCTTGAGTTGAGTCTGTTAATTTGAGTCTACCCCTATGCTGGCTTAAATTGCTTGTTGTCGACTCAAATATGGCGGACATGTAGCCGCTGGAGAGATGTAAACCGACAGAACGTCTATTTAGAGACAGAATTTCTCTATTTCAAATTTTATGCATGGAGGAAATTTTTCAAGGATCGTCTCTGTTCGAATATACATGACAGATGTTGTGTAGATCATTTCAAAGCTGCTGGAGAAATCGTCCCTTGGAGAAATCGACCCTAAACTCAGAAATCGTCCCTAAACACGGCTTTCAAAGACAAATACGATGACAACATACATGAATATGTATTAGGTAAGATTTGAGTATTTTATGTATTGCAATGAGGCTTTCTATCGCAATATTTCGTAGCGAAAATACAAATTTTGGACACTTTCAATGACCCGGAAGTTGTGTCATCGGTAACTAATCAGTAAAAGGTTTGTTTATGACGACTGTCTTTTTGTACCTTGTCCGCCAAAATTTGAAAAGAAAATTGAAAAATCAGTGCATAAATTCACTCTTTCCACTGAATACGATTCTACATTTATGGAAATAATCGTGTATCAGGACAATGTTTTGATTGAATGATTCAGAACAACGTATCGGTTGTCATGGGTGAAAAACTACCCAACTTTTGAAAATAACCTTGGTACAGAATCCAGTGTTGTAGGTCTAAATGTAGATATATAGATCTACTATGAGTCCGATAATTATTCCGGTAATGGCAACAATCTTAAATTTGAAACAGAAAGCTAAAAATCTGTATAGATCTACTGTATGTGTGTTGGCCTATATTTTTGTATTAAGGTTTTGGTTATTCATTACAAAGGCAGATATTGAAGTGAAATTGTGTTTTGCATCTCTTGTTAAATTGGCTTAAAACTAAAGGAAAGTGTAATAGGATGAACATGTTAGCTGTTGAAAGTTATCACTATTTGCCTATTTATCAATTATCACCTGGCTTCAGTTAGGCTTCAAATTAACTAGGCAAACAATCAGGCATATAGGTAGTAACAATCATTGTCAAGTAACTTGACAGAGGATCAAATATCAGGTTGCTTTCTGATTATCAGATGGAGGTTGGAATTCTAAAACCTGTACGGTAGATATCCATCTGTAATTCCTATGAGCACCCACAACATAGGTTTCATCTTGTTTTTATTTGTTTTGTAGTTTTTTTTTTTAAATACAGAACTTTCATTTCTGTTACTCTCATCTTAGGTAAATAAACACATATTTGAGTGACGACGGTGAAGTGATTAATAAAGGGATGGTGAACTTAGCACTGCACAACATTTCTGATTCAGGACCTGGAGGTCAGCATTCTAAGAAATTGATAAGTATGTCTTGTTCAACAATCTTGCAAACTGATTGTTTCTTTGAACTCTGTTGCTGCCAAAATAAATAAATTTAGCTTATTTCATAGTCTGAAAGTAGATAACTAGTGCACTGTAAGATGGTTTTGCTAAAATATTAGCATAAGGTAGCAGACTGCACTCTCTGATCATGACCTACAGTCTCCAAAAGCTATGTTATTACCCACTGGCAGAGAGAGGTAAAAGAAATTAGGTATACTGGAAAAATATCTGTCATGTCCATAGAGTAATGAAGTTGCTCACAGATCATCTTCAAATATATATATGTAAAGGGAACTTTTTCTCTCACATTTAACATCCATAGATGATTTTATCCTGTCACACTTGTGTTCTATGATTATGCTCTATCTTTCACACAGATATTTTTGCACCAAATTCAGATTATGATTGCAAGTGATAGAGAAACAATTGTTTTACAGACTTCAAACAATTTTCCAGCTGTACTGCTAGCTTACTTATATCTTTTCTGAAACTGACATACATTAATAAAACTTGAGCATCAAAATCCAGTCTGTGAAACAGTGCTGCATCAGTGGTTATAAAAAAAAAATAGTTAAATCTTTTTCATATCCACTGTGGTAAATAGATCTACTATCAACAGAAAAAAAAAAGTGTTTTAAAATCTACTTCATTGTTGATAGTTTTAACAGGTTTATGTATTTTCTTGTCAAAGATATATTCTTTGTGGAAATGAGAAGGTGAGCAGTGTGAGAAAACATGGTTGTTGTTGCTTTCATTTCCTGTGGGTATCAGACTTTGTAAACATTACTAGTTACTGCATAGTCAAGTTAAAAACAGAAATCTGTGGCGGTGATAATACACTTTAAAAGGATATCTCAGTACTTTATCCATAACCTTGACTGGCACATCTATACAGTTTTCTGTATGATTTTCAATTAATCATTTTCAATAGACTTTTTTGTGATAAATTTCTTAAAGGAATGAAAGGTTGAGACTAAAGCTTGAAAGCTTGTAGAAAGATTGCATGCACAAGCAGACTGATTTTGGTGTACAAAGGCAAAATTTCACACATGGTAGATAGCATCAAAGTTACAAAAGTGAGCTGGATAGATCTTTGCAATTTTCATTTTAAGATGAAATCCATCTCTGAACTCTATACCAAACAAAAAAGTGTAGGACTGGTCCAGATTGAAAAGGTTTTCAGACAACACATTAAAGTGTAACTCAAACGATGAAAATAATCTTAACTCATTATCAAACGACAATATTTTAGGCATTTGCAGACGACAACATAAAAGTGACTGAAAATTTGAAATTTGTTTTGTGAAGGGTAGAAAACATTGTGGGAAAAGGAGAAAATGCTGGTTACCAGCATTTTCTCCTTTTCCCACTATGTTTTCTAAAGGCTTCTTTCTCAGGGTCGTCAAAAGTAGGGATTGTGTGGTAATGGGTTAAAAGGTATAAAACATTGTGGTTTATGGAGAAAATGTTGATTACTAGCATTTTCTCCTTTTCTCACAATGTTTATAAAGTCCTTCTTAGGGTTGCTTAAACAAAATTGTTTGGTAACAATTTTCACCCTTTAAATATTTAATTTTTATTTTAAATAGGTAAAACCAAAAGCATACAGTACAGTATAATGATACCTAGACAGTACTAGACCAATTTTTCTCCAGACTGGTCCGTTGGTGTCATGAGGGATTCAAATGGAGAGCCATTGCAAAATTTACATTCAATCAATTGAACTTTTGTGTATCAATGTGTAATGGTCAACTGTGTGTCGTAATTGGTAAAAGATCCTTGAACATGTCATTTGTGCAATAAACCATTTAAGTATATATATGAAAACATACCACCACATCCTATCAAATACTCGGCAAGTGAAAAAGTAGTTTATTCAAAAGTTGCAAAGGTACAGTCAGCTAGATATCCCTTCTTTAAAGGACAATTAGCTCAAGACCAGACTCCCTCAGACAGTGTAGACCATGATCAGAGAGCAAAGAATATGCTAACTGATCTTTGATCTATACTGTTCTTTTGTCTTTTGTATTATGGCACATACCTTGGAAATAATATTGCTATTGGCCTTTTTATCCCAGACTGGAAAAAGTCCATTTGATTTAAAACTTGACCAAAAGACAAAATTCTAGACTGAACCAAAACTGAAATCATTTGCAGATGACAACTTAACTGTGATAAAAAGATGATTACTCTTGTTGATGGGTAAAAAATACTATGGGAAAAGGAGAAAAGGCTAATTACGAATTTTCTCCTTTTCCAACAATGTTTTCTGGATTTTTTGATAAAGGGTTAAATTGCATTCTAGGGGTACCATTAAACAAATTTGTATATTTCAGTGCATGTATTTTTGACAAATTTGGATATTTGCTCAGTTTAGTACAAGAAGTTATACATACAATCATTAGAAATGGCACGTTACAGAAATAATGATGCTGCTAAAAATAATATTTTCCTCCGCTATAAGTATGTGCACTATGTAAGTTCCAGAGTCATGAGAAATGTTCAACTATCAATGTGCTGTAACTAATGTGTCATTTGTATGTATGTGAACACATGGAGACTCTCATTTTTCTGATTGACTGTTCCAAACTGCTACTTCATAAAAGCTCAAAAACTCATACCTAGATTGGCTCGAGTCACTTCTGCAAAGCTAGTCAGTCATAATCTATCATCCAAATAATATTTTAGCTTTTGAAACTCTTTTGTGAATTATATACTCAAAATCAATAAAGCTCTCACTTCTTTTTAACTCACAGTTTATTTAAAAGCTTTGTTACAAATGTCCAATCAGCTGGATATTCCATTTTCATGGACAATTAGCTCAAGATCAAACTACCTTTTACAGACAATGTAAATCAAGATCAGACTGCAAGGAGTGTATAGGCTGATCTTTTATCTATACTGTTTTTTGTTTGTACAATATCATACTTTAGATACTTGTATAAATATTGCTATTTTCCCTTTTTCCCAGACTGAAAAAATCCATTTAATTCTTCACCAAACAACAATATTCTAGACTGGACCAAATTGAGAGGTTAAAAAAAATAGATTCAGATGACAAATTATCTGTTGATAAAATGATAATTTCTCTTTTTGATTAGATAGAAAACATTTAGACAAAAAGAGAAAATTCTGGTCACCAACATTTTCTACTTTTCCAACCATGTTTTCAAAACCTTTTTTTTTTCCTTGGGGGTATTTAAAACTCTGGATTGTGTGGTAAAGGGTTATACTGCACTCTAAGGATTAATCCGCTGACCATTGCTTCGACGATGATTATGCGGGAAAGCAGGCAGTGGCTTGGAAAGAAAATTGTGTGGAGTACTGATAAAAGAGACTCCAGGAAAGCAAGATAGATGCACTGGTCGTCACAATATAACTGAAACAGTGTAGAAAACGGCGTAAAACACCATTCAATCAATCAATTTCACGTAAGATCAACAATTGTATAGAGTCGCTGTCCATGGGGCTGTGTTGTTATAAAGGGGGGGGGGGGTTTAAGCACTGGTGCAAAGTCAGAGCTGTGCGGTGTATGTTCAAGAAGATCAAATCTAGAAGTTTCCGGCTACTAATAATGAAGTCATGTTTAAACTGTGGTCTCAAATCTATTCAGGTGTGCATCTCCTTCAGCTGCATGATAGCCTATTACAGAATGAGATGCTTGGCGATCTTTCTCTTAGAACTGCTGCTAATTTGTTGAACCTTACTAGCTTTGATTAATTGACTGTATTGGAGTTTAAGGCCGTTTCACCAGCTTGGGTCATATCACGGCGGTCAGTGCATCTGAGCATGTGTTTCCTGGCTTTCTCACACCAGTTCTGACATAGCTTTTTTTCCAAGTCACTGACTACTTTTCCCACATGCATCAGAGGTGAGAGGCGAAAAATCGCCGGAAAGAAAGTTTGCCTCAACCGGGTATCAAACTCACAACCACCAGTCACGAGTCAGACATGCAAACTACTGAGCCACCCGGCAGGCGAACCTCACAGGCACTTTGACATCCCCGCCTATGTATTTAGTGCATTGTGGACAGTTTAACAAGACATTTTATTCATGTGAAATAGACCACACTATCATAAAGTGAATCAGTGCGAATCATGGTTGCCCATATCCCTTTTAATTTCCTCGTTTTTTTGGCCTCGAATATGAATCAATTTCGATAAATTTTGACTAGTACCTCAGCGAACCAGTTTATTTACGATAGTGACGTGCATACCGATGCATGAATACACGGCTAGAATTCCGTAAAATGGCTTTTTACGACTGTATACACTTTTTTAATGCAAGAAAATCGGCCTTGTTCATTTCAGACGACAACGATATTGACAGTTGTTCCCGAACTTTTACACTTTATTACCTCCGTTTTCGAAGAGTAGCAAAAATACCGCTTAAGACATTTCAAAAATAAACGAAATAAGCGACTCAGCTGAGAACGCGTTCGTGAAACGCACTCAACGTTTCAGACTCAACTCAGCAATTTAACGGACTTAAGCCTGTAAACTCAGTTGAGTTGAGTACGGACTTAAGTTTTTTTGTGAAACCGGGCCCAGGTCTTTTTCACGTATTAGATGACTCGTTAAAATTACAGTATTTCATAGAATAGCTCACGAAACATAAACTATCTTTTAAATGCGTTTACCTGCTGTATGAATATTGTACACCCGGTACTTTTTGAGAGATTTTCCGTGTTTACCTATTCTGTGTTCTACACAATTATTTTACTATCAAGAAAGCAAAGACAATGATGAACTTACATTTACTTTATGCTGTGATAATTTCAGCTTAAATAGTAACACTTGATATAATGTGTTTTTTATAAGTTTTACTTAATGCCTTTTGCTATCATATAATATTATTTCATAGATTCATAGATTTCATAATTAGTTTTGGTATAAGTGTAACCAACTCACTTAAATTACACTTAAATTTTGACCACTCCAGTTTGATTAATATAATTTATGACTTTCGTATTTGGACATTTTTCTTACAATTATTATCCGGTTTTTGTTTTTTTTTTATTTTCTCCTGTAATTTATAGTCATTTTTTCTTCTCTTTAATGTGGAGTGTCTGGTGATTTTGATTGATTTGATTTATGGCGAAATTGTAAGATCTTGTAAGTAAAGTAAATTTGGACATGTGTTATATTGCTATATGCTGTGCCTGTACTTAGTAAGTGCAGTAACATGTGAAATTGAAGATTTTACAGGTATGCATGTTGCCAGCCGACACACTGTCAATAGTATAGAAACGATTGTTCTATGCTACTACTAAGTACTGTCCACATCTTCATTTCCACCTGTTACGCTATTTTCTTTTGACTCTCTATACTATGTAGTAACGTTCCTTCATATTCAGTGTTAACTTATATTAAACAATCAGAAGCTTTGGCCGAATACATTGTACATTATAACAGGAAAAGATTATTAATTAACACCATTACTGTAAAGAAAATATAAACAGAATATTGTTGGCCGATGCTATACTGTACATTTTACTGTTAGTTACCTTTGTCTATGGTGATTCTACTTTTGGTATTAAAATCAGGCGACGTCCATCCGAATCCTGGGTCCACTACCTAGCGAGAGCGTAGACAGTTTGTATAGCTTATATGATCTGTATAATTTTCTCAGCCTTCATAATCACCTCTCAATTGTCCATCATAATGTTCAAAATATTGCTAATCAGCTTGATACTTTATTACAAGGTTTTCATTTTTTGATACTGTGTCGTTTTCCGAGACAATGTTGAATGATGAAATCTCTTCAAATGAACTTTTTTTCTCTTTCTGTCCATCCACCTGAGCAGAAAGATAGAGTTGAAGATAGATTTTGGAAAGTTATTCTATATGCCAAAAAAACTTGTCTTAAACTCGAAGGTGTGATCTCTAGCCCAATTGAGTTCAATGCATTTGGGTTCAAGTGAAGACTAGTAATAACAGAAATATTTTGTACGGTATATTTTACAGACCACCAAACTCTGACTCCGCTCACAGCTCACTTCTTGAAATTCTAGTGTATTGGTCTTGATATTGATGCGAATATCTCTGATGTCATTATAACAGGGGATTTTAACTTAAACAGAATTAGTATAAGCCAGTTTCGTAACTAAGGTGGAAGCCCTTTGAAGTCAATTTACTATGACTTAATGCATAGACAAACCAAAACATTTCACAAAAATTCTCGCTCAATAATTGATCTTCTTTTCGTAACCGATAAAGAAAATTCAATTCTAAAAGCGGCCATTCTAAAACCCAAGTTTAAGAAGATAAAGCAAACAGTTTGGAATTGTGAACAAGGCATTTATGATCAGCTTAGACATAACCTCGCAATTTTCAACTGGGACTCTAAGCATGATAACGCGTTAGTAACATTTACATTGATGCAGATAACGTTGAGGATGCGATTATCGAAAATGCACGTAAATCTATTCCCAGCAATGATGTTAATATCAATCTCCAAGAACCTTCGTGGTTGACCTGTGAAATTAAGAAGAAATATGTCGTCGTAAGAGATTATATTGGAAAATGAAGAAGTCAAACAATGTCAGTCAGAGGAAATGAAGTAATTGCATTGATCCGACGAAGTAAAGAACAACATTTCGAGCGGACGTCTTCGAAATTAAAATCAGCTCTCTCTTCGCATGATGGTGGAAAACCACTCATGTATTCTCGTTATTCAACATTATCCCTTCTCTGTATGACACTTCCGACGGCTCGATGATTAGAGGAAAACGAGAGAGCAAATTTACTCAATTCTTATTTTGCCAACCAGCCATGCATAGATGATTCATTGAGTATTGTTCTATCAGTTTTAATTATCAGATGACCATCATCAATTCATGCACGAGTCTTTAGATTCAATCAGTATCATGCCGTCTGAAGCACTGGGTGTTCTTAAAACACTTAAACTTGGTTAGGCCTTAGGACCCGACGGCATAAATAATAGGATTCTTATGGAAGCTGCTGGTCAGCTTGCACAGCACCTTTGTGATCTGGTTAATCAATCCTTATATACCAGTTCTGTTTCATCTTCGGGGAAAATATCCAATGGGTGTGGCTTTTGACAAAGTTTGGCATGAAGGTTTACCCTTCAAAATAAAGAAATCAGGGATCCGTGGAAACTTACCATCTTGGTTTTCTGATTATCTTTCTAATCGCTTTCAAAGGGTTATTTTGCCTGACGGAATTTCAACTTTAAGTTTTTTACAAGCCGGTGTTCCTCAAGGTTCTACACTTCGACCTCTTTTATTATTTTTAGTTTATATCAATGATATTGTAGATGACATTCAGACTAACATTAACCTGTTCGCAGACGACACCACCTTATCGATGGTTTTAGGTGATCCGGATGACGTAGGAATAGTTTTAGAATCAGACATCGACAAAATTAGTCGATGGACTCAGAAGTGATTGGTCAAGTTTAATTCATCAAAGTCTAAATCTTTAGTAATATCTCGCAAACGTTCCAAGCCTAAACATCCAGGTCTCTTCATGTAAAATATAGAAAAACCGTCTGTTAACAGGAATCTTTTTCTTTTTTCTTTAATGGTGGGTCTTGAGATATTCATATAAGTAAGTCTATCGAAACAGCGTGGTAAAGGATTGGAAACATGTGGAATTAAAAAAACGCGTCTTGATTGTCGTTCTTCAAATTATTTACTTTTAATTTATCAGGTCTATCCTTGAATACAGCGGTGTTGTATGGGACTATGTCTCTTAAGGCCTGAAAGATGAGCTGGTAAAAGTTCAAAATGAAGCGGCTTGCATAGTTACTGGCTGCACAAACCTGTTGCTATTAGAGATCCATACAAAGACACTGGACGGGAAACTTTAAGCCAAACACAAACTGGGTTTTTTTTTTTTGATAATATGTTCACCGAACTTTCTCCTAACTATCTTAATGCTCTTGTACCTCAGACAGATGGGGATTCATTATCTTATAATCTTTGTAGACCGAATAACTTGCGAGCTTTCGCTTACAGAATCAGCTTCACAATGTTTTCAAATGACGTCTTCCTCAGGTTCGTTAAAACTTAGGACTGTGTGGTGAAGGGTTAAGGGTTGAACCCACTCATCACGGAATTTGCATACAGGATCTCCCGCATAGAAACATCGGCAAGCGACATTTGTACATGATTTGTATGTCTATTTTCAGATGAATTTTTCTTTATCGGACACATTCTTAGTGGAGATGTAATTGACCATTTTCCTTCCTCAAACGAAGATTTAGCATATTTCAAAGGTCACTTTGTGTATTTCAACAACAACTTAGAATGCATTGCAATACAAGCTACGGGCGAGTGGATCTCTGTCGACTGCTACACCGCGCGACCTTCAATCTGTGAGGATGAATAGAGATCTATTCGAGATTGATGACATGTTCCCAACAATCAATGTCTTTTTATCCATTTCTCTACACCTATCTACCATGGGACGTTTGGCAGGCACAGTGTGCATACTTGCTTAATAATGCAGCATTTCGTTTGTTACGTTTTGACACTTTTCGCAACTTTTGACCAATAAAAACTGCCTCTATAAATCACTCGATGATACTTTGTGTGACTTGTAACAAATGAAAATTGCCGTTGCAAATTACTTAAAACCCTTTCCCACACAATCTCGTGTTGTTAACGACGTATATGACAATTTTTTCTAACGGACAGATTTTTTGTAAAATTTTGCACATACAATAAAGAAAGATGTGGGTCACCGTGCTCGTTTCTGAGAAATTTGCCTTTGAAAAAGGTATATACAGTTCCAAAATTCAGCTTATAATTGGATTTAAAGCGCCTTTCTTTAATAGTCAGTTAAACAGGAAAAATACAGGAAAAATGTACAAATATACATCATTTTAATGATAGTTCATAGATTTCTGCACGAAAAATATATAAAAGCCTGGTTTTGAGCATGGTAAATGTACAAATATGCATGTTATATATAGACCATTGAGTTAAAAAGGGAGATAATTTGATCGAATTAAGTTTAATCTTAAATACATACTTTCTAACGGACTGATTTTTCGTAAACTTTCCACACTTATAGTATTTACATGTATAATTCTAAACAATAAGAAAAAATAAATTGGCACCTATCCGTGCTTATTTCGTCAGAAATCGAGGTTGAAGGTCACTGTGGAAGTTACTTTTTCAAGGAAAACAAGAGGGCCATGATGGCCCTGTATCGCTCCACTGGCTTTTTAACCCTTTACCACACAAATTGAAGTGTTAATGACCCTGAAAGAGAAGGCTTTCAAAAACATTGTGAGAAAAGGACAACATGTTGTCAGCCAGTATTTTCTCCTTTTCCCACAACGTTTCCTAACCTATCAAAGACAGAAATAGTCAATTTGTCTTTTGCAATGGCTTTAAACTTGGTAGAGTAAAAAAAAAAATGTTATTTCTTAAAGAGTAAAATTAACGTATCATGCGCTTAATTGACACTGACAGAGACATATAGCATAAAAAGTCTGTATGGTAATAAACCTACTTTGAAAACATAACGTCCACCCCACCCGCCAAACAAAAACAGTCATATCTTTTTAAATGCAAAGAAAAATGTCAGTGAATACAAGCAGGTTTATTCATTAGCATGAAAGGTAAATTCTGAAAAAAATTGAATGATAGAAACCTTAATTTAAATAAAACATTCCATTCATGTGAGCATAACCATTAGCATCAAAATAAATCGCTCTCACTTAAAACAGAACATTTCCTCTCGAAAAAACTTGAATACCAAACTCCAATAATGTATAACTGCAGTTTGATAATCAAAGGAGGTAAATAGTAAGAAACTTTATCTTGTATAACAGGAGTTATTTCCCTTGATTACTATTTTTAAATTACAGTCACCATATAAGCCAATGTTAAACTTGTGATCTCCGGGGCAGAACCAATTTTGACCCCAGGGCCATAATATGAAGGAATTTGATAGAGGTCTATTAGATAAAGCTAAATGCCAAATTTGGTAGCCCTAGGCCTTATGGTTTCAGACAAGAAGATTTTCAAAGATGTTCAATATTTTTCAGTTTTGTTGCCATGCCATAGCAACCAGAGTTTTTGAAGGAATCAAATTCTTTCAAGAAATTCTAAAGAGGACCATGGGAGGATCATTTCTGTGAAGTTTCATCAAATTTGGATGGGTAGTTTTAGAGAAGAAGTTTGAAAAAAAAGTTAACACACGCACGCACGGACGGACGGACGATGGACACCGGGCCATGACATAAGCCCGCTGGCCTTCGGCCAGTGGAGCTAAAAATAAGATAAAAGCTCAGCAGACATGGTGGGAAAAGGAGAAATTGCTCGATAGGAGAGATTTCTTCTTTTCCAACAATACTTTTCAAAGTGGAAACAGCTGTACTTCCAAATCTTTAAATTTCCTGCCTTTGTTTCCGTGTTTGGTGTGTAATGCCGTGTCGGCAGCATTTTAATTATTTCACGGTGACAGTTCAATGATCCATTTTTTTTCTCTTCACCAATACTACCTGAAGAAAGTGCTACTTGTTTCAGTGCACCAATGGTATTACTGTTATGTGCAAAAAATACCTAGGTGCACTTTTGATTCAATATCCACGACAAAAATATATATGCGCAGTAGGATGCGCCCGAACATTTGTCAGTAACGTCGTTAAGACTTGTAATGCTAGTAACTAGAATTTTTTCCTTTTCTCACAATCTTTTCTGTCCTCTCAGAGAAAAATCCGATCATTTGAGACATGTTTGATTTGTCGTCTGCAAAACCGTTCAATTCTAACATTGTTTAAAATTGTGTCATCAAGTAACGACCTGAAACGGTGGCAAATTTCCTGTTCCGTTTATAGCAGTCAAACTTATCATATGTCCCATTCGAAGAGTTTTCAATCGAAATCGAATTCGGCTTCTCTGATCAGGCTTATTTCTAGCTCATGAATAGGGATAAAACGAGGAATCCAATTTGAATAGAACGACAAACGTTGGGGCCTATAATGGACTTTCTGAATATGACACCGTTTACCATTTAGTAGGTTACACGTGGTTCTTGACTTAATTGTTATTTTCCCCCTTGAGAACGAAGAGCTTTTACCTGATTTATGGGCCTACATTAACTGATATGTTCTACTGATTTTTTTGTGAGTTATGTCTTTAGAAACAGTTCGATTGTGATAGGCTAACAGGTCTGAATGTTTCCAGGGTCCTTATTCAACATTTTTCAGAACAGTCTTAGTCTAATTCTAGATTTAAGAAATTAACACAACTTCTGACTGGCTTACCATTTAGTTTAGCCAATCAGGAGTTGTGTTACTTTCAAATTCAGAAAACTCTAAGAATAAAACAAAGAATTTTCTTAACCCTTATCCTGCTAAATAAGTAAATAAGTAAAGTGAAACTTTCAAACCGATAGTAAAAACCAAAATTTTGCCATTTCAAAGTTTTTTTTCGGGGGGGGGGGGACGATATCTCCATATCGGACAGTGTAGATCCAAGATCAGACTGCACGTTCCGTGCAGTCTGATCTTTATCTTCACTGTCCGCAATAGGTCAGTGAGTCGCGCTTAGCAGCCTGGGGATCAAAAGTGGTCGGTGAATACGGACCCAAAACCGTAAGTAATTTCTAGTTTCTGACACATGTAGAATTTTCTCCAGTAAATCTTTAATTGTAAAAATCACGCAAATAGAAAAGGAGAAAACTGCTTTTTATCTATGTATCTATTTATTTATTATTATTATTGTTATTATTATTAAAGCATAGTTGTAGTTGCTGTTGTTGCTGCTGTTGTTGTTTTTGTTGTAGTCGTTAACGTTGTTATCGCTGTCGGTGTTAGATTCCTTTTTCACATTGTTTACAGCACCATCTTTTCTATTAAAATATTTTCTCTGTGAAATTATTAGGTAATAAAATACACTGCGCGTATTTAGTGTTGACCTGTCATCAATATTACTGAGCGCACATTGGCAATATTTCTCCTAGAAACAGAACGTACAAAGCCAAAGTCTCATTTCATACTCCTATTATAGGTTTAGCCAATCAGAAGTTGTGTTACTTTCAAATTTAGAAAATTCTGGAGAATGAGACTAAGAACTTTCTTAGGAATGGATGAATACGGACCCTATTGGTCTAAGAGTGACATTGAGGTTGCATGCTTGAAAACAAAGTTCAACATCACAAAAATACCCGGGGGATGCTTTCATTCAGAGAAACTTTTTATTTTCAATCAAGTGCCTCAAAACAAGTTACTATATATAGTATTAACCACCATTTCTGTTACTCACCTAGAATAAATTTATATACATACAAACACTATGTGGGAAGGTTTAAAACAAATAATTTGTGAAAACAGATTTTCTTACCACTTATAATTCAAGCTGCTCGAATACATAATTGAGTTCTGTGAAAAGGGGTTTAATGCATCTGCAAAAAGTATTGACCAAGGTCAGCCTGCGCAGTCCGCGCAGTCTGGCATGAGTCGAATCTTTTTGCTATTGATCAGTTTTTGCAAGTCAAAGGTCCCGTCTACTTCATGATTCAGTCAGTAACTATACAAAGTGAATTTCATGTATCCATAATCATATAATGATTTACTTTGTAAAATGCATCACATGTGACATATTAAAACCCCTTTATGCCTGAGAATAGATCATATGTGAAGACGTTGTGGCAAGGAGAAATTGCTCGTCTCGAGCATAATTTGCCTATTCAAAAGTCTTTTCGTAAGGTGTTTGCACGACTAAAGAAGTCGTTAACAGTGGGTAATTTGTCAAAACGACTGATAATGTCTATTAAGATAGACAGCGTTATCATATACATATGTAATTATTTATTGTCTTCTTTTCAAAACTATCGTGTACGGTTTCGGTGCATGCACTGTGCGGAATTCTCCGTCTATTTGCGCCATAGATAGGTCAACTCCTTCTGGGCAAACGATTTCATACTTCTGAACGATTGTGCTCAAAAACAGCAGGAGCTCCATTCGTGCAAGCGACTCGCCGACACAGTTCCGTTTACCTGCAAGTTATTATTTGAAAGTAAAAGGCCCAGTAAAGGCCAAAATATCAAAGCAGGTGTCATAATACATTTAAATTTAAATCATACCATTTTAAAGTATGGAAAATATTGTGGAAGATGACAGTCTGTTATCGTGTGGTCGGGCCATATGTTAGTCGCTGGCAGAAAAAAGAATTTTAAAATCAGGAAAAAAGTAAACAAAAGACACAGCTACCTGGCAGGTTTTAACCTAGTTTTGAAATTAATTTCTCTGTCAGAGACTAACACTTGGACTGACCGTACAATGACAGATTGTCATCTTCACAATAATTTCCATGCTTTTAAATGGTATGATATAAATTCCAATGCATTTAAACACCCGCTTTGTTTACATTTGGCCTTTATTGTTACTTTAATATAGACAGTGAAAGTGCACAACTTTTCAAATATAAATAATTCAGAGGCTATCCAAATGCTATGATATAACCAAGCGGAAGATATTTAGAGTCCTGCAGTATAGGTCCATATTCGCTAAACATTCTTAAACGTATTTTTTTTTGTCTAATTCTCTACAGTTTTCTAAATTTCAAAGTAACGCAATTTCTGCTCGGCTGAACCATTTGATTTAGCTAATCAAAATTTACGTTACTTTCTAAATCTAAATAAAGACGATGAATGAAGTTTAGAATGATTGGAGAATACGGGCCATGATCTTGAACTGATACTACCCGTTATTTTGAGACAAACCCTGGTGAAATCACCCGTCTAAAATTCCTATGTTTTGGTCTGTACCCTTATTTAACCCTTTCCCAAATGTCAAATTTTTAGACTCTTTCAAGCTCAAAAAATCTGCAGACAATAAATGCAAAATTGATACAAATGAACTTAAGCTCTCTGATAGGGTAGAAAACATTGTGGGAAAAGGAGAAAATGCTGGTTACCAGCATTTTCTCCTTTTCCCACAATGTTTTCAAAAGTCTGCTTTCCCATGGTCGTGAAAACCAGGGATTGTTTGGTAAAGGGTTAACAATGTACAACGGTACATATAAATGAGTCACGCATCTTTGTGGTGCATTTAAGCAAGCAAGTCATCAAATAATTACGGATCCAACAAATCAGCTTTGTATAACTTTCGTTTCAATCGTGAGATAGACGAGTCCTTCGACATGGAGAAAATTAATAAACACCAAAATGTTTCGACCCAGGTCAGTCTGCGTGCACTGCGCAGGCTAACATGGGTCGATACATCTTGCAAATGCATTAAACCCCCCCCCCTCTTTTCACAGACCATGGCTCAAACTGATTCATATAGAACTTTTACTTTTTATTACTGTAATGTATAAAATCCAGGTAACCAGTACTTTTTTCCCAAAATGTTTTACTTTCCTTTTGGAGACAAATACCCTAATTTTAGTTACATTTAACTCGTCGTCTACAACTGCTTTCAATATAGAACAGTCTAAAATTTTGTCGTTAGGTAAAAAACTATGGGTAAATAAAGGCTCTGTGATTACCTTCAGTGCGAAAATATATGGCTTGCAACACGCGAAAAGGGGCTTTCGGACATTTGCATAAAGTGTCGTCTCGGATTAGCCTGCGCAGTCCGCGCAGGCTAATCCGAGACGGCATTTTACGAATACATTAGATTTTGTCCTTCAGTAGACATGCGCCAAACAGAAAATTATATAAAAACTGAAAGTTTCGTACCGGATTAGCCTGCATGGATAGCGCAGCCTGATCCGAGACGACACTTAACGCAAATGTCCGAATGTCCCTTTTCGCGTGTTGCAGACCATATGGCATGTATGGCAAGTGCACCTACCCATGTTTTCCTGTAATTTTCTTTACCAGTACTTCGCAAAATATTCTTTCCAAGGCACTGACTGGTTTCCCACATCGTGGATACAATTATCAGCCGCGAGAGAGAAATGAATCCTGTTGCAACGACTTTCATCAATCCTAGCAGAGAAATTGACCAAGCCAGGGATTCGAACCACTGACGCCATGTTTCCAGAACCTGTATGCTTTTGACTCAACCATGGAGCTTTTGGCATTATTTATTCCATTAACACTTTCGTTGCAAACCAAACAAATCAGCCTTTTCCGATATCTAACTAGATTTCCAAGGCAATTAATGATGACACCGGCCATACTTCAATACTTGGTTGCGGACGGTGGAGTCTAAGATCGGACTGCACGTTTTATGCTGTCTGATATTGTATCTATGCAGTGTGCAAAAGCTAGTCGAATAAAAAATAACAGAGAGTGGATGAACATTTAGTGATGAAATAAAATTAAATAAAAATATTTGTTAGATCTACTTTTACCCATTGAAAATGCGATGAATTCTTCATTCTTTCTCAAAAGGCCTGACTCTTCATCAATAAATCTGGACGGTCGAAACTTTTCTGGGTCCTTCCAAATATTCGGATCGCTTAAAACTGAGCTGATGTCGAACATAACCATGGCGGTTGAAGGAATTTGATACCCATGGAAGACTGTATCGTGTGCAACGGCACGTGGTAGACCTGCCCCAGCTAAGCTGGTATACCTGAAATACAGGAAGTATTCACTGATAAATATCTTTAAGGGTGCAGAACCTTATATATGAGCCATGCTATGTGAAAAGGAGGCTTAATGCATTTGCGAAAAGTATCGACCCATGTCAGCCTGCGCAATCCGCGCAGGCTGACATGGGCCGAAACTTTTCGCTATCTTAAAATTTTCTGCATGTCAAAGGATAATTGTACCTCATAATTAAGTCGATTGTTTGACAAATTAGATTTTATGGATGAATAATTATCTGATGTTTTGCTTGGTATAATGCATCACGGAGATGCATTAGGTTCCCTTTTGCAAGAGCATGGCCCATATATGCTGATTTATCTAAAAATGAAGTTATAAAACCAGTTTATGTGTATCTGAAACAACACTTTTCGTACGAACCATATTTAAATTTAGTTGACTCGTATAAAGCAAGAGTATGTCTTACCAAATTAAGAGTAAGCGCGCATAATTTGAATATTGAGTGCTTAAGATACGGAAGAGATCGTAAGCCGCGTTCTTAAAGATTATGTTATTTACGCAACAATGGCGACATTGAGGATGAATTTCATTTTGTTTTAAAGTGCATCAAATTTCAAGATTTAAGGCAACAATTTATTAAGAAATATTATTATAAAAAAAACCCAGTATGTTCAAATTCGTATCTCTCTTGAAAACAAATAATAGGAAAGAAACTATAAATATAGGTAAATTCTTGTTACAGGCATTCGAAGAAAGAAAGAAACTTCTGTCGTAGTGTTATCCTCCCCCCAATAATCAAAACAAATTTAAAAACTAATTCAGACATTAAGATTCCATAAACATCGTTTGGAGACAAAAATAATAAAGCCTTCTCCTAAAATAAAAACTATTAAAATCGAATCATAATGAGATCTACCTTTTCACTACATCTAGAGATATATAGGAAAGAAAAGAGGAAACCTGGAGAGCGAAAGAGAGAGAGAGAGAGAGAGAGGGAGAGGGAGAGAGAGAGAGAGAGAGGTTGAGAGAGAGAGAGGGTACTTGTATCTTGTTATATATGTATTAATTAAATATATTGGACATAGAAGAGAGACAGAGAGAGAGAGAGTGAGAGAGAGAAAACGAGAAAATAGAGACAGAGAGAGCGGTACTTGCATTTTGTTATATATACGTATTAATCCTTAACCAAATAAGCCCGTGTTTTCAACCACCCTGAAATGGGAGACTTTGAAAACATGGTAGAAAAAAGGAGAAAATGCCTGTAACTGTGTTTTCTACCTTTTTAAAGATATAACCCATCATTAAAGTCTTACTTTATTTGTCGTCTGCAAAAATGTTCAATTTGGAGCAGTCTAAAATTATGTCCCTTGGCAAAGAGTTAAATATAAATATATAGAGACAGAGTACTTTGTATATTTTATAATCGTAAATTGATCAAATAAACAAACATGATGTAATTTTGAGAGCGAAAGAGCGGTGATAGAAAATGTGAGAGTGACAGAAAGCGAGAGAGAGTTGTATCACATGGGACATTTTGAAAATTATTTTGATTGTAACTGACTATGTACAGGATGTATAGTCAATAAAGTCATTCATTCATTCATTCATATATATATAGTGGGAAGGGACGCGAATGAAATGTATTTTCTAAAACCTGAGAGCTTTCAAGATGAAAAAGAGAACGTTAACAGTGATAAAATGATTACATAATTTACGGTCCAGTCATGACATGAAAATATCATGGATAGAAAATAAAATCTGTGTTAAAGGGACTGTGGCGGCCACAAGTAATAATGCGTGTTATAAAATGCATTTGAAAATTAAATCATACCATTTAAAAGTACGGAAATTATTGTGAAGATGACAATCTGTAATAGTATAGTCAGTCCAATTGCTGGTTCTTGGCAGCAAAATGAATTTGAAAATTAGGTTAAAAATTACCAAGTCACTAGATCTTTTGTTTACTTTTATCTAGTTTGAAAATTAAAAATTACCAAGTCGCTAGATCTTTTGTTTACTTTTATCTGCTTTGAAAAGTCAATTTATTAGACATATAACCGCAAATAATAGATTGTCATCTTCACAATAACTTCCATACTTTTAAATGGTGTGGTTTAAATTTGGATGCCTGTAACACCCGCACTGCCGCCACAGTGCATCTTCAAAAGCTTTAAAAGCTTTTAATTCTATCAAGGTGAATCAAACATCTTTTGACTTCGGTGTAGAGCAAGATAGGACTTCAGAGAACATGCAGTCTGATCTTGGATCTACACAGATTGCTACAAGGTGCAAGCTAACCTTTGACCAAGATCATATGCAAGTGCACTGAAATTAACTCAGATAAAACCTCGGGGGGGGGAAAAAAAGAAGAGAAGATTTTTTTTTCCCAGCAAAAGAGCTTAGCTAGAAACGAAAGATATTTTAAAAACTGTACCTCGTAAATAAACTTTGGGAAGCGTCGAACAATTCTACCTTTGATGACATACAAGATTATCCCTTCACCACACACCAAAATTCAAGACTCGTCCATATTAAAGGAAAATTTACAGACCACAATTCAACTATTTTTCAAATTATTAGTATTTGTTAATGAATAGGTACAAAACATTGTGTGAAAAGGAGAAAATGCTGGTTACCAGCATTTTCTCCGTTTCCCTCAATATTTCAAAAGCTTTCTTTTTAAGGGTCGTCAAAACTCGGGATTGTATGGTAACGGGTTAAAATTAATGCTTACTATATTGCTAACCTCAAGACCTCCATGTAGAAGGCCTCTACATAAGCCAGATTAGATTTATCCTGTACAGTAGGCAGTCTCTCAGTTCCAACGTGCTTAATAACTTCCTCAAACAGTTTGCTCTGGATGTCAGGATGTGTGGCTATAATTGGTAAGGACCACAACAATGCAGTAGCCGTAGTCTCTGCTCCAGCAATGAATAGATCCGCAGTCGTTGCTGCTAGTTCATGAACTGAGGGGAAAACGGTGCTTTGTCAAAAGGGCGTTTAATGCGTCTCCCTGGTGCATTTTAACAAGCGAGTCATCACATAATTATGGATCCATCAAATCTGTTTTGTCCAACAACCAACTGAATCATGAGATAGACTAGTCTTGTGACATGCATAAAATTGACCAACGGCAAAAATTTTCGGCCCAGAGCAGCCTGCACAGACTGCGCAGGCTGACCTGGGTCGATACGTTGTGCAAATGTATTCACAGAGCACGGCTCAATGTCTTTCGTTTCATTCCCTCTTTTCTGCTAGGAATGTTGGTTAAAATTTGAATCTAAAATACAAGACGACAGTACAAGACTTGTCCATATTTAAAGCATTTGCAGACGAAAAATCAAATGTGACCAAAAGAAATAGAACTTGCCTTTAAAAGATTAGAAAGCATTGTGGGAAAAGGAGAAAATGCTTGTAACCACCATTTCTACCTTATCAAGCAATGTTTTCAAAAGTCTCTTTCGGTGAAAGCCGGGATTGTTTGGTAGAGGGCTAAATCTTTAGAGGATTTAAACTTTACTGCACAAAGACGATTCTGGTGCCTCGAAAAAACTGTGCTGTAAAGATTTAAGTATTAGACCCAAAAAAGGCATATTGTAAGAGAAACCACTTTCGTAATCCTTTAAGTATATTCCTAAACATGTTACAATAAGCCTATATTCCTAAACATGTTACAAGCGAGATAGTCCCACGACTAAGAAGAGTACACAAATAAGTCAGTTCGAGGCGATACCTAATGAGGATGTTTTGCTATTTAAGATTGTTATACATGTATGTTGTATACTACTTCTTTGTTTTGTTTGTTTGTATTGGATATTAATGCCTTTTTAACAGCTTAGGTCATGTCGCGGCGGTCAGTGCACCTACGCATGTGTTTTCTGGATTTCTCACACCAGTACTGACACAACTTTCTTTTCCAAACCACTGACTACTTTTCTCACACGCATCAGAGATAAAAGGCAAAAATTCGTCAAAAAGAAGGTTTGCCTCAACCGGGTATCGAACCCGCAACTACCAGGTCACGAGTCAGCTAACCACTGAGCTACCAGCCCGGGCCATACCATTTCTTTCACTGACATAAATTTGACAGAATCAAGTATAAACATTACCAAGAAATGCTGTAAAGTTAAGCAATGTTGAATTTTAAAACATGAACAAAAGGAATCCGGCTTATTTGAGAAAGAAAAGATAAATAACAGTCACAATCTTACGACTGAATGTAGTTTGTTGCCCGGAATCATTCAAACTTTCCAGGTGTTGAAGGTAAGCCGTAATATAATCACTGGCTGTGCCATCATTCTTCCCGTCAATGTGCTCGGCTATTATATCCTGGACAAACTGAAAATTCTTGTCTGAGTTCTGTAGAACCTTCTTTATTTTCAAGAGGTCACCTGGCAACCATTCAATGGCAGGGATAAAATTTGAAATACCTGCCGTAACGCCATATCTGCAATATGTTCATTGATTGATCTATATTATAAATAAACGTATTTGAACACTTCATGTAGCCACAAACAACTATTTTTTTTTTCTTCTTCTTTTTTAGTGAAAAAAAAAACATAGGTTAACTCCCTGAGCTGTTAAGTACGATTCAGTGGTTTTTTTTTTTTTTATTTTTCCAGACGAAGTAGCTCAATATCAACCTGAACAGGACTTTGAAATGTACTTGTGCATTCGTGCATCGCTAATTACTGCTTCGTTTTTCTGTATACATGTGTTGTTCTTACCTTAACGTAACAATAGCTGCCAAAAGTAAACAAAGCAGAAGCTAAAATGCATTTAAATTTGGATTCTAACATTTGAAAGTATGGAAATTATTGTGAAGATGACAATCTGTTATTGTACGGTCGGTCAGTTGATTAGTCGCTGGTAGAGAAATTAATTTCGAAACTAAGTTGAAAGTTGACAGGTCACTGTATATTTTGATTACTTTTTGCCTGATTTTTACATTCATTTTTCTGGCTTTTATTTGGCACACATTATGAGCCAACCAAAACAAATGGAAAAATTCTAAAATGATTATCTTCATAATTCGATATGGTTAGATTTTTTAGACGAAATGAATTTTGAAATCGTGATATTTGGCTAAATCTGTTGGCAAGAAATCTCCATTTCAATATTTTAGCAATCTAAAGGCGCCTAATCAATTTTATTCTGTAAATCAAAACACCAATGAATACAATTGATATATATTTCTTTGAAATCGTGCAAACTGTACTGTTACATTCATTAAAAAGATGCAATTATCGGCGTTCAAAAAAAGGAACGGTTGTATTTCAATTTGGTTGACATTCAGTATAGATATGGAATTATGGGCGTTATTTCGATAGTGTTATAGTATAAGAAACTGATATGCCGTAATTTTACTTCTGGCACCTGCTTTATTAACAGATTAGCCTATCTGATGTCATTATTAGAATTTCATGAAAACAGATCAACACATATTCATGGCTTAATAAAAAGGTATTCACTTACGTCATGTTTTCTTCGAAATTCCCGATCAGTGCCTTGAATTTCTTGTCACCATGTTTAAATGTAGAACCAAATATCATGGAGCATATGATATTAGCGACACTGGTTTGAATGAGGTGTTTTGGATTAAAGGGTTGTCCGTTTGCAGCATCTATTGCTTGACAACATAACTGTATCTCTTCGTGGATTTTCTTCTCAAGTACGCTCTTTCCCATACCGAAGTCTTTCAGCGTTGTCAAAGTGAACCTTCGATGTTCTTTCCATTTCTCCCCGTTAGCCATACCCAGACCTGAGAAAAGACACTATTCCCTTTTATGTTCTATTGGCCAAAGTGTATGTTCAACGCCGTTTCAAAGTTATATCAGGCATGTTACGACGGCTAGTGTACCTATCCATGCGTTTCTATCATTTCTTTCCCTAAAGTCCTTCCAAATCCATCTTTAAAAGCTATTGGCTGCTTTCTCTGATAAAATGGCGAACAATTTTCGAACGGCGGTGAGAAAGAAATCGAACCTGTTTATTACCAGTTCTTCACGTTACCAGCGTTTTCTGCTTTTCCAACAATGTTTCAAAAGTCTTGCGATAATGAAGCATTAAAATTTTGGTAAATGGTTGAATAAACACTCAACTCAGCCAAAAATAAAGATACAATAGCTAGTTTACTACCGGCTTGTTGAAAATACTAAATGGCGTGTTTTATGCGTACCTGCCCCTCGAACAATGCGATCCAATAGCGGCAGAACCGGCCAATACGTGAAGGTATCTCCATTTTTGACAAGTGCCTCTTTGATCGCATCAAATCCACATATCACAATACACATACGGTTCCCTAACTGTAGCCGAAACACATCCCCAAGCTGCTCTCTGAAGCGACGAAACGGTTTTGTTAAATCAGTACCTAATAGATGCAAGTGTCCGATAACAGGAAGTTTGAAGCCCGGACATGGCGGTAGCTTCTGATAGCGCGTATTGCTCCCCGAGCTCAATAATCGCTGTACCAGTATACAAACTGTGAACACTAAAATAAACGTTGTGAAGGTCAAGTTCACTGACTCGGTTAGCGATGAAATTATGGAAGTAATCATGTTCTGTTATTGCTTATATCCCCCTTCTTTGATTACTTGAACTAATAACACACTGCATGAATAATTGTAGATCCAGTCACATGTTCACGAAATTAGTTATCTGTTCTGCTTGACTTTCAAACATTTTATTATCACTCGAAGCAAACCTTTTTTGTAAACACACCTTGACCCGTAGCCTACTTATCCTTCATACTGCTCAGCTCGACCAATGCGCTATATTGGGGGCGATTTAAATCCTAGATTAGACTGCTCAGAATGTAAGGTTTGATCTTGAGTCTGATCTGTCTGACTTAGAAAGAACTGGATGCGAAAAGAAGTATAAAATCGCAATATTTTGTTTTCAACTATTTGCTAGAAATCTTATCTTAGATCTGTTAGTATTTTTAAAAAGGTTTACGCAAAGCGATATAAACGATATTAATACTCGAGTATAAACTGAACTTGATAAATCTGACATCAACCTGGAACAATTAGATGTTCAAACAGGGTGATACAGGTGAATAGTCGGACAATTACATGTGTAGTAATTAGCTCTCTACGGTTTCGGGTCTTAAGTAGTTAATTAACACTGCATTTAAACTGTTATGTTTGTTTTCAATAACAAAGAATGGGCCAGTAGCTTATAGGTAATAAATACCCACATTTACCACGTTCTCACTGTATATGCAATAGAATTGTACTGTGTCGTACCTATTCGGTTTAGGAAGGGTAAAAAAAAAAAACATTGTGACAAAAGGGGAAATGCTGGTTTCTTGAGTTTTTGCTTTTCCATGATGTTATCAGAAGTCGTCTTCTACAAACAGGGTCCTTGAGACTCGGGATTGTTTGCTAAGGGTTTAACTCTTTCCATACCATAGACGACACCAGAAGCTTTTGTGGACAGTGTAGATCAAGACCAGACTGCACAGAACGTGCAGTATGATCTCTGATCTCTGATCTACACTGTCCACTGCTTTATTCTAGATTTTCACTGACTGTCTCTTGATTTTGCAGCGGAAATATATTTTAGCCTTTGAGAAAATGCAATTTACCCATTCAGTAGTGAACGACTTAAATCGACGGTATATTCATCATACAATTGATCTTTCTATTATACAGAAAGTTTGAAAGTTACCTAACTTGAAAGCAATTACTGAAAAATAATAGCTCAAATGATGGGATTTGTCTTTGAAAAGGTAGAAAACGTTACCTCTGTTGTTATTTTGAGAGAGAGAGAGAGAGAGAGAGCGAGCTCTTGCTAAATAAATAATAAAAGAAAACGAGCCATAAACAGTATTTCAAATTTATTTTCGCCTAGAAATCTCCCCCTATCTGACACTGTAGATGCAAAATCAGACAGAAATTGCTGTGCAGTCTGATTAAGATCTATACTGTTTGCAAAAGACTAGTAAATCGCGCTTACTTGCCAAGAGGTCAATGTGGTAGTTTGTATCATCACCTATGATTTACGTTGAAATTATTAACACAGGTAAAACATTGCAGCAAAAGGAAAAGTTGTTCCCTAGGACAATATTTCCTTGTTCGCACAATATTTAACTCAAGTATCATTAGCTCCTTTTCTCCCACAATATTTTCAAAAGTATTCTGTTGCACGGCCAAAACTAGACTCTAGTCGTCTACAGTTAATTGTGCATTTGATGAAGAAAAGTAATCTAGTATTGTATTTCAAAATACAGCTTTTTAACCCTTAGGCTGCTCAGTGCGACTCAAAGACCTTTTGCGCGACAAGGTAGATTAAGATCAGACTGCACGTTCTGTGCAGTCTGATCTTGCATCTACAATGTCAGATAAGGAGACATCATTTCCTGAACAGGCCTTTATACCTTTGAAATAGCAAAATTTAGATTTTAGAATCGGGTTTGACAGTTTTATTTTACTTATTTAGCAGGATAAGAGTTAGGATAGATCGATCTACAAGTTTAAAATTCGAGTTATGACAAAAACACACAACGCATGTTCTAGCATATTCTAGGCTTTCTACATAAAAATGTTGTTACCAAATATGTATGTCAAAATCGTTACTAACTAGAACGGTAAAAAAAATACTTTAAAGTTATGCTTGAAAATCTAGGACGCTTAAAAACAATATTGCTACCAGTAGGTATAAATAGTTCACTTCGATGTGATCTATTTTTAGAGCTGATATCCTTTTCCACAGAGCATTTTACTAGTTACAAATCTGTAGACTTCGTTGCTTCTTGTAAATATTCAATTATTATTATTATTATTTTTGGGGCTATTTATCTTCTGTTCAAAGTCTTGTCCATACAGATTCTTGTCTTATGAATCTAGATAAAAGACACATCATAAATCCGATGCCAAGAAAGTGACAGAAAAAGAGAAAGGTAACAGAGTATTGGTCGATGCGTATTTCACAATAACTGGGACTATTTTGAAATACCGAGAGGGTATAAATACGAGCGCTAAAGTTACTACCGGCAGATCACAGAGATGTGAGCATATAGCTGATCGCAGACGACAGTGAATCTTGAAATAAGGGAGAAGTCCCGGATATTTTGGAGCTAGCCGAGAACTCAGAGGAGAAACTAAGATAAAATGGTTAGTTTGTATTTCAACTGTTTGTGTTCAGAGGGATTTTAGGCGGCTTTCATAGCATTTAACTTCTTTTACAGAGGCGGCTTTTCTTAATCCTTTACCACACAATCCCGAGTTAAAACGAACCTAGAAAAAAAATTGTGGGAAAAAGAGAAAATGCTGGTAACCAGCATTTTCTCCTTTTCCTACAATGTTTCCTACTGTAACTAAGACAAATTCCATCATGTATGCCACTTTTAAATTGTCGTCTGCAAGTTGCTTTTAATTTGAACAAGTCTAAACTTTTGTCGTGTTATTAAGACTTAAACCTTCCCTAACGAAAATTGCTGGATTTCGGAATAGAAGTCTGAAAATAACGCGAAAAATAAAATCTAGATCTTTAGATCTACCTGAAGCAGTAACATACAACTTTTTTAAGGTGATGGGGGCTAGCAGCAGGTCTAGATGCGCATGATTGGCGAGACGGAGTGCTACTACTCTCCTTTTCACCCATGGCATCGAATGTTAACGTTTAAAAGGCTAAATAAGTATTCACGAATGTTCCCAGTCAATTGTAGAACCCTAAAATTTATTTCAAGCTTTAATATTCGCCGTAGAAATCTCAGCCTTTTACATGTCGAACAGTGTATATCCAAGATCAGACTGTGCAGTCTGATCTTGATATCCACTCCGCAAGAAACGCATGGTGCTGTAGGTATTTTGATGATAATATTCAAGAGGAGAAACAGATGAGAAAAGAACCTAATCAACGTATACGGCCTTGCAGAATAAATGAGAAGGATTGTTTTTCGCACGAACCCGTAGAATGAACATTTCTAAATACTGGACTCCTTTTTAATTCCAGCGCATATACAAGCCGGAAAGTTCAAATACTCTTCACAAAGGAGAACGTCGTAAAAATACGAAACATAATTTCATATGAATTTCGACATAATTAGAGAAAGATTACTCGTTGTTTGGTCAATCTTTCGGTACGAATATTACAGAGTCACAGAGGTACTTCGTTCGCCCTCCTTGTAGATCAAACCAAAACCGTACTACATGTGAAAACTGCTGCCAGTTAGCCCAAGTTCGAAACAGGCAGTTATTAAAAACAACGGGGCGAAATCAGGACGAAAACCACAGTCTTAAAATAGTAACAATCACATAATCAAAGTACTGTAAGCACTGTGAGCAGGTCGAAGAAGGCTTAAAAATTGGTGCAGAAATCCAGTTAAGTATGCAGTGTATAGTGTTAATGTCAGATCAGACTGCAACGTGTTATCAGATCTTGATTTAAAACATGTTACATTAGGGAAAGGCTTTTTATCGGTTTTGGTGCCCAGCCAGACATACCCCTAAAACTCTCCAAATGAAATAGATAAAAGAGGGCTTAGTGTATCTTAGTGATCCATGATATCAAGCAAGTCATCACAGTATTTTAATTTACATCACAAAATCCACTTTGTATAAAAATCTGCTGAATCATGAGGTACACAGGTCCTTTGACCTTCAGAAAATTAGCCAAAAGTGAAAAACTTCAGCCCAGGCAGGGGTCCTATTGATCTATATAGATGTAACGGTATATATGATCCCTGGCCAAGGTCAGCCTGTGCTGACTGCGCAGGCTGACCTGAGTCAATACTTTTTGCAAATGCATTAAATCCCTTTTTCACAGAGCATAGCTAATATATATATATATTTTAATTAAGTAAGTAATATTATGATATGTATATCATCATCCATATACAATTTTTACAGGTGAACATGGAAAAAATGCGAGCTGTAATGGATGATAAGAAGAACATTCGAAATATTGCAGTTATCGCTCATGTTGATCATGGAAAGACAACATTGACAGACGCCTTGATGGCACGTGCAGGAATTATTTCTGCAGATCAAGCCGGTGATAAGAGGGCTACTGACACAAGAAAGGATGAACAGTTAAAAGGAATTACCATAAAATCAACGTGAGGAAACTTTCTCTTTCACTTTTTTTTCCATTAATTTTCTTCCTCTCTCTCTCTCCTCTTTCTTTCTCCCTCTCCCTCTCTCTCTAAATCTTTCTCTGTCTATCTGTCTGTCTGTCTCTCTCTCTCTCAATGCCCCTCTATCTCTGTCTCTATCTGTCTATCTCTATCTCTCCCTCTCTGTCTCTCTCTGTCTCTCTCTCTCTGAATCTGAACCATGATTTATTGATTTTTTTTTCTTCAGTGCCGTGTCGCTTTACTATGACCTTGACCTTGATGGGGAGGAGAGCAAGAAAGGAAGGTCGGTATTGGTCAATCTAATTGACTCTCCCGGCCACGTCGACTTCTCCTCTGAGGTAACGGCAGCTTTACGTATAACAGACGGAGCATTGGTGGTAGTTGATTGCATTGAAGGTGAATATCAGATTGAACTTCTTTTTTTCATGTAAGGTCATGTTTATGTTTGCAGCCCCTTAGGTTAAGAAATGATGTGTATTAACCCTTATTGTGGTGAAAGACTTTTGAAAACAATGTAGAAGATGGTGAAAATACTAGTAACCAAGATTTTCTCTATTTCCAACAATTTTTTTTTTCCTAAAGAAAAATTCCACATTTGAGCTAAATTTAATTTTTTGTCTACAAATGCTCTCAATTAGGACAGGCCTAAATTTTTTTATCCTTACCAGATGACAAATTTATAGATTTTTCCAATTTAAAACTATTTGCAAAGGACATATTAAATGGTGGTAGAATGAAGGAATTTGCTTTTTGAAACTGAGCAAATATTGTGAGAAAAGGAGAAAATGCTGGTTACAATCATTTTGTTCTCTTCCCACTATGCTTTTTTAATAGGCATTTTACTCAGGTTGTTAAAACTCAGGATAATATGATACAGAAAAGTACGGTGGCACAAAAGTGACATGGAAGATATATTTTATACTACGTGCGCACGCAGTAGCTAATACGTGCGCACGTATTAGTTATTACGTGCGCACGCAGTAGCTAATACGTGCGCACGTAATAAGTAATACGTGCGCACGCAGTAGTATTACGTGCGCACGCAGTAGCTAATACGTGCGCACGTAATAACTAATACGTGCGCACGCAGTAGCTAATACGTGCGCACGTATTACATATTACGTGCACATGTAATAATCCACCAATCAGAATCATGAACGGAAGCCATTGTTTCAAGATGGAAGTGGAAGATAGACATTTATTGATTCGTGATAAACTGATTGGTCGATTATTACGTGCGCACGTATTAGTTAATACGTGCGTACGTATTAGCTACTGCGTGCGCACGTACTAGCTACTGCGTGCGCACGTAATAACTATTACGTGCGCACGTATTAGCTAATACGTGCACACGCAACAGTATTACGTGCGCACGTATTAGTTATTACGTGCGCACGTATTAGCTACTGTGTGCGCACGTAATACTACTGCATGCGCACGTATTACTTATTACGTGCGCACGTATTAGCTACTGCGTGCGCACGTAGTATAAAATATATCTTCCATGTCACTTTTGTGCCACCGTAGAAAAGTTGTTGGAAAAGGAGAAAATTTTGGTTACTAGCAATGTTTCTATAATTTTCTTAGCCATCTAAAGATTATTTTAATATTTTGTAGGGGTGTGTGTGCAGACTGAAACAGTTTTGAGACAAGCTTTAGCAGAACGAATTAAGCCTGTGTTGATGATCAACAAATTAGACCGGGCTGTATTCGAGTTACAACTGACCGCCGAGGAGATCTATCAGTCAGTTTGTCGAATTATCGAAAATGTGAATGTGATTCTGGCAACATATGGTGGAGAAGATGGTGTCATGGGAGACATTATGGTATTTATTTTGTTTGATAATTCAATCCTGACTTGAATTCATAAACAACATCTTTTGCCATGGTGTTTTAGAAACTTGTCAGCTAAAGACAAAAAGATCTTTATGCTTGATTTTGTAGAAGGGGAGAAATTAAAGTTTAAATGTATATTTCCATTGCCCATTTTACTCTTTCCTACATGACAATGTTTAAGACTTACCCAAACTGAAAGCATTTGCAGACAACAAATTTAAAGTACATGGAAGCTCAAAAGATAATTTCTGTCTTTGAAATGGTGAAAAACATTGTTGAAAAAGAATAAAATGCTGGTAACCAGCAATTTCTCCTTTTTCCAAAATGTTTCAAAAGACTTCCTTTTTAGGGTCTCTTAAACTCAGGATTGTATGGTAAAGGGTTAAATCACATTGGATTTGTCATCTACAAACGTTTTCAATTTGGACAAATTTAAAACTTTGTCGTCTGCTAAAGATTTAAGTCTTTTGTTGCCAAATTGATTGTCTGCTTTTTAGGCCCAAAGATAAAACTCCACAGGAAATAAAGATATTCTTTGGTTTAAATATTCACCAAACGACAAAATTATTGAAAGAATCTGAAGAGGACAAATCAAATATAGAGTCAATGAATTATTTTTGTCTTTGATATGATAGAAAACATTATGGGAAATGGAGAGAATGCTGGTTACCAGCATTTTCTCCATTTCGCACAATGTTTGGAAAAGCCTTTCTGCTCAGGGTTATTAAAACTGAGGATTGTGTGGTAAAGGGTTAAGTTTAGTATCAAGTGGCAGACAAAGAGATCCACAATCAGACTGCCTTAAACTACAGGTATGTCATATGCAATGGAGACCATTGTCTTTCATGGACATAGATTGCATGAATAGGGTGGATAATGATGATTTTGATTTAGTATATGTACAGTATACACAATGTATCAAAACTCTTTTAATAAGAAAGTTGGACACAACTATCTATGCATAATTCACCAGCCACAATTTTGATATTGTTCATCAGGTGAAAATAGAGAAAAAAATATTTCTGTCTCTTCATTTTCAGCTGGACCCAGCCAAGGGAAATGTTGCTTTTGGCTCAGGACTGCATGGTTGGGGTTTCAACTTGGTGCAGATAGCTGAGATGTACGTCAAAAAGTTTTCGGTTAAGAAGGACAAACTGATGAAACGTTTCTGGGGAGAGAACTTCTATAGTGATGGAGCCCAAAAATGGAAGAAGGAGAAAGAGGAAGGCTATGAGAGAGGTTTCAACCGATTTGTCTTGGAACCAGTGATTAAGGTATGAGTCTTGAAACCCATCACTGCATGTGCTATTTAAGACCTATCATCTCCATACCAGACAACAAAATTTTAAACTCATTCATATTGAAAGACTTTGCATACAATAAGTTTAATGTTGCTGTAATGACAGACTTTGCTTTTGAAAGGACAGAAAACAGTATGGGAAAAGGTTTCCAAAAGTCTGCTCCATTGTGGTCATTAAAACATGGGATTGTGTTGGAAAGGACTAAATACATTTATGAATATGAAAAAATATTCAAATTAACAAAGGAATAAATATTTAACAGACAAAAACCTTCTGTTTTGTCAATTCTATGGGATAAATTATTGGAAAAGTGTGGTTATAAGAAACAGCTCCTTTTCCTACAAGGTTTGGCATGCCCTGTTAGCATGTCGGTAGTGTACAGGACTTGAGAAGAGTGGGGTTGAATCCCCAGTTCAGTGAATTTCTTTCCTAGGATTGATAATAGTTATTGCAACAGGATTCATTTCTCTCTCACCGTTGATCATTCTTTTAACCATGGTTTTGTGGGAAAGCAGTCAATAGCTTAGAATGAATATTGTGCAAAGTACTGGTAGAAGAAACTCCAGGAAAGCATTGATAGGTGCACTGGCAACCATATATAACTGAAAAAATGTTGACAAAGGTGTAAAAAATCATACAATCATTGATTCAATAAATTCTACAAGGTTTTCAGAAGATGTCCAATTTAGTGGAGTAATAAGGTCATACTCGTGCATGAAATTTAGCTGAATTTGAATTACTTCGAGGCTTCATTTTTCTCATCTCTCTGCATTTATCTAGTGCATTGGAGGAGTAGAGGTGTAAGTAGCTGAACTGTGTATTTTCAGCTATATTTTTTCATTACTCAACATATTGTACATTCATTCTTTACAATACAGATGCTTAAAGCTTGTAAGGAAAATGACAAGGAGAGAGTATTTGCCATGACAGATAAACTAAACATGAGTCTAGACAGTGAAACAAAGTCTTTAGAAAGAAAAAACCTGATGAAGGCCATCATGAAGAAATGGCTGCCGGCAGCTGACGGAATGCTTGGCATGATAGTTGATCATTTACCATCACCTGACGTGGCACAAAAATACAGGACAGAAATTCTGTATGAAGGACCTGAGGATGATGTAGCTGCTATTGGTAATATCTTAGTACACTACTTTCTTGCTCAGTTTTAGTGAACATCCAAACTCAATTTGAATCCAAGCAACCACATAAAATTATTAATATTCATGTACAAATTATCAAATAAGAAACATTACAAAAGACTCAGATATGTGTTATGAACATGAGCAGTTTTCCATATGTTATACAAGGAACAAACCTAAAAAGAAAAGAAAATTAGTACTGAACAATGGAACAAAAGTTGTTGGAAAAAGAGCAATTGCTTCATACAAGCAATCAATTCCCATCCCACAATGCTATTCACAGCCATCAAATTCAGGATTGTACAAGCACGTGTACATGTATTTGTATATTAACAGTTTATGTGTGTAGAAACCATTTTCTATGTTTCCTTCATCCCTTCAGTCAAATGAGAATGTTTTCAAAAAGCTGCAGTTCTAATTGCTTACATTACTTTTCTATTTACTAGACGAAAATTTTGATTTCTCCAAATTGAAAGCATTCAATATACGAGTATATATTAAAAGTGACTAAACTGATGAGATTTGTTCCTGAAAGAGCTGAAAACATTATGGGAAAAGGAGAAAATGCTGGTTACCAGCATTTTCTCACTATGTTTTCAAAAGCATTCAACATTAGGATTCCAGAATCACGGGATTATCAAGGGACATAGGGTATGTGTTTAATACTAAATGATATTTATTCCTGCAGGCATGAAAGAGTGCAGTCCAGATGGTCCACTGATGGTCTACATTTCAAAGATGGTCCCGTCCTCAGATAAAGGAAGATTTTTCGCCGTTGGCCGGATATTTTCGGGAAAAGTGTCATCCGGCATGAAAGTCAGAATAATGGGACCAGACTATGTAGCGGACAGTGAACGAGAAAATGATCTTTATGTGAAGAATATACAGAGGTATGTAATTTTAATCCTAGTCTTTCAAGATCAATCCGGTGTTTGAACAATCCGTTGGAAGAATCCTAATTTGAAAGCATTGTTGGAAAAGGAGAAAATGCAGAAAAATCAGCATTTACTCCTCTTTTCACCATATTTTCCAGCCTTTCAAAATAATTATTGCCATTTCAGCACTTTTCAATTTGTCATCTGCAATTGCTTTCAGGTTGGACAAGTGTGATATTATTCTTTATTTCATGCTTTCCGGTAGGTTATTGAGAAATATCGGTGAAATATTTTTCGATATTTCATGGTTAGATTTTTATATTCTAACTCTTGAATTGAAGGCGGAAACAGTTTTTCCCGCGCACTAGTTACCTAGGTAAAATGGCGTGCCTCATAACCACATGGAAATATGATGTAATTTACCTTACATTTCTCGCGCTTGACGTAATATTGTAATGTGTTGCATGCAGAGGGGGTACGCCACGGGGAGTAACCAAAAAGAACTGTACTGGATTTTGATTAAGTTTCCCCCAGAAAGGGTTAAAAGCATGAAATAAATAGAATATTTGGTTTTTTTCGGTGAAAGATCAAAATTTATTTCATCTCATGAACATCATCAGTAATATTTTCACTCGTGGCTGTGCCACTCGTGAAAATATTACCTATGATGTTCACTCGATGAAATAAATTTCGATCTTTCACCGTAAAAAAAAATATCCTCTATGTAGTCAGATGAAGAATCAAACCTTTACTACATCAACCTGTGTTTTAAAAGCCTTGAGAAAGAAGACTTTATGAGAAAACATTATGGGAAAAGTAGAAAATGTTTTCTACCCTATCAGAGAACTTATGCACATTTGTACCAATTTTAATCTGTTGTCTGCAGATTTGAATTTGGGTTAGTCTGAAATATATCATTTGGAAAAGGATTAATCGATTGCCATACAGACTGTGTTTAGACTGACTACAAACTCTTACAAGCTATGAAAACATGATACATTTTGAGAACAGCATAAGTAATATGTGAATGATTTTGAAATACTGTTGAAAGCAGAAATGGCTTTTTACAAGCCATTTCTTCCTTTTCAAGAATATTTTCAAAAGCTATAGACTACAGGGGCATCAAATGTGTAAAAATGGGTTTGATTGGAACATAGCTTGTTACGGTAACTATTAAACATTGCAGAGTTTTAACCAACCTAAAGAAGGCTTTTGAGAGAATCTGGGAGAAGGGGGAAAATGTGACAAGCAGCCTTTTCTCTTTTTTTCACAGTGTATTCTGCCTTTCCAAAGACAAATTACAGTTTTGAGACACATTTATTTTTTCATCTGCAAAAGCTTTCAAATTCGGGAAGTTAAAATAAGATGGGCTCAAATGTTTGGATTTGTCTTTGAAAGGGTAGACAACAATGTGCCAAAAGGAGAAATGCTTGTTACCAATATTTTCTCCTTTTCCCTTGATGTTTTCCTAAGATTTTGTTTACAGAGTTGATTAAACCAGGATTGTTTGGTAAAGGTTTGATGCTGACGAAATGAGACACAATGTATCCTGAGTTGAAGTTGCTTATCTAGCAATTAGAGATTTTGGATATCATTGTTCTTGATGAAAGCATCACTGTAAAGAAGAAACTGTCTTTTAATTTCAGAGCTGTAATCATGATGGGTGGTAATGTTCTGCCAGTGGATGATGTCCCCTGCGGTAACATTGTGGCCCTTGTTGGAATCGACAAGTACTTACTGAAAACAGGGACCATCACAACCTTTGAGAAAGCCCATAATTTTAGGGTACTCAAGTTTTCTGTGAGCCCAGTTGTCAGGGTAGCTGTTGATGTATTGAATCCAGCTCATCTTCCAAAACTGGTGGAAGGACTGAAAAAATTGGCAAAGTCTGACCCCATGATACAGGTTAGTAAAGATTGACTGAAAAGATTTCTCTATCTGAAAAAAGTATTTTACAGCACCACAGATATCACTTGCATAGATACAGATTTCAAGTGTGATTGTTTAAATCCTGGGGATGAAAGCAAGATACATGAAAGCCATGCTAATTCTTTAGAAAGAGACAAATTCACAATGGAAAGCATTTGTAGGCAACAAATAAAAGGTTATGGAGTTTGTTCGTACAAGAGTAGAAAACATTTTCTCCTTTTCCCACAATGATTTCAAAAGCTGTCTACTTTTAGGTCATTGAAACACGTGATTGCTTAGTAAAGAGTTAACACTGTTAGACTGGATTTTACTTAAACATTTGAACATAACCTATCACAGCACAGATTTGACTTTGGACAACCCTGCAGAAGAAAGCTTTTGAAATCATGGAGGGAAAAGGAGTAATTCAATATTTTTCAAACTTACCAAGAAAAGGTACTCCTTTATTTTCTTTTTGTTTTTGTCTTACAATAGAGGCATAATGGCAAATGTAGAAATGACTTTTTAAGTGATTGTAAGACTCATTAACTTGTAAACAGTACATTGAATGTTTTTATCCAAATTTTTGTTTACAGTGCACCACTGACAATGGTCAAAACATCATTGCTGGAGCAGGAGAACTTCAGCTTGAGATCTGCCTGAATGACCTTGAAATGTATACTGGGGTCCCAATCAAGGTAAGAAACAGTCAAACTTTTTTTCCCAAAAACTTCTTACATTTGTTATTTATTTGGTTTAGGATTTGTAAATCTTTGACCTAGATCGGGAAAAAGGCCTTTTTGCAATATATTCTTGTGTTTGGTGAGCAATGAAACTGTCACGGAAAGAAGCATCCCAATTTTTTCATTTTGAAATGGTTATGTGATTTAACTATTTACCACACAATCCGAAGTTTTAACAACCCTTAGAAAGAAAGCTTTCGAAAACTGTAGGAAAAGGAGAAAATGCTGGTAACCAGCACTATCTCCTTATCCCACAATGTTTTCTATGCTTCCAAAGGCAAATCACATCATTTGAATAAAATTGTATCAGTCGTCTGCAAATGCTTTCAATTTGAAGAAGTCTAAAATTTCTAAAAAGAAAAAGAAAAGACTTTAACAATTAGGAATGTAAGGTACTTGTATATACTTGTAGGTTTTGGTAGTTGCAGTGTAATATTTTCAAAGGCTGTGCTATTCTTTAACTGTTTTGTTAAAACTTGCTGTACAAAACATCTATGGGATAGCATTTACTTCTAAAATCATGTACATGGTATTGTACCTGGATATTACTATATTTCTACTAACTTTTACTCCTTCTCATTTGCAGAAGTCTGATCCAATAGTAAGTTACCAGGAGACTGTATCTGACACTTCCAGCCAAGTCTGTCTTGCCAAGTCTAATAACAAACATTGTAGACTCTTCATGACAGCGGAACCATTGCCAGAGGGATTGGTAGATGACATAGAAAAGGTTATTCTCAAAAATATTGATTTACAGTTTGGACAGCTAGGCTGGGTAGCTTAGTGGTTAGGATATCTGACTCATGACCTGGTGGTTGTGGGTTCGATACCTGGTTGGGGGAAAACTTTCTTTTCGCTTCTCACCTCTGTTGGACGTGAGAAAAGTAGTCAATGGCTTGGAAAGAAAATTGTGTCAGTACTGGTATGAGAAAGCCAGGAAACGCATGCCTATGTGCACTGACCGCTGTGAAATGACCCGAGTTCAAATACAAACAATTACAGTTTGGTTAAACTGTTAACCCTTATATACAGGTCAAGATATAGAATCTATTCAAAATTGCCTTCATACATTTTTCGCATATAAACATGTAGAATTTGTAAAAGTTTTTTTTTTTGTCCTGCAGTGAGGTCTGCAACCTTTATTGCATAGTTGAGCATATTTGATGCCAATTATTGAAGTAAACGTGCAAACTGTTCTAGGAACATAATATGGGTAGATGGATGGGTTAGGGTTTTCCAAGTTTATATGAATAATTTATAGAGAGTTATAGTAACCAGCATTTTCTCCTTTTCCCACATTGTTTTCTACTCTTTCAGAAACATATTTCATCATTTGAGTCTTATTTAATTTTGTCATCTGCAAATGTTTTGAATTTGGACGAGTCTAACATTTGTTGTCAGATGAGGATTGAAATTTATAGACTCCAGCTATGTGGGAAGGTCATTAAATTCTAGAACCATTATTTCATTCAGTCAAATCTGTATTGTTGCATTTATTATAGGAATTGTCTCGTTTAAACATTTCTGAAAAGCTTCTGTGTCATAGCCTCATAGGAGTTAGGGAAGAGCTTGCAACGATTCTAAATTACCTTTGACTTTGTACTGATATCAAAAAAAAGAAAATAAGGGGTTATGATCCTTTACCCCACAATCTTGAGTTTTAAAGACCGCAAGGAAAAGTACATCTGAAAACATTGTGGGAAGAGAAGAAAATGCTGGTGACCAGCATTTTCTCCTTTTCTCACAATGTTTTCTACCCATTACAATGGAAATTTTCCCAATTTTTGCAACATTAGTTCACCGTCTGAAACTGCTTTCAATTTGGACCAGTCTAAAATTTTGTCGTTTGGTAAAGACTTAATGTATGATGCTAAATCATTGATAGTCCATGCTTTCTGATAGTTGTTGACAATTCTTTTCTACAGTGCATAGTCCACAGCAACCAAGATGTGAAGGAAAGAGGACGCTATCTGGTTGAAAAGTATGGATTTGATGCAACAGAGTCGAGAAAAATCTGGTGTTTTGGTCCCAACAGATCAGGCTGCAATATACTCGTGGACACAACTAAGTCCGTACAATACCTGCAAGAAATCAAGGATACGGTCATAGCAGGCTTTCAGTGGGCAACACAAGAGGTATGTAATTCTTAGACTGTTTACTTGCTTGTACATAACAACACTCAAGGCCTCTTAATGTTGAAAGTTTGTATGTGAGAAAGACTTGCTGTACAAGGAAAGTTGTATTATAGAACTTAAATTTATTCTTCTCAATCCTATCAATGATTTCTCTATACATGGATAGTACTGACTGAAGGAGTGTCTGAATAGGACTGATTAGTCTATAATTTAAGTGATAATTACTATAACATTGAAAATAATGATAATGATAAAAATCACATTATTGGAATCTGGTTTTGATTGTCTGTTTTGATAGGCAATGAACCACTTGCCGGATGAAAGAATTTTGGACTCGTCCATCTATATTGAAAGCATAAGCAGACAAAAAATATTATTATACTGCAAAGAAATTTCTCGTGATCTGATTGGATAATATGCCCCGAACATATATATCATGTACACTGGCAAAACCCACGTAAAAGCAGTTTCCCTTTCGGGAGCCCCGTATACATGACTACACTATCAACACAACATCCAAAATGGCGGCGTCGATCAAGATTAACATCAAGATTATGCGCCAAGCTGCACGTTTTAGCACGTATTACCAAGGTTTCAGTGACGTCAATTCCCAGTGACGTCAGTTTTCATTGAATTGGGGCACTCAAAAGGGAAATTCTACTTCGTCAGCGAACTCAATTTTTTAAACCAAAAAAAACAGGTAAAGTTTGCTTAACAAACGTTGGAATGGTAAAACTTTGCAGTATAATAAATTCGTTGTACGGTCAGGTGGAGGGGACTTGGAAACTTGTTCACGGCTGTGGTGAATCATGTCGCCACCTCGCCTTCGGTTCGGCTCGGGGCAACATGATTCACCACAGCCATGAACAAGTTTCCAAGTCCCCTGCCACCTGACCGTACAACTAATAAAGTCTGACACAAAGTTTGAAACCATGGAATTTTTCTATGAAAGCGTACAAATATGTGCGGGAAAAGTAGAAAATGCTGATTATGGACATTTTATCCCTTTTTCACTGTGTTTTCAAAAGGCTTCTAACTCTGGGTCATTAAAACACCGTATTGTATAACAAAGGGTTAACCATTTGAGTTTAGATTGATTATTTGACAAACGAAAGTAGAAAATGATGTAGAACATGTTTAACGAAACATTTACTGATCAACAACTCAAACTGTTATTTCATTACAGGGTGTATTGTGTGAGGATAACCTTAGAGGAGTCCGTTTCAACCTTGTTGATGCCCACATACACAGTGACAAGGCACATCGCGGTGGAGCCCAAATCATACCAGCGACTCGTAGAGCAATGTTTGCCGCCATGCTTACAGCCAAGCCACGATTGATGGAACCGGTTTACAAAGTAGAGGTCCAATGTGTCCAGGATTGTTTGGGCCAGGTCTTCAATGTTATCTCGAAGAAAAGGGGTGAAATAGTGGAGAGAGTACAACAGGTCGGCTCCCCGCTCTGTAATGTGAAAGCCTATTTGCCTGTCAACGAGTCTTTTGGATTTAATAGTGAACTGAGAGAGGAAACCAGCGGCCAAGCCTTCCCACAATGCTTCTTCGATCATTGGCAACCTTTGCCAGGCGACCCACTGGACAAAGCATCGAGAGCTGGGGCTCTGGTGGCTGACATTCGTAAGAGGAAAAATTTGAATGTTGAGATTCCAGCACTTGACAACTTTTTGGACAAATTAAATCAATAGATGCAAGTTTGTGTCACGGTGACTTTAAGACAAAAGCTTATGTTTTATTTTCCAACAAAGTTAGACAAATACAACAAAAGCAAATGGCTCTAAACAAACGCAAACAGTTTGAAATTCACCATACCACCTGTTCTTTCCGTACATTTTGCCTTCTTTTACTGCAAGCTTGCCTGTATAAAAATACTATTTATGCCGTCTGTTTGGATTGCAGAACCGCTGAGTGGCATTGATTTAAATTTAATATGCAAGCAACACATGGTATTTGTTGACTAAGAATATGCAATAAGCTTTTACTGAAAAGGAAAAAAAAAATGTAGATCTATATATAGATGGAATTAAAAGCAGTAGGCCTTGGTTTTTTTTTGTAACTCAATGAACCCTGAAATAAATTTGCACCGAACGAGTTTGAAAACATTTCTATGAACTAGGCATAATGAAGACAACGTTAAATGACGTGTCATTAAAATATAAACGATTTGTCCTGTTACGTGACAAAGGTGTCTAAAGTGATCTGCTGAAAGAAGGAAAATGTTTTGAAACTACGGAGATACAGAGAAAGGTTAATCTATAAAAAATTGTGGTATAGATCCCAGATGTAATTTATTGTTTGTTAAGTTTGTCGATCTTTATTAAAGAAAATGAACTAAGTAATAGTTTTTGTTTTCTCAATAAATATTAAATTTCTCAGTATCGCCCATTCCTTCCTGTTAGACCTTACTCCATATGTCAGGAGCGGCGAGTGCACCTATCCGCTGGCAACAAACACTGTGTATATTTTGGCCAAGTTTATCTGGGGAAAAGATATCGCATATAAATCGTTAAAAACAATTTCTTATTTTTTTACTCTTTACCAATTGACAACATGACTGTTGAACTTGCCCAGATCCAAAGTACTTGCAGACGAAAAATTATACATGTATGTGGCTCAAATGGTGGGATTTATCTGCGAAAGAGTAGAAAACGATTTGGGAAAATGAGAAAATGCTGCATGCTGCGTATCAGCATTTTCTCTTTTTCCCGAATTGTTTTCAAACACCTCCGTTGCCAGGGATTGTGTGGTTAACGGCTGACAATATTCTCAATAGACGCA
Source organism: Hippopus hippopus (assembly GCA_946811185.2). Classification (NCBI taxonomy): domain Eukaryota; kingdom Metazoa; phylum Mollusca; class Bivalvia; order Cardiida; family Cardiidae; genus Hippopus; species Hippopus hippopus. The sequence goes on from OX328096.1 coordinate 54,627,288, forward strand.
ATTTCGTGAGCGGATGGTGATATGTCTAGAATCACCTCCGAAAATTGCCTACAATCTAAAAGGATCTACTGATTGGTTCTTCCTGGATATGAACAAATTAAAAATTTTTAAAGTTTAGGGCAATGAAAACTTTTAATAGTGGTACAGAACAATGTTACACCACACGGAACGTGCAGTCTAATAGTGCGTCATACCATAGGCCCCTGAAACTCCATTCGTCTATTAAGGGATAACGAAATTTTCATTTCATTATCGGACACCGTTACTATAAATAACACATTGGCGATTCCCTCTTTATCGTATATACGATATAGAGGGAGCCGCCAATGTGCTATTTATAAAAACGATGTTAATGAAAATTATAGTATATTCCGTGATATACAGGCGATGCACCAATGTACTTTAAGTGTTCGATGATCGACCAAGGAAAATTTTAGTGTTCCATGATAGACCAGTAGAGCTTCAAAGGCCTGTGGTCTGACGCACAGTCTCAAAAATTAACAAAACCTCCTTCCCTCTATCTAAACTTGATGCAATCAAGATGTCCAACTGAATGATCTACCGAATACAACCCAAGTCATCATTTGTATCTTTTCACATATTCCTGAACAGGGACTGTAAGGGTCGTAACTGTTACTATATTCTGCTGTTATTTACACAGGATCTCGTTCATATCTTTTCTAACCGCCTTGAAATAAAATTTCAACACTACGGTGAACCAAATTCGTTTAGTATGGTTATTCACCGTGGTGCTAAAATATGCATTTTCTGATGTAGTGGGGCAGCTTAGCCATAAAATCGTTCACTTTGTGATACAAGCACCAAATTTGGCACAGTTAAAGTCTAGTATCTAAATTTTATGAAAAGTACATTATCCACCTGAAAATCCAAGATGGCCGCCATTTTTCAAGATGGCCGCCAGTCTTAGCCATAACCGTCTTATTGTATATCAAAAAAGGTAATTTTTGGTTTATTTTTCTGTAGGACCTGATTGTATTCATGATTTAAACATAATTATGAATGTTTTGTGAAAGTAGATCCCCATAATGTCTACAGCATTCCATGTTGGTGTTCAAGATGGCAGCCATTATATTAGACCGTGAGCCAGCAGGTTGTTTTTCCTTGATCAGTTGATCAGCAATTAACAGTTTTTTGATAGCTTTAGTCCCTTAGTAAGTTCTAAATGATCTTAAATAGTGCACTAAGCTTATATCAAAATATTCCTTTACTCTTGTTACAAAGGACAAGAGTGTTAAGCGCAAATCAAAGCACTGAAAGCACTGAATTTTTACGGTTTAAGCTTCTAAAATGTCAAATTATGAGAAACTATGGGGATATTTTTCAAATAAAACACATTGTCTTGATGAAAGATGCTTTATGGGCATCATAGTACCAACTCACATGGTGTTTTTCAGATTTATAATTCACGATTTTGCCATATCCATGAATAAAACGGAAGTGCTAATAACAAAAGTTCATCAAATATACTGTCCAATGTTTTTTATAAAATGTTGAGAATTCAACTGTTATCTGGTTCATCTCTTATTTTGGGTTGAAAACGAGCGAGGATTTATTGGTATGCATATTTTTATCATTCTATTATATTTCTTACAGTAAGATGAAACTTCTAGTGTAAATCAAAGCACTGAAGTTACCGATACATTATTTAGCATTAAGCTCTCGCATCAAAAAAAAAGGGGGGGGGGGACAATATCATTTAGAAATACATTTTTCTTGATCTTATTTATTAAGAAGACATTGCATATCTTAGCTACAGTGCCTTCTCTTGTTAACATCATTTCAGTTCTATCAGTCAATGAAATCAAAGTACTAAATATTAAACTTGCCATGACGAAGTACAATGGTATGACCTGCAGCCATATCTACCTTTTTAACTAAATGCGCAATGCATATACATGACAATAAAAACCCGAAGTCAGAATATTCTATTGTACCTAGTTAATCTTTAGATAAGGTCCAAATTTTAAATACATTAAGTGTGGTAATCAGGTGATTTGCTAGCTATGTAGGCCTTATGTTACCAAGATGGGTTGAATTCCCCTTTTGCATTTGATAATATAAAGTGGCAGCTGTACCTGCTATAGCACATTTGCTGGTCAGTATTCAGTTTCAGAGGACCCAGTATTTTAGGGAATGAGAGCTCATATTTGCTTGGTTAAATCATCATCGTCATTCTCATGCATGCCAGGCATATTTGTAACTACTTGGTTCTGTTATTGAAACTGAGGTTGTTGTTTTTCCATTGTTGCTTATTTAGAAGAATGTCAGGTTAACTGTTTGGCGTCATGACACTAAGAAGCATCATCGCACGATTATGGACCAAGGCTGAGGGGCCGAGTATACATGTAAATGTTGGAGATGAGACGTTTTTGGTTTGTCATATTTCGTATAAACTGCTCAAGTCTAAAAGTATGCAATGACGAACCCTTGCTTTTTTTCCCATTCTTTTATCCATTTTTATCCTATTTTTCCCTTTTATGTTGGCCTGAAAATGAAGGGTATTTTGAGTGTTACAATGTACTTTTCATTTTTTGGTCACTATTATGATTTTTGTTATATAATTATTATCTTTCAAATGGCAATCCTTTTACTAACAACATATATATCGTAACTTCTTGTTTTATGCTTGCACAGATTCAAGGCTATGTATACTCTTAGTCATTGCCTGGCCGGGTAGTTCAGTGTTTGTCATATCTAACACGTGACCTGGTGGTTGAGGGTTCGATACCCGGTTGAGGCAAACTTTATTTCTGTCGAATTTTTTGCCTCTCACCTCTGGTGCATGTGAGAAAAGTAGCTAGTGGCTTGGAAAGAAAGTTGTGTCAATACTGGTATGAGAAAGCCAGGAAACACATGTGTGTAGGTGCAATGATCATGGTGATATGACCAAAACTTTTAAAATGACACTAAAGTCCAAAACAAATAAACAAACAAGCAAACACACAAATCGTTTACTCATTTACATTGCATTTTAGTGATTTACCATCAGTGTAAATACAAAACTTGCTTTACGGATTTTTTTGTTTGATGTTGTACACATTCAACAGAGACAAATTTCTTATTGATGTTTGAGCTGGCCAGTCATTATTTATGTGATTAATAGATATGCTATGACTCTTTTTATTTCTACTATAAGTAAAGGCCTGTGCATGCTTTTTTTTTTTCTCTCTCTCTCTCTCTCTTCCTCCCTCTCTCCCTCAATCACACACGCATATGAATGTACCTGTCATAATTCAAATTGAAAATGCATTTTGCAATACATCTTGTGTGAAGCTCCTAATTTGATAATAGCATAACTGTATTATTGTGCATGAACAGATGAGCATTTGTTTTGCATTTGGTATCAACATCATGGGCTTATTGTTATTTCCTAGATATTGGTTCCCATATTACAAATAATATATTGCAATTTATTGTACTGCTCCATATGAGTGAATAATTGCCCAACTATAGGAAGAAATGATAGTGATCTCATGGTGTATAGTTCCTTCTTTTATAGCATGATTTTTCGTTCACAAACTATATGCTTTGAAAGGAAGTCTCTGTAGTTCGACAAAAGTAAATCAGGTTTTGCAAAACACTACTTTGGAATCATTATGGGAATAATAAACCCAGGCTATTTCAAGAATGGATTTATGTCAACCCCTTTTGTGTACATCTTGATACTTTTCATTTGGAGTGAAATCATTACATTATGAACAGAAAGTAAACTTCATTTAATTTTTAAGATATTTCCGGGGTAATTCCTCATGTCATAGACTTGTAACACATGTATGTGATATATAAATAAAAAAAAACCTTTGTGATTCATAGGAGTGAAAGTGAGAATTAATAGACCTTATAAATCTGAAATGGTCTGTTATAAGCATCACTGTTATAACTTCAATAAAAAACAACTTCAAATTAGCCTCGGACTCTATGAAGGGCCACATTTATAAAAAAAAAAATCTAAACAACTTTATTCAGTGGGTTATCACATTACCAATCTATGCAGTAATTTACTTACTGTTGACCACTGAAGTATTTAATACAATCTTGACTGCAATGAATTCTTATGCATTGACAGCAAAAACATTTTATATTAATTTCTGCAGAGTATTTCAAACAAAAAAGTCTAACTTTGTCACTGTTAGTACACTGATTTGCAAGGCTAAAGCAGCTTATTTGTTGGCATAAGATCTATTCTGAATCACTAACATCATAAAAGATGATGTTATATACAGCGGATACGTTTTTGAGTACCAGCCATTTTAGGCTCACAAACATGACCAAGTACAGTTCTTTCAGTACTTTGATTCAGATAAAATTGTGTCTGTTGTTGTAAAACACTTGTAATTATAGATATGAGTGTATTAAGCCATTCAAAATTATGTTTAAATCACGAAAACAACCAGGGCCTGCAGAAAAATAAACCTAAAATGACTTTAATAATATAAAATAAGGGCTATGACTGGCGGCCATCTTGAAAACTGGCGGCCATCTTGGATTTTCGGGTGGATAACGTACTTTTCATTTTGAAACATTCAGATAATAGACTTTGACTTCGCCAAATTTGGTGCTTGTATCACAAAGTGAACGATTTCCATGAAATTTGGACTTAAGCTGCCCCACTAATGGGTTGACTCGGAAATTTGTCCGCCTTCGAGTTTCGACATAATTTACTGTAGTAATATTTATCCGATTCTTCCGTTCCTGTGTATCAGATTGAAGACAAAAAGTTAACGTTATTCATCCAGTAATATTTATCCAATTCTTCCGTTCCTGTGTATCAGATTGAAGACAAAAAGTTAACGTTATTCATCCAAGTTTTCAAAGATACGAAAAATACTGACAAACGACTTGGGGTCGTGTTCGACAAGTGATACAGCTGGACGCCTCTATACATTGTATAATAAGGGTTAAGGTGGAAGCAGAATGTATTTGAGAAAGAGAGGGGGATGCATTTTTCCTCTCGGCTTTTTTGCACTCAAAATGCAACCCACAAATAAACTTAAGATCTACTAGTCATGCATGAACTAATGTACATTACAGACCGACGAACAGAAATATTCAGACTGGGCATACAATCTATGATCAATATTTCTTTCATATAACGTTACACCCTATATTACGGATCAACCATCTTGGCCTTGCTATACTCCTTCCCGGTGGAACATTTGGATTAGCCACAGTTTGATATAACGATGAAAAAAACAATACAGTTGAAGGTAATTTATAACAAGGAGACAGATGCTGACAAGAAGATAGACGAAAGAACATTGCAAGAAATCGAAAAATCACCCATTTTATTCCTTTACCAAGCAATTCTGTGTTTTAAAAATAACTCTGTACCAAGCAGCAAAATTTTATAAGGCTTGTTCAAATTCAAAGCAATGGCAAACGACAAATTAAGAATGGCCCATGCTATCAGATTTGTCTTTAACCCTTTCGGCGCCATAGGCGAAAACAGGGACTTTTGTGGGCGACATAGATCAAGATCAGACTGCACAGAATGTGCAGTCTGATCTTGGATCTATTCGTCCGCTTGTTTGGTCAAGTCTATAAGACAAAAATCCTTCTGAGTCTCAGTGGATTCTATTTTCAAGCATTAAGAAAAGATCAAGTTTTTATATTTGGCGCTGAAAGATTGAATGAGTAGAAAACAGTGAGGAAAAATGAGAAGATACTAGTTACCAGCATTTTGTTTTTTTTCCAAAGTATTTTCGAAAGACTTCTTTCTCAGGATCGTTGCAACTCGAGATTGTTCAGTAAAGGCCAAAAACCACGAGGAAAAAGACTTGTGTGAAGATTATGTAAAACGGAGAAACTGCTGGTAAATGGCTTGCAACGCGCGAAAAGGGGCATTCGGACATTTGTGTAAAGTGTCGTCTCGGATCAGCCTGTGCAGTCCGCGCAGGCTAACCCGAAACGACAGTACACTTTCCGTTTTTATGTAATTTTCTGTTTTGCGCAAGTCTACTGAAGAACAAAATCTAATGTAGACGTAAAGTGCCGTCTCGGATTAGCCTGCGCGGACTGCGCAGGCTGATCCGAGACGGCATTAAACGCAAATGTCCGAATGCCCCTTTTCGCCATCCTCGGAACCCAGGTTTAAGCATTACGTTACTATCAATGAATCGAAACTGGGTCAACGAGGATGCTTTTCGCGTGTTGCAAGCCAAATAGAAGTTCTATTTCTCCTGTAAATCCGCAACGTTTTTACTCTTTTAAAGACAACTCCCGGTTTTTGAGCCACATTTACTTAGACGTTTGCAAATGCTTTAAATTTGGACGAATCTATGATTTTGCCCAAAAAAACTCTGGAAATCATTCTTTTGTTTGGTTGGTGCTGTTCGTTGTTTCCAACATTACATTTTAGTAGATCTAATATTGCGTCGGCAAGTGCAAGATCGATGCCTACTGTAATTTGAACAGGTCTATTTTTTTTACAGTGCTTCTCATTTATAGTCTAGTCTTTCGGGAACCAGCGACTGGCTGCATCCCCAAATAAACATCGACGAAAGAATATTCACTGGTTGAAAGAGAAATAAATCACGGCCGCATCTACAGACTATCTTCAGTTGTCAGAAAGAAATTGGTCAAGGTGGGAGGTCGAATCTTCTAAAGATTCCCTTGGTTGAATTCCTGTTTGTCATCGACTGAGCTACCGAGCTCGATTCCGGGGATCGTAGACTATTTACCAAGTAATCTAAATACAACTGAGCCATGCTCTGTGAATAGGGGGTCTAATGCATCTGCAAAATATATCGACTCATTTTAGCCTGTGCAGTCGGCGCAGGCTGAGATGAGTCGAAACATTTTGCTCTTTGTAATTTTTTTGTATGTCCAAGGGAATTCTATCTCATGATTCACTCTGTTGTAAGACAAAATCTGCTTTATGGATTTAGAAACTATGTTATACGTGTATCACAGAGACATGCATTAAGTTCATTTTCGCCAGAGCTTGGTTTATCTTTAGAAGTAGGTCGCCTGCGAAATCTCTCTGAGAGTCATATTTCTTAGATTTATTCATTTGTTTATTCCTTTGACAAGCTCAAAAAAACTTTCGGATATAGGCCTACTCACTGAATTTTATGGATAGATGAGACGATAACTTTTTTAATATACCAAATTCCAAGTGTAACAATCTATGGTGGCATATTTTTGCCGCGAGATACTAGATACCTATTGCGACAATTTAAGAGAACTATAGTGATAAAACAAAGTTTCCTGGAAATATTATATAGATAATAATACGTATGGTCGCATATTTCTGCCGCGAGATAAGAGATAGCTAAATTGCGGTAATTTAAGAGAACAGTCGTGATAAAACAAAGTTTCTTGGAAATATCTAGATAATAAAATTTTTCACGATAAAAATGTCGCGATAATTCTAACTATTATCATGATTTCTTTTTTTGCTGTCAACTGACATTCACTGTATCTATAATTAGATACAACCTTATGAATTCGCCCTTTCCCTGAATTGTTTTAAAGTTGTTCGTCGGAGGCATTTCGAGTCGTCTTTGTGATTTTACAGACTTCTGTTCATTCCGAGTCTTGTCAAAATTTACCAATTAAGCTACAATTGTTAATAATTCGAATTTTTACTTACTGCAATCTTTTGAAGCCAAAAACTACTGAGTTCATCCAAATGGTGAATTGTCTATTTATAGATATCAGGAAACGGATAGAACTATCACGATAATTTTATCTCGAATGTCAGCTTCGTGCACGATTGAGAAATTTCGCGTTAAAATATTTACTGATCATTGAAAAACTTTCTAGATAACAAAGTTATGGTGGCATATTTCTGCCGCGAGATACGAGATAGCTATTGCGATAATTAAAAAGAGCTATCGTGATAAAACAAAGTTTCCTGGAAATATTATTTAGATAATAAACATTTTCAGGATAAAAATATCGCGATAATTCTAACTGTTAGATATCATGATTTCTTTTTTTTTTTTGCTTTCGTATGGTGGCATATTTCTGCCGCGAGATACGAGATAGCTATTGCGATGATTTAAGAGAACTATAGTGATAAAACAAAGTTTCCTGGAAATATTATCTAGAAAATAAAAATTTTCAAGATAAAAATATTGCGATAATTATAACTGTTATCATGATTTTTTTGTCTTTTCGTGCCCATAACTGACGTTCATGGTATCTATAATTAGATTCGGTTTCGGAACATCGTCTACCACCTTATGAATTCTCCTGTTCCCTGAATGGTTTTAAGAGTTGTTCGTAGGAGGCATTTCGAGTCGTCTTTGTGATTTTACAGACTTCTGTTCATTTCGAGTCTTGTCAAAATTCATCAATTAAGCTACAGTTGTTAATGATTCGAATTTTTACTTACTGCAATCTTTTGAAGTCAAAAACTACCGAGTTCATCCAAATGATAAATTTTCTATTCATAGATATCAAGAAACAGATAAAACTATCACGATAATTTTATCTCGAATGTCAGCTTCGTGCACGACTGAGAAATTTTGCGTTAAGATATTAAATTTATCGTGTTTTATTTTTCATGGAACTTTTCACTATCTCGATAAAATTTCCAGGAAACTTTAGTTTATTGCGATAGTTTTGTAAAATCATCATGATAGCTATCTCGTATCTCGTGGCAGAAATATGCCGCCATACTTTCGTGCCCACAACTGACATTCATGGTATCTATAATTAGATACGGTTTCGGAACATCTTCGTCTACAACCTTATGAATTCTCCTTTTCCCTGAATGATTTTAAAGTTGTTCGTAGGAGGCATTTCCTGTCGTCTTTGTGATTTGAGAGATTTCTGTTCATTTCGGGTCTTGTCAAAATTTACCAATTAAGCTACAACTGTTAATTATTCGAATTTTTACTTACTGCAATCTTGTGAAGTCAAAAACTACCGAGCTCATCCAAATGGTGAATTTTCTATTTATAGATATCGAGAAACGGATAGAACTATCACGATAACTTTATCTTGCATGTCAGCTTCGTGCACGATTGAGAAATTTTGAGTTAAAATATTAAGTTTATCGTGATATTTTTTTCAGGAAACTTTTCGCTATCTCGATAAAATTTCCAGGAAACTTTAATTTATCGCGATAGGTTTCTAAAATTTATGGTGGCATATTTCTGCCGCGAGATACAAGATAGAACTTTATTGCGATAATTTAGGAGAACTATCGTGATAAAACAAAGTTTCCTGGAAATATTATCTAGATAAAAAGTTTCACGATAAAAATATCGCGATAATTCTAACCGTTATCATGATTTTTTTTTCTTGCCCATAACTGACAGTCACGGTATCTATAATCAGATACGGTTTCGGAACATCTTCGTCTACAACCTTATGAATTCTCCTTTTCCCTGAATGGTTTTAAAGGTGGGTATTTAGATTTTTAACATCTCACCAAATTAAAAAATATTTATATCACTGAAATTTATATGAAAAAAACAATACAAATCATCAATAATTAAGAATCATAAAATTACGAAAAAAAAAATGTTTTTGATGGTATTCCCTTAAAAGGCTACGTAGCCTCTTAAGGTATTTTTAGATTTTGCGCCAGAAATCAAAAAAGCATTGTGGGAATGTCAAGTGACTGGCACGTGACTAATGACGCTTAAGTTCCATAACATAACAAACATGTAATTATTTTCCATAATGTCTTCTTCGGACACTATGTTTGAAGCTTTGTCTGTGTATTTCCGGTACGTAAATGAGCGAGTTGCTCTTGTAAAAATAGAACGTGTTTCCCGTCGGTGTCGACCTGGGCCGTAGTAAATCTCTAATTTTTCTTGTTGTCGGATGGTTTTCGACTACTGGGGTTTTATGAATGAAAATTAAAAGGCTTTGGGAGTATAAGGATGATTTTTTTTGTATTTTTGTAAAATTTTCATCCCAAAAACTGAAGGGCCACCTTTAAAGTGTTCGTAGGAGGCATTTCGAGTCGTCTTTGTGATTTTACAGACTTTTGTTCATTTGAGTCTTGTCAAAATATACCAATTAATCTACAATTGTTAATGATTCGAATTTTTACTTACTGCAATCTTGTGAAGTCAAAAACCACCCAGTTCATGCAAATGATAAATTTTCTATTTATAGATATCGAGGAACAGGTAGAACTATCACGATAATTGGAAGCCGCTAGAAAGCGGCTTCCAGTAGGAATGTACCTGAACTATTTACCATGTAGATGATCAGTAATTATTCAATTGGTTATTATTTTTGGAAATTTTCTATAAATATCGTGTTAGTGTTACAAAATTACTCCACATGGCTCTTTCTTAAATATTCAATTAGACCCAGACCTACATGAACATCAAGTCTGGTTTTCTTGCAGTATAAGTTCATTCCCAAATAACAACGAAAATACAGAAAACTAAACTTCCTTTTATTGGCTAGTCCCCCGAACTTTTCCACCTTAAAGGATTCCTTCCTTGTTCCCAAACGCAATTGTAATGCTTTCCGTCTGTCACAGGCTTTCCCACCTCTAAACGGTTTTCGCATTTGTCTACTTTTTTACAAGACAAAATACGTGATGATAATTATGAGGTTGAGAGCATCTTAGAATATGATAATCGGAAACAGTTTTATGTACAAGTGTTTCGTCCAGTTTTAATCTGTACAGATAATAGGGCGGTTAACCTTTGATCAAGTTATAGACTGGTTACCTCCCTACATAGTTTAATCGTACTACAAAGAGCAGTCTACTTCAGCTATTTATAGAAAGCTTGTGAAAAGATAACCCTTTTTTCTTCCCTTCGTCGACACTTTAGCCGAATGGAATTTTGTTACATGGACGATCTACCTTATGAGCCCTTTAAAATTTAGCATTTAATGTATTGTGTGTCGAAGCTGTTACGATCAGACTGTAAGTTCTGTACAGTATGGTCCTGATCTACTCTACCCGTGAAAAATGTATGGATCGTGATGTAAGTTGTCCACAAAAATTACCAAAGTGGTGCATAGTGCTCAGGGTTGAAACTGTTCGAAAATGACAGAAATAGATCAAGATCAGACAGCACATAGTCTGTGTAATATTTTTTAATATTTTATAAGATATTGTAAACGTAAAAACTTCTTGTTTCTTTTTCCTTACGCAGTATATTAATTTCATTCGGTGTAGTTGAAAGGATAAAGTTATTATTGAACCTATCACTGTGCATATACAACTTTTTTTTTTTACGTCGCTGCTGGTCAAGGGTTTGAATGGCTCTTGAAGTTTACATTAGAAGTTTTATAGGTTTGTACAAGGCCTATGCAGAAAATGGTTCAAACTAATTTTTATTAAACGGTTTACGAGTATATATAGTAATAGTTACTATGTTGTTGTTGAATAGATTCAGATCCTTAAAGACTTAAAAAAAAAAGGTTTTTTTTAGTGGTTCGCGCCAACTGTGAAGGCTATGATCAGAAGAGTTTTGGAGATACTATGCAAAAGTCTCTGATTCTTGAGTAGAAATGTAAACATTCACTTTGTTACAAGCAGGCTAAGATACTTTTTAACAAGCAAAACGAAAATATTTTAGAAGAAAGTTGTTTAATATTTTTTTCTTTTTGTAGAAAATGAAACACAAAGAAAATATCACCAAAAAAAATGTAAATACATGTAGATCTACGTGAATAACGATCTAAATATCACTTTGAATAATTACTAACTTACATGATTCCGCAGTGTCGCCTTTTATCCCCCGACAGAAGTTTGCTTTTTAAAATCATTTGATAATGAAAAATGTTGTACTTGAATGCGCAATTCTCCATTTTCAAGCTTTGAGTAGAAATTTGAAAATTCCCATGCTTTTACATGTTTTCTCACATACGCATTATTACTTTAAATGATAATGATGATTATGATGATAATAATGGTACAAGATGATTTAAGATTCCTCTCTTAAAGTCTCAGTAGCGTCCAAATGTAAAAAGGCCTGTTTATAAAATAAAAGTGAATTTCATTTTTACCATGTGAAAATATGGCGATTTTCATGACTTTAACGATATGTAAAGGTGCAGTTCGTTTAAGTTCCAGTCAATGGCAGAAAAATGAATTTTGAAACTAGAACAGATCCTACCATGCCGCATTATCTGTTTGTTTACATCGATGATCACCGACGATTAGCCGACTTTTCGTTGTAATTCTCCACAGTGACGTAATAGTGACGTAAACACCAAGTGATAATTCAGTGCGTCGAAACAAAACTTTTATTCACTTGATCGTTTTGTCCGCATTCTAGGCTTGGAAAACCAAGTTTATCGACATTGTAAACAGAAAACACGACACAGGCTGATCGTCGCTTATTTGTTTATCATCAATACAGGAAGAGTTTACTACATCGAAATAAGAAAACAGGTTCAGAATGAGCAATCTTACTCTCCGATTTGAAGTGTAAACAGTAGTCCTGTCTACTACGTCATAGCACTAATATGGTGGCATATTTCTGCCGCGAGATACGAGATAGCTATCATGATAATTTTAGAAAACTATCGTGATAAAACAAAGTTTCCTGGAAATATTATCTAGATAATAAAAATTTTCACGATAAAAATATCGCGATAATTCTACCTGTTATCGTGTTTTTTTTTTCGCTTTAGTGCCCACAACTGACATTCACGGTATCTATAATTAGATACGGTTTCGGAACATCTTCGTCTACAACCTTATGAATTCTCCTTTTCCCTGAATGTTTTAAAGTGTTCGTAGGAGGCATTTCGAGTCGTCTTTGTGATTTTACAGGTTTCTGTTCATTTCGAGTCTTGTCAAAATTTACCAATTAAGCTAGCATTTTCATTTATTCGAACTTTTACTTACTGCAATCTTGTGAAGTCAAAAACTACCGAGTTCATCCAAATGATAAATTTTCTATCTATAGATATCGAGAAACAGGTAGAACTATCACAATAATTTTATCTTGCATGTCAGCTTCGTGCACGATTGAGAAATTTTGAGTTAAAATATTAAGTTTATCGTGATATTTTTTTCAGGAAACTTTTCACTATCTCGATAAAATTTCCAGGAAACTTTAATTTATCGCGATAGTTTTGTAAAATTATCATGATAGCTATCTCGTATCTCGCGGCAGAAATATGCCACCATACACTAATGAGATGCAATGTTATCACGTGACGTTCTCGAAGATCTAGTTCGAATATACACGAACGATAACGAAGGTTGTCTCGATCAATGTCGTCCCTGAAATCGACGGACTTCTCCATGCATTTTCGCACACGTATATCATGGCAACCAGTGCAGTAACTGACACGTTCGGGTTTTCTCTGATCCTATATATGTGTGTTGTGATTGGTAATCCGCTATATTTTCGAGTTATAAACGGTGAAAATTACCTATTCTTTGGCTTTACTCCTGCCTTTTCTCCTGCATTTTAGTATCATTTGTCATGATCTTCCGTTTGTGGGCGGAAAAACAGATAAAAAAATGTCATCACATTTTTTCTAGAAAGTCAATATTTCTGAAATTGTCCACCAAAAGATTACGGCTTCTATGATGCCATGCATCATAAATTTGTCTTGTTTTATCTTGCATGCAGGGATCCTATATAGGATCCCTGTTGCATGTCAGCTTCGTGCACGATTGAGAAATTTTGCGCTAAAATATTAAGTTTTTCGTGATTTTTTGTTTCAGGAAACTTTTCACTATCTCGATAAAATTTCCAGGAAACTTTAATTTATCGCGATAGTTTTGTAAATTTATCATGATATCTATCTCGTATCTCGTGGCAGAAAATGCCACCATAAAAAATATCATGATAGATATTTCGTATCTCCGTGGCAGAAACATGCCACCATAACAATCAGACTCAAAGTCTCGACCAATCAGCATTCGGCATACCTCGGGTGATGGGAGCCATTAGATGTAGGTACGGAATCGGCCGAGTTGTGACGAGTGGACCAATCAGCTCACTCGTCACAACTCGGCCGATTCCGTACCTACATCTGACATAAACAACCTCGATGAAGTTATTCACATATGTTTATCTGTCGGTGAAAACTTTAATCGGAATTGATAAATAATGAATGTACGAACTGTTTGCTAACTCAACTGAAACATAGTTAGAAAGATTTCTATAGAAAATTGAAACTCAAGTTTTCTTTTTTTAAGAGGAGCCTTACAATTTTCAGAACGGTAAACCGGCGTATTTCCGGGTATGTATCGATCTGATGCATATTAATCCACCAGATACAGCCGAGGGATATGATGGCTCCCATCACCCGAGGTATACCGAATGCCAATCAGCTGTCTAATTTCCAAAGCCATAGTTTTTCTTACAAGTTTTGTGAATATTATATAACGCCGGTCGTCTGCAAAATCCTTCTTCGGACCATTTTCTTTTGACTTTTTGTTTAAAATTTCAACAGTTTGGAACATATGATTTGCCTATCTACTGCTCCTTTTCAACTAACATTTAGACCATCTTACTTTGATCGTCAAGTCTAAGTAACTGCCATACGTACATGTAGATCTAGACCCACAAGAAATGGTAAACAACTGACGTTCATTTTTGCACATTTATAAGACAGAATCATGAGTGGACCTCGACAAAAACAGCCTAAATATGGTGAATATATTATCTATTTCATTTCAGTCTTCTTTAACGAAAACATGTCAGATATTTAACTAGATATAGATCAAGATCTACTTCGTGAATGTTCTTTTTTTTTTATCACTTGGCAAGACTTGGTATCCGCGTGTCCAGCAAGGGTCTTGCAATCGTGTGCCGTCATTTAGATCGATTGCGTCCGCTCGTATAGGCTTCTATTGGTATTCCTAAAAATCTGATATAAAATGTAAAAATGTTGCCAATGAAATTAAGGTAATATCTATTTCAGATTATGCAGTATTGGACACACCACATGGGTTGGACAGTAGTGAAGGAGAGCAATCAGGATATGTTACTTCAGGAAGAGAGACAAGTGGTTTTACTATCCCAAGTTCGACTGATTTGTTCCGTAAACACCAAAGACAGCTATCAACCTCAACAATTGGTAGTGCAACAAGGTTATTCTGTTAACAAGACCTCTCTTTTCTTAAGCACACACAAAACAGACCTACACATGTGACTAAGGTCAGGTGTAACAGGCAAACAAAAGACAGGTAATAATGAAAATATCAGAAATAAGGAAAACAGAAGTAAATCAAATATGGCAAAATGTTAGAGATGATCACTGTCAAGGTTTGGTCTAAGAATATTTAGGATAATCCATTTAGTCTCTTGAACAATTCTTCATATACTTTCTCATGATAAGAGTCAAGATAGGCTATTTTTTTCCTTTTGAATTTAACTCTTCACAAAATTTTAGACATGTCCTACTTGAAGCAGACGACAAATTGAAAATGGCTTCAACAGTGAAACTTGTCTTTAATAAAGTAGAAAACATTGTTGAAAAAAAGGAGAAAATGCTTGTTACCAATATTTCATGCTTTTTCCACATTGTTTTCAAAAGTCTTTCAAATCTGGGATTGTGTAAAAGGGGGTTAAAGACCACAAACTTTTATTGTTTATAAAATTTGCAAATCATTAGATTTTGTTCAGATAGAATTCCTTAAAATATCGTTTTAGGAGTTTTTCAAGTCTACAAAAATCTACAAGAACTCCCTTATTATCAGCCAGAACTGCAACATTCACAAGATCAGGATCATGTCACACACCTGGCTATGGTTCTGCATCCTTAAGAGCCCATGGTTCAAAACGAACACCTCATACCTCCTCTAGTGCTACACCTGGACCTACACCAAGGATATCAAATTCTTCTGCAATTATTGGTGGGTATACAAATCAAGCATCATAGTGAACAATTGTTACTTTGTAAACAACCACAGGATTTTACAATCTTGGAGAAGAGGACTGTAGAAAGCATTGTGGGAACAGGATGTTATTTACCAGCATTTTCTCATTTTTCCATAATGTTTTAAAACTTTCTGACACCTCTCATGTTTTGAGTCATATTTGAGTTGTTATCATATTTACTTTGCTTTCATTTCATCAAGTTTTAAGTTTTTTTTATGTGGTAAAAAGTTAAAGGTTCCTGTATGATTATAGGGTTACATTCCAGAATAGCAAGCATGGAAAGAAAACAAGAGGGCCATTGTCCCTTAAATGCTTACCTGAGTAAAGTCATCTAGGGTGGATAAAGTTGAAGACATCCTGGTTGTGATGATAAAAAGCACATGAGTGTTAGTTACCAAACTTTTATGCCAACAAGACCAAGTTTCAAACTTATTCAAAGTATTAGAGAGACAAACATTCTGATCAAATATCATGAGTCTCAGACAGAAACCTCTAAAGTGCATACAATGTTTTTCTTAGATTTGTCCTAGTGACTTACTTTTTGATCCAACATGACCCGATTTCTAACTTGTCTGAAATATCATCAAGACAAAACATTCTGGCCATATTTTATGAGTGTCAGACTGATAATTTAACTTCTAGAATGCACACAAGGTTTTTCTAGTTGTCCCAGTGACCTACTTTTTGACCCAATGTAACATGATTTCAAAGTTGTCTGAGATTTGATTAATAAGACAATTATTCTGACAAACTTTCATGAGTATCAGGCAGAAAAATTAATGTGGCCTCTAGAATGCATACAAAGATTTTCCAAGATTTGTCCCAGTGACCTACTTTTTGACTTAACATGACACTATTTCAAACTTGTCTGAGATATCATCTATACAAACATTCAGACAATTTTTTTTTTACACATTTATATATAAAAATAAGCTTTTTTGTCCACATATTAAAAAAAAAAGTGTAACAAATAAGAAAATTAAACCTGTTACTAGTCATTATTGTTAAAATCTTCATATTTTAGTAGCCATATCAATATAGTAGTACAATAGTAACTGTAAAAAATCTGGAATCTGTAATTACGACTTTTGTTTCTATTTTAATGTTTAATTACTAACACAAAATACTAACAACGATCTGTAAGGTGCATTGAGGGATGGCCACGACCCTCAAGTACCATAAAGACGTGGACAATAAAGATTAAGAAAAAAAAAACATTCAGACCAACTTTCATGAGTATCATACTGATAATGTGGCCTCTTGAGTGCACACAAGGGTTTTCTAAGATTTGACCTGTACCCTAGTTTTTGATCAGGTGTGACCCTACTTGGAAGTTGTCCAAAAAGTCATCAAGACAAACATTCTGACTACTTTTCATTTGTCCTAGGCTGAAAATGTGGCCTCTAGAAAATACACAAGGTTTTTCTAGAATTTGTCCCAGTGACCTTTTTTTTTTTTTGCCCAACCTGACCCAGTTTCAAAATTATCCAGGATATTACAAAGACTAGCTTTCTGACCAACTTTTACATGTGTATTGGATTTAAACTGTGCCCTCTACAGTGCACACAAGGCTTTTGTCTGTGATTTGTCCCAGTGAGCTACCTTTTCACTTAACATGACCGGATTTAAAACTTGAACGAGATATCATCAAGGCAATCATTCTGACCAACTTTCATGGGTTTACGACAGATAATATTGCCTCTGGAAATATAGATTGTTAATGATTATTAAAGTGTAAAGCTGTTGATTTGTTCATTAGCCAGTTTTTTTTTTTCAGGGAAAAATTCAAAACAGCACTCTTTATTTACTGGTTCCAATTTCAATATACATACTCTGTTTGCAATTTTCTGTGGAGTTGTAGAAATACAAATAATTCTACTCCATGTGTATGTCATTTCTTCACATTGTGAAAGCATACTGTCCACGTATTTCATTTAAATCTAAAGATGTAATATCTCTTCTCTCTAAGACTTTTACAGCAGGTGAAATATTAACACTTTTTAATTAGTAGGAAAATATAGGTTATTGCATTATCCTACGCTGGTTGAGTGGATTATGGGAATGTTAGATCTTCATGATCAAACTACACAGTCTCTGCAATTTGAGCTTGAGGTGAACTGTCCATGAAAACTCCTTAAATCTTCATCAAGGACAAAATTTTTAACCTTTTCCAATTGGAAAGTATTTGCAGATGCCCAATCAGATATGGCTTGAAATTGTCTCGGAAAGGGTAAAAAAAACCATTGTTGGGCAAAGGACAAATTGCTGGTTACGAGCATTATCTCCACTACTCACAATCTTTCAAATGCCATTTTGTCAGGGTTGTTAGAACACAGGATTGTTAGATAACAGTTTAAGTTGTCCTGACCAAACAATCCCATGTTATTTAAACGTCAATCCTGAAGAAAAAGGCTTTTGTGGGAACATTGTGGGTAAAGAAAAAAATGCTGGTAACCAGCATTTTCTTTTCCCACAATGCTCTCTACCCTTTTATAAACAAATATCATCCTTTGGTTTATGTCTAATTTGTGGTCTTCTAATGCCTTCAGTTTGAACAAGACAAAACTTTTGTTGCCAGGTAAAGAGTTAATTTGCCCATCTGTTTGGGACAGAAATAATGAATATATGCACTTTAAAAATCCATTTTTTGTTTCATGTAGCTTTAGTTGAAGGAAGAGGCCTTGCAAAAGGAGAAATTGGAATGGCAAGTGTGGATCTCAAAAAGCCAGACTTGGTTCTGTCTCAGTTCTCTGATATGCCAACATACATCAAGACAATCACTAAGCTCCAAATTGTTAATCCAATTGAGGTAAAATTAGCGTTTGACTGAGCATTAAGCAAATGTAAAAGATGTAAACATATTATAATTTTGAGACAAAAGACGTTTTATTCAATGATTGGTCCCCATGCAAAAGTGAGATTAATGCTACACAGTAGTGCTTATATCTGGCAGTGTTGGATTTAGCTTTTCAGCAAAGCATATTGGTGCTTGTCTCTCTATGGGACTTTAATAACAGTGATTAGTGCTTGGTTGGTTAACCCTTTACCACACAACTCCAAGTGTAACAGACCCTGAGGAAGACGCCTTTTGAAAACAATGTGGGAAAAGGAGAAAATGCTGGTAACCAGCATTTTCTCCTTTTTCTCACAATGTTTTAGGTAAATTTCAGTTTTTTAACCATGTTTAATTTGTTGTTAGCAAATGCTTTCAATTTGGATGTGTCTAAGATTCTAATCATGATCTACCCTGCTTTAAAACATCTGAAGTAGTGCACAGTAGGCAATGAGATTGATTGAATTTGCGTTTATTTATGGTCGCCACCGGTTGCCTATATACATGTAGGCGACGCCCCCTGAAGGCTGTTAGTATTGTTACGGGGGATAGTGCAGATACAGGACAAAACTTATCCTAAGTTACGACTGGTTCTTTAACTCTTTACCACACAATCCCGACTTTTAACGACCCCGAGAAAGAAGGCTTTTGAAAACATTGTGGGAAAAGGAGAAAATGCTGGTAACTAGCATTTTCTCCTTTTACCACAATGTTTTTTTACCCTTTCCAAACCAAATTTCAATTGTTCAGTCACATTTATTTTGTCATCTGCAGATGCTTTCAATTTGGACCAGTCTATAATTTTGTTGTTTGGTAAAGAGTTAATGTGCTTGGTGTATAGCACCATCACACAGGGCCTTGGTTTAACATCTTATCCGAAAGACTATTAGGAATTTTAGATGGCCAGCCGTGGGAATCAAACCCAAATCCTTAGTAACCCGAAAAATCATGTTTTGAGTCGTACGCTCTACTAACTGAGATAACCAGGCTGGTCAGGCTATGAGATGAAATGAATGCAGCCCTTTAAAGAAGTTTTCTGTGCCAATGTTAAACTAATGTTCATGAATGTTGATGTCTTCAATCTTGAGAGTTATTTTGATTAAAAACCAAGAAAATTGGTACCCTGATTCTGGCAATGATATGAGCACTTGTCTCAATTACTGACTCAGGTTTCTAAAATTACTTGGTATGCCCTGAAACAAATTTGCAACAGACTAGTCTGAAATTAACCTTTTGAGCTAGGGATAATCAGCATGAATTTAGGTTTGATATACAAATACAATGTGAAAACATTTTGACAGAGGAAGAAGTCGCTTGCAACAGGCAACTTCCCTGTTTCTGCAGTGGTTCTAAAAGTGATCATCTAAAATACAAAAAAACACATCTGCAAAAGAGATATTTAGGGAATCCTTTCAACAATTCTGGGGAAAAATACTTTTGAAAACATATTTTAAAAGAAAAGAGAAATGCTGGTACCCGGCATTTTCTCCCATCCTCAAAATGTACTCTACCCAAAATTCCACAATTTGAACCACATTAAAATTTTGTCTTCCACAAATACTGTTTAGATAAGTCTAAAATTTTTGTGTTCAGTAAAGGGTAAGAGCAGGATTGACAGGGCAAAATACAACATGTGCATGTTTTCTGAACAGATAGTATTACCAAGCACAGTAAATGAAACAGGATCCATGACCAGCCTATCAAACTTAATCAGCGAAAACTTCAAAAATACCAGTATATCAACTGTCCAAAGAAAGTATTTCAATGAAACTAAAGGTAAGATAGCATGTACATTGTTCCCTTTGTAATTAGACACTCTAGCATAGCATTTTAATTTCATGTTTTATATTGATGTTAAGAGAAAATATTTGATTTCACAGATCACTACACACATATGCAAACTTTTCAAGCAAAATACAGCATTTGATACATTTTTGAAACACTGTGGAAACTAAAATTTTCAAAAATTGGCACGTTTCTGAGATTGCCGAAAAAGACGTTTTCAGTCCCTTCAAATATTTCTTCTATGTATCACTTGTGCAAGTTGTATATCTTGATTTAGCTTGATAAGTTTTAGTTATAGTACTTAGGTCTGCTCAGGTATAAAAGACACTTGTGAAAAATACTGTAATTTATGCAAAATACATACATGTATATCTGTTTCCATCTGATATCAAGGATGTTTTTTTTTATTTCCAAACCACTGTCTGGAAGACCATTTAATAAGTTAACAGTCTTGACCCTTTAACAGTCTCATGTTTTAATAAACCTGCAAAAGAAGGCTTTTGAAAAAATGGTGGGAAAAAGAGAAAATGCCGAAAACCAGCATTTTTAGCTTGCCTGTTTTGAGCTATTGTCGTAGTCCTCGCATTGTTGTCGACTGCATTGTCGTGCAAAAACTTGACATTTTCAAAAACTGTGACATTTTTCTCTCGCATTACTGAAGATATTTACCTCAAACATGGACAAGTTATTCACTATCAAATGGGGAACCCATACAACAAGGGCAGGTAACCATCAAAGTATTTTTGGCACAGTTATGCCCCTTTTTGACTTTGAATTTTCACTGAAAATCAAGCAATTGCAGCCAAGTGTTGGCGTCCAAATGCAGAGCTCATGTTTTCTTTTCAAACAATGTTTTCTTCTTTTTTTTTAACAGACAAATTCCATTTTTGAGCTTCATTTAATTTGCTGTCTCCAAATGCTTTCAATTTGGACAAGTCTGAATTTTGTTAACTGGCTAAGAATTATAAACTGAGAAATTAACTGGCAGTTTTCAAAAGTGAATTAATATTACACATGCTGAACACCAAAGATATATGCAAGACAAAAAAAATGTACATCTCTGGATGTTAGCATTTCAAAACACCTATTTTATATCTTTTTACAGTGAATGAAAAATAATCTAGTTATATCTATAGGCATTAACAATATTTAATATACCTAGGTCTTCTCTGTGTGAAACAGTTATGTGTTCCAGAGTATTCTAGTGTTGAACTGGAGGTATCAACAAAGTAAGTAGGTACATTTATTAAAAGCCATGACACTCTCTACTCGCGTGAAATTTCAATTTTGGTAATGAAAAGAGCATCTCTGTTAAAGCTGGATCAGATATTGAGGTTACCTATATGTTCAAAATTAAGGATGTCTGGCGAAAACATAAAAACTAAAGAGATAGAATGCTCTTGTCAACCTGGATCTGGAGACAGTAAAGGAATACTAATTGCATATTGTTAAATCCATAGAATGCTACATACATCTTTACTTTCTGCTGTAGACTAAGTAGATCAAGACTGTACTTTCTTTGCAGTCTGATCTTCTGTTGAATATTTTGTGAAATTGATTAAGAAAAGCCTTGTTATTACATATCTTAAAATTTTTATTACCTAATGCTCTTGAAAACTTAGTGGGAAAAGGAGTCTTTGTCTTGCAACAAACTATTGCTGCTCTGGTCATCTTGTTTCCGTACTGCTGGAAGACTGTCACTTTTGCTTGTAACTGCATACTTTCATTATTCCACCAGGTATTATTGTCTGGCTGCAGCTGCAGCTCTGATAAAGTATATAGAATTCATACAAAATACAGTTTATGCCCCTGCCTCTCTCAAAGTCAGCTTTAAAGGCAGTGAAAACACAACAATGATAGGTAAGCATAGCACATTATGTTCATTTATATTTTTCCAATTACCTCTCTGTAAAAGCCTTTACTTAAATTCATTTACTAAAATGTGTGTAGATTAATAAAATGACCTTTGCTACATACAAGGATAATAATCATGTTTTAAAAAGTGCACTGTCCTTGAAGAATTATTTCATGATGGCAAAAGAATTCTATAAATTCTGTCAAATAGCAATAATCATATAATTATACTCTTCATCTTCATTCTTTGTAAGTAATGAATTCCTGAATGTGATAGAGCCAAAGTGTCAATTTAGAGTTGAACGTAGGTTTAATTTATTGGTCATAAAGATTGTTCTCAAAATCATGCAGAGTGTTTTTCCATTTTTTATACGCCGCGGAAGGCAACGTATATTGGTGTCATCTTCTCCATCTGTCTGTACGTCCGTTCTCATCATGTGACCTAGCCCATATTGTCAAGATTTTGTGATTTATAGCTGCGTCATAGAAAAAGGGGGCTTCATGTTATATTTCATTCCATTTCTTGTGAACGCAACTCCTCCCACATTTCTTGACGGATTTGGATAAAATTTTCACAGGATGTTTCTCATCATGTGACCTAGCGCATATTGTCAAGGTTTTGCAATTCATAGCTGCATCATGGAAAAAGGGGGCTTCATGTTATATTTCATTTTTCACCAATATCTCTTTAATTACTGGACATATCTCAATGGATTTGGATGAAATTTTCACAGATCATGTGACCTAGCGCATATTGTCAGGGTTTTGGAATTTATTGCTGTGTCATGGAAAAACAGGGCTTCATGTCAAATTTAAACTGCATCAGTCCGTGCGTACGTCCATTTCTTGTGAACGCAACTCCTCCCACATTTCTTGACGGATTTGGATAAAATTTTCACAGAATGTTTCTAATCATGTGACCTAGCCCATATTGTCAAGGTTTTGCGATTCATAGCTGCATCATGGAAAAAGGGGTCTTCATGTTATATTTCATTTTTCACCAATATCTCTTTAATTACTGGACATATCTCAACGGATTTGGATGAAATTTTCATAGATCATGTGATCTAGCGCATATTGTCAGGGTTTTGGAATTTATTGCTGTGTCATGGAAAAAGGGCGCTTCATGTCAAATTTAATTTTTCATCAATGTATCTCCAACTAATGGACATAATTTCATGAAACTTCATATTTTTATTGGTTAATCAAAGCCAATGACCAATGAGTCTTCAGTTTTTATAAGCGTTTATCTTGGCGTCATCTTCTCAGTCCCTGCGTCCATCCGTATGTATGTCCATTTCTTGTGAACACAAACTCCTCCTAAGCTTTTGATCATATCTTTTTAAAATTTGCTCAATGTCATTACCATAATAAGTAGATGTGCATGAAGCAGGGATTTTTTGGTTCGTTGATTATTGCAAGAGTTATGTCCCTTAATGTTGATAGACGGTTAGGCTGCAGCATCAGTAACAAGAAAGATTGTAATTTTGTTAGTTTAATAATTTCAGTTTTTAGCTCCACTGGACGAAGTCTAGTGGGGCTTATGTCATGGTCTGTCGTCCGTTGTGCATCCGTCTGTCCATCCATCAGTCCGTGCGTAAACCTTTTAGATCACAAGTAACACACTATATCAATTGAGCTACCCAGGCAGGTGCTAGAAATTCCAACACTTTAGTCTCTATAGCTAGCTGCTTGAAAGCCATGTGGCGGCGTATATTGTGACGACGGCACTCTTGTTTAAACTTTGTTGTAGATGCATTAACAGTGAAGAACTTGGAGCTTCTACAAAATTTAAAGTACCCAAGAAGTGATCACACTCTGTATGGAATACTAAACTATACAAAGACTGTTGGTGGAGCAAGGCTTCTGCGGTCAAATATTCTACAACCACCATCAGGTTACTCTTTATTATCAAGCAATTTACAGTAAAAGATATTTTTTCCTGATATACTTCTTTAATAGTCCTTTATAACAGAGTTCAACAAGTTTCTACAGTACATAATTATATATTCAAATAAACTGTATTTACACCTCCAAAGATTGTCTTAAAATAATTCAAAACTTGTTTTGTAATACTTTTTAAATGTATTGTTACAGTTTTCTCCTTCACCAGTTTATTTCTGTTTTAAATTCTTGTAATGACTTGTACTTCAATATTACAACCAGTATGTTCAATTCCTCTTAGTAAGCATATTTCAGTTAAGTTATTAATTTTCTGCTGATGGTCTGGACCATAGAACTGTTTAATTTACAGACATTTGTCAATCAGAACTTGGATGACAGTGAAACCTATCATAAAAACTGGGCAATCTACATTTTTGTGCAAAGTGATAGTCACTTTAAGAATTTTGACTTGTATTTCGCCAGTTTTAGTCTATTAATATTACCATGTCAACTAGGTTTACAAGCCAACATCAATCCTAAAACATACTGATACAATGTAAAGTAAGTATCTAGGACCTTTCCTGAAACTCAACTGTTGCCAACTGCATATTTTGGAAGTTCTAGTTTTCAATCAGTAAAAAGTGTTATCGAAAGGTCATTAGCATTGTGCCAAAGATTACATTTTCTGTCTAGCAGATGGTTGAAAAAAGGTTCTGTGGTTTCAGTATTTTGATATGTAGATGTACTGGTATACTATCTTCACCTTTCTCTAACCCTTGAAGTGCCTTTCATGACTATAGTTGCCTTTTTGGCCAGTGTATATCAAGATCAGCCTGCACAAAATGTGAAGTCTGATCCTTGGTCGACTCTGTTTGCTTTGCTAAAACACTATAGACCAAACTAACCATGTAATTGAAATTATTTTGGTCTTATTTCTAGATTGACAGTGTCTGTTAGGTTTAAGCAGAGCTCCATAGGTTTATTAGGTTAAACTTATACAGGGTACAGAAAATCATTCAGCAGACTGAAGAGATATCAGATGTAAAGAAATTTTTACTGTTCCCCTTTTCAGATATTGAGACTATTACAACACGTCATGAGGTTGTTGCCGAACTGATAGAAAAAGAAGAAATCTTCTATAATTTACAAGCAGTAATTGGACGCTTCCTAGACATTGATCATCTTTTGTCATTGTGTGTTCAGGTCCCAAAACAAGAAAATGTAAAAACAGCAGAGAGTAAGATTACGAACATCATTCTGTTGAAACATACTTTGGAGCTTGTTGGACCACTGCAGGAAGCTATAGGACATTGTGAAAATCCCTTGATGAAAGCTTTGTATAAGGTAAGATTCATTCCATGGGAGTCATGCTTATTAGGTTTAACCCCTTTGACCAAACAAACGCATCTTCTAACCACCTTGAGAAAAAACACTTCTTACAATGTCATGGGAAAAGGAGACAATGTTTTATACCATTTTCGTCATGTTGACCAGATTTACAGTCATCAAATGCTTTCATTTCAGAAAAGTCTATACTTCAATCATCTGGTTAAGGGTTGAGCAACATTTTATTTATTGTCTGCAAATGCTTTCATTAGTTAGGGGTCCGAAAACTTAGTTATCTGGTCATTTGATAAAGTGCTGTTTGTATCTCATACATTCTTTGTGACTCATTCATTACTTATTTCAATAAGAACGTGGTCACTTGTGTATGGCATACCTTGTTTATGCCATTTAACTCATTAAGAAACAACCAAATTTTAGTCTTGTCAAAATTTCAAATATTTGCAGACAACAAATTTTATGTGGCAAATGATAAAATTTGTTTTTCAAAGGATGAAAAAAAAATTGTGGGAAAAGGAGAAAATGCTGGTTACAAGCATTTTGTACATTTTCACAATGTTTTTAAAAGTCTTCTCCCTTGGGATCATTTAAACACAGGACTGTTAGGTGAAGGGTTATATCAGAAAGCTCAGTTTGAAAAGTCATAAAGAGTTTTGACTGAGAGTACCATTTTTCTGTCATCAAATTCAAACTCGACATCGTTTTGTTTGTTTATTCCAGGTTCTAGATGATCCCAGATTTTCTCTAATGTTGAACAAAATCAATTGCATCATCCATGAAGATTGTAGATATCAAAAAGGTGTCCTAAATATGAGGTCTCAAAAATGCTTTGCAGTAAAGGTAATGGGCTCTGGACAACAAATCATTAACTTAAACTGATTTTTTTGAAAGTTTGATTTATTACACATTGAACACTCCTAGGATAATTTTCAAAATATTTCTAGTGCCATTGTTATTGAATCCATTCATACGAAACTCTTTTTTGTCATTTTTCATAATTATTATCCTGTAGTGGGAAATACGTTCTAAATGTTTGAGAATTATATTTAGTGCATTGGTACTCATTAGAAAGAAAGCTATAGGCAGGGAAATGATATGGTTTTGATGATTAGCAACTTTCTGTTTGATTTTCATTCAGTGCATAGTATTTTTATAGTATGAACATTTGTTTTCAACTATTTTGTCTGATAGTTTCTACATGCACCAATAGAGAATACATAGAGATAAATAAAAATTTTGTCAGTCCTTATTCAATATTAAACAATAACTAGCAGTATCTGAATTAGTTATAAATATAATTGGTGGAAGTGCATTATTATTATTCACATCTGCTTCATCTCTGTTTTTTCCAGCCAAACATAAATGGTTTGAATTCTTTTCATTTTCAATCCTTTTTTTGAATTTGCTTTTTTAATGTTCTTTCTTTATACCATTTATTAGTTTTCATACCTTGAAATTTGAGTAATTCTTTTTCATTATGATTATTTTCAAGTCTTATATATTTTGCTTTGGTAAAGATATTTTCAAAAAGCAGATCCATTGGAATTTGGAATACAGAGCTGTTGTTGGCTTTTAAAGACAGGAATGGCCTCAGAATGTCTTGGACATTCCCTAATTGTGAAAAAAATAGCTAAGGTGGAGCAAGAGGAGATGATACCCCTCTGGTAAATGAGGGCAGATCTCCAAAGGAGAATTCAAGACATTTCTGTATGTAAGTGTTATTATACCCCCCACAAACAAAGTTTTTTTTTTAGGGGGGGGGGGGGGTATACTGGAGTCACCTTGTCCGTCCGTCTGTCTGTCTGTCCGTCTGCCCGGGTGCGTCCATCCGTGCATCACGAAAAGCTTGTCTGGAGCATAACTTCCAAAGTATAAAAGCTAGTGACTTTAAACTTCATATACAGATAGGTCACATTAAGGAGAACTGCAGTGTACAAGAACCATAACTCTGTCCTCAGTATATTCAGAGTTATTGCCCCATGTAAATTTTTTACTTTGGATTTTTGTCAGGGGCATAACTTCAAAAGTATAGAAACTAGTAACTTCAAACTTCACACACAGATAGATCACATTAAGGAGAAGTGCACTGTACAAGAACCATAACTCTAATCCAACTATTTTTGGGGTTATTGCCCTTTGTAAATTTTAACTTTGGATTTTTGTCAGGGGCATAACTTCCAAAGTATATAAGCTATTGACTTCAAACTTCATATACAGATTCAGAGTTATTGCCCCTTGTAAATTTTTAACGTTGGATTTTTGTCTGGGGCATAACTTTGAAAGTATAGAAGCTAGTAACTTCAAACTTCACACACAGATAGATCACATTAAGGAGAAGTGCAGTGTACAAGAACCATAACTCTAGTCCAACTATTTTTGGGGTTATTGCCCTTCATAAATTTTAACTTTGGATTTTTATCTGGGGCATAACTTGCAAAGTACAAAAGCTAGTAACTTCAAACTTCATATACAATTAGATCATATTAAAGCAAAGTGCACTGTGTAAGAACCATAACTCTATTCCCACTATTTCTAGAGCTATTTCCCTTTGTAAATTTTAACTTTTGAATTTTTGTCTGGGGCATAACTTCCCAAGTATAAAAGCTAGTAACTTCAAACTTCATAAACAGATAGACCACATTAACAAAAAGTGCAGTGTACAAAAACCATAACTCTATTCCCACTATATTTAGAGTTATTGCCCTTTGTAAATTTTAACTTTGGATTTTTATCTGGGGCATAACTTCCAAAGTATAAAAGCTAGTAACTTCAAACTTCATATACAGATAGACCACATTAATGAGAAGTGCAGTGTACAAGAACCATTACTCTATTCCCACTATTTTTTTTTTCAACTCTTACTTTAGTACTGCACCATTCTGCATTCCGTGACAAAGAGCTGTTTTGTGACAAGGAGCTGGTGGGGGGTATGATCACGTTTAGTGATAGCTCTAGTTACTTCTGAGAAGCTTCATTAAAAAGTATATGGTGAGGTAAATGAAACAGTTGACAAAGTAGTCCAGCTATGCCCAGACTTCTACCAACAAGTTGAAAAATTTACTTGGCATTATACCCCGGAATACATTTTAGGCTTAGATGTAATATTACCTTGCAAATCTGCTCACATGTAAGTTGTACTGTTTCATTTTCCCTTTCATGAAAAATCTTCTATTGTTGATTAACTCTTTACCAAAAAGCAAAATGTTAGAGTTGACCAATTTGAAAGCATTTGCAGATCTCTAAGACAGTTTAGAGGGAGCTGTTCAGATTTTTATAATCTTATCAAACTTCAAAAATGTTTCATGATTGAATTAAGTAAAAAAGATAGCAGGCAAATTATCATTAAAGAAGAAGGAAAAAAAATATGAAGAAATTATTTTTCAGTGGTATTTCCTTAACGAGCTACATAGCCTCCTAGTGTATTTTTAGATTTCACACCAGAGTATCTCAAAGGCTTGGGGGCATGTCACATGGTCAAAAGCATGCCGTGGTTAAGAGGATTCAATTCAAATCAACATGACAATGTCATTTCTGATGTTGTTAAAATACACAGAGTAACCTATTGCAAAGTGACCATCATGTTAACCTCCCAAATTGCATGTTTTACTGAATATAACCAAACTTTTTCTGTATGATAGCAAAGAAATATATATAGATCTAGTTGTACTTATCAGTGTTTTACAAGAAATTTTGATGTAATAAACTAAATAGCGCCCTTTCAATGTAGATCAAATGATTGCTATTTGAAAGGTTAGAAAACATTGTGGAAAAAGGAGTAAATGCTGGCTACTAGTACTTTCTCCTTTTGCTGCAAGGGTTTCTAAAGCTTAATTCCCTTCTCAGGGTTATTTAAAATTGTTATTCTTTTGTAAAGGGTTGAAATGTGTATATATTGTGGATGCAATACAGCAATGTATTTATGAGTGTGACAGACTCTGATTCTTGAAAATGCAACATGTATTGTGTGTTAATATGAACAGTTCACTAAGAATCTAATTACTCTGTCTGTATATATGAGTCTTGTAAGTAAATATTTCCTACTTGCAGTTTATTGAAATCATTATTATATTACAGTTACCTTCTGAAACAAAATTGCAACAGATGGCAATAAAACCAGCATTGAGAACAGATGGTTGGTATCTTGGATAGGGAAAGTTTATCTGGCAAGGCATAGGAATTTTATCAGGTGAGCTGAAGGAAATTGGATAAAGTTCTGGAGCCAAGCCTGATAATTTTTCCCAATTCTAGACACCAACCACCTGTTCTGTTTATCCAGATTCTCATTCATAATCCATGTAGTACTAAATTGAATGTTTGGCTTGAAAAAAAAACACACATGTCGACAATTTTTTCACTTTGAATAAAGATGATGACTTGTGCAAAAAGTCAATAATGCAGCTTCAATAATGATGTCATGAATGACATATGATTACGTCATGAACATGACTTTTACCCATGGAAAAACATTTCGTCAAATGAAGACAAATATTTCTCTGCTTTTAGCATTATAACATGTAAGAAAATGAAAAAATCAGGCTAACATATTGAAACTATGAAAGGCCCAGTAGTGGCCAACAAGGAAATGCAGGTGTTAAAATGCATTTAAATTTAGATCATACCATTCAAAAGTATGGAAAATATTGCGAAGATGACAATCTATTATTGTGTGGCCTGTCCAAGTGTTAGTTGCTGGCAGAAAAATGAATCTCAAAATCAGGCAAAAAGTTTACAAAAGATAGAGTGACCTGGCAACTAGTTCTGAAATTAACTTTTCTGCCAGGGACTAACACTTAGCCCAACCTTACAATAAAAAATTGTCATCTTCACAATAATTTTCAAACTTTTAAATGATATGATTTAAATATAAATACATTTCAACACCTGCTTTGTTTACTTTTAGAAGTAGTCCTACTTGCACTTCTTCTGTTACATGACCAAAAAAGGGATAGCAAAAAAATCTACGACACCCTGTTATCGGTTCTAAATTATTGTAAGTGACAAAATGAAATAAAGATTATCATTATGAATGAGGGTTGCCAACAGGTATACATGTGA
Source organism: Hippopus hippopus (assembly GCA_946811185.2). NCBI lineage: Eukaryota > Metazoa > Mollusca > Bivalvia > Cardiida > Cardiidae > Hippopus > Hippopus hippopus. Next base: position 54,657,843 of record OX328096.1, read on the forward strand.
AAGCACTGTGGAAAAGAAGACGCTGTTTGTCATGAACATTTTCTCCTTTTACCCAATCTTTCTTTTTCAAAAAGTGGTTTTCTGCATTATGAAAGTAATCTTACTGTAATGTGTTAACATTACAAAGTTCTTTGTAATTAAAACTTTTCCTAAATGAAATGATGAAAATGTTTGTTAAGCCTGCAGTAATGTAAAAGAAAGTTTTTCAGAATAGACCTTGTTCTTTTGTTGCCTATAGGTTTGCTGGACATTGCAAGAAAGACATACACAGAAATTGTTGATGATATAACAGGTGAGCGATTTATACTAAACCTTTCACCAAACAATCCCAAGTTTTAACAACCCTAGAAAGGAGGGCTTTTGAAAACAATTTGGGAAGAGGAAAAAGCTGCTGGTAACACAATATTTTATACCCATTCAAGGACAAATTCAATCATTTGAGCAACATTAAATGCATGTTTCGTCTGCAAGTTCTTTTAGTTTATATCATGTGGTTTGGTAAAAAGTTAAATTATGAATAAACCTGCCATATCATTGAAATACATACAGGCTTTTTCTCTTTCACCTTATTACCTCCTTTTGCAACAAATGACTGAAAATATTTGTACCCTACTTCAAAAAGAAGCTGTGTACAGGTGACTACATGTTTAGTGCAAAAGTTCTAGATGAAAAATGTACTGCAATTTCAAAATTAAATATAAATAAAAGTATAGAGTAGAAAGCATGCAGTCTGATCTTGAGTTGGATCTTTACTAAAGGCCTTTATTTGTTTCTGACTTACCAGTATAATAAATAACAATTCCAACAGTACTTGGTTGATTTAGATAGGAATCACGATAATTCATTACAATTATCTCGTCATGCACTTTAGATGGAAAAGTCAGTGATCATTATGAAATACAGAAAAGAAGAAAACAATTCTTATGAAAGATCATTCTGTCTGTCAACCAAACAATTTTGTGGTTTTGTTGAAAAAAAATTCATGTGGTATTAAACTTTGATAGTTATGTTGTTCCAGATATGATAAGTCAGATGGCCAACACATACAGCTTGCCCCTGAAACTTGCCTATAATTCCTCAAGAGGATTTCACATACAGATGCATGCTGGAGGCAATGACATACAGTACACAGCAGAAAATCTTCCTGGAGTTTTCATTAAAGTGACCAAGTTTAAGAATACTTTCAGCTTTACAACTTCAGATATGGTATGCATATTTGGACAATGTTTTTCAGATGATGGAAATAGGACAAAAAGCTTTTATTTCTGATATCTTAGTTGGATACTTGGAGTATGCCAAATAATGGTTTTGTGGAAAGTGGAGATGAATTTAAAACTTTACAAATTGTGTGATGTGATCTTAGATCTGCACTGTCTTTTTTGTGATCGTTCTGACCCAAAAAATTCTTAATGTGATGCAAAGGGGACTGAAATGTCCATTTTCTTAATTGGCATATCTATTTCCTGGCCTTTGATACTTGGATTAAAATGTTTGAATTGTGAGTACATATGCATGTATTCAAATTGTTGCAGACTGAATTTAACTTTATTTTCAAAGTAAAGGATAATTAAACGTGTATATCCAGTCATGTAGTCATCTTACAAATACTCTCAGAAAGCTATTCAAGGTCAGTTAGTATTGCTCACATATGTAAAAAGAACTGCTTCTTCACTGTTTCCTTATAGCAGAACTGTTTTTACTGCATTTTATTTTATGATGGCATGCCATTCTAGAAAGTCATCACTTTGGACTATTGACACTTTTAATACTTTGCATACTTGTTTATTTTGTATGAATACACTTAACTGAGCTGTGCTCTGGCAAAGGGGGTTCAATGCATCTTAATATGTTATACCAAGCAAGTCATCACATAATTGTGGATCCATAAAATCTACTTTGTTCAACAAGTGACTGAATCATGAAGTAGAATGGTCCCTTGACATGCAGAAAATTTACAAAGAGCAAAAATTTTTGACACATCTCAGCCTGTGCAGATGCATTAAACCCCATTTCAAAGAGCATTGCTCAACTTTATTTGGCTAAAATTTCAATGAGAAGGATAAGGAAAACAATCTGATTTCTACAGATAAACATTCTGTGGTAATGTTTATGCTGAGCAGACTTTGAATCTTTTTCAGGTAAAGATGAATGGTAAGACTCATACATTTTTTTTCTCCATTTTCGAAAGAAATAAGAACAGAGATGAAGGGAGGGAAAGGCAAAATAAAGCTGTTGATTCTGATTAAGTCTTAATTCATATATATGTACCAAGACATTAAGCTCAGATGACTCTTGGAAGCATTGTGGCCAATACAGAAATTCTAATGAGCCATGTGTCTATATGCAACAATGTGTAAGAGTGACTTTCTGGTCTAGATATCAAGCTCCCCATCAGCCATATCTGATATATTTTTGTTCAGTTGTCCTGTATTTATAAAAGCTCATGAACAGCTAAAATGTGACAAGTATTAAATCTTCAACCCCTATTTTCTTTTGTCTTGAAATGAATTTTGGGACATTATTTTCAAAATTTGTCCACTTTATTATGCAACTTTTGACAAATTTGGTGCTTTCTGAATGTCATTTTTAGACCGTGTAAATGGTTCCCTTCAAGAAATCTACATGATGGCTAGCATGTAAGTAGGAAAATGAATATTGATTATTTTTTTTCAAATTTCAACAAGATGAGAATTGGGTATACTCATTGCCTGTTGAGTAATCACAATGATGTGAATGTGTATGCAAGAAGCTTACTTTGCTGTTGGAGGCCTAGAATAATTCTATCTGGATATCAAAGGCTTGCTAAAACCAAAACTAGGCATGGTTACTTTAGACCATACAGAACTTATTAGAATTAGACAAATAATTACGTATTTGGACGGTAAGAAAATGTTGATTTTTTTTTTTTACTTTAAAAAGCATTATTAGAAAGAAACACCTGTTTGGAAATGCTATTAATTTGGACAAATCTAAAATTTGTTATGTAGTAATAGGTAAAATGGATTTACATTTAAATTTATGTTATGCTCTTAATTTGGAAAAGTCCAAAATTTTGTCGTGTAGTGACAGGTTAAATAGATATTCAACTGAATCTTGCTTATTACTACTAATCGTTTATTATGTATTCCATCAATTTCGACGTTTTAACCCTTTCCCAAACAATCCCTGGTTTTTACGGGTCAGGAATAGAAGCCTTTTGAAAACATTGTGGGAAAAGGAGAAAATGCTGGTAACCAGCATTTTCTCCTTTTCCCACAATGTTTTCTACCCTATCATATAGAAAAATCATCTTTTTAGCAACTGTTAATTTGTCATCTGCAAAATGCTTTCAATTTGGTCTGGTCCAAAATTTGCCGTTTGGGAAAGGGTTAAACAAAAAGCTACCCAGGGTTTTATTGAAAGCACTAAATGACCTTTCCTGTTGATTTGTCTGAAAAAACATTCTCTGGTTACAAAAAAAGGTCTGTTCTTTATTAAGACATGCACTTGTATGAAAATATGTCTTTTATGAACTGTGTGGTTGATATATAAGATTTACACACATGTATTACCAAACTACTTCTTAGAACCAAGATTTTTTTCAAGTACGATTGATTAAGTTTTATATTGTCAGAGTGATGGCAGAACTTTTGAATGGTGTAAGGGATTGCATTGGCTGTCTGTACAAACTGTCTGAAAGTGTGGCAATGCTGGACATGCTTGTAGCATTTGCTCATGCTTGTACTCTCTCTGACTATGGTACGTATTGTTGTTTTATATTAAAACAATTGGAATCAGTCAAGAAATGACTGATGTGGACAATAACTCTTTAAAAAAATTACCGTAGAAGATTTTAAATAGTTATATCAAGCATATCTGACGGTACAATAAACAGCTGACTGAAAGGTGTTTTTTTCTTATGTGTAAATGTTTTATTTTGCTTCTTTTTTTGCTTTCAAGATTCCTAAGATGCTTAAAATAACATTTTAACCTTTTATTCATTCAGATGCTTTCATGTGAAGGTGTAGATACATGTATTGGTGCCACATATGCTTTAACAAATACCTTAACCAGAATTACAAAACAAGTACATTTCATTTGGTATTTTCAGCAATGATAAGCATTGTTTACATTAAAAGCAGGTGCAATCAAAGCCTTCTTTCACTTGTCTATCTAATTTCAGTAAAACCAGAATTCACTGATACATTGGCTGTTAAACAAGGTAGACATCCAATTCTGGAGAGAATTTCAGTGGAAGCACCAGTGCCAAACAATACAGTATAATTTTCTTCCTGGGATTTGCATGAAAATAATATTTGGATATGGATCTGAGTTGATCAGGGGACTAATGAATATGCTATTATAGTTACCTGTATTGGCTATTTTTTGCCACGTTGTTTTGCCTCTTACAACCAGCGACATTGAAGAAGAAAGTCAATGAAATGTAAAATTAAGTTGCAACCTTGAAAAGCTTTGAAAAATATAGAGTTGCCTTGATACATGTAAGTTCATAGCAAACGTATATTGTTGACAAGGAAACATTTGAACAATCATGTTTTAATTTCACTTTTTTATCCTTGTGAATCTATGATACCTTTGAAGAGAATATTAAATGTGTGGTGTAATGATCCCATTCAAAAGATAGACTTTCATTACATTAATTCTGTATTTAGCACTAACACTCATAGAATCTAAGTTTTCCAGCTCAGTGGGCATTTATGATTTAAATTGTGTTCATTATTTATTTTCAGTATGCATCAGAGGACAGTAACTTCATTGTAATAACAGGACCAAATATGGTAATATATTTTTTACACAATCTATCATCATAGAGGTAATTTTTAATCTTTTAAGACTCTACTTCATGCATCCTTATCAAAAAAGATATACAAAAGAAAATACAATATACATGAACAAAAGGTAGTATCCTAAAACATGGATAAGGCTTATGTAATATACATTTCAAATGTGATCTTATAACATACTTATGTATTGACAGTGCATGTACATTGTAAACAGTTTAATAGATGTTCTTATGAAAGAGATGTGGAAAAGTGAGAACAATATATTGAATAATGACTGCCTCTTGCTTGAGCAACTAGATCTTTGTGGATATGTTGATCAGTGAAAAATGCAACCATTTGACGCTGCAAACATTCCAAGGTTTATTATAGAACAGAACAGAACAGAACAGATTTTTTATTCAGAAAAACGACTTGAACACATAAGGTTCATCGTCGACATACATACATAATGATATTACATACGTCAGTATGGACATAAAATCAATACATGTAAATACATTTCAATAGTGCGGAAATAATGTACAATGAAGGATCTTACAAAAAACCTTAATAAGAGTAGAGGATGATATTATATTTAGAATGAAAGATTGAAAAATTAATTACTGATATTGTTTAATTCATGTTTTCTTTTATCTATTGCCTTAGTATTATACTACCTTACATGTATACAATGCCTAAAATTTTCTAGAGTGGGAAGTCAACCTACCTTAGACAGATAGCCCTCTTGCAAATAATGGCCCAGATTGGCTCATTTGTACCAGCTGAATATGCCTCATTTCGAGTGACTAATCAGATATTTTCAAGACTTGGCAATGATGATAGCTTGGAGACTAACTCATCCACCTTTGTTTTAGAGGTAATTAATGTGATATTTAACCTTTTAAATCACTTGTCTTATTTTTCATGCAATTGTTTTAGGGTTCAAAAGGCTCTCCATATTTAACTTCAGATAATTACTGTAAAAATATGCGCAACTGTTACATATATATGTGTGGCTCATTTTGTTCAATATTTTTCAAAATGTTTTCTATTCTCTCTATTTCAACTATGAACCATTTGTTGAGTTTTTCTTAAATTCGTGAATGATTTTATTTACAAAAGGATAGAAATTATATTTATTAGCTTCAAAGTTTGGTTTAGAATATCTTTTATAAGTTATGTTTCAATTATTTTTGTCAAATAGACACACCATAGGCGGGAAAACAGACAGTCATGTTTGAAAGGAGAAAATAGCCAAAAAACTTCACTGACGATAGACAGATTATGGACATCTCTTTAAAAAAATATAAGCAAAGGAGCTACAAGAAATTCCTCTTTTTTTCCTCCAGTTGAAAGATGGAGAGACATTTAAGCCTTGTCTTTCAATTAGTTCTATGTCTTTTGACCCATCCTTCTTTTAGATATTTTTCCTTATAAAAGAATCACCCTTCAATGGAGTATATCAGATCTACATTTACACAATAACTTGTTTCTTCAAAGTTATAAAAAGGCTTCTCAATGCAATGGCATAACTCTAAAAGGTGATTATGGTCTTATTTTCTCTTATGTATTTTGATATGGTAAGATAAGTTAGTGATATTGTAATATCAGAGCATCTGTATTATTTTAAATCATAGATGAAAGAGATAAATTACATAATCCAGACTGCCACTTCCAACTCTTTGATAATTATAGATGAACTAGGGAGAGGTAAGAAATTATTTCTAGATATTTAATCATCCACCTCTGTAAATATTAAATGGCTCAAAACGTAGGATGCCATGCACAATTTAGATTTTTGAGTCTCAAAGATTTCTGTTTATTGCAATAGTAACCAATAAACAATATATATATATGTGTGTGGGCAATGTTCTGTGAAAAAAGGGTTTGATGTAATTGCAAAAAGTATTGACTCATGTCAGATGAGTCAAAACTTTTTGTTGTTTGTTGTTTTTGTTTATTTGCATATTCATAGACCATTCTGCCTCATGATTCAGTTGGTTGTTAAACAAAATGGATTTTACAGATCCATTATTAGATGATGACTTCATTAGTTTAATGCATCACATAGGTGCATTAAACCCTCTTTTGCAAGAGTAATCCTCATATTGAAAACAAGAGTATCATAGAAAAAATGTGGAGAAAGAGAATAAAGTCAGTAATTTTACAGGCAGTTAAAGGCTTCAACATTGTATCAATGAATATAAAACAAAATATACAAATCTTTGAACAGACTTTTCATTTAAGTCGTTTCATCAACATAAATCAAAAAGCTTTCAGACTTAATATCAAAGTTTTTAGTGATCAAGGTATTTTGATATAATTTCCTTATGAATTGAGAATGTCCAGATATTTCATTAAATAGTAAAAGTTTAAAACATTTCTGTTCAATTATAACTTTTTGCCAACCCAGTTAACAGATTTGGAAAACATTATGGGAAGAGAAACATGTCCTGGTCACAAAATTTTAATAGTAGCTCCTTATCCCACAATGTATTTCATACTATTGAAAGATCATATCTTCCTTTCCTTTGAATGGGTTTTGTTCATGTTTTACGTCACTTTTCATACTTTATGGTATGCCTAATAGCTCTTCCAGCTGTAGGTTAATCAAATTTCCAAAATATTACAGGTACCAGTGAAGAGGAAGGTGTAGGGCTTTGTCTGGCCATTTGTGAATACTTGTCAGGATTGAAGGTTACCTTTTTGTATACATCAACATCTTAAAAACATTATATGTCAAGATTATGCTTAATACAACTACATACATGTCAACTGAAACAGTTTTGTCTTTCTCTGTAAACTATTTATTCTTGAGTCATAGCAGTATGAAGGCATCTAAAAGTTTTAAACAAAGTATTGCACAGCTGGCCCCTTTTCTTAGTGAGATCTTTTATAAAGTAGTTCATTTTAATATGTAATTTTCTAATGGTCTTTCACTGTGCATGACTTTTTTAAAGTCACATTGTTTTGTGAGATTACTAGTACTCACTCAAACTAAGCAGTAGTATAAGCTATAATGTAAATTTAAAAATTCCAGGCCTTCACATTGTTTTGTGAGATTACTAGTACTCACTCAAACTAAGCAGTAGTATAAGCTATAATGTAAATTTAAAAATTCCAGGCCTTCACCTTCTTTGTTACACATTTCATGGAGTTAACCAATCTCGACAGCTTGTACCTGAACATTGAAAAGTAAGTGTTTGTTCCTAAACCCTTTACCACATAATCCCGAGTTTTAACAACCCAGAGGATGAACTCTTTTGAAAACATTGTGGAAAAAGGAGAAAATGCTGGTAACTAGCATTTCCTCCTTTTTGCACAATGTTTTCTACCATTTCAAAGACAGAAATTATATTTTGAGCTATATTTGTCATCTACAAATGCATTCAATTAGGATTCGTCCAAAATTATGTCATGTGGTAAAGAGTTAACAAAATAATATGGATTCACATATACATGCCAAAACTCTGTGTACATAATGAGAGGTAGAGAATGTGTTGCCAAAGTGTTGCTGCTTTGATACTCATGTACATGCAAGTCATTTAGATACTTGAATTACATTGAAGCAATTTCATCTTTACTCACTGTTCATGATTATGGAGGAAGCATAATATAAACCTCAGGGTTATAAGCACAACTTAAGATCCTTTTATGGAAAATGTAGATTTCACAAAACATGCACTGCAATCTTGAATCTTGGATCTATGTAATATTATGAGCTGATGGGTATCCTTGCTAAAACAGCCTGGATGTGGCAACGGTAGGGCTTAATCTACTATCAGAAAATATCAGTATCCAAATAGTTATTATGTGTTTTATGCCACTTTCAACAATATTTCAGTTATATCATGACAGCCAGTATACCTATCTATGCATGTCCTTTTAACGGTACCATAAGCAACACTTTTTTTAAGGGACTGGTGCCCCATATAAACAAAGTTGAAACATTTTTCAACAATGAGAAAGGAATGTATCTTGCCACATTGACTCTCATAATTCCAAGACTAGATGTTGACAGAACTGGATTAACAAAACTATAATCTCTAGCCTTGTGCATTACCAGCTGTGATGCCAGTCTTGGAATTTTATATATATATATATATCAGTTTAATTCTTAACCCTTGTAGCATTGAATTACTTAAATAGACAATTTAGATGAAGATCAGACTGTACAAAATTTGCATTCTGATCTTGGTCGGATCTACATGGTCTACTTCTTTGCCAGACATTCTGACAAAAACAGCTTTGAAATTGCAATATAGTTCAGACATGGTATGTCCATTACATTTATTTAGAACTACAAAGGATAATAAGTCATGAAATATTAATGTTTTCAACCTTGAAGCACCTGTCACAAGTATGATTGCTTTTTAGGCCAGTGTAGATAAAGACAAGACTGCAGTCTGATCTTTGATCTACACTGCTTTGCCCAGATATCCTGACCAAAATTAACATTGATATTCCAAATATCTTGGTATTGTAGTCTAGAATGAAAATGTCTGGTGGGTTTATTTGTCGCTCTAAGGGTTAACAGATAAACAAAAAATAGCCTCACAGTGTATAGAGTTAAGAAACGTTAATGCATTGCTAATCATTTGCTAATTTCTGCAAGATGACATGATCTTTTGCCTGGGCATTTTTTCAGTTACTTTTTTGAGGTACAACGAGATACTAGCACTGTTACAGACAGGGAAAAGGTTATCTACACCCATGTATTATCAAAGGGAAAAACAGACGAAAAACATTATGGTAATTTCAGCTTCATTTTGCAATCTTTACAGAGATAAAATTTAGAATAAAAACAACAGACTTTTTGAAAGGATATTATAGAAGAAATTATTTGGTTTTGTGGGTTTCATTTTTTTAGCTCAGCTGTTTCTGAAGAGAACATCTAGGTGTTGTCATAGCCCTATCTTTGCCTGCATTGTTGTGCAAAAACTTTAACATTTTATAATATCTCTATAATAAGTGAAGATATGCACTTCAAACTCGGACTAGTTATTAACTATCAAAAGGGGAACCCATACTAGAAAGGCAAGTAACAAGCAAAATATTTTTGACACAGTCATGCCCTTTTTATACGCCCGTCGAAGACAGGACGTATTATGGGATCACCCATGGTATCCGGGCGGGCGGGCGGCGTCCAATTCTTTGTCCGGAGCATAACTTTGTCATCTCCAATCCGATTGACTTGAAACTTGGCATTTGTCTTTGTTGCAATAATACCGAGTGCAGTGCGAAAGAACCATAACTCTACCTCATGCTGTCTTTGAGTTATTTCCCTTTGATTGTCATTTTTACAGCATTTTCTGCTTGTCTGGAATATAACTTGGTCATCTCTAGTCTGAACATCTTCAAATTTGGTATGCATGATTGTTGAAAAATTACGGAGTGCAGTGCACAAGAACCTAACTCTTCCTAGCACGAATTATGAATTATTTCCCCTTTGATCTTCATATTTATAGCATTTCTTGCTTGTCCGGAGCATAACTTTGTCATCATAAGTAGGAATGACTTGAAATATGCTATGCTTATTTGTTGCAATATTTGGAAGTGCAGTGCGCAAGAATTGTAACTCTACCTCGTGCTGTCTTTGAGTTATTTCCCTTTGATCATCATTTTTACAGCATTTAGTGCTTGTCCGGAATAAAATTTTGTCATCTCAAGTCAGAACGACTTCAAACTTGGTATGCATGTTTGTTACAATATTACGGAGTACAGTGCGCAAGAACAATAACTGTACCTAGCGCGGATTTTGAGTAATTCCACTTTGATCTTCATTTTTACAGTATTTCTTGCTTGTCCTGAACGGAACTTTGTCACCTCAAGTCAAATTGACTTGAGACTTGGTAAACATGTTTGTTGCAGTTACGAAAAGTGCAATGCACTGGAGCCGTAACCTTACCTAATGCCCTTTTGGAATTATTCCCTATTCATTATTTTTTTTCTTACAGCTATTCATGCTTCTCTACAATATAACTTTGTCTTTTCATGTTGGAATGACCTGAAACTTTATATGTATGTTTCCTTAACATTAGAGGAGACATTCATGCCTATTTCAATCACTTACATGATTTTTGCTGCACTACTATTTTCCTCTACCTGCCCTTTACGATTACAGGGGTAAAAGTTAAAAAATCTGAAAATACTGAAAATTGAGCTGGGGGCCGCTAGGGCCCCCGGTGGGTCCAGGGCAACGCCCTGGCCAGGGGGCCGGAGGCCCCCGGAAGCTCCTGAGATTTAGCTATTTTATAAGCATCAAATTCCTCTAATGAGATCCAGTTTTAGCATTTTAAAGTTGAAAAAATCTTGAAACAACTGAAAGATATGATATGCTAAAACCTAAGAAAATCTCAAAGTTTTTAGCACCCATGTTATTTTTGTTCTCTTTTATCTCCATTTTGTACACAGGATCTAATCAGATTAGCCCTACATCAGTTTTGTATTTGAAAGTACAACAAGTATGAGAAAAGGACATATCTAGTATTTAATATTTGATTCATTAAAATGCAATCACATGTGCTAAATTTCTGTCAAAAGAATAAAATCAAATCTGTCAAATAGGAAAACAACACTCTCTTTAAGAATGACTAATTTATCAGGGAGAATGTGACAGAGTGTGCTGTGCATTTTCTAGCTTGAGCTTTTTGTACCCTTTGGTAGCTGGAGTTTGGGGTACACAAACAAGGATGGGGGTTCAGATCTAAACTAGCAAAATATCAAGTTTTAATGACAGCCTATTAAAAGATAGACTGTTTTCATGTGACATGCGCAAACAAGATTTTATAGATAGATCTACATGTTCACAGTTAAAAGCTCTTCAAACACTTTAAGAACCTTTCCTAAAATGTGCAAACATTTTTGGCAAAATCAATTCTAATGTTTGCTAAAACAAGCAGGTAAGTGATATACCATTGAACTGGTCCAATTCCTGTAAAAAATCTATCAAATTGGCAGGGTGGGGCAATCAGTTTAAATGCAAAATTTTATTATCACTTTGTAACCGGAAGAGCAAACCAACTAGCTATTGGTTGTACAATCGGTTTCTCCATTGAACTGAGAATGCCTTTTTGCTTTAAATACTTTGACAATTTGTCTACATGATATAAAGTTTATAAAGATGTGGTGTTTTGTACTTTATTTTTTTTTTTTACTTTATTTAATATCATTTATTTTGATCTTTAAATTTTAATTTCCAAACCAGTTAAAAAAAATTCAGACATATTTCAAGCATTTGCAGACGGACCACCCCCACCCCCCCCCCCCCCCCCCGCTTTAGATCTATATTTTCATTTCATAAAACAACAATTTTTTCACTCATGACAGAATTTTAGATTCCACTTATTTATTGTTTTATTCAGAGATTTGTGTAAATTCACTGTTTAAATTCATTATTAAAGATGAGAAGATAGTTTGAAGTCCCTCTGATCGGACGATGCCACGCTGATCATGGTAGTGTCATGGGTTTTCACGTTTTTTTTGGCGATCAATTTTTCGTGTCAATTAATTTCTGGAGAAGTATTACCACATGATTTGACATCAGTTAGTCATTTTGAATAGCAGGTAACTTTAAAATCTGTCACTTTACACTAGATCAGAGGATTAACACCGTTATTACGTTCTCGTAAATGACTCGCCAGCTTCATTAGATCACGCGCGTGTCCTTCACATTTTATACTGATCGTGTTTAGCCCATATTTCTGCCAGATGCGCACAAGTTAGGTTATATGAAGCTCTTTACGATAATTTCATGCGTCAGATTGACAATTAAGCAAATATTTTTCAGCGTCAAAGACATGTCATTTCAAATTTCCAAGCGTCAAAACCCGGTCTCAGGGATCAAATAAGAAACTTGCCGAGTTGTCGAGTTTTGACAAGACATCCATGGACAAAAATTTCTTTCTCATTTTTCCGGCCAATTTTCGTGTTTGTTATCACTATATTGAATCCTAGAGTGTGATTAATATCAGTCACAAAACCAAGCGCTACAAACCAGTATTCACGTCTCACGACCGAGCGAGCTTCGGTACCGACTGCAATCGATTCCGGGATTTCTCAAGAGCTAATCGCAATCGGAAGCCAAAACCAACTGACTTTCGACTATATTCAATCATTGGCCCACCACTACAAATCGGACTACAGTGTATGAATAAAACTTTTCCCCCTTTTTCGGTCGCTTCGGCATTTGAGTAGCACGTACTGTCAACTTCGGAAGATAGTTGCCGATCCCCAGCTCTGACATCCATTTGTTATTGAAAAGAACAAAGATAATTTAAACTGAGCCATCTTTCGCTAGCAAATAATCAAATTGCAGCCAATATTTGTCCCCTAAAACGAAGGGCTTTGTTAATGCTTTATTTTGTTTTACAATCCTAGCGGCAAAAATGTTGAAGTCGGCAAACCGATCAAAACAATCAAAACACAGCCGCAACATTTTGGACACGAACATTATAACATCATACAATAACCTTAGAACGTTCCGGTTCAGCATCTATATTTAGAATCGGGAAACTCTAAGCAAGAGTGAGTGACTGTAAACATTTCGGTGCAAATTATCCCCGAAATTACAAAATTCGTTGAATTTCATTGTTTTTAGGGCGAGTGCGTTTGACGGGAGACACTACTGACCGAGATCAGCCCCGGACAAAGCAAATGCAGTGGGGCAATAAATTTTATTGATACGGCATCTGGAAATCTATTGACTTGCAATAGATACGAGATAAAGGGGTACCCCCCCCCCCCCAAAAAAAAAATGTTTTTTTCTCCTCGGATTTAAACGATTTGGAAAAATGACCTGGTCGGCCCCTGAAAATACGGAATTCCGTCACAATACGGAAAACTTTTACCCCTGCGATTATTATCCCCCCTCGACAACTGGCGGTGGGACGGGCGTATCTTGCGACAATTTGCACTTGATTTTCACATTTACCCATGTAACTCATGTTTATGATGAATACTTAACAAAAATGTTTTCCGTGTTGCTTGCTGGAAATTTGTTTTGAAAGCTCAGGGAGACAGATTGATTTCCAACTGTATTTTTTTCTAAATGGCTTGCTGTTGCACTTTTTAAATGTATAAGCATGAAAGAAATTATTTGCACATGCCTTCGATTAATTTACATACCTGTTACGCATTACTTGCATCAATTGACAGAAAGATTTACCCCTGTTACCTCATGTTCATTACTTTCCGAAACAGACTTACATCAATTACTTTGAAAAGGGATAAATCGATCAAATTGTTTTTGTTTGCCACAATGTTTTCAAAAGAGCTCTGAAACAACATCAAAAAGTCATCTGTTTGTGACAGCATGTTGACTTGTTTTTATCAGGAATACAGTTAGCGGAGCTTTCAACCATGCCTCATGAAATCGTAAATGAAGCAAGACACCTGGCTGGAAGAATTTCTAATGAGAAGAAGGTAGATTGTTCTATTGTGTAATACATGTACCCCATGCTATAAAAGTTGCTATTCTTTTCAGTTTAGCACTTCATCAGGTTACAGGTACTGGTTCAAAACATGTATCTCTCATACTGCCATAGCAGTTTACAAAACTTGGTTCATCACTATATCTTGTGATGGTGAGTGGACAATATGTATTTGACTTTAAAGACGTTTCGTCGGGTTGTCATTGCGCAACATTTCCACGCATTTTCTGTTTCCTTGCACGTAATTTTGTTCGATTGTAGTACTATTATCGGACTGCCGATTTCAGCTGCAAGACGTGGAGGAAGTAGTAGTAGATACAAGTTTTTTTTAAAGATCAATGTATGAAAGTGTAAACTGTTCGGAAACAGCAGACACAGAACAGGTACATTTTTCGGACATCACTTATCCCGATAGTAAGTTTAGTGTGAGAAAAAAGAGAAAGCTTGGTTCATTTTGCTATAAGATTCATATGTAATTTATGTCTTCGAGTAATTCCTGGACAGTTCTACTTTTATCGTTTTTCCATCCATAAAAATGTACTATTTCGCATTAACCCTTTCCTAAATGAATTGAATAGGAACTTCTAAATTGAAAGAAGCTGCAGATGACAAATTTAAAAAAGGTATTAATGCAAGTTGAAATGCCGCTTGTGTAAAAATATTGTAGGGAAAGAAAGGCAAAATTGCTTGTTATGAGCAATTACTCTTTTTACCAAAATGTTTTCCAAAGCCGTCCCATTCCATTGTTCAATCGAGTATATATCAGGGAAAGGCAATATTATCTTTATTGTGAAAAAGATATTAATTTGTGCTGAAAATAATTAATCTTACTTATTAATTTGAATCTTGGGTGATATGTGTCATTTTCGTTGTTCCAAGGGAGGTAATCGAGTCCTAAAATGGGAAAAGTAGCAAGGCGACCTATCATTTTTTTTGCATTTTTTGATAAAGGATATACCCATGTGTATATCTGCGAAAAATAAGAAAAATCTCTGCGCTAGATTTTTTTGGAAGTCAAATAATGTCTTGACTTTCTATAATAAAATGATCTTTTTGGCGGTTATGGATGTTCTTGAAACAGTGGGTCATTAATTTGAAACAAATATTAATTTCTCATCAAGTTGAGAGGATCAATCGATTTCTTATGAATTTAAAACACACAGAACATGATTTGGCTGAAATGATAGACTTTACTCACAAAATTCTGATGTTTGCTGCAATAACTGGGTTTTTGTGTAATTTGAAGGAAGGGTTATGTTCTTTATGGGCTCAGAACTTTTTTGTTCATCTGGTTACGTCTAATTATCTCTTCATATACTGAAAGAATATACTTTGAAGTGTCTCTGTGTCAAATTTCACAAAATTCTCAGCGCTAGAAATAACTCGATGAAATGCCTTTAAGGTCTTTGTTACCTTGACAATGACTGCTGATATCCATTCTGCAGGGATTTGGTGTACTGCTTTTCACTGCATATCATCCTTATAAGATTAGCTGGAACTTTAACTGTGACCATGCATGACAGTGACCTTAAATTTAGTTGAAACTTTATAATTAAGAAAAGCTGGGCCGATGAAAAGTGTCAAGATTTTTTTTTCTATCAATGTTATGTAAAAAGGCTTTATTTTATTCAATGAAATGATTCTGTTGTTTATGAATTTTTAAAGTATGTAAGTCTTGTCCTGTAAAAAAACTTTCCTTAGAAATAATCATTTTTTTTTAACTAACAAATAAATGGCATATTAATGTTATGTTTAATTGATCAAACTCACTTTGATGCAAGTTCACAGTCAAGTAAATGTAAATGTGTAAACATAAAAGTCGAATATATTTTCCATTTTAGAGAAACCAAACTTCTGCAAAGGAGCTGTGTAGACACCGTGCTATATTCAAACTTGCAACCAGGCTTGTGCAGGCAGCAAGAAGCTCTCGACTGGATAAGGAAAGTTTGAAGCAGTATATAATCAGCTTGAAGCACAAATATGAAGAAGAAACCAAAAGTACTGCAGAGTAAGAAATGTTACAGGAATACCAATTCAGCTTCCAACTGACTTGCATGATGTATTTTTGATGAATAACTATTTTACATCACAAATTCCGTACATTCCCTGATTTATCGCATCATAGCTAAAATGGCACATTTTAAGATCTGAAACCAAATAACATATTTATAGGCTGTTACATGGTACCTTCAAAGCTTGTTCAGGTTTTGCAAATAAATGATACCTTGATAGCCCAATATACTAGTAATGAGTGTGCAGCCAGGTTGTAGTAACCTATTTTTTTTTCCAGTTCATGTTTTTTAGTATGTGTGTGTGATGTTTTTTTTTTTTAATTTCCATAATAAGCTTGTGTTCAAAAGCATCAAAAGATATGTTTACAACATGTTTTAAAATACCATTTGTGATAATCACAAATAAAGCAGTGTCTGTGTAAAATGAGATTGCCAAAAACAAAGCATAATGACAAGTTTTGCTGTCAGAAGTACTTTCACATGTTTTCCTGTGTATCTGGGTAAAAGTATTTGGTATGTTTATCAAATACAATGTATTCATAAATATTTTTGTCTATGTGATCAGTATGTGCTTTGCTTTTACTGTTTACACTGATTGGAAAAAGAAAACATCTGGTGTTTTCCTGTAGTAAGGAAAAGGTAAAACAACAAAAATTCACTTTTAATTGGTCAAATAGATACAAAACTTGTAATGACAAAAATGAATATACAAGTAACAAGCTCTCAAATATTGACCAATGTATACTGGCCTGCATCTTCACATATTCTAATGATTTTGTTTGTCACTTTTGTCACGAAGTCATCTCTCCAGCTTCTGTACATTCAATAGACATTCTCTGATACTGTCTGAAAAGCAACAGATGATTAGTGGTCGCGCCAAATAAAAAATTCTTGATCATGACATTATTTGTGACTAAAAGGACATCATCCTTTGAATGAAATCAACTTTTAGTGCATAAATGCTATTCAAAAAAAATAGAGGCAAAATTAGAAAATGCTGTGCTAAAAGCAAGATGTCCTTTCATCACAATATTTTCAAATGTCACTCTCTCAACAATGAATATATACAACAAAGTTTCAGTAATTTAATATATTTACAAACCTCACAACAAATAAAAGCTCATAACAACAAATAAATATATAAAAAAACAAATTTGGGACCAGCCCTTACTGCTCCTTCTCACAGAAACTTTCAAACTTCATTAGAATTCCTAGGTATTGGCCTTTTTTTGGAAATTTCATGGCTATCTATCAGCATAGTGCCTTTTGTGGACGGTGATGATCACACATCAGACTGCGTGGCAGTAATCTCTGATCTTATAATTGAAGTGTCACATTCTGGCTGAAACAGCATTGAATTTACATCAATAGTTGTAAGGCTAACATGTCCAGTCTGATCTATGATTTCTACTCTGTCCAATATTCCACATGACATTCAGACTGAAAAAGTCTTGAAATCCCAATCCCATTGTTGTTTGTAGACAACTTCTTTTTATTTTGGTACTCTCTTCATATTAATTGAACTTAACTGAATAAGAAGTCCCAAATAAATACAAAACTAACTTGCTCAAAGGCAAGAGAAAATATGTCAACTAAACTTTACCTCTATCGCAACTGTGAATGTAAATGTACTTTGTGTACAAATCTATAAAATCTAGCTTTAATCCTTAGAATAATTATCACTTCTACATTTGCCTTTGTGACCAGTGTAGATCAAGATCAGGCTGCACAAAACATAGTCTGATTTTTAATCTTCACTGTCCGGTTTGCTTAAGCATTCTTAACAGAAGCAACCAAGAAATTGCAGTTTTTGGGTCTTCTTTTTAGACTGTAAATGTCTGTTATGTTTATTCTGCACTATTAGGGTCAATAAAAACAACTCGCTGGCATTATTGTCAAATGCAATTCTGCTAAGAACTGAAAGCTATAGTGAAATCTTAATAAAATTTTCAAACTAACATGATATCTATTCTCTAATACTTAAGCGTAAAAAGAGCTTGGTTTTTTTTTTTTTTTTTCAATCCCTGCTGTAGACAGCTTATGAAAATATTGTGGGAAAAGGAGCAATTGCAATTACTGCTCTTTTTTCCATGGTGTATTTAATACAACTGGAAAAAGACAATTTATTTTCCTTCATACTTTTCTCTAATGAATCACTTGTACTTTGTGGGATGTCTAAAAATAACAGTTTTTCTCGATACAGTATCTCAAATAATACAAATAAATATGTGATCACCCCCTGATTTAAACAGTCTTAAATAGTCCATTTTTTTTTGCATCTTGGCATAGGAAAAAAAGAAGAAAAACCAATTTTGTTGGACATTACATTAATATTACCTGTACAAAATACCAGTAATTTATCTTATGCCTCATGGAAACTGCAAGAATCACAAAGATTCTACATGTAGATAAAAAAAAAACACTGTTAATAGCAACCTTAGTCATAGGCAAGACTGATGCAAGATATTCAGAAAGAAATAACAGTAATGTTTATACAATTATTACTTGTAAAAACTTAACTTTTACCAAACATTTCTGTGTTTTTATTACTCCAGAAGATTTTTTGAAAGCATTGTGGGAAAAGGACAAAATGCTGATAACCAGTATTTTCTCCTTTTTCTGTAATGTTTTGTCTTTTAAAAAAGGTACCTCATCATTATAGTTTAAATTTTTCTTCCAAAGATGCATTCAGTGTGGACAAGAGTAAAGTTTTGTGGTATGGTAAACAGTCATAATGTCAACGGCTAACATAGATATAATTTGTTGTCAGTAATACTCCATCTGCCACAATATCTTTCTTACTCATAAATATTACTGTTGTATCCATAAACAGAGAATTGATAAAACCTAGTATTTCAGTCTCCGTTATCTTGTCACCCCTGTATCAAGTCCCAATATTTGCTTCATGCTTTCAAATACTGTAAATGATAATGCAGTCATGGGCACCACCCTCAGATAGTTGATGCTGATGCCTCTGTACAGTCCTTTTCGAATTCCGTGTTCTTGATAAACTGTACTTAAAATCTTCCACCAGGGCTTTCTGTAGGGAGAAAAAAGAAGAATGACATTTATTTCCTTAAAAGGCAACAACCTTATACACTCCTGCGTTAACCCTCATCCTGCTAAATAAGTACAATGAAACTTTTAAGTCAGTGGTAAAACCTTGAATAATGCTATTTCAAAGGTTTTTTTTTTTTTTTGGGGGGGGGGGGGGGGAAGATATCTCCTTATCAGACAGTGTAGATCAAAGATCAGACTGCACCATGTTCTGTGCAGTCTGATCTTGATCTACACTGTCAGCAAAAGGTCCTTGAGTCGCGCTTTGCAGCCTAAGGGTTAATACAACTTATGCATATTGGAAGCATTTGCAGAAAAAAAAAAATCAACGTGGATGAAATAACCAGCAAGGTCAGTGAGTCGCACTTAGCAGCCTAAGCGTTTATGAACTGAAAGCATTTGTACACACTGTGACAAATTCAGCGAGGCATTATTATGGATCAGCAGTGGAAAGTTAGGATCATGGCAAAATGAAGGATGAAAGCATGTCCTCTTTTTCCCACAATGTTTTCAAGATCGTTTGGATTACAAAAGGCAATGCATGTTGGTCAGTAATGTTGAACTCCCAATAGTGGCCTAAAGTAAACAATGGGATGTTAAAATGCATCATAATTTTGATCACACAATTTAATAGTATGAAGATGACAATCTGTTATTATGTGGTCATCCAAGTGTTACTTGCTGGCAAGAAAATCAATTTTAAAACCAGGTAAAAAGTAAACAAAGGATGGAACGACCTGGCAACTTTTGATCTAGTTTTAAAGTTTATTTTTCTGCTGGCGATAAACACTTGGACCAAGTGTGTAACAGATTGTCCTCTTCACAATAACTTCCGTACTTTTGAATGCCTTGATTTAAATTCAGGTGAATTTTGCCACTCCCTTTGTTTACCATGGCTGCTATTGGGACTTTAACCTATTATCATACTGGCTGTTTAAGACCAATCAAAAACTATCAGAAATTAAACAAAGAACCATAATTTGCATGAAAGAAAACTACCATTCTTTGTATAGAACATTTTTGGGAAAAGGAACAGCTGCTTGATACAAAAAATGCTCTGTCGTTGGGCCAGGCACTGCAGGGCCACATCATTTTACTGGTGATACTTGGTAAAGACATAAAAAATGAGCTATGGCTGTGGCATGACGTAAATGACGAAGCCTAAATCATGATTCAAACAAAGAATAACACCACATACCCAGTATATTTTTCTGGGTTACACAGCATTGTTGAAAGTTGAATTTTCCTTCTTGTGACATCTAAAGGATAACTGTAACAAGCATTTGATTTAATAAATAAAGTATTTAAAAGTTTACAATTCAACTGTTAACCTGCTAAAAAAGTAAAATGAAACTCTCATGCCTATGGTAAAAACCAGACTTTTGCCATTTCAAAGGTAGTTTTAGGAGAAAATATCCCCTTAGATGACATTTTGTGCAGTCTGAGCTTGATCTATACTGCCCGCAAAAGGTCCTTGAGTCGGGCTTTGGAGGCAAAGGGTTAACACAACTTGTGCATATTGAAAGCATTTGCAGAAAAAAAAATCCAATGTGGATGAAACAACCAGGATGGTCTTTAAAAATATGGAAAACATTGTTAAACAGGAGAAAATGCTGATTACCAGTACATGTTTTTCTATCCTTTTCAGACAGTTTTCAGTTGCATTTTTATACAGGATTGTACAAAAACAACATTTTCATAAAGAGCAAAACCAGACATGACTAATCAACTAGTACATGTATGCAAGTTAATACAAGATGTCTGTCACAGAAAAATCATGCCTGATTTTTCTTCAGTCTATATTACCTTTTACAAAATTATCAGTCTATGTGTCTGCAACAGATTATATGTGAAAACAAAATGGAACTAAAATAAAATCTAACTACTCATATCACCTCATCTTCTACAATGAAAAAGGGAACAATTTAATTTGATGAATTTTCCCGCAGTTTGTGAAAAATACCAAAAGAAATTAATACACTAGTGCTATATTTGCAGGATATCTCAATACCATGGGGATATTTTTTAACCATGAGGCTGCTGAGAGCAACTTTGGGCGCTTTTGCAGACAGTGTAGAAGAAATTCAGACAGTGCAGAATCTGGAGTCTTGTCTTGGATCTACACAGTCCGATACAGTGATACTTTTCAGTCAAAAAAGTCTCTGCTAGTCGCAACATTTTGGTTCTTCTAGTTGGGTTGGAATTTTCATTCATCAAAATAGCAGTTTAAGGGTTAAAATATCTGTGTCTGAAATAGGGGACAAACAAGAAGCATGTGTAGTTGAATGAAAGTAAATGTCTTTTTTAAAATGATTTGAAAAATTTCACAAAAAAGGGACAACATAATTATATAGCTTAAAGCAAGCAATTCCTCCTTCTCTTAACCCTTTACTGCACTATCCCAACTTTTAACAACCCTGAGATAACTCTTGAAAACATTGTGGGAAAAGGAGAAAATGCTGGTAACCAGCATTTTTTCCTTTTCCCACGATGTTTTCTACCCTTCCCAAAACAAATTTCAATTTTTCAGTCTTATTTATTCTGTCGTCTGCAATTGCTTTTAATTTGGACTAGTTTAAAATTATATTGTTTGGTAAAGAATTAAGATGTTCTCAAATATTGTTGCATTCAAGTAAACAAATACACACAGGTACTTGCTACATGTAAGTTGTTTTTCATTTCATGCATTTCATTATATTTATCCAAAGAATGTAAATATTTTCATCATAAACAGTTAATTGCTTAGATTAAACAAACTTACACAACAGACTGTGCCACTGCCCCTGCCAGACTTCCACATAGTAATTTTGCGGGCAAAATTAAAACTAGTCCACCTGTATTCTTTGGACAGGGCCTTCCAAATATAAGTGGAAATTTATCCAGCAGATATGCTTTTGTTGTTTCAAATGTGTAAAAAGCCAAGCCTGTGGAAAGATGAAACAAAAATTAAATATGGAATATTATGCTGTAGTGACTTTCCTGGTGCATGTATTTGATTCCAGCCGCGCGAGAAAATTTGATATAGCGCGAGATCAAAGGTCGAGTGAGATGTCAAAATTTCCTTGCGCAGCAAATACAAGCGTCAGAAAAGTTACTACAGCATAATATTCCTTTTATTATATATACACCTACACCTTTCAACGAAAAAATACTGCAATTGTTGACATTTTATTCGGAAACGGTAAGCAAAATAAAACAAATAATGGTGTAGTAGCCAGTAACTTCGTTTTTATGAATGGCTGATGACTATTACAACGTAAAATTTTGACCAATCAAATTGCAAATGAATACATATCTGTACCGCTCATGAGTTACGTCATCATGACATCATTATACCATATTTGGAACCGTATTTCACAGTGTGTAGATACAGATTTTTTTTCTGTCCTGTGTGATATTTTATCGGCATGCAATGCATGTATTTTACCTCGGAAAACTTTCAGGTATATAATAAAATGGTATATTCTTCTCTTAAATACCTATTATAAAAGTTCAGCCTTAAATAAGAGTATACCAAACTTATCCATTTAACTCTTTAGAACACAATCCTGAATTTTAACAACCCTAACAAAGACGACTTTAGAAAAGATTTTGGGAAAAGGAGAAAATGACGGTAACCACCTTTCAGCATTCTGTTGAATCTCTTCTTTACCCACATTTCTACTCTCTCAGAGACAAAATCATAATTTGAGCCATTTTTAACATCTCATATGCAATGAATTGTTTTGAATATGGGTGATTCTAAAAACATGTCATCTGGTTGAAAGGCAACTAATAATCCATTGAAACAAATTTGAAGCAGTTGACTTTTAAAACAGCAATGTAAACAGAGGATCTTACATGAGTGTTTATGTACATGTATTATTGTTTTATCAAACAAGTTGACTAAAACTATATGAAAAGTGGTTTGGCGAGTCTAATATAGTAGTCAACAAGTTTAATAAAAGTGACAATTCATAAAGATGAATGTGAGATTCTGTTTATCTTATGAAACAAAATGACAGAAAAACAAGTATTCTACTTCATCACCATTAGCCTATATAATCATCACAGGTTTGTGTTTAAAAATGCAGGTTGGTTTGAAATGTGTACATACTTAAAAAACACAGCTCTGTGACATCAAAAGCAGAATGAAATAGTTTATAGAGGGAGCATATTGATATATTTCCACAATTTTCTTGATTTTAAATAGTTTTCTCTGCATTTCTTTGCATAAATAAACATGAAAATTATAAAACTTTCCATGTGTATATGTCTTGGAAACAATGACATAATAGTGTATAATCAAAAATACATCTCTAGTAAATAATTGTACAAAGGTTCAATACAATGATAGCAAAACTGAAGACAGAGTTTAAGGCACAAATTCACCCATGACACAGACTGACAGACGAAATGGCTGATTCCACTTGCCCCAAAATGTTCAGTTTGTGTGGCTATGATGTGAAAAGTCTGAATTAATGTACATACCCCCATATGGCACCATTCCAAGCAGGGTCGGGGTAATTCCTTTATACAAGGCTGATATTCCCTCCGCTCTCACTATAGTGTGGACAGTGCTTTTAACACCGTAATACATTTCTTCTCCATTCACTTGAAATGCTATTCTGGCCCGCATCAGATCTAACGGATATGTGGCTATAACAGCTGTCATACCTATGAATTACATGAAATGTACATACAGTCAAACCCATTCAGACGGACACTCATTTGACCCAAAAGTCAGTTGCAGTAGGAATTTATTTTAAACAAAAAAATCATTCTTTTCAACAGATCTATTGAGGTTTTTGGAAAAAATGATTTTGTAAACACTGTACTGCTTATCTTCAGCAATTTCACCTTTTGTCAAAATGCTTTCCGAAAAGTCTACATCTATGAAAAAACATCAGGTGTGCATAATTATTTAGTTGATATTTGCTGAGCAAACATGGTATGAGCCATGCTCTGGGAAAAGGGGGTTTAATGCATCTCTATGATGCATTATGCCAATCAAGTCATCACATAACTGTGGATCCATAAAATGCATTTTGTCTAGCAACCAACTGAATTAACAGGTAGAATGGTCCTGGACATGCAGAAAATTTATCAAAGGCAAAAAATTTCGATATCTGTCAGCCTGTGTGGACGGTGTTGATAGTTTTTTGCAGTAGTATTTAAATCTTTTTTCACAGAGTATTGCTCATATCTTTTCATCATCCATATACTATGTGCATACATTCCAGTAATGGTTTCAGTTAACAACTTCACATTCATAGAGCCAGTTAGTTTTCATAATTACACCACAGCTATCTATTTATTTTCATCTACTGCAATCTCAAATGAAATTAGCAAATAACTTTTTCAACCATTCAAACAATCTCTTGGAAATACTGTCCAATGGATAAAGATGTACTTAAAAAAAAATAAAAACCCGTTTAAATACAAATCCTTTTTATGCACAAAGATTTTCAGTCATTGAACTTCAGCCACACTTGTATCAATGCAGTCTCATATACAGATCATTTTCTTTTTCAAGGATAACAGTTTGTTCGTTTGGCCTTTTGAGCCATTTTCAACAGATTTTCAGTTATACAGGGGTAAAAGTTAAAAAATCTGAAAATACTGAAAATTGAGCTGGGGGCCGCTAGGGCCCCCGGTGGGTCCAGGGCAACGCCCTGGCCAGGGGGCCAGAGGCCCCCGGAAGCTCCTGAGATTTAGCTATTTTATAAGCACCAAATTCCTCTAATGAGATCCAGTTTTAGCATTTTAAAGTTGAAAAAATCTTGAAACGAATGAAAGATATGATATGCTAAAACCTAAGAAAATCTCAAAGTTTTTAGCACCCATGTTATTTTTGTCCTCTTTTATCTCCATTTTGTACACAGGACCTAATCAGATCAGTCCTACATCAGTTTTGTATTTGAAAGTACAACAAGTATGAGAAAAGGACATATCTAGTATTAATATTTGATTCATTAAAATGCAATCACAGGTGCTAAATTTCTGTCAAAAGAATAAAATCAAATAAAGTCAAATAGGAAAACAACACTCTATTTAAGAATGGCTAATTTATCAGGGAGAATGTGACAGAGTGTGCTGTGCATTTTCTAGCTTGAGGTTTTTGTACCCTTTGGTGACTGGAGTTTGGGGTACACAAACAAGGATGGGGGTTCAGATCTAAACTGCATATTAAGTTTTAATGACAGCCTATCAAAAGATAGACTGTTTTCATGTGACATGCGCAAACAAGATTTTATAGATAGATCTACATGTTCACTGTTAAAAGCTCTTCAAACACTTTAAGAACCTTTCCTAAAATGTGCAAACATTTTTGGCAAAATCAATTCTAATGTTTGCTAAAACAAGCAGGTAAGTGATATACCATGGAACTGGTCCAATTCCTGTAAAAAATCTATCAAATCGGCAGTGTGGGGCAATCAGTTTAAATGCAAAAATGATTATCACTTTGTAACTGGAAAAGCAAACCAACTAGCTATTGGTTGTACAATCGGTTTCTCCATTGAACTGAGAATGCCTTTTTGCTTTAAATACTTTGACAATTTGTCTACATGATATTAAGTTTATAAAGTTGTGGTGTTTTGTACTTTAATTTTTTTTTACTTTATTTAATATCATTTATTTTGATCTTTAAATTTCAATTTCCAAACCAGTTAAAAAAAATTCAGACATATTTCAAGCATTTGCAGACGGACCACCCCCAACCCCCCCCCCCCCCCCGCTTTAGATCTATATTTTCATTTCATAAAGCAACAATTTTTTCACTCCTGACAGAATTTTAGATTCCACTTATTGTTTTATTCAGAGATTTGTGTAAATTCACTGTTTAAATTCATTATTAAAGATGAGAAGATAGTTTGAAGTCCCTCTGATCGGACGACGCCACGCTGATCATGGTAGTGTCATGGGTTTTCACGTTTTTTTTGGCGATCAATTTTTCGTGTCAATTAATTTCTGGAGAAGTATTACCACATGATTTGACATCAGTTAGTCATTTTGAATAGCAGGTAACTTTAAATTCTGTCACTTTACGCTAGATCAGAGGATTAACACCGTTATTACGTTCTCGTAAATGACTCGCCACCTTCATTAGATCACGCGCGTCCTTCACATTTTATAATGATCGTGTTTAGCCCATATTTCTGCCGGATGCGCACAAGCTAGGTTATATGAGGCTCTTGACGATAATTTCATGCGTCAGATTGACAATTAAGCAAATATTTTTCAGCGTCAAAGACATGTCATTTCAAATTTCCAAGCGTCAAAACCTGGTCTCAGGGATCAAATAAGAAACTTGCCGAGTTGTCGAGTTTTGACAAGACATCCATGGACAAAAATTTCTTTCTCATTTTTCCGGCCAATTTTCGTGTTTGTTATCACTATATTGAATCCTAGAGTGTGATTAATATCAGTCACAAAACCAAGCGCTACAAACCAGTATTCACGTTTCACGACCGAGCGAGCTTCGGTACCGACTGCAATCGATTCCGGGATTTCTCAAGAGCTAATCGCAATCGGAAGCCAAAACCAACTGACTTTCGACTATAGTCAATCATTGGCCCACCACTACAAATCGGACTACAGTGTATGAACGAAACTTTTCCCCCTTTTTCGGTCGCTTCGGCATTTGAGTAGCACGTACTGTCAACTTCGGAAGATAGTTGCCGATCCCCAGCTCTGACATCCATTTGTTATTGAAAAGAACAAAGATAATTTAAACTGAGCCATCTTTCGCTAGCAAATAATCAAATTGCAGCCAATATTTGTCCCCTAAAACGAAGGGCTTTGTTAATGCCTTATTGTTTTACAATCGTAGCGGCAGAAATGTTAAAGTCGGCAAACCGATCAAAACACAGACGCAACATTTTGGACACGATAACCTTAGAACGTTCCGGTTCAGCATCTATATTTAGAATCGGGAAACCCTAAGCAAGAGTGAGTGACTGTAAACATTTCGGTGCAAATTATCCCCGAAATTACAAAATTCTTTGAATTTCATTGTTTTTAGGGCGAGTGCGTTTGACGGGAGACATTAATGACCGAGATCAGCCCCGGACAAAGGAAATGCAGTGGGGCCATAAATTTTATTGATACGGCATCTGGAAATCTACTGACTTGCAATAGATACGAGATAAAGGGTACCCCCCCCCCCAAAAAAAAAAAAAATTCTCTTCAGATTTAAACGATTTGGAAAAATGACCTGGTCGGCCCCTGAAAATACGGAATTCCGTCACAATACGGAAAACTTTTACCCCTGGTTATATCAGTGAACCTATCCATGCATTCCTGGTGTTTATTCAGCTATTTACAAGACGACAAAACATGAAATTTGTTTTTTGGAAGGTCAGAAAATATTGTAAGAAAAGACGAAAATGCTGGTTACCAGCAAATTTTTCCTTTTCAAACATTGTTTTTGAAAGCCTCCCTCCTCTGGGTAGTTAAAAGTTAGGATTTGTAGTAAAGGGTTAGCCTGGACTGTTCACTATAAATAAACCAAGCCACTGGCTACTTTCTCACATAGTCCACCTAAAGTTTACCAGTGAGATAAAAGAAGTTGTAATGACTGATCAATCCTTAAAATCTTGAGAAAGCCCAGATTTGAACCACTAGTCCTGTCTATTAACCTTGACCCTTTATCACACAATCCCGGGTTTTAACGACCCTGAGGGAGAGAGCTTTTGAAAACACTGTTGGAAAAGGAGACAATGCCAGCAACCAGCATTTTCTCCTTGTCCCACAGTGTTTTCTGCCTTTCCACAGACAGCAATAATCTTTTGAGCTACATGTTATTTGCCATCTTTAAATGCTTTCAATTATGACAAGTCTAAAAAATTTTTGCGTGATAAAGGGTTAACTCTTTCATCGCCAAATCTATTCACTTGTCTTCTTTTCACAGCTGAAAACACAATCCAGCTAATTTCCAAAGAAAAATATTATCCTGTGGGCTTGACCAAACAAGCTGATGATAAAGACCAGACTGAATGCTCTTTGCAGTCTGATTTTCATCTATGCCATTCGCTAAAAACCCCTTTATTTGCCCATGACAATCTATTGTTTTAACGACTCTTGAGGTAGAAGATGAAAAATTTGTTTGAAAAGGAGAAAATGCTCATCATTCAAACCACATTTAACTTCTTGTGTGCAAATGCTTTAAATATGGACTAGTCTTAAATTTTGTCATCTTGTAAAAAGTTAGCTACCATGACACAGCTCAGGGTTGAAATTATCTAAGGGCCTGTATTCACCAACCATTCTTAGTTTAATTCTTAGTCTTATTCTATATTTAGATTGTCTAAACCAGAAGTTGTGTTACTTTCAAATTTAGGAAACTCTTGAGAATGAGACAAAAAATGTCCTTGAGAATGGTTTGTTAATATGGACCCTGTATGTGTAAAGAGCACTAGAAAAGAGTACCTGCGAAGGAGCCTGACATCAGGTGTACTATATGTCTGTGGTCATGGTGGGTCAATTCCTGTAGTTGCTGAAAAAAAAAATAACAGACATTCATGTTAGCCTACTAGTAATAGGTAGCATACTGTGGTAGGGAGGAGGGAGAGGACACCAGGCTTGAAGAAAACCTGTCTGTTTGATTTATTGATTAAACATAACACTGTTATGTTATTAACTCTTTACCACACAACAAAATTTTAGACTTCTCAAAACTCAAAGCATTTGCAGACTACAAATTAAAGGTGGCTCAAATGATGGAACTTGCCTTTGATTGGGAAAAAAACATTGCTGTAAAAGGAGAAAAACTGGTTATCAGCATTTTCTCCTTTTCTCACAATGTTTTCAAAAGCTGTCTCTCTTTGGGTCAATAAAAGTAGGGCTTGTTTAGTAAAGGGTTACTTGGGGGTGAATTGGCAATCATGATGCCATAAATATTGAAGGAGTCGGTGAAGTTGACAGGTTCTATGTTCTTCCTTCTGTCAGCTGTACACATAACATGATGGTTAAGACTCATTGTAATTTTCAGTATTACTTTTTTTTTATTTTGGAAAAGGTATTTTGAAGGGGGTATGGGCCTGGCATAGGGAACTCCACTCCCCCTTGTTCCTACAAGTCTTCGTGTATATGTACCATACAGCTATTTTTCACTTTTTACATTCTTCTTCATCATAATGCACAAATATAAAGAATGATTTCAAATGACCATGCAAAAGTACATTACTGTCATTTGACATGTTGTGCCCACTCATTCAACAGGAAAAATATGTGTGATCATGCTGAAGTGCTTGGAGTTGATAATGGATGCTTCAGCCAAGCATTCTAATGAGTTTGTATGGTCAAGTGCAAGTATATGGCCTTAACCTTCGATGAATATGAGCCATAAAAGAGCCCTGCCCCCCCCCCCCCCCAAAAAAAAAACTAGGTAGTTAAATGAGTTCGAAAAATGAGTTAAATGATGAATTGTTTGGTGAAAGGTTATCTCATTTGTTGTCCCTTTTTTATCTGGTAATGTTTATCCTTAACATACAGCATAAACCTAACAAACATTTTCAGTCTAGAAGTAGGACCCAAATAATTGCAATTTCAATGTTGCTCTTGCACATAATGCCACAGCAAAGTTGTCAGTGTAGATTGCATGTTATATGCAGTCTGATCTTGAAAGGCAACTCTAAAAGTAGTAATGAAAGACACTTTACAGGTTATGATGACTGTAAATGCATAACCCCATGGAATGAACGAAATGAGACAACTTTCCATATTAGCCATGATTTATTGTGTGTATAAAACAGTTTTATAATAAAAGAACACACTCATAAGCATTACAACAAGCTATGTACACAAAAACATATAGAAACAGTGTACATCTTGACCCAATGTTTACATTATTAGTTGTACGGTCAGGTGGCAGGGGACTTGGAAACTTGTTCACGGCTGTGGCGAATCATGATGTCGCCCTGAGCCGAAGGCAAGGTGGCAACATGATTTGCCACAGCCGTGAACAATTTTCCAAGTCCCCTGCCACCTGACCTGACAACCAATTTATTATAATGCAAAGTTTTTATAATACTTTAATGCACAGTATTATAATGCAAAGTTTTTACCATTCCAATGTGTATTAAGCGAAATTTCCACTTTTTATGTCCTCACGAATTGAGTAAGCTGACGACATAGAATTTCCCTTTTGAGTGCCCCAATTCAATGAAAACTGAAGTCACTGAAAAATGATGTCACTTAAACCTTGGTTATATGTGCAGTTTGGTAGATGAACTTGCTCACAATTTGCTTACTTGACAAAGGGATGGCTCCTTTTAACCCCGTGTGTTTGTTTTAGAATGACAACAAACGATAATTTTATAACTATATTCATTTTTTTTTCCAAAGACAATCCATTTTTTCCGCTTTAATGACAACCATCAAGGGAAACTAGAAATAATATGGTGCAGGCTACTCATTATGTTTGTCTTGTGGGCGGCTCTTATCGGTTGACACTGCCATTTTGGATGTGTTGAAAGTGTAGTCATGTATATGGGGCCTTCAAAAGGGAAACTGCTTTTACGTGGATTTTGCCAGTGTACATGACTGTATGTACGGGGCATATCATCCAATCAGATCGCGAGAAATTTCTTTGCAGTATAATAAAAGTATCTCCTGTTGTGTATTATAGCATTGATAGTCACATGGTAAGGTATAAACCAAAAAGGTTTTTATTGAAGCATATAATTATAATGAAACTTAAATAAATCATGTAAACAAAAAATTACATTCCTGAATTTATGTGTAAGTCTACAAGTTCCAAAATTCATAATAACCTGTCTGTGTCGTTGGTTTGAAATTATGCATACGTATAAGAGACATAATATAGATGTTTAAGCATATTGACACAGATGTTGAAAGGCAATTAATTCTTATCCTGCTAAATAAATGAACTGCAACCTTCAAACCCATAGTATTAACCCATATTTTTCTATTTCAAAGGGGTTTTTTTTTTTTCCGTGGGGAGGGGGGGATCTCCCTATTGGACAGTGTTGATCCAAGATCAGACTGCGCATTCTGTACAGTCTGATCTTGATCTACTCTGTTAAAAAAAGGTCTCTAAGTCGCACTTAGCAGCCTACGGGTTAAATTCCAAACATAACATTTTTCTGATAACATCAATAAATCTTGAGTTCTTGTAATACTAAGAATAGTGTAAATTTTGCACTTATCATACACTGCTGTTTTAAAGCCATGGAAATGTATGTATATGTTTTCCAGCAATTAAATCAGTTTTACTTGGGGGAAAATAATTCTACGTACCAAAAGGTAGGAGCAATCTTACAACAAGAGGGCCATGATGGCCCTGAAGTCGCTCACCTGAGCCTTTTGATCAAACATGACCCATTTCCAATCTCTTCAGAGATATTAAGACAAACACTCTGACAAACACTCATTAGTACTGGGCTTATAAATATGGCCTCTAGAGTCCACACAAGCTTTTTCTAGAGTTTGTCTCAGCGGCCTACTTAACATTTAGAAATTATCCAGACATACATTCCAACAAACTTTCATGAGTATTTGAGAGAAAATGTCGCCTAGGGTGTATAAAAGGTTTTTCCGAGATTTGACCTAGTGACCTGGTTTTTTATCCAACATGACCCATATTCATACTAGTCTAAGATATTATCAAGACAAACATTCAAAGCAAATTTCAAGATTATTGGACTGAAAATGTGGCCTTTAGAGCGTACACACAGTTTTTCAAGGATCAAACTTGGTGACCTAGTTTTTATTCCACGTGACCCATTTTCAAACTCATGCAAGATATCATCAAGACAAACATTCTAACAAAAGTTTAAAGAATATTGGACTGTAATTATAGTACAAAAGGTTTTTCCGAGATTTGACCTTGTGACCTAGTTTTTTATCCAACATGACCCATTTTCATACTAGTCTAAGAAATTATCAAGACAAACATTCTGACCGAATTTCAAGATTATTGGACTGAAAATGTGGCCTCTAGAGCTTACATAAGGTTTTTCTAAGATTTGACCTGGTGACCTACTTTCTGACCTGACATGACCCATCTTCAAACTCATCCAAGCTATCATCATGACAAACATTATGACCAACTTTAAAGAGCATTGAACTGAAAATGTGGCTTCTGGAGTGTACACAAGGTTTTTCAAAGATTTGACTTAGTGACCTAGTTTTTGACCCCACATGGCCCACTTTCAACTCGTCTGCGATATTATCAAGACAACTATTCTGACCAAATTTCAAGAGTATTGGACCGAAAATGTGGCTTCTGGAGCATACACAAGGTTTTTTTAAGATTTGACCTAGTCATCTAGTTTTTGACCCAACATGGCCCATTTTCAAATTTGTGAGAGATATCATCAAGACAAACATTCTGACCAACTTTCAAGAGTTTTGGACTGAAAATGTGGCCTCCAGAGCGTACACAAGGTTTTTCTAAGATTTGACCTAATGACCTAGTTTTTGACCCAACACGGCCTGTTTTCAAATTTGTGAGAGATATCATCAAGACAAACATTCTGACAAGCTTTCAAGAGCATTGGACTGAAAATGTGGCCTCTACAGCGTACACAAGGTTTTTCTAAGATTTGACCTTGTGACCTAGTTTTAGACCCGACATGGCCCATTTTCGAATTCGTCTGAGATATCATTAAGACAAACATTCTGACCAACTTTCAGGAGTATTGGACTGAAAATATTGCCTCTAGAGTGTACACAAGGTTTTTCTAAGATTTGACCTAGTGACCTAGTTTTTGACCCAACATGACCTATTTTCATACCTGTCCGAGATATCATCAAGACAAATATTCTAACCAACTTTCAGGAGTACTGGACAGAAAATGTGGCCTCTAGAGCGTACACAAGATTTTTCTAAGATTTGACCTAGTGACCTAGTTTTTGACCCGACATACCCACTTTCAAACTCGTCCGAGATTTTATTGAGACAAACAATCTGACCAAGTTTCATGAGTATCAGACTGAAAATGTAGCCTCTAGAGCGTACACAAGGTAAAAGTTGACGACGGACGCCGGACACAGCACGATCACAAAAGCTCACCATGAGCACTTCGTGCTCAGGTGAGCTAAAAATCTTATGTCAGCACTTCACTGTGAAGAGGGCAGGTTTACATGTATATGTATTTCTACCTGTCTAATTATGTTCATATGTATGCAGATAAGTAAAGCTATTGGCATGTGTATGTCTCATGAGTTTAAGTGAAATCAAAGTTCTATCTGTAAGGTGCTCTATCTCGTATTTAGATTAAAGGTACATGAGTGCAAGGAAAAAGCCTCAAAAAGGATTAATCATTCACATAGTTTCCAAAAAGTTACCAGTAAAACACCTTACCTTTTTATAAAATTCATATGAGAAAAACTGAAGAGCAGCATAGGGAAACACCCTAATCATCTGAACATAGTTTCCTTTAAACAAACCTCTGTAGCCCTCTTCCTTGTAAACTTGTTTCAGGGATTTGAACACACCTGTAGGTCAAAAATAAAAAAAAAAATGTATTTTAAGATCTATTCAAAGCTTAAGATCAACCCTTTACTTGCAGTAGCTAACCAGCAAAATTCATTAAACTAAATTATTTGTGGAAAAAGTAAAAATTTTATCAAAATTTCTTTCATTTTCCGTAGGTATAGGCATTGATGACCATGATGTAATAATTAACAAACTTAAGCAAGTTCCATAAATATTAGACCAAAACTGCAATCCTTATCATGTAAACAAGAAAAAAAAAACAGTCAAACAATTCAACAGATGACAGAAATCATGCCATTACATAAGTTTTTTTTTTTTGGGACATAGGCAAGTACAGATTAAAATTGTCGAATATAGGACATGTCTTATGATTAGAAACAAGCTGGGAGCACTGGCAGGCACATGTTGGCAATAATGTATGGAGGAAGACAGTTTCTGGGTATAATCATAAATGTGAATATATTGTGATCTTTACAACAGTACTTAATAGAATACTTGTAGAGTATAACCACAGTTCTTCATGAAAAGGTAGGGAAATGAACTGTATCAATAAAACGAATGTGAGCATTCTTTTAAACACAAAAATCAGGAAAGAAATGAAAATCATTTATAAATACTATTCGCTTTCAAATCCAACATCATTCTTTTCTAAAACAGACATCAATATTGTATGCAAAACCTCTATATTTATGACATACAACAGTACAGACATGAATAGATACCACTGTTTATGTAGAATTTGTTGTGACCCTGTAAAAGAATTTTCACACGGTCCAATGGAGCTACAGCTGTTTTTGCCACACATCCTGCAGTGCCTGTAAATATATAAAAAACACATGAGTCGAACCCTTTGAAAAGGTGGTTTGATACATCTGCAAAAAGTTTCAACCCAGGTCAGTCTGCAGAGGCTAATCATACATTAGAACTGAATTTAAGACAATGATCCAAATTCTATCGGAATGTTTTAAAGTTCTTGTCCACTGAATAGTGTTAATAAGGAAACTTCAAGTAGTTTTGGTACCAGAATTCTAACTTTGGTCCATTTGGTTTAAACACAGTGCAATCGATTAAAGGTTCCTCTATTGCTGTAATTATTCAGTGTTATATGCACTGTTAGGCTTTTACACCCAATACCAGGGTTTCACAGATTTTTGCATCCACTTACGCACAAATATAAGACTGCACACATGTTTTTCAGCAGTACACATCCCATGGGCGCATAAAAATTAATTCCAAATCTGAATAAAAAGTCTTGAATAGAACAAAAAATCTGTTGGTGATCGTTGCTTTTTTAAAAGATTTTCTCTACTGTACTGGAGTCAAAACAATGCAATTGCAGTATTTTGGACATTAGGGTCATACTTGATTTGAGATCTCCAGTACCTCCTGTAAGCTCTGAACAGCTGTCTCAAATAAAGTGTGTCAACACATTCATCAGTCACTAAAGACAGGCATCACCTTTATTTTCATAAATTAGATTTTTTACATTATTTACTTTCAATTCTATGGCATATGTGTCGAAGCACACGGTGCACTTGATTTCATAAAGCTCTTAGCAAGAAACGGAGTAGCAAATCAAGTCTGGCCTGCATTTATTTTCTTATATTTCTTCCCAGTACACAAAATTTATTAGCAGTCTAGGAAAGATCATGTCTAAACAATCTAATCTCTTGAATTTGTGGGGGAAAAGAAAGGACCCCCCCCCCCCAACAATCAGGATAAAGAGCAAAGGCCACTTCCTTCCATAATTGACTCTGAAGCCTGTACAGTAAAAGAACATCATAAATTTCAGTCAATTTGGCTTCAAAAATACTGCTGGCTACGATCTGTGAAAGATCATATGTTCTGTGACAAATGCATATTGGCAAAAGCTTCATCAAATCCTTTTACTTACAGATGTTTGAGCTTTCAAAATTCAGATTTGAAAGGGCGCCATGTTAAATATTTCAAAAAGTACCTGTCAATGTAATACGGAACCCCTAAAACTAGAGCTTGAACCTCCGATCTTTTGTTGCGTTCAGTGGACCCCCAATTTTCAAAAGCGCTATAAAACCTTGCAATACCAAGCTTCAATTTATTTACAACTCTTTATTTCTGAGCTTTACAGAAAGTATAGTATATAGGTAAAACTGGTTGAGCTACCTTTTCAGACTGGGTTTTACTCACAAGAAACAAACCCAAGCCAGGTATTTGGCATGAAAATCATCAGGGTGCATTAATACTATTCTACTTTATAATCCAAGTGACTGAACTTGTCAGCTACTGTGAAGTAAATCAAGGGAGAAAAGTGTGCCCGACGTGGGACTCGAACCCACGACCAGACCACTAGTACCACAGCTCTACCAACTGAGCTAGCCTGGCATCTGGTTATGAGTGTACCCATCGTCAATTACAACACTCCTCCCCCTCTTGATTTTCTGGGAGTCTGCGCCTGTGCCACCTACCTGCGCTTACCAATAGACCTCGTCACCAATGAAGTAAATCAAGGGAGAAAAGTGTGCCTGGCGTGGGACTCGAACCCACCACCAGCGGAACACTAGTACGGCAGTTCTATCAACTAAGCTAGCCTGGCATGGTCATGAGTGTACCCATCGTCAATTACAACAACCGAAACATAATTATGTCACTCTACAAGGAAGTAAAGTTGAGGAAATAAAGAATTAATTTCAAGTACACAAACATTTTCATGCATAAAATTGCAGAAAGAACATTCGAGAAATCAGTGTGACAAATAACAAACTAGCTTTTTAACCGTAATTGTAATTTGTAACTATATAATCCCTTCAATTTTTTGCATTTGAAAATTATCATTTAAAGCTTGTACTGTACCTCCAGCTAAGAGTGTCTTGCCCACATTGAGCCATGCTCTTGTCTGTTGTTCTTCGCCATTTCCCATCTCTTTGTTTGCATGTAAATTTACTGTTGGATAAATTTCTACTTAAGGTACATAATTCGATGAAAGTTATGTCATCCTTTTATCTAAAAGGCGCACTTCGAAAGTTCATGGACCACTCTTTCTCCTTGGGTTGACAACCGGATGTTTGGGTGGGTCTTTTAACAAGCCATCAAAGTCAGCTACATTATCTCCCGCTAGATGGCATTCGTTCTTGTTGAAAAATAGTACCAAATGCCATTAAAGTCACACTCACTCCTTGTCCTTTTAATGTTTGTGCTTATTTTAGGACTTACACGTAGGGATATGGAATAATCCCGGGAACTCCCTATGGTGTATTTTGCTTGGCAATTTTTGGGGGTTAGATTCGATAGTGCAAGAATAGTATGGAGTTGGACTTGCACCATTTCAACATTCATTCAGCACTTTTCTTGCATTATCCCCCTGAATGACCATGAAAAATTCATCGTTGAGAGTTTCCATGATTGTTGCGATGGTTTCATGATGTGAAACGTTATTTTTTGTCGTCAAATACCGGGATGACCAGCATCGTGGAGGTTTTACTATTAGAAGGGAAATAACTCTAATTATCACTAATCCGATGTGTAACATTATTGCCTCCCTTGGAGTAACCTGCAGACGCGTCGTCTTACCTCTAATATCAAGTTTTTTACTGCCAGATTCGATTTTTAGTCTGCAAGTGTTTCAAATTCCACTAGTCTCACGTTTTATCGGCTTGGAAAGAAGTAATGCTTTGCAAAGTACTTTTACACATAGACTGGACACATGGGACCGGACATTTTTTTTCACCCTTTTCCTATGATATTTTTTTCCCTTTTAAAAGACGAATTGCATTATTTTAGCCACCTTTAATTTGTAAACAATGAACTTGTGCTTTCAATTTGGAAGAGTCTAAAATTTTGTCGTCTCGTAAGTGCTACAAGTGGTTTTTTTTTTTTTATCACTGTTGATCACTGTACAGCTACCTAGTCAGGATAAACACACCCTTATACTCCCGTCACACCAAACTCGTTCTTACTCCGTTCTGAAAATTGTTGCCAAACAGACTTAAACTGTGTTCGGACGGAGTGGACGTATAAGCAACTTTTTACGATCTGTTTACGAACTTAACGGACGGGTTAGGACGGGAAGGGTGCTCCAGAACTTTGAGCCTGCTCAAAAATTTTTGCCGTCCATCTCGTCTTGTAATTAGACGGAGTGACAACGTACTTAAAACGAGATGGACGTAGGGCCTACTACAAACGGAACTGCCGTACTTCGATCCTAATAGAGA
Organism: Hippopus hippopus; assembly: GCA_946811185.2. NCBI lineage: Eukaryota > Metazoa > Mollusca > Bivalvia > Cardiida > Cardiidae > Hippopus > Hippopus hippopus. The sequence continues at coordinate 54,695,739 of OX328096.1, forward strand.
GGCGGTGCAGTCGGGCATCAATTGGCAGTGAGTTTGCATTTTACCGACCGAAATTACACGTCCTATCCCGACCGCAGCCCGTTTTACGATTTTTTGACCAGGGTAAGAATTTCTAAGAACAGGTTTAGTGAGACAGGGGCTTCAGGCATTATCAGGCCAAATTTACACGTTCTACCCAGACCCCAACCCGTTTTCCTATTATGTCAGGACGGGGTAAGACGTTTTAAGAACTAGTTTGGTGTGACGGGGGCTTTATATCAATTACATGTACTTTATTACAAACCACAAAACCTTACACTCATCGGTTTCTTAACCATTTACGGACAACGAATTCCATGTGCTTCAAAGGACTGGGGTTTGTTTTTTAAAGCGTAGAAAACATTGTGGAAAAAGGAGTAAATGCTGGTTACCAGCATTTTCTCCTTTTTCTACAAATGTTTTCGTAAGCATTGTCCCTAGGGGTACTGAAACACAAAATTGTCTACCAATGAAAAAGTTAATGCACTGACCATCCTATTCTTAGCTTTTCTCTCTTTTTTTTTTTATGATTATAGCGATTTATGACGTTTATGGTCATATCAAAATAGGGATCGTATCTAACTCTTTACCAGACGATAAAATCTTAGATTTGTCCAAATTGAAAGCATTTGCAAACGATAGTTTAAATTGTATTCAAATGATGAAATTAGAGTTAAAAGGGTAGAAAACATTGTGGGGAAAAGGAGAAAATGCTGGTTATCAGCATTTTCTCCTTTTTCCACAATGTTTTCAAAAAGCTTCTTCATCAGGGTCGATTAAACTAAGGATTGTGTGGTAAAGGGTTAATACTTTTAAGTGTGTCTAGTTGAACAACAAGCAGCCGCGTGTTTTATATCATTCCATTATGTTTTCACGATGTTTTAAAACTTTATCGTCCACGTGGGCAATGTAGTCTATTCAGTGAAAGCAATGCAAGCTCTACGTTTCACTTGCTTTAGATTAACAAGTGGAGCGAACAGCACAATTATGGTCCTCTTGCTTACCAACGACCCAGAGGAAAGAGGCGTTCGAAATGATTGTGGGAAAAGGAAAAAATGCTGGTTACCAGCATGTTACCATTTTTACACATTTTTTTTTTATCAGTCCTCCAAGAAACAAATCCTATTGTCTAACGAATATTACTGTAGTGGTCTTCAGTTGGTTTGCAGTTCCGGACTTATCCAAAATTGTGTCGTCTGGTAATGGGTTAAATGCATCTAGTGATAACTTCGCCGATATGAAGGTAAACAATCACAAAATATTATCGTACTTCTTTGTTGGCATACATTAAATAAAAATTCTATGACTGAGGCAATAAATGCAAAATGTGTAGGAAGTAAGAATGTAGATCAAGTTCAGGCTTTGCGGAGGTCAGCATCGATCAAGATCAGGTTGTAGAGAAAAGACATTCAGAAATTTGCTCAATACTGTTCGCTATTTTGAGAAACATTCTCAACAAAACAGTCTAGTCTACTGTAGTACAAAATCGAATGTAGTCGTAAGGTGTCGTCTCGGATCAGTCTGCGCGGATTGCGCAGGCTGATCCGAAACGACACTTTACGCAAATGTCCGAATGCCCCTTTTCGCGTGTTGCAGGCCCATTATTGCAAAAGGTCCCACGCCTGTGTGCTATTTTAATTATCTGGCAAGAAAGGACTGGTGAGTTCAAAGCAATTAAAAAAAAAAAAGGAAGCAAGCCATAAAATTTGTGGAACTTTATTATACAAAATTATCATGAGTAAACTACAAAACGACAATTAAATATGATTGTAAAAGCAAACCTTTCTATTTATTCATATAATCAAAAACTGTTAAAGTGACCAAGTGTTTACAGAGCGATCTTGTCCTCAACCTGGAGTTTTGTCAATACAGTCAAGCACTGACTTGTTTTTCTCTTTCCTTCTTGAATTTAGAGTCGTCGAATGAACTGTTTCTCAACCCGTTTTTGTTCGCTAGAAATATCCCGTCATGTCTGAACGACAAATTCTATTAACCCAATGTTGCTTTATTCCCACGAATTCTAGTTCAAATTTAGATATTCATTTCAAACCGTGATCAGTGGAAAAACTCCAGTGAGATAAAACAAAGAGAAAAATTTCATCACAAAAATGCATAGATAATCTTGAGACACGCATACATATATTGTTTTGGGTTTGATTATTATTATTGTTATAATCATTGTTGTTGCAGTGTTTGTATCAGTGGGAATTGTTATTTTCATTCATTTAAGGATAAGTGAAAACTTAAGTAAAAGAAAAAGAAAAAGATAAAGATGAAGTAAAATGTAACTATTCATTACTGATAATAAGCCCACAACTGTTAATAATCTCAAAAACTGTGAGGACAGACACTGACCGGGTGATGTAGATTCAACTGACCACGAAGTTACTCACTTTCTGGAAGCGATAGCAGCTTTACTTTTCACAGTTTTTTTTTTTCGATGACTGGTAAACACTGATATACCTGTAGGTTCTTATTTTTCTGTCCATGCTTCACATTTCTCACACAGTTTTCATTTGTGTTAAAATAAGATCGTGTTAAAGAATGAAATAAACAAATAAGCCTTTTTTAAACTCTATACCAAAACACACAATGTAATACACATGTACCTGTTTAAATTGAAGGTGTTTTCGAGATGCCAAAAAAAAAATGTACAAATGATGGGATTGGTCATTGAAAACGTTGTGGGGAAAAAGAGAAAATGCTGGTTACCAGATTTTCTCCTTTTCCCCCACAACGTTTTCAAAAGCATAGTTTCTCTGAATCGTAAAAGCATACGATCGTGCAGTATAGAGCTGTTTCATTAAAATTCATAGTCTGAACTACAAAGTAAAGGTTCCCGATTGTTGACTCTCCATTATTTTTCCTCTGCCATTTCCTTCTTTGAGATTTCCTTGTGCGTCGAAGATGAGGAGTGTTGGTATTCCCCGGATGCTGTTTATTTCACACAGTTTTTCCTGAAAAAGAAAACACATAGGAAACGGTTTTGTCAGAAGTTCAAGGCGATTAACCTCTAAGCTGCCTGCTGCGGCTATGCAGACGGTGTAGATAAATATCAGAGTGCACAGAAATTGCAGTCTGATTCTTGATCGACACTATCCGATGTTATTAGATTATATTCAGATAACTAATTTTGAAATCGCATACAGCAGGAAACCAACAAAATTAACAAAACTAGATTTCACTATTTCAAAGCATTGGTGCCTTAACTGCTCACGAGGTATCAAAAAATGTAGATCAAGGATTAGCCTGCACACTATAAGTTCTCTGATCTTGGGCAATTCATGCTCAGAGGATTGAAGTTCCATTTAAATGATGATAGCAACTATACACACCCAAACGATTATGATAAGCCTGGAATTCAAGAGATTTTATTCCGTTATTTTTTTGTGTACGGGTACAGGTATTATACGTATGTGTGTTTTTGTGTGTATGTGTATTCTTAATATTTTACCAAACGCCAAAATTAGACATCACCAAATTTAAAGCATTTGCAGACAATAAAATAAATGTTGCTAAACTGATTAGACTTGTATTTGAAAAGGCAAGAAACATTGTGGGAAAAGGAGAAAATGCTGCTTACCGGCATTTTCTCCTCTTCTCACAGTATTTTCAAATGCCTTCTCAAGGTCAAATGTCTTCTCCTAAAACTCAGTGTCGTTTGGTAGAGAGTCAAAATCGATTGCACTTTCACTGATATGGGTTTTATATAAATCGTAGACCAATGACCTATGAAACTGACCCGTATATTCTTGAAAAACAGCCAAACTCTCAATTTCAGTGGAGGGGGTGTCGGAATATGCTACTTGCATATAGTAGCGAAAATTGTAGATCAGACTGTACGTTAAAGCGACTAAGGGTTAATCTTTTACCACACAATCCCGAGTTTTGACGACACCGAGAAAGAAAGCTTTTGAAAACATAGTGGGATTAGGAGGAACCAGCATTTTTCCCCTTTTCCCACAATGTTTTCCACCCTTCCAAAAACAAATTTCAATCTTTTAGTCACATTTATTTCGTCTTCTGCAAGTGCTTTCAATTTGGATGAGTCTAAAATGTTGCCGTTTGTTATTTAAAGGGTTAAAGCGACTTAGAAGAAGACGAGCCGAGTTAATGCCAACCCAATTATCGAGCGGCGTTCTTGTACATCACGTGATTCGAACCATTTCCGGTGACTAAGTGAGTTCTTGCATTACTACGTAGTATCGGTGATTTTGTGCTCATTAACACACTAATCATCTCTTTAAACAAAAACGCAGCAGATAACTTTTAAAAATTTCCTTGTAGAACACGAATAATCAACATGAATTTGGGTATTACACACCAATACATAGTGAGAAATCCGAAAATTGTTCGTTTTTAGCAATTTCTCCTTTTGCCACATTTTTCTTCCAAAAGTTGTCAATTGCAAGACGTAAAAATCTGGTATTTAAATCTGAAAACCAGTATTTTCTCCTTTTCCTTCAATGCATTCTACCCTTTCAAAGAAAAATATCATCAATTGAGCCACTCTTAATTTGTCGTCTGCAAAATGTATCAGTTTTGTCGTCTGGTAAAGAGTTTAAATTAACTTTCACATATCACCGTATGAGACGAAAGGCTTACTCCAGCCCTCAATGAGTACAATTTAAGTAAGTATTATGTTTTTGATATAAAGGATGAACCATTTGTATATATTGGCGGAGTCCTGGGAAAAGGAGATCCATCTTCGTAATGCATTATAATAAGCAAATCGTCGCGCATGTGGATCTCTTTTACCTAAAAAATAAGCTGAGTCATAAGGTAGATAGTCCTTTGTCATGCAGGAAAGTTACCGATAAAAAAAAAATCTTTCAATCCAGGTCTGCCTACGCGGACTGTACAGGGTGACCTGGGCCGGTACTTTTTGCAAATGGGTTAAACCACCATTGAACACCGAGCATGACTAATCTGTTTGTGAATACAGTGAGTTAAAAAAATATCAGATATTCCATTTCAAAAAAAAAATTGTAATGCTTTACTGAAACGGTACTCCGAAGATCAGAGTGCAAATTTTGTAAAGTCTCATCTCATTTTACACTGTTAGTAAAAGCAATTCAGATTGCTAAAAATTCGCACCGAAGAGAGTTACCAATTGAGTAACGACGCGTACGGCGTATCGCGATAAGAAAGGAACGCCGCGACAACGACGCAGTAACGTCAACTTATGTAGCTAACACTCTTTGCTACGTAGCACGATCTCCTTGTACGCGGAGGTGCGACTTTTTTTTTTAAGTCCGCACTTAAAAATACGTAGCACGTACGTAGCAGCTCCGATTCGTCATGCTTACGTCACACATACGCCGTAAAAGCGAAAACAACGCGCCAGTGACGCCGCGGGAACGTAGCTCCAACACTTATTACGTCACGCGAACGTATTGGTTAACATGATACGTTTGACTTCTTTTGAACGAATGACAGCAACAAAGTGAGCACAGCCGTTTTCCATCGGTGACCATCGTATTTACGCAAAGGCAAGACCGCACATAAGAAAGGAACGTCGTGCTAACGAAGCGGTTACGCCACGGCAACGCGTCATACGCAACGCTTACGCCTCAGTACGCCGTACTTTACGTCCCTTGAACTCCATACCAACACAGATAAGCCACAGGAACGCCACAGAAACGTCGTACATACGCCATGTCTTTGATTTTGAACAAAATACGCCTTACTTCATGGCGATTGACCCGTGTAAAGAAATTTTGTTGCATACGCCGCTGATAGGCAATAGTGAGAGAGTAGCGTAATACAATATAGACAATAGAGTTTACCTTCGCTTCTCTGCATGCGAACTTTAGAGCAGCCCAAGGCATTGTATCATAATACTCGTCAAAGGCAGCCTGATCCCTGTCCGAGCTGACAAACACGATTTCTAGGGGTTTCCCTCCTTCTGCTACCCATTTCTTGTAGAATTCTGCCAAAACAGGGGTGAAGCCTCGGCAAGGGGGACACCAATGGGCAGAGAAATAGACTCCTGCAAAATGTGATAGCATAATAATGTGTATTTAAGAATGCTTACATCAAATGGTAGCAACCTGCTGTCGCTTAGCTTTTTACCAAACGATCCCATGTTTTAACCGCCCTTAAAAGAAATTCTTTTGGAAAAAATGTGGGAAAAGGAGCTAAATGAAACTCGGCGATCGGCTTCTGAAATAACTAGATCTACAAGATGCTGTACTGACCAATCAGATTCGTTGAGTAACTATGTTCACCATGGTATTTTATTTGAGCCATGCTCTGTGAAAAAGGGGATTAATGCATCTGCGAAAAGTATCGACCAGGTCAGCCTACGCAGTCCGCGCAGGCTGACCTGGGCCGACACTTTTCGCTATTGGTCAATTTTCTGTATGCCCAAGGACTAGTCTATCTCATGATTAAGTTGGTTGTTAAAAAAGGTGGATATTATGGATCCAAAAGTATGTGATGGCTTGCTTGGTACCATGAATCACGGAGATGCATTAAGCCCCCTTTTGTCAGAGCATGGCTCACTTCATTTTACTATTGACGACATTTTCATCCGAGTCATTCTCTGTGAAAAGGGATTTCTGCATCTCCCGTGATACATTGTACCATGCAAGTCATCATATAATTTACTTTGTCTAACAACCGTCTGAATCATGTGGTACACTGATCCTTTGACATGCAGAAAATTGACCGATAGTAAAAAGTTTTGATCCAGGTCAGCCTGCGCGGACTGCGCAGGCTGACCTGGGTCAATACTTTTTGCAATTGCATTAAGCCCTTATTTCATAGAGAAGGGCTCATCTATTTTTGTCTGTTACGTCAGATAGCTCTAATCAGCGTTATGTCGCTCCTTGTGGCCTGCTGATTTTGACTGCTGATTTGCTAAAATGTGAGCTTGATTAATACGAGGTCAATTTTAACCCTTCACTAGAGGGTAAAAACGGGGGGAAAGCCTTACCCTACACCATACAATTCCGCGATTGAACTACGCTGAGGGTATATGCTTTTGAAAACATGGTGGGAAATGGATAAAATGCTAGCAAACAGCATTTCATACTCTTTCACAATGCTTTCTACCATTTTAGTAAACCAATTTTTCATGTTAGCCTTTTTTTTTATTTCTGTCATCTGCAAATGCTTTCGATTTGGACAAATCTATAAAGTTTTGTCGTTTGGTAAAGGGTTGAATTGAATTGAGAAGTTGAATTGAATGCCATATCTTACAAAACAGTGTGGGAAACAATAAAATGCCAGTTACCAGCACTCAGTAGATCTATCATTTTCCAAATTTTCATTTCCAAACACCATCTGTCTGACGGTCTCAAAATGGTGGATTGTTTGGCACAGAAGCAAATAATTAATTCTTAAGCTGCTAAGCGCGACTCACTAACCTTTTGCAGACAGTGTAGATCAAGATCAGACTGCACAGAACGTGCAATCTGATCTTGGATCTACACCGTCCGAGAAGGAGATGTTTATTCCCTAAAACATATTTTTGAAATAGCAATATTAGGGTTTTTTACTACCGGACTGAAAATTTCATTTTAATTATTTAGCAGGATAGGGGTTAATGTACAGTTCCATATACACTGTTACATTTTTCACGGCCGATAACTCGTGATCGATAATTGTAGGTGGCGTTATATCTAATCAAATGCCGGTAGATGTGTACTAGTTTGCCGACCACAGAAACTTCTCATTAACACAAAACGACAAAAAAATTCCATTTGTCTAAACTGAAAGCATTTGCAGATGAGAAATTAAATACATGTATGTAATAAATGACTAGATTTGTTATGGAACGGGGAGAAAACATTTTGTAGGAAAAGGAGAAAATGCTGGTAACCTGCATTTTCTCTTTTGTCCGCAATGTTTTCAAAAGCCCCGATATCCTATCGAGTTGTTCAGACACGCAATCAGTTGTTAAAGGGTGAACCCGTTACCTACGCATAACCCTTTAAACTCCTATTACTGAAGTTTCCTGGGTTGAAAATAATGGGCTTAACAAAAATAAAACTGGGATACGAGGAGGGGGGGGGACAGTATGTATAGAGCCAAAAATAGAAAATAGTCATATTGTCGCAAAAAGGCGCTGGGAGGGGTAAGGAAATTTGGTCATTTATATCATTACTGATACAACAGGTGCGTAAAAAAGATTTGCATTAAAGCATTGGCAAGAAGTCGGAACGAAACAGAGGCTTGCAACCTGTGTCTTTGATTTAGAGCAGTTTTTAATCCTTTACCGAACAATTCCATAATTTCATGACCCTGAGAAAGAAGACTTGAAAACATGGCAGGGAAAGAGGAAATGCTTGTATCTAGCGTTTTCTACCTTTCACACGCTGTTTTCCATCCTTCTGCAAAATCTGTCAGTGAAACCACATATATCTTGTCACATGCGGATCCTTTCAATTTTTGATCAGCCTAAAGTTCTGTTGTCTGGTAAAGAGTTCATTTGATACATTTACGAGAAGTATGACACATTTAGAGCACAATAGTTACAGGTAACATGTGCCTTCGATCTGCACTGTACGTTTTTTCTGTCAGTGTCAACGAAATAAATTCGTCTTTATAGCGAGGTCTTGGGTATAGTTGAGAGCAATCAGAACTGTTATTGGTCACATTGTAGTATCTGGTAGTGGACGGTGTAGATCAAGATCAGACTGCACGTTCTGTGCCGCCTGATTTTGATCCACGCCGGCCGCAAATGCTTTGAAGTCGCCATTGCCAGTGAAAGAGTAAACTTATGAGCTCTTAATAAACCAAATTTACCACTAGATGGCTTTAACATTTTCCATATCATAGACGACACCAGAAGCTTTTGTGGACAGTGTAGGTCAAGATCAGACTGCACAAAACGTGCAGTCTGATCTCTGATCGTCATTGTCCATTGCTATATTCTACATTATGACCGAACTGTCACTTGATCTTGCAGAGGAAAAGTATTTTTAGCCTTTCAGAAAATGCAATTTATTTATTCAGTAGTGAAAGAGTTAATAGAAAAAAAAATAATCCATGTAAAATATAAACGATCAACATAAGGTTTTATCATGTTTATGCACGTGGAAACTCTACTTCATGCAAGACGAAAAAATATCGTCTGCGGGAGGTCATGTGTTTAATTAAGAAATGTCAACGCCGATATTCTTTTTTGTTCTGTTGACACCTTTAACCCTTATCCTGCTAAATAACTGAACACATTCGGCGCGAGTACTGGTGTAGTTCCCAGGAAGCAGAATCGAGAGAGATTAGTATAAGTTGTAACAACTTGTTTCTCAATCGATGTAAAATAAATATGTTTAAACTAAACTAAATAACTGAAATGAAATTTTCAGTTCGATAGTAAAAACCCTAATATTGCTATTCAAAAATATTTTTGGGGGAATAATATCTCCTTCTCAGACAGTGTAGATCCAAGATCAGACTGCACATTCTGTGCAGTCTTATCTTGATCTACACTGTTCGCAAAAGGTCAGTGAGTCGCGCTTAGAAGCTTGAGGGTTAATCAATCAAGAGAACCATGATGGCCCTGTATCGCTCCACTGCTATATGCATGGATGATAAACAGCCTATGTACCTTTCTCTAAACAGCGTACGCACGAAATTTGCGTATGCAGTTTAGTAAGCAAGCATCATACCTTTGGGTAAAGATCGTATATATGTATACCACCTCTTTCCCCCCCCCCCCCCCACACACACACACAAATACCGAAAAAAAATGCGTTAATCTACGCAGTTTAGTGAAATGTACCCATGGTTCGGAAAAGGCTTTTCGTAAAATGTCTATAATGCAATGATACTTTACTTAAAAAAAAACCACCACAAGCCAAGCCCAAAAGGCATCCAATTTCACATTCTACCGTCGAGTCAATTAATTTGAAAAGGGGGAAGGGGGAGCTTCCAAAGAGGAGAAAGTGGTCTAGGGGTAAAGCTTTCGCCTCTTCGACTAGAGCAAGTCCATTTTCAGACCCCATGATGAGCAGAGGTCAACCTTTGAAACTAGTGCTAGCTAGGGTTCTGACAATCAATCACCGAGAGTGAATAGTTGTAGGACTTTTTTCAGTTGAATACTAGTAAATTGGTTAAAACTATGGAGAACTCTCACCAGGTATATAACTAAACTTAAACACATGAGTGGACTGCGCAGGCGTTTTAAAGAAAAGCTTTTTAAAGATTTTTATCTTTTTTAAGCTTTTTAAAGATTTTTACCTTGATCTACACTATCCGCAAATGCGCAGTGAGTCGGGCTTAGAGGCCTAAAGATAAATGTTTCCCTCTTACAACTTTCTAAACGTTAATTCAATTAGCTTCCCTCATCAATAAATCAAATATGCGCTCCAAGGTACAGCCACCATCTGTACATTTCCCATATTGATCACTGACCAATTAATAACGCATAGCTATCAAAGTAGTCTTGGAATGTGTAAACTGATCTTCGTTGCGATATTTACTGTTATTTTGCCGTTCGCGTTTAACGATTTGTTTTGCGGTGAATATAAAGCAAGATCAGCCTGAACATGCGTGCAGTCTGATCTTGCTGTACACTCTTGGCTGCTTTATCAGTAGTCTCGGTCATATAAACGCAACTCAATAGCAACTGATCTAAAAAAATTTATTCTTGTTATCGTCAACCATTTAAATTCTGCAGGTTATTAACTCCTAGGCTGCTAAGCTGCGCTTTACTGTACAGGCTATTTTAGACATGTTTACAACCGTTCACTTTTAAATTGCTAGAGAAATTAAATGAAAGTTTCCATCCTAAGTAAAAATCGGGTACTATAGATCAAATATTAGGCTGTATAGTTGATGTAAACTGATCTTGATCAACACAATTTGCAAAAGCAGCCTTAGAGTTAAGTTTTAACCCTTAGAGCGCCAAAAAAACATGTCGTACCTGACATTTTCAGTTGAGAAATAAGACTGCTTTATAAGTAAGGGTTGTTAGATAAATAAGACCAATAATAAGAGCAATATCTAAGCTCTTTTTATCCAGAATGTCTCGGTAAAACAGATCATGAAGATCAAAGATCAGATTTTACATTTTGATCAGTTTAATCTTGAACTACAGTGCCCGTAAAAACGCTCTAGATACGCTTTTGGTAAGTTTAAGTAAAATCTTAAAACGTGTCATAAGGAAAAAATTCTTGTCAAGAGCATTATTTTCGTTTGCAAGGACATCTTCAAAGTTGTCTTCAGCAAAAACCAAAGAGTTGTTACCAAGGATAATGAATAAAAAAAAAAACCCAGTTTTTTTCGAGTTATATTCCATGTTGAAAAACTCAATGTTTCATCGTGACTGTGTTTTCGTGTTTTACAGATGGTTTCAGTTTCGAAGAATCAAAACGTTTTTATAGCAGATAACACTTAATGAGTGATAAATTAAACAAAATGGACTTCCGTTACTGAGAACTCTAATCACACATATGACCTTCTACTCTTTCTTATCCTCTTCCATGTTTTATTTCCCTCTGAAACACCAAGTATGCAGGAATGCTATGCGTAGAAAAATATATCGTATACATGAGCAATGCTCTGAGAAAAGGGGGCTAAATGCGTCTGCAAAAAGTATCGACTCATTTCAACCTGCTCAATCCGCGCAGGCTGACATGGATCGAAACCTTTTGATTTTTGAAAATTTTCTGGATGTGTAAGGACCATTCTATCTCATGATTCTGTCACTTGTGCGGAAAAATGGACTTTATGAATCCATCATTATGTGATGACCTGGATGGTATGATGCATCTCGGAAATGCATTCATTTGAGCCATGCTCTGTGAAAAGGGGGCTTAATGCATCTGCGAAAAGTATCGACCCAGATCAGCCTGCGCAGTCCGCGCAGGCTGACCTTGGTCGAAACTTTTCGCTATTGGTCAATTTTCTGTATGTCAAAGGACCAGTCTATCTCACGATTTAGTCGGTTGTTTAAAGAAGCGGCTATCATGGATCCATAATTATGAGATGACTTGCCTGGTATCATGTATCACGGAGCTGTATTAAGCCCCCTTTTGCAAGAGCATGGCTCATTTATTTGAGCCTATAACCATCTTCTGGCAAAGGGGGGGGGGGTTAACACATCTCCGTGATGCATGTATCAAGCAAGTCATTATGTAACTATGGAACCATAAATCTATTTTGTCTAACAACCGACTGAACCATGGGGTAGAATGGTCCTTTAATATGCAGAAAATTTAAAGATAACACAAAGTTTCGGTCCATTTCAGCCTGCGCGGACTGCGCAGGCTGACATGGGTCGATACTTTTTGCAGATACATTAAACTCCCTGTTCACAGAGCATAGCTCATATATATTAGTCGAATCTATTTTTCGATAATATTTTGGGAGACAGTAATGTAAGGATAGAGGGTATGAGGGTAAGCCTCTCATATTCGTGGTGCCGGGTTGGAAACTTGTGATGAGTGGGGTTGACCCAATGCTTTCAATTTAGACTAGTCTAAAACTTTGTCATTTTGTTTAGAGTTAACATATTTTTATGCGGTAAGGCAGCAAGTAGCTTGGAAATACTGTTGTACAAAATACTGATACATAAACACGGGGAACGCATGGATAGATGTCCTAGCCGCGCTGTTATAACTGAAATAATGTTGAAAAACGGCGTATAACACCAAACAAACAAATCCCCAATGTAAAACATTTCCAATTTCGGTTTTCAGAAAGTGAAAATAATGTGTCGGATTTAAAAACGCACAAACAATTATTTTCTATTTCATATGAGAAAGGAACTAATTCTTATCATATAGTCGTTATATTAGCACAAATGAATAATCAATAGTCGTGCAATACATTGTCATTATTGACTGTGTTTATGAGAAAAACATATTGTTGCAGCATAAAACCATCTAAAGCTTTTCTGAAAGGCTCACGGCCTTTGCGCTAATAGAATAACAGCTTTCTGTTGTCCTTGCGGGCAAATGGAAGTGCTCCTTTGTGAAACATTATAGCGATACATATATCAAATGAAATTCTTCAGAAAAAAAAAAGACACATACCTTGCAATTTCAAGATTGTTTTTGATGAAATACTTCACTAAAAATAGCGGACAGCGTAGATTATGATCAGATTAAACGTTCTACGCTGTCTCGATCAACAAAATCGATACAAGTTAAGTAGCACTGAGTTCTTTTGTTAATAGTAACGTATACGACTATACCAGCAAACCACAGCATCCTTTTCTGGGATCAAAGGATACGATTCGATAAGGATACGATGAAAAAAAAAATCGACGACACTCATTTTAAAGTAAATTTGCTGACAATGTTGATCAAAGAGGGTTTACGTATGTTTTGCCCTCCATTAATGTACGATATTGAATGGCTAGATTTGTAACCTTCTTTCTGCTGTAAGCCACTCTGAATGCACTTTTCAGAGTCAGTCTCAGCCTGTGCCTAACAATAATAATACAGTACAATACAAAACGATAAAACACAATAAACTTTATTTCGTGATTTTAGGCCAGCGGACTATTTATGGTTCATACAATATTGACATACAAAGGAATGAAACTCCCTTTTTCAATAATTTTACTTATTTTACAAAATACCGTGGATTCAAGTTACACTTTTTTTTTTTATCCCTTTACATATACAACGATACAGTTATGAAACTGTATTTCATATACTGGTAGATGATAGAATTATATTTAACAAGGTTGTACTTTTCTTAAAAGAGTCTATTTCAATTTCTAGCGTAGATAGTCACTGGTCATGGGTAGGTTTAACCGTCCATTGATTCATCTTCAAGAGGAGAAAATACCGGGTATACAATCTATTGACATTGACATAAAGGCATAGTTTGTGATAAATAATATTCAATGTCAACAGACAAGAACAAGGTTGAACTTTTGATCTCTAATCCTTTACTAATCCTTTATTGTAAATCTATATTCTTTTAGACTTACCGAAAAACCATTACAAATTACACCCCCGTCAAACATTTGGAGTGCAGGAAGATATCCGTTTTTCATAGTATAGAATAAGAATAAAAAGGTGCAATTGCTTCCTACATGCAATCCTCTGATGCCCTAAATGTTTTCCAAGAGGATAATTGAAGGAATATATAAAATCGTGATATCAATTCGTTAACCATTAACCAAACAAGCGGGAATTCTAACGAACATATAGAAGAAGACCTTTAAAACCATTGTGGGAAAACCGGAGAAAATATTGGTAAATAAGTATTGGTGTCTCCTTTTCCCAAAGTGTTTTCTACCCTTCCATACACAAATTTCAATTTTTGAGTCACATTTATTTTATTGTGTTGTCTTCAAATGCTTTTCAACTTGGGCAAGTCTAAAATTTGTCGTTCAGTAAAGAGTAAAGCCATTTGACCGTACTTTTGACAGATATAGACAACAGGCCATAGGTACAATAAATAGTTCAAAATACGGAATCCAGTTTCTGCCACCAACTGCTAGACCAATTAAGTCACGAAAACTTAGGGGAAAAAAGCTTTGACATCGACTTGTGGTGATTACTATACATATAATTTTTATCCCTAAAAAGTTTCTTACTTCGTTCTGGAAAAAACTGCGGAATCATGGCGCGACATTTAATGATTATCGTGATAGGATTAAAAAGACGAGTACACATCTATGCAACACTGATCTTTTAATCCAAAGTTTTTACCGCATTATCGTCCGCTAGGTGGTATTTTTCAAATACCTGTCTAGTTTGGTCTCTCTGGGTACAGAACCGCACTACTTTTCAAGATGGCAATCGAAGCAGCGAATTTCAAAATAAGATATACGTTCATTCATAATAAATCTAACTGGGACGATTCAACCAGCAATGGTTAGCCGGCATATATCCTCATTCGGCATACCTCGGGTGATGGTAGCCATCAAATCCCTCGGCTGTATCTGGTGGATTGACTTGCACCTAAACGGTACATTTCATCGCCGGAAATATGCCGGTTTACCGTTCTGAAAATTGTAAGGCTCCTCGTAAAAAAGAAAATTTGCGCCTCAATTTTTCTATCAAAATCTTTTTAACTATATTTCAGTTGACAAACAGTTCGTACATTCATTTTTTAACATGGTTTATCAATTCCGATTGAAGTTTTCACCGACAGATAGATAGATGTGAATAACTTCATCGAGGTTGTTTATGTCGTTGCTAAACGACTTACAGTGGCGCCGCCATGTATAAGACCTCGCACGAATCCCTGTTTTCCCTAGATCTACATTTAGAAACTGTATTTTTTTTCAATTATTTTTCTCGTTTGACACTGTTATATATTTTTAAGAAGTAGAGCGACAAACGAGCTAGATTTCTTAGCAGACGTATTATTTATGGTCATTCCCTGCTTGCTTCTTTAAAGCGGCAGAGTTTTGAGTTACGCGTACCGATAAATATTAATATTTATCCTGTACAGGATAGTGATGCCTCGTAGCTGACAGGTCAATCTTCCAGGATTATGACACGCGAAGACAACAGTTTCTATCGTTTCACCGCTCTATAGGAGGGGATTATTAGTTAACCCTTATCCTGCTAAATAACTAACATGAAACTTTCAGGCCGATAGTAAAAACCCAAATTTTGCTATTTCAAAGGTATTTTAGGGAGAAAGATATCTTCTTATCGGACAGTGTAGATCCAAGATCAGACTGCACAGTATGAAGTAAGGTTCAATATATAAATAGATGTGAAATATTTATCACAGACAAAAAGCGCAAATTGATCATTACGATTTTTTTCCTTTTGTGACAATATATTGTTAAAATGCTATCCACCGGTGGTACTGTGCTGCTAATCTTCAGTTAAGCGTTGGGCCAATTGGCCGTAATAGGGCTCTTGTATATACATGTATAAAAGAAATAATTCGATATATTGACCACATTAGCCTGACCTTCTCTTGCACTATTTTTTATAAATATGTACATTAAATATTTAATGGAAAGTCGCACGCAGATAGTAGGTTGTATTCCTAGCCCTCACCCCAGTCCTCGGTCCATTTCGATTAACAATTCTAAATGGCTGTCTTATTCTACTTTTAAATCGAACAAGTACAACAATCTCTGATTGGATAAACGAGACAATATCGACGATCAGATATTTCGTTTCTTTGAAAGTAACCCTTTGGGCTTTTGCGGACAGCAGAGATCAAGATCAGACTGCTCGAAACGTGCAGTCTGATCTTGGATTCATATTGCCTCCTTTTAGTCAAGCCCGTCAGATAAAAATCTTTGTGAGTTTCAGCGGAATGGTTAAGCCAATCAGATATTGCGTTTCTTTGAAATTTACCCTGTCAGCTCCATAAGCGCATGAGCTTTTGCGGACTGCATGATCAAGATCAGGCTGCACAGGATATGCAGTTTGATTTCGGACCTGCAAAGCCCGGCTTTTCAGTCAAACTGTACATATAAGTCAAATCTATTTGAGTTTCAGAGGTCGAGTTTAGACATTTAGGACTGAAAGAACTGAAAGAAAAAACCTGTTAATTAGAATACAACTTGGTATGGTCAATACGGCTCCTGGTCACTGACTAGTCATTTCGTTAACAGTGTAAACAAGAACTGCATAAGCCAAAGGCCGCTGGCTTTTAGATCAATTTGTAAATGGTATTTCATTGTTACATCACGAAATTCTATTGATTACATTCTGCAACAAAAGCAGATTTATGGACGATAAATACGGAGGTATACCGGTATTACAAATATAATCCTAGGTTCCTGCGTCAAATTAGCAGTTATGTCAGATATTAGTCCATTACGCTTCAGGCCAACTTCAGAATGACGAAAAGCAGAAGGAATCATGGATGCCAAGGAGATAGATTGAACTGGACGGAAGAAAATAGATGTGAGCCATGCTCTGTGAAAAGGGGGCTTAATGCATCTGCGAAAAGCATCGACCCAGGTCAGCCTGCGCAGTCCGCGCAGGTTGACCTGGGCCGAAACTTTTCGCTATTGGTCAATTTTCTGCATGTACAAGGACCAGTCTTCCTCATGATTAAGTCGGTTGTTAAAAGAAGTGGCTGTTGTGGATGCATAGGTATTTGACGGCTTGATTTGTACCATGAATTACGAAGATGCATTAAGCCCCCTTTTGCCAGAGCATGGCTCATGTCGATACGAAAAGCGTAGTTATGAAAGCAGAAATTGCTCTTTTTTTTTTTCATTATTTTTATTTTTTTATATTTTATTTTTTATTTATTTTTTATTTTTTATTTTTTTTCCCTTATTCTATATTTATTCATTTTTATTTTATTTTACATTATTATTATTTTTTTTTTTTTTTAAAAACGCAATTACCGTTTTTGCCTTAGGTTTTCAGAGACCCATCATTGCAGGTGCCCCAAAACTCGTATGTGTATGGCCATGGTTCAACTTGAAAAAGGGCCTCTCTTCAGCGGACCAACAGGTTTTGACACCAAGATCTTATATACCATGTTATAAATGTCCCAGTGACAGTCATTGCCACAGGATCCATTCTTTTCTCACCGTTCAACTTCCATTCGACAATAGCTATATGGGAAAGCAGCCAGGGACTTGAAAGAAAGTGCGAAGGAATGGTAACAGAAACTCAAGGAAAGAATGGAAATGTGCAATGACCACCATGGTACAGGGTGTCCGGAAAGTAAGGTAACACTTCTGTACATTTAGCATATGACTTTTAATTTCAGATAAAGACATGAAAAAATATATATACATGCATATAAAATGTGTAAGTTTTTTGTGTGATAATTTCATTCAATTTTCATGACATTACGCATTTTTATACAGATTTCAAATCAGAAGTAGATTTTAGTCATTGGCGTCATTTTAGTAAACAAGAGGGCCATGATGGCCCTGTATCGCTCCACTGGCTAATACGTAAAATCCCTACATGCCAAACATTACAATACTTGGCCAATTGGTTTTGAACATAAGACCCCTGAGACAGGACTAAAATTGGTAGCCCAAGTTCTTATGGTAAGTAACAAAAAATTTCTAAAGATTTCACTACATAAGCCCATGTAAAACTTCTAACCCCTGGAGTGGGGTCAAATTCGACCCTAGGGCTATAATTTGGGTACTCTTGGTAGAGGCCCACAAGTTAAAGCCACATGCAAAGTTTGGTAACCCTAGGCCTTATGACTGAGTACAGGGAGATTTCTAAAGTTTTGTCTATATAAGCCCATATAAAAATTGTGACCCCTGGGGTGGGGCCAATTTTGACCCCAAGGCTATAAGTTGGGCACCCTTGGTTGAGGCCCACTAGATAAAGCCACATGCAAAATTTGGTAGCACTAGGCCTTATGGCTAGGTGCAGGGAGATTTCTAAATTTTTCTCTACATAAGCCTATGTAAAACTTGTGATCCCCCTGGGGTGGGGTCAAATTTGACCCCGGGGCTATAAGTTGGGCACTCTTGGTAGAGGCCCACTAGATAAAGCCACATGCAAAATTTGGTAACCCTAGGCCTTATGGCTAGGTACAGGAAGATTTCTAAAGTTTTCTCTATATAAGCCTATGTAAAACTTGTGACCCCCGGGGCGGGGTCAAATTTGACCCCAGGGCTATAATTTGAAGAAACTTGATAGAGGTCTTCTAGATAAAGCTACATGCCAAATTTGGTAGCCCTAAGCCTTATGGTTTCAGACAAGAAGATTTTCAAAGATTTCCAATATTTTTAAGTTTTTGAAGGAATTAAATTCTTTCAAGAAATTCTGAAGAGGACCATGGCAGGATCATTTCTGTGAAGTTTCATCAAAATTGGCTGGGTAGTTTCAGAGAAGAAGATGTTTAAAATAAAAGTTAACGCACGGACGGACGGACGGACGCACAGACGGACGCACGCACGGACGCACGCACGCACGGACGCACGCACGGACGCACGACGGGCCATGACATAAGTCCGCTGGCCTTCGGCCAGTGGAGCTAAAAATGACGTTATCAATATGACGGCCTTCTCTGGTCTTTCCTTTCCAAACACACACGATGAAATTGTCAGTCACTTTCGAACAGGTTCCAATATCAATATTCTTGATTTTACGATTAATGTTCTTTGAAAATATGTCTGTGCTGGCTGGTTTGGGATTGTAGATCTTTGACTTCAGATAACCCCAAAGGAAGAATTGGCATGGGTTGAGATACGGACTGTACCCAGGCCACCATATTCCTCGATCTTTACCTCTGGATATCGTCTCAATATTACCGTACCACAGGACGTATCGCATAAAAAGTCTATCACAGTACTAGATGTGTGTGCCGTAGCACTATCCTACACAAACAATGTTTTGCAATGTAGGGGAATTCTTTTCAAGCGCAGGAACAAACTTGTTTTCAAAAGCGATAGGCAGCGCTTGGAATTAATCATGTCGTGAAAGACATATAGCCCAATAACATCGTGGAATTGCATTGCACACCATACTGTTAGTTTTTCGACAGAATGTGAATATATTATAATATAAATGTGATATTGGAATGTGTGCTAAAGTGACTGACAATGGCATCGTGCGTGTTCGGCATGGAAAGAGCATAGAAGGCCATCACGTTCATAACGTCAATAATTACCAAAATGACGCCAATTGTCAAACAGGTACTTCGAATTTGAAATCTGATTAAAAGAGTGTGATGTAATATAAATCAAATGAAATTATCAGAAAAAAAAAACTTAGATACTTTATATAGATGTATCTATATTTTTATCTGTCCGTCTGAAACTAAAAGCCATATTATATATGTCCGAAAGTGTTACCTTACTTTCCGGACACCCTGTATAACTGTAATAATGTTGAAAACGGCGTTAAAGGGCAAACAAACAAATAATTGACAAAATGTTCATGATATTTTAACGTCATGCCTATACAGCTAATCGGAGAGGGGCGAAGTATTTTACAAACTAAGCAGAAAGTTGACCGATACTAGTTCAAATATGTGCATAGTAATTTGGATCAAGGTTACGGTAGGTACGGTACAGTGTTCACGCCACGTGAAAACTCGTCCTTGTAGAACACAGCAACGAAAAGAGAATTGCGTTTTCGCTCCCCCCCCCACCCCTTTTTTTTTCTTTTTCAAAGAAAACATAAACATGCGACCTTTAAAAAATCTGGGGAGATTTTCAAAAACTTTTTTTTCCTAGTCAGGCGTTTCATGACCAATTGGGTTCCGTTGGAGAGAAGTTTAACCTTTTTATAGAACGATCATGATTTTTACGACCCTAAAGAAAATGTTAATTAAAACATAGTTGAAAAAGGAGTAAATACTAGTAAACAGCATATCATCCCTTTCCTTGTTTTCTATTCCGCATGTAAATGCTATCATCTGAACCACATTTACTTTATAATCTGCAAATTTTTACATCAAGAGAAGAGTTCAAAATTGTGTCGCCTAATGAAAATAGTCAAAGTGGCGCTAATAGGATTCCGTAGTTTAAAGCCTCGATACCAAGTGCATACAGCAACAAGCACTAATCCCAAACAAAATCTACAAGTGTGTGTAGAAAAAATATGGTTCGGTCCGATTATTGACCTATTGAAAGTCACAATCACCTTGTGCTAAAATCGAGACATTATACTTTACGTCAAAATCTGATTAAATTTTCATCTACATGTATGTCCATACAAAAGGACCTGTCTTAGCAGTCATCTCTATTCACCCTCGACAGAATTTTAGACTGGTCCAAATTGAAAGAATTTGAAGACGACAAATAGATTCTTGCTAAGCTTGTGAGATTTATCTTCGATAGTATAGAAAACATAGAGGGAAAAGGAGAAATGCTTATGCCGGATACCAGCATTTTATCTTTTTCCCACAATGTTTTTAAAAAGCGTCTTCCTCAGGGTCGTTAGGATTGTTTTGTACAGGGTTTTGCAAGCAGCCAGTATAAGGAAATTGCTTTCGAAGAGGAGGCATAAATGTTGAAATGCACTTGTACTTAGCCAACAAATACTTGTATCTTTAGCAACTACATTTTTGATTGTCCCTAACTTGCTTTCTTAACCCTTTACCAGATAACAACATTTTAGACATGTCCAAAAGATAAAGCAGTTGCAAACGACAAGAGGACAGTGGCTAAAATGCTCAAATTCTGTCTTTGGTAGAGTAGAAGACATTGTTGGAAAAGGGAAAAATACTGGTTTCTGTTTTCACAACAATTTTTTTAACCCTTAGGCTGCTAAACGCGACCTAATGCCCTTTAGCGGACAGTGTAGATCAAGATCAGACTGCACAGAACGTGCAGTCTGATCCTGGATATACACAGTCCGATAAGGAGATGCTTTCCCCCCAAAATAACTTTGAAATAGCAAAATTTAGGATTTTACTATCGACCTGAAAGTTTCATTTCACTCATTTAGCAGAATAAAGGTTAAAAGCTTTCTTCCTCGTTAAAACACCACGGGATTGTTTGGTAAACTGGTAGAGAGTTTATACAGGTTGGACTGTACGTCCCTATTATTATTTATTTTATTATAACTATCATTATTACCTTCAAATATTGCCTTCTGCAAAGCGAAGGAAAAAAGTCGTCATTTCGGGATTGAAATTTCAAACATTGTTCAGGTATTATTTATTATCTTCCACTCTTCAGCGTTTTATGACATTTTATTAAAGTCCCAATGGAGGCCAAGAGTAAACAGCGCGTGTGTTAAAAGATGTTTAAATTAAGATCATACCATTTAAAAGTATGAAAATAATTGCCAAGGTTAAATCTTTTATCGTACGAAAGGTCCAAGTGTAATGTTGCTGCCAGAAAAATGAATTTATAAAGAAGGTCTAAAGTTGCCAAGTCGCTCTATCTTTCGCTGCTTACTTTTAACATGGTTTGAAATTCATTCTTCTACCAGCGACTAACACTTGGACCTACTGTACAATGAAAGATTGTCATGCTCAAACTAAAACCCATACTTTGAAAAGGTTACATATAAATTCAAATGCATTTTAACATCCACATCGTTCAATTTTGACCACTACTCGGCCTTTAACTCATAAATATTTTACAATTTGTATCATAAGATTTCGAGTAGGTCGACGAAAATAAAATGATTGGATTTTTTAAGACATTATAGCAGCAGTTCTTACAGTGAGCATGAGTAATCAGAAGTGTTAATTCAGTTTTTCTTCCGATAACCCTTAACGAAATAAGTGTTTTAACCACCCTAAGGAATAATACTTTTGAAAACATTGTGGAAAAGAAGGAAATGCTGGTAACTAGCATATCTCCCGTTTTAAATAAGGTTTTCTACCTTTTCATAGACGGACCACATCATTTGCGTTACACTTTATTTGTTCTATGCAAATACTTTCAATATGGAAATTATCACTATACCAAATAATCCTAAGTTTTAACGACGCTGAGAATGGAGGCTTTTGAAAACATTGTGGTAAAAAGGAGAAAATGCTGGTTACCAGCATTTTCTCCTTTTTCCACGATGTTTCCTAACCTTTCAAAAACAATTTCTACCCATTGAGGAACGTTTTTGTGTGTGTGTGTGTGTGTGTGTGTGTGTGTGTGTGTGTGTGTGTGTGGGTGTGTGTGTGCGTGTGTGTGTGTGTGTGTGTGTGTGCAATTGCTTTGAATTTAGAAAAGTCCGAAAAGTCTTTGTAGTTTGGTAAAGGATTAATAATAATTTTATCGTTTGGTAAGGAGTTAAGATGTTGCCGACTGCTCACATTCAAAGCACTGCTTTTTCGAAAAATGTGATGTCACTGTTCAATATGGCTATCTAACATAATACGTCACTATGTAGATCTAGCAAAATTATGGCCAACAAATAATTAATATAAACCTGCTGTGCCAACAAGTAATATCACGAGTTGTTACTGCAATTTTTTCCCCTTATTTCAGCAGCAGAGGTCTTTTGAAAACTCTATGGAAAAGGAGCCATTTCTCATTATAAGAAAGACTTACTATTCCAAAAAACTATTTTGTTGTTTTCATTTTTCAAACTATTTTTTTTTTACTCACACCTTACTGTAATATTTTATAAGATCGGTAACTGTGCTACATTGCTAAGGATATTGTCAGGTATAAGAAATTCACATCATGCACTAAATCATAGACAGTATTAAAAAAAAAAACATGTTTTTTTTTCCGAAAGAAAGAAAAAAAAACGAGGAATATGAATTATGTCAGTGATATGAAACAACCAAAATATAGATGAGTTCATAAATTTAAAATTGTTTGACAAGATAACTTGAACCCTCTCAGCCCCACGGGCGAAAACAATGGCTTGTTCAAGGGAACATACAAGCTTTGCAGACTGATGTTGGATCTTTACCGTTCGCTTGTTCAGCCAAGTCTATAAGAAAACAGTCTTTCAGTGGAACGTAATTTTAGCCCTCGAAAGACGTCGATTTATATGATCCATGCTCTATGGAAAGGATATTTAATGCATTTGCAAAAACCCCGGTTGCGGCGAACTTTCTTTCCGGCGATTTTTTCGCCTCTCACCTCTGATGGATGTGAGAAAAGTAGTCAGTGGCTTTGGAAAGAAAGTTGTGTCAGTACTGGTGAGAGAAAGCCAGGAAACACGTGGGTGCGTCACTGACCGCCATGGTATGACCTAAGCTGTTAAAATGGCGTTAAACTCCAATACAAACCAAACCAAAGCATTTGCAAAAAGTATCGACCCATGTCAGCCTGCGCAGTCCTCGCAGGCCGACATGGGTCGAAACTTTTAGCGCTATAGTATTCATAAATTTTCTTCATGTCCACGGACCAGACTACCTCATGATTTAATATATTGTGAGACAAATTGGTTTTTATGTATCTATCATTATATGATGACTTACTTGGTATAATGCATGACGGAGATGCATTCAACCCCCTTTTGCCAGAGTACTACTCTTATATATTTGGCGCTGAATGAAAAAGGATTATAGCAAGGATTAGTTGAGCATTTGGAAAAAAAAAAACCTTCGAGAGGACTAAAGAGAAAATTTAGAAAGCCTCTCTAGTTATACAATGATTTAGTACATTTAAGAAGAATAACTTATTTCGCACTCACCTATTAATTCTGTATCGGGCTTTATCTCAAAATCTGCCCCCTTTTTCGTTAAGTTTCCCTTTAGGATTTCAAGTGTAATGTTTGCCATATTTTTGGATTTACGTTCCCGTGTCCGTTTTTCGATAAGGAGAATGATTTGTGGTGGATACCAGATAGCTATTTATACCGAGGCTGGCAACGGATTTCCAATAATACGTCAAATCCAAAAATAGAATGCAATATTCTTTCGTGGTATGTTCTTATTACCGTACTTTTTCAGTACAACCGATCATCTCAGTAGAACTCGAATATCAAATATTACGGAAAGAGCTTAAAGCCTCCGATTGCTGAGGTTGCCTATCCGTTTCAGATCATTCCTGCCGAAGATATGAGCCGCAATCTGGCAAAAAGAGTTTAATGTATCTCCGTGATATATTATATCGAGCAAGTCATCACATAATTATGGATCACTAAAATCCTTTTTGTCGAAAAAACGACTGAATCATGAGGTAGAATGGTATTTTGAGATGCAGAAAATGTACAAGTAACAAAGAATTTCGCCCCATGTCAGCCTGACATGGATAGATACTTTTTGTATATGCATCAAACCCGCTTTTCATAGATCAAGGCTCATATCAATTAATTCTAACAAATGCTACTTTTACAAGAAAATTTCCAAATCTCAGTAGAAAAAAACTTTTTTTTTTTTTCAAAGGCATGAATGATAAAATTTTGGAATAAAATAATAGAATGACACAAACCTCACATCACATGGAGTACTCAGCTCGTCTGAGTATAACAATTAACATCTAATTACATCATTTTCTCTCAATATAAAAACCTCGAATACACAATGCCGATCATGTTACGGTGCAGTTTGATAATCAGGGAAGAACGGTTACTAACTGCATGTACAAATATCTGTATCCTATTTTCTTTCCTACTTTCTTCCTCATGTGTTATGGCATTTAATTATTGAATGACCTATTAATCTGTAACAAGACTGTGTATGATACGAAATGCATGTGTATGCAAAAGTAATGAATAAAATCTTAAATCTTGAAATCATGCAGAGTAAACATGGGTTATTTCCCTTGACCAGTACTAGAAGCTTAATTGATATAGCCTGTTATGGACTACAATTTGGCCAAGCCCCCAACAGCCGTGTTCTTTGCCAGATTACAACTATATAAAGAAATCCAACAAGCTCCACCTAAGGATAATTTAAGCCTAGAATTTAAAAATGTGATTTTGAGGACGAATTTTTAGAAAGATTTTCCAATTTTTTCCTCCATTTTTTTTTTTTTGCTACAGCAACCGTTTTTAATGGAATCGTTTTCTTTGAGAAATTTTGAGAGCACAATGGTAGGGTTATTTCTGTGAAGTTTCGTCAAAATTTGATTGTTAGTTCCAGAGAAGATCTTTGAAAAATAGTTAAAGCACGTACGGACGGACAGAAGGACGGACGGACAGACAGACGCAAGACAAATACAGGGTCATGACAAAATCTTGCTGGCCTTCGGCCAGTGTAGCTAATAAGTAGCCACATCTTGGAAAATGTAATAGTTCCTTTTCCCACATTGTTATAAAAAAAGCACCATCTGCAAACTTCAAGGGGATGGGTAAAAACCGTTTTCATATATGGTATTGGAATCAATATTTTGATCAGCATCTAAACTGCTAAATTGATTAGATAATTTTTTCAGCCAGGAGAAAAGACCAAACTATTGCGATTTCAAAAAACTTCTCGCGGGAAAGAAAATCATCAAATCGGACAGAGTCCATTGAGTAGCGCTTAGAAGCCTAAGGCCTAACAGAAAGTAAAGTAGCCTACAAGTACAAAAAGAAACTGATTTAAAGGCCCAGTAAAGGCCAAAATATCAAAGCAGGTGTCATAATACATTTAAATTTAAATCATACCATGTAAAAGTATGAAAAATATTGTGGAGATGACAGTCTGTTATTGTGTGGTCGGGCCATGTGTTAATCGCTGGCAGAAAAAAGAATTTTAAAGTCAGGCAAAAAAGTAATCAAAAGACATAGCTACCTGGCAGGTTTTAACCTAGTTTTGAAATTAATTTCTCTGTCTGCAGTTAACGCTTGGACCGACCGTATAATGACAGATTGTCATCCTCACAATAATTTCTATACTTTTAAATGGTATGATATAAATTCAAATGCATTTAAACACCCGCTTTGTTTACTTTTTGGCTTTATTGTTACTTTAAGTTGATGCGGTGATATGGGTTGAGTGGCCTTATTAGAGATACTACGGCCTTACTAACACATTCATGTCTATTAATAGCGCTATTGTTGACCTCCGCTGAACTATGACGGAGTTAGAATATATGATAATCCATTACCCCTGTCGTTTATGTCGGAAAATTACCAAACGTAAATATCCAAAGGAATGTACCGGCATAAATGTCTACCTTGTACATATGACTGATAGACAGACGCAAAAAGATCTTTAATACAATTTATTGGTAAAATTGCGCATAATAGGGAATGTCTCCATTTATCACAATATTTTAAAACAAAGTATCTGGGGGTGGGTCAAACTTTCCATCATGTGCTGAAAAAGTGTTACTCAAGCTAGTGTCCGAAGATCGAATAAGTGAATCAAGTCCTTTACGTTTGTGATTCAGCTTATTTCCCAATGTTCTAGAATCTCATTGAAAAACCGGAACATTTCTATAAATTGTGCTGAATAATTCTCTCTTACGAAATATCCAAATGAAATACCGGAACACGTTGTCTTAAAATCATGTTTTAACACTTAGACTGCCCAATGCGTTTTTTTTTTCAGACGATGTAGATCCAGATCAGCCTGTACAGAACGCGAGTCTGATATTGGATCTAAATTATCCATCAAATTCGAAAAAGTTTTTTCCCAGCGAAAAGAAATTAGAAACACCTTGGTGTTAAGTATTAGCTGTAATTTGAAATTCAGTTAGAAATTTATGGGTTATGGTCGTAAGTGTCAAGTTCACCATGACAGCACATTTCTTTTGGTTTAACCTCTTATATTTTACTGAGACTAGTGTTGCCTCAAAAAGATACATATTTCATCATTGTTTTTCCAAAGTTGCTTTAAAATAAGCGGTGTAGAGAGAACTTTTTTTTTTCAGACTCAAATAACTCGCTTTGAATTGGCGTCATATAGTTCTTAGTTGTCCCTTAACTCTCTACCACACTATACGGAGTTTTAACGACCCTGGAGAATACAACTTTTGAAAACATTGTGAGAAACCAGCATTTTCTTCTTTTCCCATAATGTTTTCCACTCTTTCATACACAAATTCAGTCATTTGAGCCACATTTAATTTGCCATCTGAAAATGTTTTCAATTTGGCTCAGTTCAAAAAAAATTACCGCCGAGCCCCAGTTGCTCATTCGATAGCGTACAGGACTTGAGAACAGGAGGTCGCTGGTTCGATCCCCGGCTCGGCCAATTTCTTTCGAGGGTTGATGATTGTCATTGCGACAGAATTCATTCCTCTCTCACCGCTGATCATTGTTTCGATGATGGTTATGTGGCTTAGAAAGAATATTGTGCGGAGTACCGGTAATAAAAACTCCAGGAAAGCATGGATAGGTACACTGGCCGCCGTAATATAACTGAAATAATGTTGAAAACGGCGTTAAACACCATACATACAATCAATCAATCAATCAATCAATCAATCAGTCATTCAACAAAAATTACCGTATGTTAAAGAGTGAAACCCTGACAGCGTTGAATTAAATATATGGTTCTTTTCCAGTAGGAAAAATGACCCGAAATATAATTATTACAGTGTTGTTTTGTACAATAAATGATACAACAAAGCAGCAAATATTCTTGATCTTCTTAATCTCCATCATAACCCTTTAACTCTTTACTAAAAGATAGAATTATAGACTTGTCTATAATGTAAGTATTTGCAGACGGTAGAATTACATGTGGTGGTGCAAATGGTGAATTTTCTCTTTGAAAGGGTAGAAAACATTGTGGGAAAAGAAGAAAATACTGATTACCTACTTTTTCTCCTTTTCCCACAATGTTTCCCAAAACCTCCTTCTTTGTCGTGAGAAAACTCGGGATTGTGTAAAATAGGGTTAACTGGCACTGGAAACACTAGTTGACATGCTTTTCGGGACGACATAGAATAAGATCGGACAGTAAAGAACCTTGAGCCAGAAGTTCAATCTACATCGTAGGCCGATTCAAATTTCCCCCAAAAAATTATAAATCTATTTGTTGGGGGGAGGGGGGCCGAGGAGAGAAGAGAGAATTCACAATTCATTTTTTTCCTTTCAAGGGAGGTAACAATACTGATTATACAGTAGTTTGTCAAGGTTACCTCCCTTGTAAGATTGTGTTTTTATTTTCACTGATATTAAAAGACTGAAGGGTTATTGAAATAATAATAATGATAATAATAAAGAAGCAGTTTAAAACATAGTTTAAAAGCGTAGACTGACGCTATATACTAGTAAGTCACTTTCTCTTTTACAAGAAATTACCACTGGAGGACGTTTTTCTTTTGCAGAAGCCGACGTTTAAAGGCGTTTCGGAAAAAAAGATAAATTGCTCGTAATTCATTTTTCTTTTTTTTTGCCACTATGGTTTCATAATTCAGTATGCAGTCATGCTTTACAATTTGTCTTCATGTTTATTATCCTTTTTTTTACCCAAATGTTGTACAATGTTGTACATATCTGTTTATGTGTTTGAGAAGGTACTCATAATGAGAAAAACAAATTATTAGGTATCGGAGCGTGCAGACTCAGATCACACTACAATGTGCTGTCTGATCTGGTGATCTGGACTTTACCTTTTCAAAGAGAGATTGTGAAACGTGGGTGATGGGCCAAGTATATTGAATGAGTCACGATCAAATCGATAAACAAATCAATTCAATCAAGGCTGGGACATTTCACAGGCAAGGATAAAAAGAGACGATATTTATTGACGTCAAATTCTACTGTACGCTGAATTTATGCAAAATTGAGGACCATTATTAAAACTCTTTGCCTCATAGGGCAAATTTGTTTGAGTATGATTTGTTGTACTGTGTTTTGGGCCGTTTTCAAAAGTGTTTTAATTATACCGCGGCAGCCATCCATGTTTTCTTGAGTTGGGAAGCAGCACTTAAAAATAGTCTTCTCAAGCAACTGGCTGTTTTCCCACAAATCCATCGTCGAAACAATAATCAGCGGTGAAGGGAGGAATGAATCCTGTCGCAGTGGCTATCATCAATCCTCGGGAAAAAATTGACTGAACTTGTGACTCGAACAAGCGACCCCGTGTTTTTAAGCTGTGTACATTACCGACTGATGTACTGGACTCGGTGTATTAGACATCTTGGTACATGAGTATACACGTGAAAAGATTGTGGCAAAAGGAGAAATCGATCGTTATTGGCAGTTTCTTCAAACATTTTTTTTAAGAGTGGTCAGCTGCATGACAAAGAAAGTCCTATACAAAGACACAGACACAGAGCAAATTTTAAGTTCTTATGTGTTATTTGAATAGATATGAGCCATGCTCTGTGAAAAGGGGGTTTAATGCATCTAGAAAAAGTGTCAGATCAGCCTGCGGTCGAAACTTTTTTGCTATTGGTCATTTTTTTGCAGGTCAAAAGACCAGTCTACTTCATGAATCTGCCAGTTGTTAAACAATCTGGATTGTATGGATCCATATTTACATGATGACTTGCTTGGTATCATGCATCAAGGAGATCCATTAAACCCCCTTTTGCCAAAATACTTATATTTGTTTCCATCTCTTGAAGTGGCATGGTATATTCTGGCATGCCATGCCATGACAGGAAACAAATTGCCAACTGTATATGATTTTTATCGCTTTGCACTTTCATTTTAATGATATTGTGGCAACAGGAATAATTTCTCACGGCAAGTATCACGTATCCTGATCTGTTTTCATGTATTATTTTAAATAACGTGGTTTAAAATCATTATAGCTCATATTTGTAGTGTGATAACTAAACGGAACCCTTATCCAATAACCAGTTTACCATTATATTATCAGGACACGAAATTTTAGACTCATCTACATTGAAAACACTTGCTGACGACAAATTAAATGCGGCTTCAGTTACGGAATTTGTCCGTTTAAGGTTAGTAAACATTGTGGGAGAAGGAGGGTTGCTAGTTACCCACATTTTCCCATTTTCTCATAATGCTTTCAAAGGCCTTACTGACAGGGTCGTTCAAAATCGATATTGTGGGGTTTTAAAACCTGGGAACAAAGTGGATGGAAGCTCCGGTCTTTGTGATAAAGCAGAAAAAATGTTGTATAGAGCGTTAGAGGAAAAAAGAAAACAAGAGTTTATGCAATATTTTGCCACAATATTTACCTTGACTTACGATTATAAGCTATTTTGGCATTCTAAGTCAGATTAGAATGTCTGTCGTGATAAATCCAGTTAGCATAGTGACATATCCTTATAGTGTTTCAAACTTATATTTGAACATTTTCAAACCAAAGTTTGAAGAAAGTTGCAATTAAGGATCATATAACAATAACACGATGCAAAATGCTTAAGATGACAAAA
This sequence comes from Hippopus hippopus, assembly GCA_946811185.2. NCBI lineage: Eukaryota > Metazoa > Mollusca > Bivalvia > Cardiida > Cardiidae > Hippopus > Hippopus hippopus. The sequence continues at coordinate 54,726,226 of OX328096.1, forward strand.
GACACGAACATCATTGCAAATTGGCAATTTATACACTACAGCATTCCGTACAATGCAAATAATTTTGATAATATTTGTCTAATGGCGGACTGTCTAAATATCTGTTAAAAGGAATGGGATTAAATATTATGTCGAAAAGATTATTTCCCAAATCATAGTTTTACCCTTTACCACACAATTACGAGTTTTAACAACCCTGGAGAAGAAAGTCTCGGTAAAAATTGTGGGAAAAGGAGAAAATGCTGGTAACCAGCATTGTCTCCTATTTCCACAATGTTTTTCAGCTTTTCAAAATAGACAAGTGAAAAATTTTCTTGTATGGTAAAGGGTTTAAAATGTAGTTTTAAAATATCCAGCATGGCTGTAGCCGCTTTTGGGAACAGTTTCGATCGACTGCACAAAATGTGCTGCCTGATCTTAGATCAGTATCGTCGAGTATTTTGAGAGATACACTGACAGAAACAGCCTTGACTTCTCCATACTGCTTATACAACTTGATTATTATTGATGTTTACAAACAAGTAAAAATAAATGAAACACCGATAAACAAGACATAACAAACTATACAAAATATGAATTATTGTTCCCCTTAACCCGATATTTTGTTTTTATCTATGATTTAATTCCATAGATCTTACAATAAAGTCTGAAAGATATCCTCATGGTGTAGACCAAGAACAGGATTCACAAAGTACATGGTCTAGTCTTGATCTATTCACAGTCCGATAATTTTGTAAAATCATAGTTATCGTCTATTTCAGTTACATGTACTAGTACCTGACGATTTAGTCCTTTGCCACACAATCCCCGAGTTTTAACTCCCCCCCCCCCCCCCCAGGAAGAAGGCTGTCCAAAACATTTTGGGAAAAGGAGAAAATGCTGATAACCAGCGTTTTCTCCTTTTCCAAAATGTTTTTTAATCTGTCATATACAAATCCTAAAATTTAATCCACAGTTGATTTGTTATCTGCAACTGTTTTCAAGAATGACCGGGGTGAAGTTATTTCGGGTGGTAAAGGGTTAAGGGATAACTCGCTCCAGACGATGAAATAAAAAAACTATTAGTCAGTTTTTAAAGAGCTTGCCAGACAGCAATTAAAACTGGCTCAAATAATTGGGTTTTATTTTGTATGGAAAGGTAACCAGCATTTTCTCCTTTTCACGCAATGTTTCAAGAGCCTTCTTCCCCATGATCGTTTACACACTACGGATTGTTTTGGAAATAATTAAAAGCTTGCCAATGATGAAAAACCCGATAAAGGCATGGTCCTGAAAATAAATCGACATAAGAACAATTCAGAAAACCGTGATTGTGACAAAAGGATCGACTGCTTGCTTGATTGATTCATTCATTCATTAGTATTTAACACCACTTGCAATATCATTTTCAGACATATCACGGCGAAACTAGATCAGTACTAGACCCTGAAGTGTCTTGCTCAAGGGTACCCCAACGAAAAAAACAGTACTCCCAGCGAGGCTTGAACACTGATTCTCCAGATTACGAGTCCCATACTTTACCACTGAGACAAACAGGACCCGTGACAAAAGGAGAGAACGCTTAATTGTGCATTTTCTCTATTTGTCATCATGTTTCCCCAAGCCTGTCATTGCAGATGCGTAAAAAGGCGTTTGCATGAGGAAAAGAAAACTTCTTTCAGGGTATTCAAATCACGCTCTGCATCATTTGTGTTTCTCAAAAGATTACAGACTTAACTCTTCACCAAACAACCCCGGAATTTAATTATGAAAGTAGCCTCTGAAAACATTGTGAAAAAAGGAGAAAATGCTGGCTATCAGCTTTTTCTCCTTTTTCTACGTTTTCCATCTTTTCAGGAGCGAATCAGTCATTTTGGCCCTATTTTACTTGTCGACTGTAACTGTTTTCAATTTGAACAAGCTTAAACTGTTGTCGTCTAGTAAAGATTTAACCCTTTTCCACGCAATCCCGTCTTTTAACGACACTGAGAAAGAATGCTTTTGAAAACTTTGTGGGTAAAGGAGAAAATGCTGGTAACCAGCATTTTCTCCTTTTCCCATAATGTTTTCTACTCTCCCCAAAACGAATTTCAATTTTTGAGTCAAACTTACTTTGCCGTCTGCAAATGCTGTCAAATCGAACTAGTCTAAAATCTTGTCGTCTGGTAAAGAGTTAACCTATATGGCCGTCAACAGGCGAAAAGGGGCATTAGGACACTTGCGTAGAGTGTCGTCTCGGATCAGCCTGCACACTCCGCGCAGGCTAATCCGAGACGGCAGTTTACGACTACATTAGATTTTGTCCTACAGTAGACTTGCACAAAACAGAAAATTACATAAAAACGGAATGTGTCGTTTCGGATTAGCCTGCGCGAACTGCGCAGGCTGATCCGCCACGACAGTTTACGCAAATGTCCGAATGCGCCTTTTCGCGTGTTGCAGGCTATATATTACCACACACACGCCCCAACCTTCCTTCATTAGACAGCTTTTCAAGACATTACTTGAAACTTATTATATTGCTTATAACAAGCAATTCGTCTTTTTCCCGCATTTTATTCCATATCATCCATAAAAAGCCTTTTTTTCTTTTCTTTAGGTATTTGTCCTTTGTAGTCGATGTGCCTATCTCGAACTGCCTGTACAGAACTGTACATAACTGTGTTCATCTTTCTGCTTCACTCATTCTTTTCATTTTGCCCGTCTCAGATCTGTATGGAAGAATGCATGCATTTACACTGTACTGAAACGCAACTTATCAAATTACCAATGCATTCAATGTGGGTTTTCGTTTTATAGCTAAATAGCCCTAAATATCTGCACGCTTAATTTGTTATTTTTTGTTTGGTTTTCAATTATTCCGACATTCCCAAATTTCTTCAGTCATAATTATTAGCGGAACCACTTCAACTGACTTTTTGTTCCAAGAGTTTTTTTATTTTTTCCACCAGTTCTTTAAATTAGCAATCTTTCGAAGCCAATGGCTGCTTTCCCACATGAACTTTGTCGAAGAAATGTTCAGCGTTGAAAGAGAAGTGAACCCTAACGCCTTGACAATCATCATTTTGTGATTTCGGCCAAGCTGGGATTCAGTCTCACGACCACTGGCGTATTAGCCCTTTGCATTACGGACTAAACTTAGAATTGTGCGAAAAGCTAGGATAAGTAAGTGCTCTTGTCTACAAAAATTCTGGCAATAAACTCTTTCAGAGCCATAAAATATAAACTCGACCTCATTCTTCGACCAGAAATAGGGCCTTCATATCTGCGTACACTCAAAAAGGTTTTTACCTTATAGGCTTGACTTAACAAGCGGACGGCATGGATCTAAGATCAGACTGCACGTTCTGTGCAGTCTGATCTTGATCTATGCGTCCGCAACAGCCACAGTTTTCGCTTATAGCACTAAAAGGGTTGAATATAACCTTCAGACATTTATTAACGTCATGAAAGAGACCATTTTTGAAAACACTGGGACAAAGGGAGAGGTTATTCGTAATAAGCACACTTTCCTTTTGCCACACTTTTTCACGTGTGGTCATGTTTTTAACCTTAACTCGTATTGACATTATACCCAGATGTTTTCAAAGAATTCTGCCCTTTCAAACTGGCCCACTCATTAGGGATCAAACCATGCATAAGAACTGAATAAATATTCATAGTCATACAAAAGTTTATATACCCTGGATTTGTGTGACAAATATAGGATCTATATGTATATAGGATCTACCCTTTTGACATCGAGAAAAACGTAATAAAGTCGGACGAACGGACGAACGGACGGACGGACTGACAGATATAATTAATTTTGGAAAATTTCACGATGCCTTTTGAAGGTCTGCCACAAAATTGTTTTAAGAGGTACTTTTAGAAGACATATTTAGTAATGCAGCAAAAGTAGTTATAATATGAAAGGGGGGTGTCACCTTTCCCCACCCCGTCCCATCCAAGAAAAGTCGAAGCGAGATTGGGGAAAGGGCCACGCTGGCCTAACATGCTATCCACCCCCCCCCCCCAAACATCTACGCCTATTAGAAAATAAGTTAAAGTATGAGCACAACAATTCAATGGACTAAAATTGACCATCGGTTTATTTGTGAAATATATAATATTAAAATCTTACAATGAATGGTATATGAAAATGTAAATAGTAAAAGCCCCACAAGATCGATCTTGTACGTTTCTACCGCTATTCTTCACCCTGTCTAGCCTTGTTGACGAACGTAAAAGTAGGCCTATATTTCAAAAGTTTTTTTTTTTTTCACATTTTGTACTTTCCCTAACATTGACGAGTACCAACAACATTGAGGAATGAGGCTTTAGAAAACATTATGGGTAAAGCAGGAAATGCTGCTGACCAGCATTTTCTCCCTTTCCCACAATATTTTATTATCTTTTGACGACTAATACCACCTTTTAGCCACATGTTAATTTTGTCGAATGCAATCGTTTAAAATTCTGAAATTTTATTGACGTGTAAAGGTCTACATGGGATTATAGGGCTGAAAACTCAAAATGGTAAACTGTAAGTGTAGATCAACATCAGACTGATCTTTGTCTATACTATCTGCAAATGAGTGTCTTCATGATAGCGTGTAGATGAATACGGGTCAAGTAGACGATTGACATTAACAGGAAATTATTTATTTATGGGCAAAATCTCTGGCGTATTCAAACATGTCAATGAACTTGCTTAAACTCAGACCTCTTTCCTCTGTTCTCCTTCCGTTTTGACCTAGGTTTTACTTGGGCGCTACTTTGTCTTTTAAAAGAAATGTGTTTTGATAAAGAGGGGTGAATAAGGAAACAAGGGTGACGAAGAAAAAGGGAACAGAAAGAAGGAAGAAGGAACGAATGAACGAACGAACGAACGAACAAAAGAAAGGAAGGAAGAAAGAAAGAAAGAAAGAAAGAAAGAAAGAAAGAAAGAAAGAAAGTAGGAAAGAAAAAAGAAAGATGCTTGCATGATGTTAAGGAATGGATTAAGTTTTTTTTTTATCTATTTCGGGTTTGCAGCTAATCCAAGATAAGACCCAAAGTTCATCTATTTATAAACAGATTATTGAATACTCTCAAGAAATCCAGCTCTCCCCATTCAAAATACCCAAAACAACTTTATTTTGACGGTGTCGTCCCTGGCGATGCACAAGTGGTCATAAAGATAAAACATTCTGGTTGTATCATTGTATGAGTGCGATACTCTTTACATAATGAAAAAAAAAATTTTTTTTTTTAAAAGATGAGAGAGAGAGACAGAGAGAGAGAGAGAGAGAGAGAGAGAGAGAGAAAAGACAGACAGACAGACAGACAGACAGACGGAGAGGGGGGTAGACTTTTTTACAACCCATACTTTCATAATGACCCCTTACCCCATTAGCCGTTAAATTGGAGGGAAATACAAGGTTAAATCTTTGAAATTTATTACCAATAAACTGTTAATTATGCATTAAAAACTTGATATAGTTATTGTTTGATTATCGTAAATATAAAAGGCGATAGCCTGTAGAATTAACTGTCAATAATTTGTTCTGGCTTAAGCACTGCAACTGTAATATGCTGACGTCCATAGAAAAAAACGCTCCACCTACGTTTGTACCGTCATTTTTAATGACAAAACGTGGAATGCACGGCAGTTTTATCTGGAAATAAACTATGGGAATATTTTTACTCTGTCTATCGATTACCTTAGTTTTATTATTCATTTTACGACAGATATTTTAAAACGCTCATCCAACAATTTTGTCAATATCGCATATAACCACTATGACTTGCAATCACCGCTTATAGTCGTCGTCCCATAGATCCTCACAGATTACGTTGAAGATAGCGTGGGAAACGAGACCTCTCCTGGTGAATAGCATCTACCAGTACCAGTCGGCACAGTTGGTAGGCCATGGCATAACGTCGGTAAGTCAGAAAATCATCGGTAAGTCTGCATTATCATGCTTAAATGTGGGGTCACGACTTTGCTGGCACGGTGAGACGACAATAAGCAAAATATTTGATTCACAAAGCCCATGGCGTTTAAATTGCCGTTTATTACATCCAGGTCCGTTCTCAAGTTATATGGCTGCCCAAACCATAACACTTACTCCGCCAAAACGGTTGTTCTCTTGCACACAATTAGCGGCGTAAAGTTCATAACGTTGACGGTAGACGTGCACACGCCCGTTGGCATTAGACACATTGCATCGAGATTCGTCGCTGAAGAGAATATTGCACCAGCGTTTTCTCGAAGTTGTCTTGAGCCCATTGCCGACGTGCACTATATACGTTGACACTCGTCAACACAACTTCACGGCACGGCCTCCTAAAAGAAATCCCCCTCTCCCGGAGACGTCTTATTACCGTATTGTGGATAAGAGACCTTGTGTCATAGAGTGAAAAGTATATATATTAAAATTGCCATAAAATTTCCCAGTGTTATTATTTTTTATTTTCAAACCCTTTTATTACAATGTTTACGTTACTACTTTTGACAAAGCTATTCCTTTAGGACTGTTCTACTGTTTGATTTACTCCCTGTGTTTACTAAAACTAACCATTCAGTTATCATAATCGATTGCACCTATCACGTGACCCGCCATTTTTTTTTTTTTTTTTGTTTCTGCATGACATGTTGTCTATTTCAAATCATTGTATTCGTACATCAATATAAATACAGGTAACTTTTCAATCATTCTTGTCACATTATCATGTCTATAAGTATTCGTTTTTGTAAAAATTATGAGAATTAGGTATGTATTGAGGGTTTTGTACGTGTTCTTATGATTGTTTATATCTATTTACAGAAAAAGATCATCATATTACATAGATGTAGCTAGGAACATTCTGTTGTCGTTGTTTGTTACCCCTCTGCCAACTTATCGAACTGGCTGGCCGGCGACACTTGCACGAGTGCCTACAAACACCATCGTCGTGGATTTCGCAGGGACAAAACGGTTATGCAAATGACGTTGACGGATAAAGTTGTCCTGACGTGCAGACGTCACACAAGGCGAACCGGGCCGAGGCCTATCAACGAGGCTACCCGCTATAACGTTAACTCGTTGGACAAGACGAAAAATAGTTGACCCCGCTACATTAAACCCTCTAGCGACTTGACTTTCTGAAAGTCCGCTTTCGAGCATGCCCAAAATACTTGCTCTTTCTTCGTTATTAAGCCTTGGCATCTTGACAATTCAAAAGACTCAAATATTGAAATGAATTCCTGCTTGCGTATTGACAAAGGAATACGCATGTGTAATATTGGTCCATATTACCACATGGGGAAAGCACAAGAGGCGCATAGGTAGAATGTTAGAGCAACTATTACCTCGAGCTCCCCGACAAAATAAAGAGAAAGGATATTGTTCATCAGATTAGTGAAATCAGTGTAATACGGAGGACAAAATATCACGTAGATTACTCTGTCATTTACGAAGTTTTTCAACATTTTCGATGAGGCGTTTTTTTTTTAATGGACGTAAGCACGAGTATACATGTATTACTATGCATATATATGACAACAAAGCTGTATTGCGTGTTGTATGTACGTGAGTGCGTACGGTAGTGCGGGTAGGTATGCGGCTGAACCGTAATTTCTATATATGTATTGATATTCACAATTGTACTCCTAAAAGTAACAATAGGTGCCAAAAGTAAACGAAGCGGGTGTTAAAATGCAAAGTGAAACAAATCATTTTAAAGTATCATTGTGAAGATGACAATCTGTTATTGTACGGTCGGTCCAAGTGTTAGTCCCGGCAGAGATATTAATTGGGAAAGTAGAAAATGCTAGTTATGCACATTTCTGCCTCCTACTGCTATGTTTGTAACAATTTCATTGCCAAGTTCTTTTATTTTAGCCACCATTTTATCTTGTTGTCTGAAGAGTGCTTTCAGCATGGGCGAGAGCCAGTATACACAGCAGACTTTCTATCGATTAGATCTCTAGCAATATTATTTTATGTGGTCGTGTGAATAAATTCTTCTAGGCCGGTCAAAACCGGATATATAACTTTGCAATATCCTCGTAGTTTATTAGTCCTTAACCTGCTATATAAATAAAATGAAACTTTCAAGCCGAGAGTAAAACCCCAAATATTGCTATTTCAAAGTTACCTTTTGGGGGGAAATTTATTATCGGACAGTAAAGATTCAAGATCAGACTGCACGTTCTGTGCAGTCTGATTTTGATCTGCACTGTCCGCAAAAGGTCCTGGAGTCGCCTTTAGCAGCCTACGAGTTCAGGTATCAAGCACAAGAAAAATAATTTTAATAGTAGTGTATAAGTAGTAATACTTGTCATTAGAATGTTGCTTATAAACCTTTTATGAGAGATTAAACTTATGAAAGCATTGTGGAAACATGAGAATATTTCGGAAATCTCCACTTTCTCCTTTTCCCTCTATGTTCTCTATATTTCTCTATCTTTCCGTCAACACATTATTCTATCATTTGGCCTGCATTTAAATTGCTGTCTGCAAATGGGATCATTCTGCATATTTGTGAAATTCTGTCGTCCTGAGAAAAAAAAAAACAATAAATGAGCAATTTCATCATTTAACAAGTTTACTTCTTGAAATACGTATCCAGCACATGCTATGAAATTTGTAAGAATCAAGCAATATGCATCAGCATGGGCACGCACGTAACATAGTGTAACCCATCACCAAACCAACATTTTGGACTCATCCAAATTCAAAGCCTTTGCAGACGACAAAACCAAATATGGCTCAAATGATAATAATTGTCTTTCGGTGTTAGAAAATATTGTGAGAAAAAGAGAAAACTGCTGGACTGCAGATCTAATACATCTACTGCTGAAAGCGAAATACAACATGCATGCACATTCAACCTCAAGCAAAATCAGTTGAAACGCTGCACGCAAAATGATAATTTATCATGAAGATACTGCTCCTCGTACCTATTAAGTTCTGTCAAACAGCTTTGATGTGTGTGAAACTCTCTCGCTGTCTATTAATATTTCGACGTTGTTTTTTTTTTCAAGTTTAAGATTATATTTCTACTGCAATTGAAGATATGGCCATAGTCTGTATCAGGTAGCGGATGGTATAGATCCAAAATCAGACTGCACAGATTGTGCAGTCTGATCTTGCTCCAGACTGTCCTCAAAAGCTGTTGAAGTAGTCATTGCCAGTGAAAGACTAAGCTCGTAAATTATAGCCGGATAAAATCGAAAATCGATTTTCAGTGAAAAGGGATTTAGAGCGGACAGAATAATTCAATGGGTAACCAACCGGTCAACTCTTCTACCTGTTCAAAACTAACCCCCGATAACCTTTTCCACAATCACAGGTTTTTAAGACGTCGAGCAGGAAAGCCTTTAAAAAAAGGTATGGGAAAAGTATATTTCTCCTTTTTCCCACGATGTTTTCTATCATTTCAAAGGCAAATTCTGCAATATGAGCTTCACTTAATATGTCGTCTGCAAATTGGTTACAATACGGACAAATATTTTCGTCTGATGAAGAAAGGTTATAGACTTGCCTGATCTCGCGTCACGTGACAGAAATATCCATATCACGACGTTTCAAGTGGTATCCAGTCAAGTCGGTCTGTACTGTTGTATTGGAGAGGAATTTTGACGGAGGACAACAAAAAAAAAAGTAAGAAATATCTTTTAAATAAAATATTTAGAGGTATAAAAAGACACATTGAATTAATGATGCAGTATTTTGTTAAACTCTTTACCAAAACACAACGATTCTAGGTTTGTCCAACCTAAGAGCATTTGCAGAAGAAACAATGCATGTGACTCAAATATTGAAATTTGTTTGCGGAAAGGTAAAAAACACAATAGGGAAAGGAGAAAAGTTTGATTACCAGCATGTTCTCCTTCTTCCACGATGTTTTCAAAGGTCTTCTTCTTTAGGGTCGTTAAAACTCAGAATTGTGTGGTAAAAGGTTAAAACTTGAACTGTTTAATAAAGTGAATGAATAGGTGATGGTAATAGTAAAGAGAACAAATTTTGAAATCCAAAGTTTATTTCGCCTTAAAAATCTTATTGCTCTGGACAACGTAGATTAAAGATTAGCCAGCACGCTCTGTATGGTCTAATCTCGATCTAAACTGTCAGCAACAGCGCATCAAGCCATGTATAGTAGCTTTTGAGATAATTTGGTTGTAACTTATCACAACACAATCCCGACTTGTAACGACTCTAAAAAAAGAAGACTTTTGAAAACATTGTGGGAAAAGGAGAAAATGATGGTAACCAGAATATTTCCACAATGTTTTCTAACCTATCAGAGAGAAATTTCGTCATGTGAGCCACGCTGAAATCGTCGTCTGCAGTTGCTTTGAGTTTGGACAAGCCTACAGTTTTTTTTTTTGTTTTTTTTTTTTCGTGTGGTTAAAAGTTAAGCCATCACCACAATTTTATGCTCCTGCAGAAAAGGAGTGTGTGTGTCATGACTTTGATCAGATGATATTGTTCAAATATCATCACAGCCAGATGCAGTACGAATGTATTTCTGCAAAAATAATAGGATTCGCCGTCGGCTACACAGAGATATAGATATTGAGGCCAATGGAGAAAATGACGTTTCAAGTGAAGCCACAATATTTCAATAGAGATTTAGCAAACTTGTGCAAAAGTAGCTATAAGGGACAATAAATTGTGTATTGAGATTAATGCAAAATGTTACCCGGTATCGATTTGTGTATAGAACGGACCGCTTTATTGGCAAAAACCGACAACTTTATTAACCGTGTAGATGCCAAAAACAACATCTCTATATCTTTTGTTGATAATAAAAGTCAAGATCAGCCTTTACAGATCGTCTGGTCTGATCATAGTTGTCACGGTCAGACATTGTGTATAACTACAATCTATTCTGTTCATTCTAAACGATCAGACCATTTGCGAACATTTGCGTAAAGTGTCGTCCCGGATCAGCCTGCGCAGTCCGCGCAGGCTAATCCGAAACGACACCTTCCGTTTTTATGTAATTTTCTGTTTTGCGCAAGTCTAATGAAGAACAAAATCTAATGTAGTCGTAAAGTGTCGTCTCGGACTAGCCTGCGCAGTCCGCGCAGGCTGATCCGAGACGACACTTTACGCAAATGTGCGAATGCCCTTTACGTGTGTTGCAGACCATATTTTGTCGCTGTAGAGCATTAAATTATCCTCATTAATACAACATTAACTCAGAATGCCGAGCTTATTTTTTTCAGACAATATAAATTCAGATCAGAGAGCCTTTTGCGGACAATATAGATCAGTATCAGACTGGACAGAATATGCAGTCTGATCTTGGCTTTTAATAATCAGCTAATTTTGAAGATGCTGGCAAAAACACATTAAAAATTGCATTTTTCCCTGATTTAGAATGTCTGTTTATTCACTTAGCGCTTTAGCGGTTAAATTTAAGTCTCGATTCTGAGTGCAGAGTGATTCTAAATTTCTAGTTACGCCCTAGACGTGCATTTCTAGCAATCAACGGGTTGTGAGTTCGAATCTAGGCTAGGCAAAACTTCAATCGAAGACTTGATGAAAATCATTGCAATAACATTGATTTCTTTTATGCCGAGCCCCGTTAGCGTACAGGACTTGAGAACAGGAGGTCGCTGGTTCGATTCCCGGCTCGTCAGATTTCTTTCCGGGTACTGATGATGGTCAATACGATAGGATTCATTCCTCTCTCACCAGTTACTATTGTTTCGACGATGGTTATGTGGGAAAGCAGCCAGTGGCTTGGAAAGAATATTGTGCAGAGTACTGGTAAAAAGAAACTCCAGAAAAGCATGGATAGGATAGGTGCATTGGTCGCCGCGATATAACTGAAATAATGTTGAAAAGGGCGTTAAAAGCCATACAATCAATCAACCAATCAATTCTTCCTATACCCCTTAACATTATTATGACTTTGTTTATGAGGGTAAATTAACTAGCTGGCAGAAAAGGCGTTGTGCCCAGATATGGTAATTAAACTTCATGAATGCATGAATAGGTGCATCGAGCGCCATGATATTTCTGAATCTTTCTGAAATGCTGTAAACGTTGGAGTGAAGCAATCAGTAGAAAAAATCCAAATTCCTCAATATTCTCAAAGGTTACCAGACGGTAAACGATAAATCATTGCTTTTTTATATGCCCATAAATTAAACTCTTTAACTCTTTACCAAACGTGACCACAAACGTGTAGACTGGTCCATATTGATAGCATTTGCAGACAACAGGTTGAATGTTACTCAAAGATGGGTTTTGCATTTGGAGAAAACATTGTGGGAAAAGGAGAAAATGCTGGTTTCCTCCAGCATTTTCTCCTTTACCCACAATGTTTTAAAAAACTTACTTCCTCGGAATTCGATTGTGAGGTAAGGGGTAAACGTTAAACTACGATTTTTTTTCTTTACAAATCATGCAAATTTTTTCAACCGGATATACCCTCGCATGACGCATGTCTTATCGACCTACACTTGAATCAAGTAAACATAAAAAGAACACCCTAGAATCAAAACAAATACAAACAACCCAACTCTTTCCTATATTGCTTTCGAGTACATTTCCTATACGCACACGTATACGTTTTCTGAGACCAATAGACGTAGTCGGATTAATCCGGTCGGGAGTTGAAAGACTGCTAAGTTTTTTCATTGACCCTCAATGGTATGATTTAAGTTGAAATGAATTTTAACAGCCGCTTTGTTTACTTTAAGGGATTTGCGAACATTATAGATTATAATCATACCTTATGCAAGTCATGTTTCGTGAATTAATGCTTAATTTTGCAAAATTTGCTCTCTCTCTCTCTAACAAAAAAAAATAAACATCCATTTTAATAATGAAATGATAGAGGAAATGAACGGTGTTTTACGTCAGTTTTAACTGATTTTTCGGCATATGGCGGCAAAATCCCATCTTTTCATGTGTTTTTGTTTTGTTTCTATGGTACATGGCTTTTGGCTCTGCAGAGGCCTGCTCAAGGACACTCCTCCTTGACTTGAACCATCAAATTGGGGTTGGAACCAGGATTTCGATGAACCACGAAGAAAACTCAAGTGTCTATAAAAGGAAACAATTATCTTGTTAAGATAGCTGCTATCTACGTTCTTGTCAATCGTGACAGCGCTACACTCTGCAATCTTTAACACTTGAAGAACAGATTTTTTCCCAAAGTAATCTTTGCAGTCAAGACCTTCGCGCAAGCCTATTCATTTGTTTGTTTTTTTTGTTCTCACATGGGTACGTGTGTACATAAAAAAAATATGTAAGCGGCAAAGAGAGTGAAAGAAGGCAGCTGAGCCATGTTCTGTGGAAAGGGAGTTTAATGAATCTGCAAAATCTATCGACCAGGTCAGCCTTTGCAGTTTGCGCAAACTGACCTGGGTAGAAACTCTTTGCTATTGGTCAATTTTCTGCAAGTCAAGGGACCAGTTTACCTCATGATTCAGGCAGTTGTAATGCAAATTAGATTTTATGGATCCATAGTTATGTGATGACTTGCTTGGTACAATGCATTACGAAGATGTAACCCCCTTTTGTAGGAGCAAATATATGCTCAAATATATTCACAGACGCTTGATCAATAGACAGTTCTAAATATCGAGAGGCAGAGTTATAGTCTGATGAGTTTACACATACGAGCGTACCTTAAGACACGGCAAATTACAGTCTTCTCAGAAACGAAGAGGAGTCAATCCGGACATTTTACGGTGCCTGCAGGTATTTTAACCCTTAGGCTGCTAAGCGCGACTGACTGACCTTTTAAGGACAGTCTAGATCGAGATCAGACTGCACAGAATGTGCAGTCTGATCTTGAATCTAAACTATCCGATAACGAGATATTTTCCACAAAAAAAATGGTTTTTTACTATCGGCTTGAAAGTTTCATTTCATTTATGTAGCAGGATAAGGGTTACGGTCGACAAATTTCGAAATTCGTCGTCAATCAATCTCAGAATATTCCGCACATTAGGACACGCTAGGGCCGACTACTCCTGGCTTTAGCTCATTTAGCATCCTTACAAATGTGAATGAGGAGGATATCTTAGAAAACAGTGCGGGAACAGTTCTCATTATTCGTGAGAGCAATTAGCTTCTACGAGGTTTCCTCCAGATTTGTCCGTTGTCGATAAACTATCTATGTATCCGGTGCATATGTACCATCACATGTTCAAATAACCGTGACTGAACCGTATATTCCAATAAGATATCAGATAAAATCGAATTTCAACTCAACATGAGAGATTTCCTGCGTTAGCTAACTAGTTCTTTGGTAGTTTATTTAAAGTATACCTTTTACCATTTTAGATTAACACAAGATGGCCGAAGGAAGAGTAGATGAAAAAGAACTTATAAAAAAGTTCGAAGAATTCTGCACGCTTGCCGGGTCCAAGGACAAAACGCAGATGACACCAAAAGCCAATGGCAAACTAGCCACAGATTGTTTTGAGAAAGCTGGCTACAAGAAATACGACATCAAGACCATCTGTGACGCAAGTGTCTTCCCTGTTTGCAAGGAAAAGGGCAAGCCGTAAGGACGTTTTTCCGAACGTTTACCATTTACTTAACTACCTTATATCAAACAACACCATGCTTTAACGACCCTAAGGAAGAAGACTACTGAAATTATTGTGGGAAATGGAGAAAATGCGCTTTTTTCCTATCTTCTCAAAGAAGATTCCTGCTATTCAAACCATACATGATATAATTATCATCTGCGAACGAATTCAATATGGCGTGTCTACAATTACGAGTATGTCATCAGGCAAAAGTTAAGTTTCAAGTTATCTGATCGCCGTGCCTATACAGAATCAATTGGGTTTGGTTTTTCAAGCGTATGTATCAATGTTATAATAATATTAATGTAAGTAAGCAGCTAATTTTGACCAATATATTAAAACTTGCCTTTGAAACAGTCGTTAAAAATGATCATCGAAATCATGCTGTACATTTCGGAAAGTGTAGACCTAGATCATTCTTCACGTATGGACAGCCTGCACTGGTTTTCGTCTGCAAATTCCACTGCTCTAAGTCTAGTTTCGTTCATTTGATCCCCATAAAATGTCACTCATACCAACGAAGATTCTTTTATTTTTACAATTTTCAATTTGAGACAATCAGAAGGTTGTAGGTTTCCACGACTTCCTACTAGATCTTCCTTATTTTGATTCCAGAAACATGACTGTAAACAGTGTCAACGTGCATAAATATCTCCATAAATGCGCGCACGAGGTGGCCAAGCGAAAATGCAAGAATCCAAAGATAGCCGAGGATGATGACGAAGTGAAGAATATTGAAGCTGATCTGGAACGTTGTATTTGTTCTGGAGGTCCTAATGTGAAAACTGTGGTAGGTTGTTCTAGTAGAACGAGTTCTGCTGATATTTTTTTATGTAATATCTACTTTGTAAAATCGATGTTTCGGTAGCGTATCCTGTAATGTGAAAGCCAAGAGATTAATATAGATGTATTTGAAAATGAATTATTTCCTGATTACTGGAGCATGCACATTATATCCCACCCAGTATATAATATGTCAGCGCAGGCTGACATGGGTCGAAACTCTTTCCCTTTTCTGGATGTCCGAGCCAGTTTACCTCAGGGTTCAGCCAGTTGTTAGACAAAATGGATTTTTATGGATCCATAATTGGCTTGCAACACGCGAAAAGGGGCATTCGGGCTTTTGCGTAAAGTGTCGTCTCGGATCAGCCTGCGCAGTCCGCGCAGGCTGATCCGAGACGGCACTTTACGACTACATTAGATTTTGTTCTTCAGTAGACTTGCGCAAAACAGAAAAGTGCATAAAAACGGAAAGTGTCGTTTCGGATTAGTCTGCGCGGGCTGTGCAGTCTGATCCGGGACGACACTTTACGCAAATGTCCGAATGCCCCTTTTCGCGTGTTGCAAGCCAATTATGTGATGACTTGTTTGGTATTAGGCACCACAAAGATGCATACCCCCCTTTGCCAGAGCATGGCGCTCATATTGTAAAATGTTCAATCTATACATCACTACTATTACTTATTCTGATTTCAGAAACAATCAGCAACGGGAAACGTCGGTGGTTTAACTGACACATCTAAGTATACTGGTGCTCACAAAGAAAGATTTGACGAGTCTGGTAAGGGAAAAGGTATAGATGGAAGGACAGAGAGAGCCGACAACAGCGGATACGTTGGAAACTACAAAGGGGAAGGAACCTATGACCAGAAGAAAAAATAAGCAATAATTAGTTATCTAACCCTTTACCAAATGACCTTTTTTGCTTGTTTTTCCTAGACTTGTTTTTTCACTACTCAAGGGAAGAAGGCATATGAAAACATATGTAAGAAAAGAAGAAGATACTGGTAACTGCCATTTTCTCCTTTTTTTCCCACGCTGTTTTCTACCCTATCATCGAGACATCGACATGAGTTTACACTGCCTTATGGTAAAAATAAAAACTATCGCACTTTCATATCGATAAGTGTAAGTTAACAAATTGGTCATGCTCTGGCAAATGGGGTTTAATGCATCTCCTTAATGTATTACACCAAGCAACTCATCGTACAATTATGGATCTATAAAGTCCATTTTGTCCAACAACTGACTGATTCTGGAGGGTAGATTGGTCCTTTGCCAGACGGAAAATATAGCAATATAGAAATAGCAAAGAGTTTCTACACAGGTCAGCCTACGCGGACTGCGCAGGTTGACCTGGGACGATACTTTTTTTGCAGATGTATTAAACCACCTTTTCACAGAGCATGCTTAATATATCCCATGTGAGCGTTTCTGTCTCTTTGACGATAAGATCTCGATTATCCTATCATGTAATAAATAATTCGAATATTATTTCAAACGGTTTTCTCGAACGGGGTTGTCTTTGGAAAAAAAAAATGTATGGCAGTAGCAAAACCTCTTGCAAGCCATCAGAGTTAGTGCTGTACATTTTAATGAAACCTAATTTTTTACACATATTTGTATTAAGCGGAAATATCTTAATGGTAACAAGCATTCATTCTGATAACGAGTTTCAGGACCAGTATGCATCAAAAATTTTGAGTTCATGTCTAGCTACGTCGTAGCTATCTGATTTGCCGACAGAACGTCTCCTCCAATCAAATGGTTTGTCTTAGGATATAGAGCAATATATGGAAATGATAATGAATATGACTCCTGTTTTGAGACGATACTGTTTGTGATTGCTATTTCTAGATTCTAGGCATGAATCGGTACAGAATTTGTTCCATGCCAATAAACCCTATGTTCAAAGTTTACATGTTGTGATTGTTGTAGCTTTGTTTTTCAAAACAAAACGATATGTTCAAATCCGAGCCATCCATTTAGTGTACAATGTTCCTGTCTGCGTATCTGTGATCTGTCATTTTAATGCCTTATCCTGCTTATTTGATGAAATAAAGAAAACCAACCATTGCTCATCGATCTAGTTTTTTAATTTAGCACGTTACCTTCTGTGGACGACTTCTTGGTGCCTTGTGGCGAACCGATTTTGAAAACGCTTTAACAAAAGGAGAAATTTCTCTTCAGGAGCAATTTCTCCTTTAGTCACATTGTTTTCACATGTAACCTCTGTTAAACCTTGATTTCATGTTAATTTTAAAGATTTTTTAAAGTCGTCTCATTTGTTTAAAGAGGTAATGAGTTAAGTACATGTAGGTATTGTAAGCTTACACTTGTAAAACTGGATATAGAAGACAATAGACAAAGATTAGACTGCACGTCCTTGCATTCTGATCTTGATTTACTGTCTTTAGAAAGGATACAAGAGGTTGCCATAAGCAGGGTATTGGTTAAGTATTTCTTATTTGCTCTCATTTTATATATATATCAGCTTGAGTATTTAAAGAAGTGTGGTAGTAAGGTGTATTTATATTTATTTAAACTGGTAGATTTTTTATTTGAAATAAAACACTTTAAACGTACCAACATTCGTCTTGCAATTATTTTGCAATATTTTCGAATAAATGTGTTCTTTTACCTGCTTTTGCCGACAGATATTTCTTTTCGCTGCTTAGAGTAACCGAAATAGTTATCTTTCTTCAAGATCTTTAAAGCCCTATAGTGGCCAAAAACAAACAATGCAGGTGATAAAATGCATTTAGATTTAAATCTTACTATTCAAAAGTATGGAAGTTTTTGTAAAGATGTTTTGTAAAATCTGTTATTGCACTGTCGGTCCAAGTGTTAGTCGCTGCCAGTAAAATTAACTGTAAAAGTAGGTCAAAATGTGCCAGGTCGCTCCATCTTTTGTTTACGTTTTACCTGGTTTTAAAATTCATTTTTCTGCCAGCGACTTACACTTTGACCGACAGCGAAATAACAAATTGTCATCTTTCCAATAATTTCCATACTTTTAAAGGTATGATTTAAATTCAAATGTATTTTAATCCCCGCTCTGTTTACTTTTGGCCGCTATTCGGGCTTTAAGTGCATTGGTTGAAGTACATTTTGTCTTACAATAGGCATGGTAGCAGTTACCCTTAACGTTTATCACATGACCAAATTATAGCCTCAGCATACACAAGGCACTTGCAGAGGACAAATGATGGAATTTGTCTCTGAAAAGTTAAAAAACACAGTCGGGAAAATGAGAAAACTATGATCAATAGCATTTTCTCATCTTCCAGAAACACTTTCTAGTCTTTTCCCGTAGGGCTGTTAAAATTAGTTATTATCTAGTATAGGGTTAAGAATGTCAAATAAATAAAACTAGAACTGTCTCAATACACCCGCACACCCATGGGTTGCCTTGTTAGTGGATCTGGTTCAAGAGAGAATTCGAAGGGCTATAATTCCTGTTATGTTAGACAAATTATAATCAAGGTTTCACGGGCACAAACTTCTATTGTACGTGTTCTTCGATTTCAATTTCAGCCAAATTGGTTTAAATTGTAGAAGGACAAGATTATACAATGTTATGTGTGCATGAAGACAGACGCAGACCGACAGACAACCTGATAGCAGTATATCCGCACCCCTTACCTCGTCGTTAGAGGAGGGATATAATAAACTATTTTCATCAGTAAAAGGACCCAAATACTGAAATCTTGAGGCCATTTTTGAAAGTTTATCTCGTTACAAAATAGTCCCGTGTTTAAAAGCCTGGTGAAAAACGTCTTTTGAAAACAGTGAGTGAAAAGGATTAAACGATACTTACGAGCATTTTTCTCCTTTTTCCAAATCGTAAGTAACCCTTCCATCATGTGAGCCACATTTAATTTATCATCTGCAAATGTTTTTAATTTAGACAAGTCTTGAATTGTGTCATCTGGTAAAGGATTATCTAGGGCATTGTACAGATCTGCACCGTCTGTAAAGCAACTTACCAGTGAACTTAAAATTGTCTTAACCAAATGGGACAGCGCCTAAGCCGGATAGAATATATCAAGCTCAAACTGCACAGAACGTGGGTCTAGATTATATTCTCAGCTATCGACAGAGGTCGAGTTTGAATATTTGGCACCGAAAGGGTTAACGAAACTGTCCAGCAACAAATCTACACCAGACGAATTCGAAAACATCCGTGTAAAAGTAGAGATTATCACCGATATCTAAAGATTAATGAAATTACACATGTGAAAATACAGTGACAAAAGGAGAAATTGTCCACAGCGAAAGATATATCCTGTTCCAAAAATGTTTTAAAATGCCGTGCCCTTCAATACGATGCACGAAAGATTATGCTGCAAATGGTAGCAAATCATAAACATGCTTTGCAAAATATGATTGTCTACACGTTCAAATATTTTCTGCGATCAATTATTTTTCAAAGTCATAAACCAATATAAAATTACTTTTGCGTAATTCTGTGAATAGAGACGTATTGTGTTTATTTGCTATATAGTGATGCAAGTTACTAACAGATGTTGTTTTTGGGTGTCCGATGCTGTTGTTCTAATAATAATTTTAACATATACCTGTTCCAATAGCAGGAAAGGAACTGGTAACACGTAGTCTAAATAACTTGTGGTTTAGCGTTTTGATACGACTGATCAAACTAAAATACATATAAAGTCAAGACTAAGAATGTAACCATCTCTCCACTCTGGGGTCCGTATTTACCAGCTATTCTGTCACTTTTAGTCTGATTCTCACCGTTTTTCTAACTTTCAAAGTAAGGCAATTACTGATTGGCTAAACGAAATGATTAGGCCAATCAGAAATTCTGTTACTTTCTAAATCTAGATTATCATTAAGAATGCTATTTAGAATGGTTGGTTAATACGGGACCTGTGAGCGGTTCCTATTTCTCCTGAAAAAATGATTACAATCACTGGAAGCCACATGTAACGATATAATATCTAACACTGAATACACCAAAATCATTTCAGATTAAAACTAGCCCACATGTACTTTTAATTTTACCATATTTTTCCTGAAGTTTATCATTTCAAGCAGTTCAAAAATACACAACACTGATCCCATTCAACTTTCAATTTAATCTACAAGTTTCAAGAAGCGAGACACTTCTAAGCCGTCTAGACACATATCAAGATTACAAATGTGTTGCAGTTTTCTTTTTTGCACATAAATGTTTGGTCACATGAACCATGTCTTGGCAAAGAGGGGTTTAGCGCATCTCCGTGGTACATTATACCAAGCAAGTTATCACATTACTATGGATCGACAAAATTCATTACCGTATGTAAAACAGCCAACTGAACCATGAGAAAAAATGGTCCTTTGACTTGCAGAAAATTTACCAATTCAATACAATTCGACTCAAGTCAGCCTGCGCAGACGGCACAGGCTGACCTGGATTGATACTACTTGCAGATGCAATAAGACCCCTTTTCACAGAGCATGGATCAAATGTTTTATTAAACGTAACATTTTTCTTTGTATTCAGGATTCATAAAATGTGACTCAGCAGTAAACCTGATTACCTTTTAAATCGATGTTATTCAGCCCAATATGAAAGACTAAAAAGTATGAGCCGTCTTATGTAACCTTTAAAAGCCTCTGACCGTGTACAGCATCGGCCTTTTTCTTTTAAGGCATTGCATATTGACCAGTCTCTACAATGGAGTTTTTATTTTGCTTCACGTAAATGAGGCGTCCTATTGTGTTTACCTCCAACCAATCTCCATTACACGAAGGAGTCCCAAGGCCAGATCCTCAGGTCGTGGCTCTTTTCAATTCATATGAATTATACAGTGTTTGATGAAAACTGCAACCGATTTGTCCTATTCTTTGATAATAACCTTTGTAATGTTGTCGAAAATCCAGTCTACAGACTATGTCGACCCTGACATACAAGCTATACATTGTAGTAACAAAGATAGTTAGTGTTATTCCATGCACAAAACTCTGTCAATACCACAATAAAATAAACACCATCCCATTTATCCTTATCATGCTAAATAACTAACATGAAACTTACAAGCCGATAGTAAAAACCCAAATTTTGCTATTTCAAAGGTATTTTTGGGAGAAAGACATCTTCTTATCGGACAGTGTAGATCCAAGATCAGACTGCACGTTCTGTGCAGTCTGATCTTGATCTACTTATTGTCCGCAAAAGGTCAGTGAGTTGCGCTTAGCAACCTAAGGGAAAAGCCATGGTGTTGAAAAGCGTGAAAAAAGTAGACTTATCTTTCCCGAAGATATGAAATGGGCAGCTTTTAATACAGAGATCAATGGGTTATACAATAAACTGTGCATTGACAGTGTGCAGTCCATGCTTAACAAAGTATACTGGAGATATGCAGAATATTGGTCAAGTATTACTCGTGCGCATCATGTGGGTTTTTTTTCCTTTTACTTTAAAATTGCAGCTCATTACTATTCTTGAAAGAATGCGGAGACACAACACCGCTATGTTAGCAAGGGCTTTCAAAACTAATGGCTTTTAAATGAATGTAACGGGCGCCTACAGGCTATGACGCTTTGGGTCAAACTAAGTCAGCTATAAGCTCAGGTTCGGATTGAATTTCTCTGACGCGTATCAAAATGAAAAGATTTTGTTAGTTCATTTGTGTCTTCTTACAATAAGAATATTTTCTTATTATTTGCGGATTGTTCCTCACATGTTTTCCAAATACTACTGACATTAAAAACGCGTAATTGTTTCGTTTTAATCTCACTTCAGTGAATAGCTATCGTAAAGTTAACAAAGTCGGAACACCTTTGTTTCAATATCTGTGCTTAATCTTGCAAGGATTCAATGTCATGTGGTGTCGACGGGAATGATATGATTGAAAGTGCACACGTGAATGTAGTCTGGAACTTTGACTCTTCCAGTTAATAGCTTCGAGAACACATACAACTTACCAAAATAACGACTGGAAGACATTATAAACAATGACAGAATACGGTTCTAGTGCAGATCGAGAGCTTGTACGCCAGTTTGAGCTAGTGTGCAAACTCAGTGAAAGTGAGGACAAAACAATAATGACACCAAAGGCTAGTCACAACCTTGTGAGGACATTCTGGCACTCGGACCCTGAAATGAAGCAGTATTCCTTGAAACAGTGTGAGCAAACAGTGTTCATGAAGTTAATGGACAAGAAAAGGGTGTAAGTACTACGATTGGTGTAAGTACTAAGATATATTTACTTCGTGTATACATAACAATAACAGTGTAACACGGCTTTGGATACGTATGTTAAGTGTCTGTTTTGTCCTGTATTTATAAATCCAGCCAAAGACTTACATGTTTGTGTCCATCTTATCTGCTGAAAATAATGAATTAATTGATCTAGCTACCTAATAGTTATTTTAGGGCCACAAGCGAGTCTTCATCATTATCATCATCGACTTCTTTTCACATTTTTCAACATCACCATCATCATCCCTGTCATCTTCCTCGTCGTCGTCAGTATCATCACCATCGTTCGTTATTGCCTTGGTTATGATCATTTTTTCCACATCTTTTCTTCATTTAATTCATTTCTAATTCCCTTATATGGTTGTTTCTCAATCCTCGTCGTTGTTGTTGCTGTTGTTTTGTGTCTTTCTAAGACTTTTTTCTCCTCTTCTAGTCAGGATCAGCATTTTTACGGCTCTCTTTTTTCTAATAATTTCAGACATATTATGGTAGATGGACCACATGTCGAAGCGTACTTGTATGAGATGGCGTTTGAAATCACCAAAATCAAAAGGGACGACCCTAAACTCAAAATTTCTCATCCTTATGTGCTCATCACGAAAAAAGAGCTTGAGAACCTGGTGCGAAGCACAAAAATACATCAAACCGGCAAGGTAAGCAGAGTTTCAACGTAAGAGGATAATAAACGAATGTGCCGCCAAAATATGTAAAATTTGCAAAGATAAATTTCTTTAAGAAAAAATCTACGTTTAATGAAATATAACCTGGCTGAAAACATAAGTAGAGAAGCGTAGAGTCCGGAACAAGATCACATTAGCACTTGTGCACAGCCTGATCCTATTCAAAACTCATCGCAAATATACTCATGGTCTAAGTTGCGTGAACTCATCTAGATTATTAATTTTATTTGAGTACCCACAACATGAGCATGTAAGTAGTAACACCAACTTAGACCTTAACCTGCTAAATAAGTTAAATGGACCTTTCAAACCGAGAGTATAAACCCAAATATTGCCATTTCAAAGTTATTTTGGAGAAAAACTAACTCCTATCGCAAAGTGTAGATCCAAGATCAGACTGCACGTTCTGTGCAGTATGATCTTGATCTGCACTATGCGTAAAAGGTACTAAAGTCGCGCTAAGCAGCTTAAGGGTAAAATGAACTTTTGTTCATAATTGACAAAAAGCTTCAGTAATACCCAATGCATGTCACTGCATCAACAGTTCCTCAGAGATATTAAACTGTTCTTATTATTGAAACATGGGAGTTTTGTAGCTCTGAATTTTGATTCGAAGTATGCTTAATACAACCTCGGGGCCCATGCTGATAAAACTTCTTTCATGCCCAACTCAGCCGAGCATGAAATTACAAAACTTTCAAATGTAACTTTATTCATCTCATAGACAAACCTTTTGCTTAGGGAGCTTTCCCTTATTTCTTCTAATTCATCACAGGTACTTGTTTCGGAGAACTACATGATCCATGTTATTTTCCCTAATCTTAACTTTTGTTCTCTTGAAGGTTGAGAAGTTTGATGATAAAGGCGAAAAGACCGTAGAAATGACACACATATTTAAACCTCCAGACCAAGCCAAAGATGAGGAAGTTTTGAAGGAGCAAAAAGAACAATATGAATTCCAGAAACCTGAACTGCCTAAACAAATGAAGAAAGTGTACGACATTAGACAAAACATGCCTATTGTTATTGCTAAACGAGACTACGGAAACCTCACATGATGTCTCTATGAATTCCTCCGGGAATGGAAGAAACACTACAAAATAAATCACTCTGTTGTTCAATATTTCAGCCATTGCCTTTTTCAAGAGTCTTGAAACACTTTACCCCTGTAGTGTTCAATATTTTGGCTATTGCCTTTTTCGTGAATCTTGAGAGAGGCAATAGCCGAAATATTGATCAATAGAGTGTTTTATTTGATAATCTAACTCGATGTGTTGTCTTTGGAGGTTTAAACCCTAGACAGCTACCCAATCATTTTCCCAACTTGTACAACCGTACAGTTGACAACTATGGAAAACGTTTTCCGAAAACGAGCAGTTGCTTGTAAAGAGCAACCGCTCTTTTTCCCACAATGTTTTCCATACTGTTGTATCACAAAGTTATACTTTCCTTCAAATGTTTGTCCATTGTCTAACTTGCAATACTTTATGGTAGATCTAAAACTACCTTGCACAGTTAAGGTACACATTTATATAGTAAATGACCCAGTTGTCGTTTCGATAACTCTTGAAGTGCCTAATTTATATACCTGACTTCTTTCGACGGCTGAAAAAAAAACAACCTACGGAAACTCCAAAAATAATTATATATTTTATCTCGAAAATCAGACAGCACCTTCTATTCAGTCTGATCTTGATAAATACCGTCCAGAAAAGCACATGGGGCTGAAAAAATAGTTAATTCTTTCGTCGCCGTAGGAAATACAGCGACATTATCGGCGGCTAAAACTGTCTAAATTGTATTTTAACCCTGCAAAGGAAAACACTGTTGTCATGATTAAGCTGAATGAACTTATTTACGTAGAGACCGATCTTAGTCTGCACTGACTGCAATAATACCAAAAGTTGTCCTTTGCATGCAAAGTGTCGAAACAGGTCGCTATAGCGTCATAAAATTGCAGACATTTTTATCACAGCTCATGTATTGTCATTTTATGACAGTGAAGTCTGTGAAGTCCCATCCCAATACGACCCCATGAGTGAGGCATTGAACTTCTCTGTCGATTACCCGTTACCAAGCAATCTTGAGTTTTAAGAACCCTGAGAAAAAAAGGCTTTTGAAAACATTATGGGAAAAGAAGAAAAATGCTGGTTTCCAGCATTTTCTCCTTTTCCCACAATGTTTTCTACACTTTCAAAGAAATCTCTTACCCTATTAGCCACTATTAAAATGACATCTGCAACAGTTTTCAGTTTGGACAGAAAAATCTAACCGTATCGGACAGTGCAGATCAAAGATCAGGCTGCACGCCATAATGTCCCTTTGTTGATAAAATGAAAAGAATTTAGTTCGGACATAATCAGACTGCATACATGTATGTGAAGGCTAATCTTAGAAACGTAATTGATTCTCCTCTTTGTGCTTGTGGTGAAATTGAATCAAATCAGCATTATTTCTTTGACTGTAAATACTATCGCGAACCTAGAAATAGTTTATTTCAAAGCGTGTCAGTAATTTCCACTGTAAGCCTGCAGACACTTCTCTTTGGAGACGAGACTCTCAGTCTTGCCGATAACGAAAAAATATTCTCAGCGGTTCACTCATACATTGTTGACACTAAACGTTTTAAAAGTTGATTTTTTCAGATTTTTTTTTGTCTGAAACCAGAATATTTGTTGGTGGCACTCCACGTCTCTCTTTCTCTCTATCTCTCTCTCTGTCTCTCACACTCAAGAGTTGATCATATATTGTTGCAATTTCTATTACTGTTTAACAACTGACACTGACGTGACTTTCAGGAGAGGAACTTTATAAGCTTACAGCTTTCGTTCCAATCCTTTTCATGTATTTTGAATTTTTGGTATATTAACATGTATGTAACTATTATATTGAATAAAATATGTTTAAACTAAACTAATCTTGGTCCAAACTCCCTGCAGAATACATCTATCATTACGTTCTGAAGGACTAGATTTAGACTAATTATAGTTATCATCCATGTGAGACTATTGACTCTCTGACGCTCTCCTTGGACATGGTGTTCAAGCAAATGAGCGAATGACGGGGTGAAAGAGATAAGAACCCTACATGAAAATTTAATGTTTTTTCCTCATTAAGTGATACCATATCTTGAACTCATTACCTGCTTTAGTTGAGTTTTTTTTTCTTTTCGTCTTGCAGCGGGCCATTTTTAACCCTTATCTCTATACCAAACGACAAAACGAAAAAAATTTTGGACTCGTCCATTTTCAAAGCGTTTGCAGACAATATTCAAAATGTGGTAGAAAAAGAGGAAATTGTTTTTGGAAAAGTAGAAAAGCAATTAGGGAAAAGGAGAAAATGCTTGTCACCAGCATTTTCTCCTATTCCCGCCATGTTTCCAAAAGGCTTCTTTCTCAAGGTCTTTGAAACTCTAGATTGTGTGGTAAAGGATTAAACTGCTCGAACAATTAAATAAATATCCATGGTCAATAAAAAGGCAAGACGGCCATGATGGCCCTGAAGCCGCTCACCTGAGCCTCTTGACCAAACATAACCCATTTTTAATCTTTTTCGAGATATTATGACAAACATTCTAAGAAGTTTTCCTTAGTATTGGACTGAAAATTTGGCCTCTAGGGTGTACACAAGCTTTTCTTAGAATTTGTCTCAGTGACCTACGTTTTAGCCCAACATAGCCCATTTTCCAACTTGTTGTAGATATTATCAAAGAAAAGATTCTGACCACCTTTCATGTGTAGTTGACATAAAAATGTGGCCTCTAGAGTGTACACAAGGTTTTTCAAAAATTTGACCCAGTGACCTAGTTTTTCACCGGACGTTACCAATTTTCAGACTCGTCCAAGATGTCATCAAGACAAATATTTTGACAAACGTTCAAAAGTGTCGCACAGAAAATTTGGCCTCTATAGTGTAGACAATGTTTTTCTAAGATTTGACCTAGTGAACTAGTTTTTGATCCGACGAGACCCATTTTCGAACTCGTCCGAGATATCGTCAATATAAACATTCTGATCGAGTTTCATGAGTATCGAACCGAAATTGTGGCCTCTATAGCGTACACAAGGTAAAAGGTGACGACGCACGACGGATAGTCTGTTAGGTCTATTAGGTTTCTCATCAGCACCGGGACTGCCGTGGCAATTTTTTTTTTTTACAGTCAAAAGATCTGGCACGGCAACCCTGGCGATCACGGCTGACAAGTTTGCTTATCCCGTTCCTCTGTGTTGTATTACGTCAATCCCGTTTAGTCCATGGTTGTCAGAAACGTGGCTGCCGGGAACATGGTGTAAATGTAGGGTTCCCTCCACGGCTTGTCAAGGATACCATGAGGTACCGCAAAGAGACTTAACTAAACTTGGTAAATGGAGAGAATACGAACAAAATCTCACGGCACATCACGTTTCGGACAAACGGGGCTGCCGTGGCTACCGGGAACATGGTGTAAACGTAGGGTCAACTATCAATTAGCCATGCTCTGGCAAAAGGAGCCTTATCGCATCTCCATGATGCATTATACCAAGCCAGTCATCACATAATTATGGACCCTTAAAATCAATTTCCTCTGACAACCAACTGAATCCTAAGGTAGAATGGCCCCCGGTCCTTTGACCAAAAGCAAAAATCTGCGAAACAGATCTGTCTGCACGGGCTGACCTGGGTCAATACTATTTTCCAGATGCATTAAAACCCTTTTTTCACAGAGCAAGGCTCATTTATTTATTGAACTCCAATTCATGCTGATTATCCTTATTTTATAAGGCTGTTTTTAATGTCCTCTGCTGCAAAGTTTTTGTTGTTTACATGTACGCGCTAATTTCCAAATACTACTATCCTTAATTCAGATAGAACGCGTCGAAATATGAGCCGTGCTGTGTGAAAAGGGGTATAATGCATCAGCAAAAAGTATTGACACAGGTCAGCCTGCGCTGTCCGCGCAGGCTGACCTTGGTCAAAACTTTTTGCCATCATTCAATTTCCTGCAAGTTAAAGGATCAGTCTCCCTCGCGAGTCAGTCGGTCGTGAGACAAATTGAATTTTATGGATTCATAATTATATGATAACTTGCTTAATATTATGCATCACGGAGATGCGTTAAACATTATGACCCCTTTTACCAGAGCTCCGCCCATATAAATGTCTTCATCGATTGTGTAAAACGTTCCTATTTTAATAAATGAGATAAAACAACTAAATGATTTTGCCCATTCAACTGAAAAAGGCCAGCGTTACAGGGTTTTGGTTTTAAAAAATAACATGAATACCTATACGTTCTGTCAGTGAACCCATTCAATTCTTTTCCCCTTGAAAGTGTCACTCAAGTATTCATTACGTGTAGCTCTCAATTACCAATACGTCAAAGCCTTTTTTTGTACTGGGCAGTTCGTCCCTTTACTCTGTCGCCTGGCCCTTAGCTCAGACAGCAACGTACATGGATTGAATCCAAGGATTGCTGGTTTGATTTTCCCGCTCGACCTTATTCTCTCGGAGGATGGATGGTATACATTGCGACAGAATTCATCCGCTCTCATTACTAAACTCGGCGATAACTGTGTGGAAAAGCTTCCAGTGGTTTGGGAAGAATGTTTTGCGAATCACTGGTAAAAGAAACCCGAGGAACGCATTGATAGGTACAGTGGCCGCCGCGATATAACCGAATTAAAATTTAAAAACTGCATTAACTATTAGACAAACAAACCCTTTATTCTGTCACAAATATGCATCATTTCGTATAAATAATGTCAAAAATATACCTCGTTTCGTTTATCTGAACACAAGACTTGCTTTATCCATGCTGTGAGGTAGCTTTAACAACACTGTGGGAAAAGAGATAATTTCTTATTTCAGGTAATTGCTTATTCTCCTGTAATGTTTTTCAATTCATCAATTTTTCAATTTCCTTTAACTTTACAACACGATAAAATTGTAGCATGGTCCAAATTGAAAGCATTTGCAGACGACATATTAAATGTTACTCAAAACATAAAATTTTTCTTTCAAAGGATAGAAAACACTGTGGGAAAAGAAGAAAATGCTGGTTACCAGCATTTTCTTCTTTTCCCACAATGTTTTCAAAAGGCCCCTTCTTTAGGCTAAAACTCGGGACTATGTGGTAAAGAGTTAAAGTTGGTTTTTAGTCAAATGCAAACATTTAAGTCATGCCCTGGCAAAGGCGGGTTTAATGCACCTCTGTGATCCATTAGATACCAAGCAAATCATCATTAATTCTCGATTTATAAAATCCAAATTGTCTAAGAAACAACTGAATCACGAGGAAGAATATTCCTTGAACATGCACAAAATTAACAAAAGCAAAAAGTTTCGATACAGGTCAGCCTGAGCGGACTGCGCAAGCTGGCCTTGATCGATACTTCTTGCAGAAGCATCAGAATAACCTTTTCACAAAGCATGACTCAATTTCTTGCAATTGACTGTATATCTCTTTCCGACGTGTGCAAGAACAAAAAGACCGAAGAATAAATGAGCCATGCTCTGGCAAAAGGGGGCTTAATGCATCTCCGTTATTCATCAGACAAAACAAGACATAACCTAATTATGATTCCATAAAATCCATTTTGTCAAACATCCGACTGTATCGTGATGTAGAATGGTAATTTGACGTGCAGAAAAATTAAAGATAGCGAAAAGTTTCGGCCCATGTCAGCCTGCGCGGACTGCGCAGGCTG
Source organism: Hippopus hippopus (assembly GCA_946811185.2). Classification (NCBI taxonomy): domain Eukaryota; kingdom Metazoa; phylum Mollusca; class Bivalvia; order Cardiida; family Cardiidae; genus Hippopus; species Hippopus hippopus. The sequence continues at coordinate 54,756,076 of OX328096.1, forward strand.
ACATGGGTCGATACTTTTCGCAAATGCATTAAGCCCCCTTTTCAAAGAGCATGGTTCAAATGTTTTATTTTCAATTTAATAATATTTCAATTATGACATTCTTATCATAAGGGATCGTTGGACAAAAATCCTCTATATTTTCCAATTGGGTCAAGTTTTACCATACTAAAGTGAATCAACGGTTTACTTATAGTTTTAAAGTCATGAAAAAAACTGTCATACTACATACAGTGCAGAGAAGGATCCTAATAGACTTGAGCCATGATCTGTGAAAAGGGGGTTTAATGCATCTGCAAAAAGTATCGACGCAAGTCAGCCAGCACAGTCTGCGCAGGTTGGCCTATGCTATTGATAAATTTTCTGCGTGTCGAAGGAATAGTCTACCTTGTGATTCAGCCGATTGTCAGACAAAATGTATTTTATAGATCCATTATTATGACATTGTAGTGACTTAATTGGTACGATGTACCACGGATATGCATAAAACACGCTTTTCACAGAGAATGACTCAGCTGTAAAGAAATGTACTTTTTCAATGTAAACATTATCGACTGACCTACGTAAACGACTATATCATGTTTCTGTTTTTCGTAATATTTAACCAGCTAGTCTCGGTAGAAAGTCATTTACTTAAGTTGCCTTTCAGTATGTAAATAAAATTTATAAACAAAGTAATTATTACATATGTCGTGGACTCTACATTTCGTATCGTACATATATATCTCAAATGATCAATAAACGGATATGGAAGATTATATTTTGACAGTAAAACATCAGGTAGAAGAGATATTGTTGACAATAAACTTTCTACGTTTTCTTTACCTGCTTCAAACTATAGGAAGGATAAAAGAAAAAAAGGACGAGAAAACGTTGCTTCCAAATGATTCTGGAATCACTGAGAGGGAAAGGAGCAATTTCTTACTGCTTGCAAGAGCTACTTTTCCCCAGTGTTTTCTCCAATCTCACTTTCACCGACATAAAATCATACCTCAAGCTGGTTATTAATTTATTTCTCTTCACCGTTCAAACTTCTGAAGGCTTCACGGTGTACACTGATTACTTTCATCGATCACGTGAGCTCTGTTGATAGCAACTAAGCATTGTTTACATCAACGACAACATGTAAACTTATCCCTATTTTGTTATTAACCCTTATCCTGCTAAATAACTAAAATGAAATTTTCGGTTCATATTAAAAACCCAAATATTGCTATTTCAAAGATATGTTTTAGGGAATAATATCTCCTTATCGGACAGCGGACATCCAAGATCAGACTGCACGTTCTGTGCAGTCTGATCTTGGATGTCCACTGTCCGCAAAAGGTCCGTGAGTTGCGCTTAGAAGCCTAAGGGTTAATATTCTTTTGCTGTTCCATCAGAAAGATTCTCGAAGTCTTGTCGTTGTCATGCATGACTTTTTGGCCATTATTATTCTTGCACGTGGGCTGGCATTGTTATTGATAATACAACAAAATCTAGAGGACTACTTTGGAAGCGTTGTTTTTTACATCGTTTATTTGTTTTACAGTTCATTTGGTGGTTTTAATATTATTCAGACATACATACATGTATTACCCCGGTCATAACACATACACATGCATCCCCGTAGATTTTTAACCAATATACATGTATGCACTGTGCAACATTATTCCAATTCAGAGGTTGCTTTCACATACAAAGATCGTCGAAAAAATGTTCAGCGGTGAGAAAAGGAATGAATCCTGTCGATCTGGCTATCACCGACTCTTGAAAAGAGTTTTACGGAGCTGGAATTCAAACCTACGATCCAATTCTTGCACTGTAAGTTACCAAGTGGTCTGTTGGGTTCGGCATTCAGGACAAAAAATCAAAGTACTGAAACTACTGTGGGGGACTATACTGAAATGCGAGAGCTTATACGAGATTGGAGATCGAAATTGTAAAGGGACATGATGATGCGTAAGTTTACCTCTCTACCACATAATCACAAATTTTAACATCAACGAGGTGGAAGGCTTGTGAAAACATTATGAGAAAAGGAGAAAATGCTGGTAAACAGCATTTCCTCCTTTTCTCACAATGTTTTCTATCCTTTCAAATTTTATTATTAAAGCCCCATTTAATTTGTTATCTGCAAGTGGTTTCGAATTTGAGGAGTTGAAAATGTTGTCTTCTGTTAAAGAATAAAAACCTTTGTTCATGTGAATTTCATCTGTTTTATTTAGAAAATGTAGGGAGTAAAACATCTTTTAGTACACTGTAGGTAAATAAACTTTATGTACGTTAAAATATGTGTGGCATCAGACTTTCCTGAATGTTTAAAGTATGGTATGCAAAAAGCTGCTCTCAGGTCAACAGGGCCTACTTTCTCCTTACATCACGTAATTAAGGATCCATTTAGTCTACAGACTGACAGAATCTGGTGGTAGAATGGTCCTCGGAGATGCATAAAATTTACAAATAGCAAAGAGTTTCGACTGCGCAGGCTGACGTCAGTTGGAACTTTTTGCAGATGCATAATAACCCCCTTTTCACACGGCATGGCTCAGTCTTTTTGCCGCTGAAAGAGTTGATCAGAAAAACAGATCAAAGCATTACAACGGTAATGGTGTTTTCCCAAAATGTCTCGTAACTTACGGACATTGTAGATCAAAGATCAGTCTACACATATTGTGCAATCTGATGTTAATCCACGCTGTCTGCAAAAGGTAGTCTGATCATGGTCGATATAAGATAATTTCCCTTCTTTACAACACTCCTCTTTCGTTTCACTAGTAATGGTACGTCTCAGAATAGCTTGCACTGTAACGAACGCCCTTTTTCACAGTATTCAATGACACTGTGACGAGAGCATCTATTTACAGGTTGAACTTCTTTCATGAGTACAACTCACATTTTTGCCAAGCCACCGACTGTTTTCTCATTTTAAAAAAGTTGAAACAGTGTCACAGTTTCTTTCATTTAGCCTTAGAACTGATTTTGGCCGACCCGGCTGTTTCAAACCCCTTGCGTCTTGGTTACAAGCTTTTGAAGCCGGTAGGTCAGAGGGTAATTTATAGGGCTAATAATGTAAAGGTCCAGAGGTCAATAACCAGCTCACCGAAACTCTTTTCAAGGATCGACGGTGATAATCATTGACACTGGATCCAAGCACCAATGTTCCTTTCAGCAAGCTAACACTGTAGTAAAAATTTACAAGAGGAACAATTCTTGTCAGAAGGATAAAAAACTAGTACACTCATTACCTCCCTTCATACTGCCCATAATTCCAACGTAGATGATGATTTACTTCGTATCGGTCGTAATCGATCACTTACTGGTTTACTGATAATATTATGTCGTAGGAGACTTCATTTCTCATGGCTAATAATCTTGTTAAGAATTCCTGACTGAACAAAAGTATACTAATGCAAAAGGCAAAATATTTTACACCGAACAAAAATATACAACTGCAATTCATAGGTAAAAACCGCTTGATAAGCGCGCTATTTGTCAACCAAAAAGAAAGGTTACATTTCTTCCGTTGATAATATTAACATGTTCGACAAAATAAAGAGTTTTGGTGCGCTTTTTTTTTTGCAAGTTTATGGAGAACTTTATGGAAATAAATTATGCACTTATACTTCAAGAGTCTTTACTAAAACTTCACGTAGAGATACTCTGGCGAATTTTGACAAAAAGGGAACAACTGTGAATAAAGAAAAAAAAAAACACCCAGAATATGATTCCATCCACTTGCTAAAGTGTCAGCTACAATTCTTCAAAGATCAATGTCTTACTTTTCTATTTTTTATTGATTCGGACATTTGCGTAAAGTATCGTCTCGGATCAGCCTGCGCGGTAATCCGAAACGACACCTTCCGTTTTTATGTAATTTTCTGTTTTTCGCAAGTCTACTGTAGCACAAAATCCAATGTAGTCGTAAAGTGCCGTCTCGGATTAGCCTGCGCGGACTGCGCAGGCTGATCCGAGACGACACTTTACGCAAATGTCCGAATACCCCTTTTCGCGTGTTGCAAGCCATATTGATTATGCTGTACTTTTAAACTTTTTATGGAGTTGAATTTCATTGCTGAGCCATGTTTTGAAACAATGCGGTTTAATGCATTTCCGTGATTCATCAAACCTATCGAAGTCACCACATACTAGTAACCATCGATTAAAAAAAATTCATTTTATCTAATATTCGACTGATTTATGACTTAGAATGGTCCTTGGAAATGCAGGAAATTTACAAATAGCAAAAGATTTCGACCCATGTCAGCCTGCATATACTCCGCTGACTAACGCGGGTCGAAACTTTTTGCAGATGCAGTAAACCCTATTCATAGAGCATGGCTCATATAGTTTCGTTTGTTAAACTGAAATTAAACATTTTAGTTGCACATGATAAAACAAAACACTTATATATGAATCATGCTCTGGCAAAAGGGGGCTTAATGCATCTCCGTAATGTATTATACCAAGCAAGCCATCACATAAACATGGATCCATAAAATTCATTTTGTCTAACAACCAATGGAATCATAAGGTAGAGTGGTCCTTGCAGATACAGAAAATTGACAAATAGCGAAAAGATACGGCCCAGGTCAGCCTGCGCGGGCTGCGCAGGCTGACCTGGGTCGAAAATTTTCGCAGATGCATAAAGCCCCCTTTTCACAGTGCATGGCTCATATGTTTAACTCGTTATCTCACAGTCACGTGTCTAGGGACACTGCAGAAGAAGACATTTGAAGACCACGGTGGAAAAGGTGAAAAAGCTTGTGACATGCAATTTTCTCTTTTGCTTACAAAATTTTCAATCCTTCTGAAAACAAATCTCATCATTTCAGTTAAATTAAAATGTCGTCAAATGCCTTCTGTTTGAGCAGATCTAATTTTTAAATTACTTTTTAAATAAATTAAGTGTACACTCGCAGTATAAATGTAGGCAAAGTCCTTGGAAGAACAATTCATAACAGGGTTGAGTTTCTAGTCGATATGCGATCCGTTACGCACACGCGGTATTTTGCCTGTGAAATAAATATAACTAAGAAGGGCGTTGACTTAATTAAGAATGTAACGCCATCGTTGTTTGAGTATTCGACGTTTTATCGATCTGAATCGAACAAAGAAAGCTACGCATACAAGCCTCGATTTGTACAAAATCGTTTGAGCGTGGGATGTTTTTAACTCTGTATCAGACGACAAATTTTTAGACTAGTCCATATTTAACTCTTTACCAAACGACAAAATTTTAGACTTGTCCAAATTGAAAGCATTTGCAGACCACAAAATAAAAATGATTCAAGAATCAAAATCTGTTTTGGGAAGGGTAGAAAACATTGTGGGAAAAGGAGAAAATGCTGGTTACCAGCATTTTCTCTTTTTCCCACAGTGTTTTCAAAAGATTTCTTTCTCAGGGTCGTCAAAACTTGGGCTTGTATGGTAAAGGGTTAAAGCATTAGTAGACAACAGATTAATTGTAGTTTAACGCCGGTATTTGTCTTTGAATAAATTGTAAACATTGTGGGTAAAGGAGAAACTGTTAGGTTCCTTGTCCTATAGTGCTTCCGAAAGCCTCTTCTTAGTCTTAGCCAAATGTAAACAAAGCGCGCGTTTAAATGCATTCGAATTTATATCATACCATTTAAAAGTATGGAAATTATTGTGAAGATGACAATCTGTCACTGTAAGGTCGGTCCAAGTGTTAGTCGCTGACAGAGAAACTAATTTAAAAACTAGGTGAAAACCTGCCAGGTAGCTGTGTCTTTTGTTTACTTTTTGCCTGATTTTAAAATTCTTTTTTCTGCCATTACGACTAACATTACGCCCGACCACACGATAACAGACTGTCATCTACACAATATTTTCCATACTTTTAAATGGTATGATTTAAATTTAAATGTATTATGACACCTGCTTTGATGTTTTGGCCTTTCAGCGGGCCTTTAAAAAAACGGGATCAATTTGTAAGGCGTTAAAAGATCTCGTTTTGTGATTTACTCTGTGGTCCCACCAACATTCAGTCTCCGTAATAAAAAGCGGTTTTCATCTTTTTAAATGCATCTTGATGATTTCCTAAAAAGTTATATTTTGTATGAGTGATTCTTTACTAGTTTTGTAGTGATCTACTTTTGCATCCTTCGAATGGACGCTACTTTTCTGGTAGTCGTAAAAGTATCTTTTTTCGTTTCAATCGAAACATTTTTCTAGTTGAAGATTTTTGCGCAGTCTGATCTTGATCTCCGCCATCTGCAAACGCCATTCAAAGTATTGGCAGAGAAAGAGTTAATATGCGAGTTTTCAAAAGCGGTGTAAAACACTCCCCCCCCCCCCCCCTTGCACCGAACAACCATCAAAAGTTAACCGTAGAAGGTCACTACTTTGACATATTGACGTATCTCCTTTAATTTCCTGTTATCGGGATCTATAATTGTACATTTCTGTCACAAACATTTCTGACGTATTAGTTCTTTGACACGATTGAGAAATTACACTAGCAACAGTTGTCCGGCCTGCGATCCTGGATCTTATACACGTACACCGATCTTCAAATCCACACATATCCGTCTTCTACATTTGCCAAGGCCGCCTTTTTGTCTCAACTATGTACGGCCGATGACGATTATAAGGGCCGCCGCAGCATCGACAGTCACATGCAGTACACAGTCTAAGATTCGTAATGTTACGCTCGACGGACAAATTATAGCTCGGCGAACGCATAGCCTTTAGACTTGATGATACACGGTCGCCCTCATCGGCCCTCAAAAAAAGCAAATAACCGCAGATGTACTGGGAAGGCACAGTCATCTACGTTTAAAAAAATACAGGTACCCACAGGAAAGCCAAGAAGGTCCAGGACAGGCGGCTCCTGAGGGCGGGCGGACAGTAAAACAGATGCTGCTGCTATACAATTTGATTCATTCATTTCATGTCAGTCTAATTCTAAGGAGAGTTCAGAGATAACAAACAAAATATTTGCAACTCCGCGCTACAACGGCGATTAGAGAAATATGAAAAAGGTTATTGAAATGATACTACATGAATCAAAAGGCAGTGAAATGTTCTGCCCACAGCTTTTACCCTTTTTACCGTTGTTGGAAATTTTGAAATTTTACAATCATTCCAAGATAAAAAAAAAAACATCGAAGCCTTCGAAACCTAATGATACCTACTGATCGTATTCACCCATTTTATTAAAGAACTATTCTCAAGAATAACACTTAAAATCGTTTAATGTATGTTACCACATTTTTTTTTGCATCGGGTCGGTTTATTTACAGCGTGTTTATTACGTGAGCTATTAGTCATAACCTTTTATATGAGTCATGCCCTGTGAAAAGGGGGCTTAATGCATCTGCGAAAAGTATCGACCGAGGTCAGCCTGTGTAGTCCATGCAGGCTGACCTGGACCGAAAAATTTCGTTAATGGTTAAGTTTCTGTATGTACAGGGACTAGTCTACCTCATGATAAAGTTGTTTGTAAAAAAAGTGGATATTATGGATCCATAATTATGTAATGGCTTGCTTGGTATCATGGATCATGGAGATGCAATAAGCCCCCTAATGTCAGAGCGTGGCTCATATCATTCTTAACAATCACACTGTCATGTGAAATTGTGAAATTATGTAGTGATACATATGCTTTGGCTCTAATGCTTAGTTACATAGGTTAAAAATGTAGGCTGCTGCATCAATTCATGGATAAACTTACGTATTCTATGGTTCTTGCATTCTTCAAAAAAAATGTTAAATATACAGAACCCCTATATCATCATACAGTTTTCGCCATAAACACCAGGCCAAACTAATGTACCGAAATTGTTTTCAGGAATGTCGCAATTTCTACGATGATCATTATATGGCCTGCATCATGCGAAAAGGGGCTTTAGCACATTCGCGTAAAGTGTCGTCTCGGATCAGCCTGCGCAGTCCGCTCAGGCTGATCCGAGGCGGCACTTTACGTCAACATTGAATTTTGTCCTACAGTAGACTTACGTGAAATAGAAAATCACACACGATCGGAAAATATCGTCTCGGATCAGCCTGCGCAGACTGCGCAGGCTGATCCGAGACGACACTTTACGCAAATGTCCGAATGCCCCTTTTTGCGTGTTGCAGGCCAATTATTAGATGAGCCATGCTCTGTAAAAGAGGGGCTTAATGCATCTCAATGATGCATTATACCAAGCAAGTCATCAAATAATTATGAATCCAGAAAATCCATTTTGTCTAACAACCGAAATCATGAGGCAGTGTTGTCCTTTGACATGCAGAAAACTGACCAATAGCAAATAGTTTCGTCCTAGATCAGCCTGCGCGGACTGCGCTCGCTGACTTTTTTAAAAATGCATTAAGCCCCTTTTCACAGAGCATGGCTCACATATTTACCATGTTAAAATTTGGTTGTTTTTATAACAAAAAAACTGTTCTCGGTTCAAAACATTTTTGCTATATAATGGCAATTTAGGATAAAAGTTGTGGTTTTCGTATTCTTTTTTTTTCCAGCCAGTTTTTTTAAGTTTAATTTTAATATTCAGATTAAAACCATACATGCTTAGTTATCCAATTGGGCTATATTAAAAATCTTTATCATAAATTGCCGTTATATCACAAAATTATGTCTAACATTACTTATTTTAAAGCCAGGCAACATTTCGATAATCCATCACATTACGTTTCATAATTTCCTTATTTTTATCCAGCTTTCGGGGGAAAAACAGATTTCCGAGGACCTGTCATATCTATGAATCAAATAATCCTTCCAATGACAGTTACCTCATAACCTTAAACGAATTTGAAACACACGACTTTTAAAACAACCAATCGCTAGTAATCGATACTGATTAGAATTAAATGCATGAATGAACATGTAAAAAAAATGTGGCAAAAAGCGAATATATCTAAATAAAAGTCATAAAAAAACCTCTCGATTGTATTTTGTGAAAGAGTGCAAATCACGTAGGCAACGAGGTTTATCTATTGCATGAAGTCGTTAACCGGTTTCGTGCAAGTTATATCCGTAATATGCTTAATCTGTTAAACAAAAGCTGGTTTCCGTACAAATTTACCAACGGATTCAATTGCACACTCGATTTAACCCTTTACCAAACAATCCCTGGTTTTTTACGACCCCGGTGAAGAAGCCTTCTGAAAACATTATGGGAAAAGGAGAAAATGCTGGTAACCAGCATTTTCTCCTTTTCCCACAATGTTTTCTACACTTCTAAAGTCAAGTTTCAGTTTTTGAGTCACGTTTATTTTGTCGTCTGCAAATGCTTTCAATTTGGACAAGACTAAAATTCTGTCGTTTGGTAAAGGGTTAAAGCGCACTAAGGAAATAGTGAACCAATCCCATTTACCCTTTATCTTGCACCTTGGATTTACTTGTCCTTATTATAAAATCATTTCTGTAACTGATATAATCTCTGAAAATTTGAGAGTGTATAGGAAATGAGTTAACCCTTTACCCTAAAACCCCATGTTTTGACGACCCTGAGCCTTTTGAAAACAATGTGGGAAAAGAAGAAAATGCTGGTAACCACAACAATATTTTCCCAAACTTTTTTCTATCATTTCAAAGACAAATTCCATCATTTCGGCTGCATTTAAATTGTTGACCGCATATTCTTTCAGTTTGGACACAAGTCTAAAATTTTGTCGTCCAGTAAAGGGTTAGAAGGTATAAGAAAATTAACGTCTTCAGTACTACGGTATCTAGAATGACCTATAACGATCTAGAATAAAGCTAACAGACCGCAAAGTACTCGAATTTCAAAACAAATTTCACACCGGAAGTGATCTACTACACACTCGAGAAAAGCTTGGAGAAAGTTTACATTTTTTGTTCCCATTTATAACGTCTACAGTTTCCGTGCTATGTAAATGCAAATCAAAGGTAGCCTAGATACAAGTCTTGTCAAATTTTCCGTTTATGTATTCGGATGTTACTTTGTCAAAAAATGATAATGATAATAATCAAGGAACTGATAACAGTTTTGCCACAGATCTGTACAGATCGTGGAAGGCAATAAGGAGTGATTAAGAAATTATTACCGCCTGGACCCAGGCTAATCTAAGCACATATTATTGGAATCTTTGTCCCATTTCCTACTCAATCACTTGTCATCGAAAACATACATGTAAAAGTCTCCAAGCTTGATTCTGCTACGTCATTCCCCGGAGCTTTTAGTATATTCTAATTTCTGATGTATCCAGCTCTCTCACAATTTTCCTAGTTGTTATATTTTAGTCATAACCAGAACGTTTAATGCACGTCTGTAAGTCTCAAAGGCTATAAGATATAAAAATATTTGTGAGTATCAATGGATTGTATCTAAGACTCGAGTTTATAAATTTGGCGCTAAAGTCTAAACTGTTTCATAAAAGAGAATATCTCATTTGTTCATCATTTATTCCTTTCTCAAAACACAGGATTACAACAAATGCATAGTCCAAGAAATCAGTGGACCAAATAAAGCATCATCTTCCCAGCTAGAACACTTTACTCAGACAGACGGAGAAACTGGGCATTTCATACTACACGATGTCAACCTTAGTTTTAACAACATCCAAAATTCAGACTAAACGATGTTAACCTCGGCTTTTACGCATCCAAATACCTTACCTTAACACTCTGTAACGTTTCATCTCATTTGCATATAACGAGCTTTACGCAATGAAAGGTACGAAGGGACCTGTATATTTTTTAATGAAATCGGATCGGACAGTGCTAGTCACTGACAGCTCCTTAGGCACACCACCGGCTTGAACTTTTTGGCTCATACTAAATAGCCATTCCCCTTAGTTTTACTTTTAACACGTGCTATGCCATTTTAGCACTCGAAGCACTCCTGTGTGCTTTGATATTTGATTTGTAATCAGGAATTTCGATTCCATCTTCACTGGTAACGCTTGTCACGCGGCATTGTCCGAGTGCACAGCCTAGTGAAACCCAGAAAAACATGAGTAAGCAGCTGTCACCGTCATACAACTAACTAGCATACTACTGAGGACTGAAATCGTACTAAACAAAAAAAAATTATAGTCCTACTGCGTTACATGGAAACCATCATCTGTGGAAAGGGTTTGAGACATCCGCAAAAAGTATCGAACAAGGTCAGCCTGCGCAGACCTGGCATTTCTGCTTGTCAAAGAACCATTCTACCTCATCATGCAGTCGGTTAGTTGACAGAATAGTTTTTATGGATCCATAACTATGTGATGACTTGATTAGTATAACGGAGATGCATTACAACCCCTTTTCCCAGAACACCGACAAAATAATTATGTGGCAAAGAGGACAGTTGATGACCTTTTTGGCACAAGTAGCTTTTGCTAACACCGTAGATCTCGATGAGCCAGAGCAAACCTTGCATGACTATCTAAATACATTCCCATTACACAGGTAGTACTACTGAAAGTCGAAACACAGCAATTTTTTTTTTCAGAGAGTGTCTAATTCGACATGTTAAAGACACTGAAACCTTTGTCGTTAGGGAACTGTCGGTAGAATTCGTGTTGGGTCAGCACAGAGAATAGTGTTCATTGACACTATTTGTTGGACAAGATTGAGAAGCTAAGCTCATACCACGTTCACTGGTAAGTAACTGTGGAGTGTAGATGGCATAAAAGTCGACATGTGTGTCAGATATCAGCCTAGCGGAATTGAAATTATATTTTGCAGACCCTACAATTTTCTAACACGACGTCATCGTCAACATCGTCTGAGTCAGGCTAAAAAGCAATTGAAAGTAACATCAGCAGAACAAAGTCTTAGGTAACGAGTCCCGTTTTAGTTTGCCGAACTTCGGAGGAAATGTCCGGACTACGCAAAAACTTTCGTTGCACAACACAACCGTTACGGTGTAGGAGTTATAGTCTTGAGGTTCACCAGCTACAGATCGAAGTCCAAATTGTCATGCGCCAAATGTAAACCCCATAACATTATAAGTTGTTCGGTCGGGTGGCAGGGCACTTGGAAACTTGTAGCGAAGTGGTGACATGATTTGCCAAAACCGTGAACAAGTTTCCATGTGCCATCGCACCTAACCGGACAAGAATTTATTTTACTGCAAAGTCATTCTAAAACAAATAGCCATTCCAATATTCCAAAGTGTATTCAAGTGAAATTCCCCCGTTTTATGGTTTCACGAAGCGAGTACGCTTCCGAAATTGAATTTCCCTTCCGAGTGCTCAAACATATCGAAAACTGACGTCACTGAAAACTGCGTAAAAAGTGGAGTTCACTGCATAAAGCCACGGCTATTGAAAACGCTTTAAAATAAGTACTTATAACAGTGCCGATACTGACAGCAGAATGGGAGGTGGGGAGCATAATTCTACGAAATTGGAGACATAATATATATGTGGCTTTATGTTACAATGCGTGGCTGCTGTGGTTGCCAGAAGGGGTAGCCTTTCAGGTTTTTTTACTGTATCAATGAAACCACTTGGGTCAATCTGGTGAAACGCAAAAGTAGTAGTAGTAGTAGTAGAAGTAGCAGTAGTTTTACGCGGAGACCCTCATATCGCGCCGGGTGTTTATAGTTTATGTTGAAATGACACAAAAGTCTCCGAGTAAAAGTAGATCTAGTACTTTACAAATTTCCAGCATTATCTCCTTTTCCTACAAGCTTTACAAAACGCTTCTTCCTCAAGGTCGTTAAAACTCGGTATTGTGTTGTAAAGGGTTATCTTTTAATATTTTCATATTTATTTCATTCTCTGATCATCATATTGATAAGATTGTTGTCCCTTGTAGTTGTCAGATTTTTAGAAAATATTGTGGGGTAAAACGGTCATTGTTTGGCACAAGCACGTGCTCCTCTTTTTTTCCAACTCTCCTTTCTATATCAGTAGGAAAAATTCCTGTTTCTTTATCAATGCTCTGGATAGCATTTTTTCTGAGAATGTGGAAAGAACAAACATGAAAAAGTGGGCTGTCATGTTTATATGGTTGAAATACTGTTGAAATCAGCACAAAACCCTCTCTTCACAAATCGGCCAATTCCGAATCTACTTGTACCTCGTCCGTGTAAGGTTCCAATTTATCAGTCATATGATCTTAAAGACGCCAGCACCCATGGAAATCGATTAGCAACGACAATAACAACCACAGCGAAGTCACTTACATCTATCAATCTGTCGGTAAAAACCTGCAAAACGGTATTAATATACATTCTTTAATATGAATTTTCGAATTGTTTGTCAACGAAAACGTATTACGAATGATTTCGATAGGAAAATGTGTCTCGCGTCTTTATTAGGTGTGGTTTTACTATTTAAGGACGGGTAAAGTGGTCTATTTACGGTGAAGAAATGTATGCTGTTGGTGCATATTACTCATCGTAATACAGCCGAGGGATTTAATAAACGGATCACTACGTTGCGTTAAACCACGTATGACCAAAAACCAAAACACAAATAAATCATGCCGACAAATTGCTAAAAGGCATAGCCGTGTGGTAACTTGTATTTTAAACGTCGGGATTTCAGAAACGAAAAGGCATAAACAAAACTGTTTAATTAGTGGGGGGTTTTATAACCAACGCGTTCCAATTTACTGAAAAAAGGTTCGAACAATTTCTGTGTAAAGATCAAAGGGAAAAAGCCAAACTTTTCTTCTTATACAAGATCGTGATCTGAAGATATCCCTTATAGACTTTTTACGTAAATTATTTTTTTGTAGGCTTCACGAGAATTTATATAAGAGAGTCACGAAATATTATTTCTCTACCGACCTAAACCCCATACTACATAATCCCTAGGGGAAGTTTACGAAAACATCGTTGGAAAAGGAGAAAATGCTGGATACCAGCATTTTCTCCTTTTTCCCACGATGTTTTCTATCCTTTCGTGTAAAGATCTTGTCATTTGAGGCACTTTGCTTTGCAGTCTGCAAATGATACCAATAAGGACGAGTCTTAATTTTACGTTAACTTAAGATTTTACTCATGTCATCCGACTGACTACTATTCGTCTTGCATCAGGTCACTCTTGTAAACTTTTAGACAAAGGAGAAAATACACCTAAGGAGAACTTACCACCTCCTTTAACAATGTTTTCACATGTATTCGTGTATCGAACCTCGAACATTGTGACAGATCATGGTATTGTGTTCGTGTATCAAACCTAAATTCATGCTGATTTTTAATATTCGACTGTGATGTTTTCAAATGCGCACTTTTACCAAGCTAGAAAAGTGTATTTTTTTTTTAATCAATGTGTCGTGTATCAAATCGATTTTCAACCCATCATGTTATCAGTATTTCGTCGGTTTACTTCCAAAACCTCGTAACTACAGCTTGTTACAAGCTGTGGTTACGAGGTTTTGGAAGTAAACCGACGATTTGAAGTATAACAAAGGATTTGCTTGTTTACATTCTATTGACCGTTTCCTTGTCAAGAGGGCTTGCTTTGATACTTTGCCAGCCGACAAAAAATTAAACTCGTTCCTTTGGATAGAATTTGAAGACGACAAATTTGATATGGCTCAAACGATTGGACCTGTCTTAGAAAAGACAGAAAACATTGTAGTAAAAAGAAGAAAATGCTCGTGGCCAGATTCATTTTTTATTTGAACAATGTGCCGAATGTGTGGGCCAATGAAAAGTCCCAATGTTGACACTCATTCCCGGGAATCGAACTACAGACCTCGTGATTACGAAGCCGATGCTCTACCTTACAATCACGGACACACACAAGGGGGTTTAATACATGTGAAAAAGTATGCATATATATCGTCCGGTCATGTATTTCGACGATCATCTATTTCGACGACATTTTTGTTTTGACCTCGTTTTCGTATGTTTTCAATGAGCCGATGACGTCATCGCGCACTTTATCAACGGTAAACACGGAAACTTTCGCCGAGAGAAAAAATGTGGAAAATAAGAGATAAAAAGGTAAAAATTTCTTATTACAAGTAAAAATTAGTCATTTTTCATTAAAAACGTGATGCACATTTTTGTAGCTTCAAAAAGAGCATTTTTCTTGAGAAAAAAACAAAAAGAAAAAATCAATGACATGTCGTCTGGTAGGTCGGCCATCTATTTATAAAAGTCACATGACAATCATGTGACTTTGATATGTTATATCATACATCTCAAATGTTTTGTATTATGTACGCGTTATATGTAATTGTGTGAGCTGCAAAGGTAACAAACATTACACTGAGCACTTCATACAATTTAAACGTAAATTTTATTTGCCCATATGACATTTATTCATTTTTTCAGTGTTCAAAAAAGAACTATAGGCTATATTCACCCACATCCATGACTGCTGCCTTTATGAAAGTGAAAGAAACTGGTGCAGCGATCCTGACTACCGGTAGGGAGTTTGGTGTTCCTGAGTCCTCCTTGAGACATAAGCTTAGTGGGAGAGTAAACCCTGAGGCAGTTAGATCAGGACCACCCCCACTTTTTTCGCAGGAAGAGGAAGCGCATTTTGCAGACCACCTGAAATTCACGGCGTCTGTTGGATATGGTTATAGCAGGTATTCATACTTGTAGTTTTTTCCTTGAAAGTGCATTCTAAATCATAAGTACCAAACAAGCAAGAAACACAATTTTCTTTCTGTAATACATTTTTATTCGATGAATTAATATTATGTAAATTATATGCCCTTTGAAAACATCATGGGAACATTATGAATTGCTTTTAATTATCAAATTTTCCATTACAATGAAGAAATGGTAAAGGAAAATTTTCTAACTCCCAAGTATGTTTTCTTCTGTGCAATGGTTTAAACATTTGAGAATAAACTTCGTGGATTTTTTTCAGGTCAGAAGTACTTAACATGGCCCATGAGTATGCTGTGTGCCTTGGTCACATGGACAATGAACATCCACTCAGTTTTCAGTGGTTCACAGATTTCATGAAGAGATGGCCAGATCTTAAAGTCTTGAAACCAAGGGCTTTAGAGATGCAGAGAGCAAAACCTTCAACTATTGATTGTGTTACAAATTATTATACTGAACTTGATAAAATTTTGACAAAAGATGATCTCAAACACAAACCAGAGTGCATTTATAACGTGGATGAGAAGGGTTTGTCCAAAATGCATAAACCACCGTCTATTGTTGCTGCTGTTGGCTTCAAGCCACCAGCAGCTTTGTCAAGCTCACTTGTTCTTGTTACAGTCATTGGATGTGGAAATGCCCTTGGCTATTCTGTACCACCCCTTTTTGTTTTTCCCGGTTTAAGAATGCGTCAAGAGTTGCTAGATGGTAAGACTCCAGGTGCTGATGGAGATGTAACAGAGTCTGGTTGGAGCAACAGCGAAATATTTAAAAAGTATCTGGAAACCCATCTTATAAAATATCTGCCTGAAAGAAGTGTTGACCGCCCTGTTTTGTTGTTTTATGATGGTCACAATTCTCATGTAAGTCTTTCTGTAACTGATTAGGCAAAGAAAGAAAACATCATTCTTTTTGTTTTACCAGCTCACACAAGTCACATTTTGCAGCCAATGGATGTGGCTTGTTTTGGCCCGTTTGAAAAAATTTACAATGGAATGTCTCACAAGTCCATGAGGGAACACTGTGGTCAGTAAATTACACGGTATAATGTCTGCTCCATTGCATGTCCAGCATATGCAAAGGCATTATCTCCTGAAAATCTCCAGTCGGCTTTCAGGAGGTGTGGAATCTATCCATTCAATCCGAATGCTGTGGATCAAACCAATTTCAAGCCGTCTGAAGTATTGCAGCAAAGTGAACAGCCACCCTCTACCAAAACCCATTTGTCCGTATTTTCACAGCCTAGTCCAAAATCTCCTGCTTTGCTGGATTCTCAAACTTCACCTCTTTCAAAAGTCATGGATGATCCTGTTTGCATTTTTTTCAGCCTGAAGGAAAAAAAATTAATGAGAAGAAAATACAAACTAAAAAGAGGAAGTACCTTAGCACCATAATCAGTGGTAAAGCATTGACTGAGAATGAAATGGTATGTAAAATACATGAACATATTTCCAGAAAGCAAAACCAGTACAAAAGAAGTCACCCAAAACGATTAAAACTAAAAAAAATATCAGGAAAAATACAAATTTGCCCAGTGAGCCACAACCAGGTCCTTCTGGTTTGTCCAAATAAAGCAAGAAAAGATCTACCATTGTAGACTTGGAGGAGTCCTATTCTTGTCTGACTTCATCTGGAGATGAAAGTGACAAATGTTGTGTTTGTGGCAAATTCACTCGAGATGAAGTCCGTCAAAGTGTGTCCTTAATTTTTACAAAATGGGTGGCCTGTGATAGGAATGGTTGTGACCACTGGGTACATTTGAACTGTTCAAAAGTCACTGTGATTAGAAGAGGTGACAAGTTCTACTGTCCTCACTGTTCAGCTGAAGAGTAAAATGAATCAGTATGTAATCTTTTCTATTTCAGACGACCATACATACCAATAAAGATATATTTCCATTTTAAAATTGATATTTATTAATATTTGTGTGAAGAACACTTCTAATCCCATTATAAAATAACAATAGGTGTAGTACTTACACCACAGTGATGCTATTTCATGCCGACCAATGAAATTCGTCGAAATACATTTGGTCTGAAATCATCGTTTTATACAAAAGAATTGAAGTTTCCTTCTCGAAAGATAAACGCTGTAGGTTCTTTGCTTAAGGTCGTCGAAACCCATGTCTCCGGGCTACATATACAGACATATACAGCTGATACATGCTGTTATGACAGAGTGTCTTTTAGTTATCATATCTGGTCGTAGCAGATTGACTTCCGGTATTAAACAGGTAATCGATGCGTATACAACAGGGACCAGCTCAAGTCTCCGCTGATGAAGGATGATGTCATTTTCTGACGGTCGTCTGTGTACCCGGATGTGACCCCATTCGGCATATCTCGGGTGATGGGAGCCTTCAAATTCCTCGGCTGTATCTGGTGGATTAATATGCACCTAAACGGTACATTTTCATCGCCGGAAATACGCCGGTTTACCGTTCTGAAAATTGTAAGGCTCTTCTAAAAAAAGGATACTTGAGTCAAATTTCAATCGAAATCTTTCTAACTGTATTTCAGTTGAAAACATAGTGGTATTGTCTTCGACAAATACCACAAACAGTTCGTACATTCATTTTTTAACGTGGTTTATCAGTTCCGATTGAAGTTTTCACCGACAAATAGATGGATGTGAATAACTTCATCGAGGTTGTTTATGTCGTTGCTAAACGACTTACAGTGGTGCCGCCATGTGTAAGATCACGTGATTGGCAGTTCAAATGGAAACGACCGTTATACGGACGAGGTTAGATGTAGGTACGGAATCGGCCGAGTTGTGACGAGTGGATGTGACCCTTGAAAAACTAAGATCACAATCGGTTGACCGTCATCTGTAAAAATCTGAACCTAGAAATATCATATCAACCGACGGGCGATTCACTTATATAACCGTTGATCGCTCTCTCACTCTCTCTCTCTCAACTTAGTACTTGAATAATTTGCGCTTTTAAAATGCATTTGAACTGCTTCATTCGTTTTGCATTACACCCGTAAAATGTATCGCTCTCTTTTTCTCTTGTCATGCTCTCTCAAACAGTAAACACACTTTATTACATAAAGCATGTACATATAAAAATAATTATCGATAAAGCAGGTTGTAAAATGTCGGGATGTCTAGAATAGTTTCCGGTCTCCAAGCTTGTTTACTCCGCTTATTGGTTTTTATGACACGAACAAAGTTGGGCCTTCAAAAGTGCCTTACTCAGGCTTCGTATTCAACAAAATTAAATAAGAAATTCTGTTCTAGTTTGTGATTAGAAACCAGGACCACTATTCAGAATATCCAGATTTTTTCTGTAGTTTAGAATACGCCTACGGCCCCCTATACGGACAGCTCGAAACAGATGAGAGATTACTTAGCCATGTGTAAGGTTTATTGAATGATGTTCGACTATATAAGTAGAGACGTGTAATTTGAATACGGAATGTATATCTCTTTCAGCGGCAAATATATATGGCTTGCAACACGCGAAAAGGGACCTTCGGACATTTGCGTAAAGTGTCGTCTCGGATCAGCCTGCGCAGTCCGCGCAGGCTAATCCGAGACGGCACTTCACGACTACATTAGATTTTGTGCTACAGTAGACTTGTGCAAAACAGAAAATTACTTAAAAGCGGAAAGCGTCGTTTCGGATTAGCCTGTGCGGACTGCGCTGGCTGATCCGAGACGAAACTTTACGCAAATGTCCGAATGCCCCTTTTCGCGTGTTGCAGGCCATTATAAACTCGACCTCTGACGGCTGAAAATACAAACCGCTCAAACGCAGAAAGTTTGTCATCTTACAGGCATAACTAAAGACGCGGACAGTATATATTAAAGATCAGACCGCACGTTCTGTACAGTCTGATCTTGATCTATGGTGTTCGTAAAAGTCCCTATCTTTGCCAATGACGCTGAAAGGGACATTTACCCGCGGAAACGTACTTGTAGATGCGTATCGTCACGAAATGCCTATACGCTTGGGGGTTTTCTCCGCAACATAAATAATATATGAGAATTTGGTGTCACCCTTTTTGTAAGAGGAACCTGATCAGGTTTTTTCCTCCCTCTCTCGCTCGCTCTCTCTCTCTCTCTCTCTCTGACACACTGACAAGTTTGATAGTTAAAGCATACACTGTTTTTTTCTTTCGATGGTGGTATTGAGACCGATAGCTAGGTCGGTAACAGGCAGGCCTTGAAACCATGGTGTCGCTTGTTTAAGTCCCCAGCTTTGTCAATTTCTTCCGAGAATTGATGTAGCTCATTGCGACATAATTTGTTTCTCTCTCACCACTGGACATTGTTTCGACGTTGTTTATTCTGAAAAGGAGCCATCTACCTGGGAAGAATATTGTGCAAAGTACTGGCAAAAGAAACTCCAAGAAAGCATTGATATTTGCACTGGCCGTTGCAATATAACCAAAATAATTTTGAAACGTCGTTTAAAAGTTAAAACTTTACAAACAAACAGTTTCTACGGTAATTAAGGAAACTCTTCGCTACCGAGGAGGGTTTTTATCGCATCTCCAACGGAAGCCCATCGAAAGCGACATGGTTAATTTGAAAATATTGCCAATGACAAGCGATTCTTTCCTTTATGACTGATCCGATGTTATTTGTGCACCCATGTCTTCGAGTATCTTTGTTTCGAAAATTACCAAATTGCAGATGAGAATCTAGGACTGTATGTACTAACGATACTTAGTTTTTCGTCGACGTACTTCTGTGTGTCTTCTTCCCGTACAGTTTAAAAACAGTTTCCCTAAAATTGTAATGGAACCCTTCCTGCTGTAAACACTTATACATCATGTTTGATCGACTACTGCAAGAGTTACGGCCCTTTGTTTTTCCTCTGATCCCGTTACATGGCATCCCGTTGCTTTTCGTTGGCCGGCGACAGTTAGTCTACCATCCAACTAGATCAACAGAACGTGCAATATGATCCGTGATCTACTTTTTCCTATGAGATTTCGATGGAGAAAAGAACTTTGAAATCGCAGTTATTACGGATACTATTGGTTGGCATTTTGTTCAGTTTATTTAGCACTTTAAGTACTATAAGATTAAATAACAGAAAGTCTATCGGAGTCATTGCGCAGGTGTATAGAGAAAGCTAAACCATAAAGATAGCGAGTCTCACGTCTTCCTAAACTATCTTATATTTATTATCTACGTGAAACATCTGCCGCGTAAATCGCCTTGCCAACACCCATTTAATTTTTTTAACTTTCCTTCTAAGATTTTGTTTTTGATCTTCTGTGTGTGTTCGTCTAACCATTTTAGCGCCATAGGGGATATCAGAGGCTTTTGCAGAGGGCATAGATCAAGATCAGAGTGCACGGGACGTGCAGTCTGATCTTGACCTATGGCTTCCGCTTGTTAAGTCAGCGAATTGTATTTTAAGCCTTCGAATGCATTTAAATTTGAGCCATGCTCTGACAAAATGGGGCTTAATGCATCACCGTGATACATGATACCGCCCCAAATCATCACATAATTATGGATCCGTGACAGCCACTTTTTTTAAATAACCGACTTAATCGTGAAGTAGACTGGTCCTTTGACAAACAGAAAATTGACCAATAGCGAAAAGTTTCGGCCCAGGTCAGCCTGCGCGGACTGCGCAGGCTGACCTGGGTCGATACTTTTCGCAGATGCATTAAGCCCCCTTTTCACAGAGCACGGCTCATTTATATCATACCATTTATAAGTATGGAAATTATTGTGAAGATGACAATCTGTCATTGTACAGTCAGTCCAAGTGTTAGTCGCTGACAGAGAAATTAATTTCAAAACTAGGTTAAAACCTGCCAGGTAGCTGTGTCTTTTGTTTACTTTTTGCCTGATTTTAAAATTCTTTTTTTCTGCCAGCGACTAACACATGGCCCGACCCCACAATAACAGACTGTCATCTTCACAATATTTTCCATACTCTTAAATGGTATGATTTAAGTTTAAATGTAGTATGACACCTGCTTTGATATTTTGGCCTCTACTGGGCCATTAACGAACAGGTCAATTTAAGACCAAAAAGAAAACGGCACGAGTGGAGGCTGTTTTTATCCGAGCACTCCAGACGAGATCAGATAGTGTCGGTCTTAGATCATACATTGTGCGTTGTGCAGTCTGATCTTGATGCCAAATGATCCTAGAAGCAGTAATAGTTGTAAATGGCTCTGTAAGAATTCATATTTTGGTCATTGAAGAGTGATAAAAAACAACAGGCTCTGCAATTTTACTCGTCATGCGGTTGAAAACTATAGTGCAACAAACGCATCTTTGTTAAACCACTGAACGGGCTTCTTTCATACCTGTGACTAGACTTAAATAATTTACAAAGCAAGAGTATTTTCAAGTGTCTTGTGCGGGAACGTCTAAAGGTAGAAGCAGCAGTTGCTTTTGAAAAGCGATTGCTTTTTTCCCCATTATTTTTTCAACGCGCATTGCGTGTGCATCAGTGACCTTAGAAATTAGTTTTGCGCTGTAATAGGCTATACGATTCCCAAACAAAAAATATAGGTTAAAACCAACAGGTCAATGATCGGTCTCTAACCGAATTAGATGTTCTAGTCTTGTGCCAGATCCAGATATCGGGAGTGATTATACAGTGGGAGACAAACACTTTTTCTAAGATTTATGACACTTTTTGCGACAGGATTCATGTCTCCCTCATTACCAAACTTTATTTCGATGTTGTACCAGTAGTAGCTGCATATTATTGGCAGAAACAAACAACAAGAATGCAGGGTAATGCACGTTTGCCGCCCTGATATAACTTACAGATTATATGGCGTAAATACCAAAACAACAAAGAAACAGTTGACGACATGGTGCTTACACAGAACCAGACGTTACAGAAGCGCCAAAATCAATTGAATCATACATTGTTAACCAAATGAGATGCACTTTAACCTTCGTGGTGATGATTCTGGGTTTAATTTCTTATGCCGTAAGTGCAGATCTGAGTCTGCTGCTGGATCTACAGTGTCCGAATCTTTGCTATTCTGACGAAAAACAGCTTTGAAGTGGCAATGTATTTTTATCATTTACTGAAAATGTCCATTTTATTTATTTAGCACTAAAAGGGTTCAAAATCCCTTAAAACCCAACAAGAACGCATTATATCAAAGCTCTTAGACAATTTATCATTCAGAGGTTGACAATGTTTTCCTGTCAAACTTTAGCCTGCGAACACGGACGGCGTAGATCAAAGATCAGACTGCACGTTCTGTGCAATCTGATCTTGAATCTATGCCGTCTCCTAATGCTGTTTACGATTCTGCATTGGTTGTAGGAGTTAAAAGAGAATATTATCGCTACCTCAACCGTGTAAATCCGAATGATATAGCCTGGCTGTGTGATTTTCTGGTTGTCCTCAGGTTTCTATTCGAATCGCTTGAATGTGTTTCCAAGTTAATCACCACGGCTTATGTGATTAACACATTGCGCAGCTGCACCTCTGACAGTAACAGTGTCGGCGACATGAAACATAGATTAAGACTGAGTAAGGCTAGATGTTAAAGATACATGTCTTTACTCTTTTTTTCAGGCAGTTTTCAGCTACTTTTTAACCCCTTCCATCCTTATTTTATGAAACTATAATCATTCGTGTATCTTCATGCCAAATAATGCCTCTGATGGCTACAAGACTGAACAGATTACGACGCATAGAAAATGCATTTCATGTTGTGGAGAGCCTGCCAGGCAATCACTGTTGTTGTTTCCGGTTTTAAATGATGACGAATCCCTTGTGTTTTTCTAACCCTTACACGATTTATTGGTAAGTTATCTGTGTTTACACAGCCGAGCGATTTGCATACTTTCAAGCTTTAATAGCGTTTTTTTTTTTCTCTCCAGCTATACGGATGTACGGATGTATCTTTAAATAAAAGTAATTATATTGCTTCGCAACGAAAATTAAATTATCATATACCTAAGCATTTGGGATTTTGTAACATACTAGTAGAAGTTAATCAAATATCAAACAGTATCGAGTTTGAATGACCATGGAGAAGACGGATTTTGAAAAAAAAAAAACATTGGGGAAAAAAAGAGAAAATGCAGGTCAACAGCATTTTCTCCATTTCCCATTTTGTGGCAATGTTTTTTACCTTTCCAAAGGTCGGATTACATTTTAAGTTTTGAGTAACATTTATTTTGACGACTAGAAATGTTTCCAATAGGACAAGTCTAAGATTTTGTCGATCGATAAAGAGTATGACATACGTATTGAAATAAAAACTATACTCGCGTGAACAAACGTTATTTCTATAATCTTATTTACCTAATATCCTGTTCATAATCTAGTATTATGGTCCCGATCATCCACGTGTACAATGTGTTTGAGCCCCTCTCTGGCAAAAGTCAGTTTAATGCATCTGATGGATTATTGCAACCAAGTCCTCACATACTTGGGATTCATAAAATCCATGTAGTTTAACATCGACTGGAGTGTGGTCGGTAAGGATAGGAAACGGAGTAGTTCAGTACTAAAGTCAGTAACGTACTCCATTTTCTTGACCCGTAGGTATACTTTATTATGTGTCATACCAAGTCTTTAAATGTCCACTTGTACAAACAATGGACATTTCTTTATTTCATGCTTTTCAGTAATTTATGGCTTACCGATTTGATAGGTACCAGTACGGTACTACTTAGATTCTTGCACCATGTTTATAACTTCACCCTTTTAACGCATCAGATCTATTTCAGACAGTGTCTAAAACAACTGCGATGGATTTTGATAAAGTCCCAACAAAAAAAAAAGGTTAAAAGCACAAATAAATAATATTTGTTGGGTTTTTTTTTTTGGTTAAAGTTTACTTCATCGATTAAACATCATACGGTAATATGTGTGGCTGTGCCACTCGTGAAAATATTACCGATGATGTTCACTCGGAGAAATAAAAAAAAATATCCTACTTGCATTCCATTTTCATAAGGAAATATCGTTCCTTTGGGAGGAG
Organism: Hippopus hippopus; assembly: GCA_946811185.2. NCBI lineage: Eukaryota > Metazoa > Mollusca > Bivalvia > Cardiida > Cardiidae > Hippopus > Hippopus hippopus. The sequence goes on from OX328096.1 coordinate 54,780,506, forward strand.
GGGAGTGTCATTTTTTCAAACAGTTTTCTCAAGTCTATCGCAAAAGAATAAAAGAAAATAAGAAGTCTATCAGTCAGGAACATTGTAAAAATGTAAACTTTTCCATTTAGCAGCTTCAAAATTCTTAATGCTTTGATCAGAAGTATGCCATGCTACAGCCAGATACTGATTTAACAATGTCATACTTATCGCCCATCGCCACAAATAATTTTCCTGTCACAAACGGCGCTGACCGAAGTACGAGGCTTTTCCTATCCTTTTTGGTTATGAATTTTAAGGCGTCTGTTAAAGAATTTACAACTGTCGCAACAACTTTCGAAGTTTGCACCAGATTGATGATCTTGTCCATGATAGTTCACGAACGCCTTCCAGTGTAAGTCACTCGAACCATGGAAATCGTACAATCGGATTGCCCTGTGAACGTAGTAAGACCTTTGCAAGGTATTAATTGATTCAGAGGGTCAAGAGAGATTTTATCTCAAATTTTTACTATCAGTAGGTATATCATGTTATTCGCAGAGCCCTTAAACAAGAAAAAGGCTTCTCTGTGAAATATATGTACGGCGTTCCTAAGGCTATGATAAGATACTCACAAAGCAAAGGTATGCGATTCGTTTAACATTCGTGCCTTTCTCTTACTCTTTACCAGACGACAAGAATTTAAAATAGTCCCATTTAAAAGCATTTGCAGACGACAAATAGAGAATAACCCAAATTGTGGGATTTTTCTTTGAAAAAGTAGAAACCAATGCAGGAAAAGGAGAAATGCTGATTACAAGCAATTTCCCCTTTTGAATGATGTTTTCAAAAGCTTTCTTTCTCAGGGTCGTTAAGACTCGAAATTGTCTGGAAGCACACAAGATACCCATTCCATGCGGGGTTCTCGCGGAGACAATAGCTTCAGACGTAGGGCGTAAAGGAATGACTTGTCCTTTTTCTTTTTCGTATTCTTCATCTTTCTGCAGCTAAAGACAGGTGGGTCAACTATGTCGTATTGACATATTTCTAGTTCAAACGGTCAAAAATATCTAAGAAGCGTTTTGGAAAAGGGAGGTTAAAAGCATCTCCGTAATAAATTAAACGAAGCAAGGGATATTGTATAATATATATAGATTCATTTCATTTAACTTTTCTAAATTTGTGAGTACCAAAACATCCGACTGGCTAAACCATTTGGTTTAGCCAATCAAAAGTTGTGGTACTCTCAAATTTAGAAATACTTGGAGAATAAGACTAAGAACGTTCTTACGAATGCTTGGTGAGTACGAACCCTGCTTATGATGCTGCCATCTTTAAAGGAGGGTATGGGTTTTAATTCTGCATTATGTAAAACATTTTGGGATGTTTCTTTCCCTTCTCACCAGGGTGTTTTAAAGTCGTCTGAAGAATATTTTATATTAAAAACTCAATCTCTTCCATCTCAAAATATTATCCAAATCTAGCTGTACAAGCCGCATTAAGGCTACGTTTTTATGTGACAGCTAACGCATGCGGAATACTGACGTCACTGGTAATTAAACGAATATCAAATTATATCTAGGATCGAATAAGCGTAAACGAAATATATTACTTTCTATCAAGTCTGATAGAGTTGCGATATTCGTTTTACGAGCATACTATCGACCCATGACGAAATGGGTTGCTAGATAATACGAAAGAATGTATACCTCACGTTGAAACTCTTCACCAGACAACAAAACTTTAGAATCTACCGTACTAACAGCATTTGCAGCAAAAAAAAATGGAATGTAGCAAAAAAATCGGAATTTGTCACTGAAAGGTAAGAAAATGAATGTGGAAAAATGGAGAAACAGCTGGTTACTAGCATGTTCTCTTTTTCCATCAGTGCCCTAAAATCTCAGCGCAACAATCCAACTTCCAAGCTCGATTTGGACTTTTACGTTCCCTGAGTTGGCAACATAAACTAGTATGAGACGGCACAAAATGGGCTACTATCATGACATGATCGATTCTCTGTTGGTTTATTATACGAATGAGTGGCGTTACTAGCTCACTGCCACCAGCAGAGGTATTTTCCTCTTGAAAACAAGACTTTGAAAGTATCGTGAGAGAAGAAAAAAGCCACACTTCAAGAGCAATGTCTCCAGTGTTCACAATATTTCGTTTATTTTATAATTATGTTAAATATATTCATGCTTCTTTATCAACATTCACATGAACACTTCCTTATTGATATCTTACAAGGAAGGTTCTGTATCATTATCTTACAAGTATGCTTCTTTATCGATAATTTACAAGGATGTTTCACTTTCAATATTTTACAAGAATGTTTCTCTATCAGTATCTTACAAGGATCATCATCTATCAATATCGTAAATGGATGCTTCTTTATCATTATTTAACAAGGAAGGTTCTTAATCATCATTTACAAGGATGCTTCTTTATCATTTTTTACAAGGATATTTCATAATATTTTGCTTGGAGACTTCTTCATCAGTATTTCATAAGGATGCTTCTATATTATTATTTAACAAGGATGCTTATTTATCAGTACTTTATAAGGATACTTCTTTATCAATATTTTACAAGGATGCTTCTTTATCAACATTTTAAAAGGATGCTTCTTTATCAATATTTAACAAGGACGGTTTAATCAGCATTTAATAAGGATTCTTCTTCATCAATATTTTACAAAGATAATTCATCCGGATTATAATCCATGCAGCGTTTTGTTCTTCTATGTTTGGCATAGTTACTTTCTGAGACAAAGTCCGCAACGTTCGCATATGACTTTACCTCTTGAAGGCATATATGTAGGCCGTACTGTATTGCGGGCGGGTAGGCTTGTATTACCATTACCCACCCGCGATAAGATATGTACGAGTACGACCTTGTGAGTGTCCTCTTCTCATATCGCATCAATATTCGTTAGCAACGATCAGAGACTGAATCCATTTTGGAGTGAAAGCCATATATTTGGCTATGCGATATTTTATGCACCTCTGTATGGTTCCAAAGAAGTGGACTCCCGTTCCATTTCTTCTATTCTTTGTAGGATTTTTCTTGCTTCTTCTATTACTTTGTATCTTCTTTTGACGTTGTAAATTGTTATCAAGGAATAAAAGGTCAGCATCCGGATTATAATCCATGCAGTGTTTTGTTCTTCTATGTTTGGCATAGTTACTTTTTGAGACAACAAGTCCACAACGTTCGCATATGACTTTACCTCTTGAAGGCATTGTACATAATGAATGATATAGGTCGTACTGTCTTGCGGACGGGTAAGCTAGTATTACTGTAAGTCGTCTTTTGCACATTTCCTTTTGAAAGGTGATTGATTGATTTTAAATGTTTCCTACATTTTATACTATGGACAAATTACTGATCAGTTTTATCTTTAAGAACTGTTTTACAGCCAATTCTGCCGCGAAGTCCTTGTTTATACTTTTACTGCCAGACAGAATCGATCAAGATCAAACTGGACACAAAACGTCCAGTCTGATTTTGGATAAATGTCGCCCGCTTGCTACGTCAAGCCAAAACACTTACTATAATGAACAAAAAAAAACTGATTCGTTTTATCTTAGAATTTGTCACAATGCAAATTCTTTCACGTATTTCTTGTTTACCCTTTCAGTGCCATAGACGGAAAGAGTGGTATTTGCGGACAGCGCAGATCAAGATCAGACTCAGACAAAAACGTGAAGTTTGGTCTTGTAACTATACCTTCCGCCTGTCTATTCAAACCTATAAGATAAAACTCTGTCTGACTTTTAATGTTTTTTTTTCAGCACTAAGGGAGGTTGAAGATATATATTTGGCGCGGAAGAGGATAAGAAACTGGAGTTAAACAAGGCCACCACGTGCGTCATTCAATTTGAATCCAGAATCTGAGGATGAACGATAGATAACTCAAAGAAACGCATTTGTGAGTGTCAAGAAAAGATCACACAGAAACATGCAAGACGCACTTTGAATGAAGGATTTAAGTACTGTGGGGCACATGCCCATTTCCGGCGACTTTTGCTGTACATTACGACGCGAATAAGATGAAGATTAGGCTTTACATCTGCGAAAACGGATCTTTTTTACTCTGTTCGATGCAGAAGTAATCGTTCCAGATTTCTCCTGGCTACTGTTTACTTATTTATTTATTCATATATTTATTTAGTTATTTTTCATATATTCCCTTACAAAAATTGATCTGTATTTGCCTGTAGGTCTTAAAATGGACATTAACTCTATATAGAAATTTAGATTCATTCATATTGTAAGCATTAATTTGCAGACAATAAGTTAAATTTGTCTTGAACGATGGGATGTGTCTTTGAAAGAATAGAAAACATTGTGGGATGAAATGGTTGTGACCAGCATGTTCTTCTTTTCCCACAATGTTTTCGAATGCATTCTTTAATCTGTAAAACTGTGAAAAAAATCCTTTGTCTTGTTAAAACCAAAACTCAGTTTACATGTAGAAAACGAGGCAGATGTTCCTTTTTCCCATTCGTTTCTTTTCTGAAAATTCTGGAAAATTTCTTACCCCACCAGGCGCTATTGCGTATCGTAGTAAACTACTCCCAGTAACACAACGCGGTTGGTTCAGACGCTTAAGACGCCGACTTACGGTTTTTTATGGATCGAGAATTTAACCACCGGTTACAGCAGACCCTTAAGATTGTATTTTCGTATTCTAATGATCTCAGAGGAGGTGGAAGGGAGGACCCGGTTTTTTTCGAAAAACATTTCGGCCAAGATCTAGTTTTGAGCAGCTTTCGGCATTACGATACTAACTTAAGCCCCGTTCTCACTTCCCCAGTTTAGGGCCAGGTCGAGTGAACCGGAAATGACCTGACCAAGTCGAACCGTAACAATCCGGGAGTACAATCCTGTTGGTAACGCATTCGGCAATCTTTGGGTGATTCGTTGATCAAGTCCCTCGGCTGTATCATGTAGCTTGATATGCACCTTCACGGTACATTTCTTCGCAGGAAGTACATCGCTTCATCGTTCTTAAAATCGTAGCACTCCATCTAGAAAGTAAACACAAGTCACAATATTTTCCGTGGGAATCTTTCGAAACACATTTCCGAAGACAAACTGTTTGTACATTTACTTTCTAACTGGGACTATTAATTACGTTGGCATTTTTCAGCAATACGTTGCTTACCATCGTGGTTGTTGTTACCGTTGCTAATCGATTTTCAGAGTGCGGCCATGTTTAAGATTATGTGACTGGCAGTATTTCGAAATGAAACCTCCTTGATACGGACGAGGTTAGATGTAGATGTGGAATCGGCCGAGTTATGAAGAATGCTGGTAATGTAGATGATCGGAACGGACCGTGATAAACCGGAATGAACTGGCAAACATTGACAGTTGTTTTAAAAATTATAATACAACCGAAACTCACCGTGAACAATATCTAAACTGACTCTATACGGGATATACCGGGACACTGCCGTAGCTAAATTTCGGAGCAGGACCGTCTCTTAACCGTGACAAGTAATAAACTCTGGTAACCCTACGTTTACACCATGTTGCCGGCAGCCACGACAGCCCCGTTTGTCCGAAACCTTGTTTTTTCTCCATTCACCAAGTTTAGTTGAGTCTCTTTACGGTACTTCACGGTATCCGTGACAAGCCGTGGAGGGAACCCTACGTTTACACCATGTTCCCGGCAGCCACGGCAGCCACGTTTCTGACAACCGTGGACAAAACGGGATTGGTGTAATACAACGCAGAGGAACGGAATAAGCAAACTTGTCAGACCGTGATCGCAGTCCCAGATTTTTTGACGGTCAAAAAATTTGCCACGACAGTCCCGGTGCTGATGAGAAACCTAACAGACCGTGGCGGAACGGGTTGACCGTTGCGTTCTACAACGGCCTGATCGATACCGGCGAAAAAAGGGCTTCCAAGTCTCTGACTCTTGTTACGGCTTGTTACGTGCTGGTAAGTTCTGATGCGATCAAGTATGCTTATCCCGTTCCTCTGCGTTGTATTGCGTCAATCCCGGTTTGTTCACGGTTGTCAGAAACGGGGCTGCCGTGTCTGCCGGGAACATGGTGTAAACGTTGGGTAAACATGCCCCGTAAGTATTCTGCCTGAAACCGGCAATGGATTCTACCATTTTAAATGCAAAAACGTTGGAAGCCATCTTTGTTTTAACGTCTTAATCATACGACGGGTGCTCACTACTTAATGAAAACAGGCTTATAAATATCTTATGAAATATTTCATGAATCTTGAGCAAGGAAAAATGCAAGACCGAAGTAACACTATTTAGCCCCCATAGATGTCGAATGATGTCAGTACAAGTTTAAAGATGGTAGAAAGTGCTTTCTGATAAGCCACGCTCAGGAACACCAAAATCAAGGGTGATTCAGACTCTGGTCTCGAACGTGAAACACCACGTGGACAATGATCCTGTTTCTGTCTGGGAAATAAGTTCTGACTGAGACACTTCTTTTGGTGTTATCCATAAAGTGCTTCATGAAGAAACAGGAATGAGAAAGGTTTAGCAAGATGGATACCTGACGTATTGGTTGCTAAATAGAAGAAAAATAGGTTTACTTGTTCTAGAAAACTTTTGGACATGTTTGAGCCGAATAGTCCTATATGAATACCCGATATAGTCATATGAGATGTAACTTGGATAATGCTTCTATGGGATCCCCAACAAAATGCTCTAACATGATGAGACTGACAAAAGATGACTTTCGACCTGTTGTCTGTTTACCAGGTTGTCAGAGCTGGAAAAGGCTGTTCACATTTTAGTTTCTTTTTATTTCAACCATGAAGGCCCTGTGGCTGTGGATATTCATTTCATAAATCTAAGGGACTGCTAGCAGGAAACAAATATGCCTGTACACAGGACCTGTTAACAGCGGTAAATACAGAGTTAAGGTATACCTAAAGGGGAGCAGCAGGCTGCATTCGACAAATGGCACAGAAGACTGTGCAGTTGTGCATTGAGAGAGGAGGAGAGTACTTTTAGGGACTGAGACAAGATGAATAAGATTGGAATGTACCACGATCCCTTACCAGTCGGAAATCATGGAAACAGTTCTTTCGGTTTGTTTTGAACCCAAATGATACATATACAACTTTACTTGTTTTTGCAGAGCTTGCAGATCAAGATCAGACTGCAGAGAAATATTGTCTAATGCTGGGTCTACCGAGATTATCTCGGGGGTGGGTGCAAAAAAGACCGTCAAGTCGCTCATACTAACGGGCTTTCTCACTTTTTAACTGACTCAAAAAGTAGGTCTCAATTTTTTAGCTCCAAGAATTAAGACGACCATGGCTGAGTAATCAATCGAATCATACCACAGTTTTCGGCTCGGCAGACAGCATAATTATGGATTTTGTCTGCTTATGTCGTCGTCAATAGTTTTGCCAATAGGAAAATGGGTCGATCCAGTATATAAACACCAACAAATGACAGGCGTAATAGATATCGTGGCATTTTTATCGAAATTTAGACATTAAGTAGACCGCACTCGCATATACATGTACATACGCAGTAGAACGAGATATTTAGCAAGCTTACGCATACGTGTATCAGTTTCGATATATATTTTTTTCCCGCCTATCGAGTGACCGAGTTTCGCCTCTAGATACGCTGTATACGTTTAGCGATTAATACTTACACGTGCGCTCTTGTAACTATATAATCTACTCGAGCACAGGAAATTGTCTTGGCGATAAATAAGACGCAAGAATAAACAAACCAAAATTCTTTATTCCTGTTTTCGCCTACGTCGTAACGTTTTCCTAAATGAGTTTTACGCAGCTTCCAACACTATTTCAGTCATATCACAAAGACATTCCACTTGCTGCAGGTTTTCGCCAGTGCTTAGATACAAAGTATTAACCCTTAGGCTGCTAAGCGCGACTCACTGACCTCTTGCGGACAGTGTAGATCAAGATCAGACTGCACAGAACGTGCAGTCTGATCTTTGATCTGCACTTTCCGATGAGGACATATTTCCCAACCAAAAAATACCTTTGAAATAGCAAAATTTAGATTTATAATGTCGGCTTTAAATTTTCGTTTCATTTATTTAGCAGGATAAAAGTTAAAGCAGGGTTCTATAGCACCTAGAACACTTGCATATGGCCTGTAACATGCGAAAAGGGGCATTCGGACATTTGCGTAAAATGTCGTCTCGGATCAGCCTGCGCAGTCCGCGCAGGCTAATCCGAGACTACCCTTTTCCGTTCTTATGTAATTTTCTGTTTCGCGAAAATCTACTATTTGACATAATCGATTGTAGTCGAAAGTGTCGTCTCGGATCAGCCTGCGCGGATTGCGCACGCTGATCCAAGACGGCACTTTACGCAAATGTCCGAATGTTCCTTTTCGCGTGTTGCAGCCCAATTATTACATGCGCCGCTACTTGGAACTGAACATGGGTGTCTAAACCACTTACCAAACAATACCCTGATTTAACCCTTTACCAAACAATTCCTGGTTTTTACGACCCTGAGAAAGAAGCTTTCTGAAAACATTGTGGGAAAAGGAGAAAATGCTGGTAACCAGCATTTTCTCCTTTTCCCACAATGTTTTCTACCCTTCCCAAAACAAATTTTAATTTTTGAGTTACCTTAATTTTGCCGTCTGCAAATGCTTCCAATTTGGACCAGTCTAAAATTATGTCGTTTGGTAAAGAGTTAACAACCATGAAAAAGTAAGCGTTTGGAAACATATTGAGAAAAGAAGATGCTGGTGACCAGTATTTCTCCTTTTCCAACAATGTTTCCACCCTTTTAAACAAACAAATCAAACCAGTTGGTTGCAGAGTTTGCAGATGATGATAGATCTCGCAATATGGGTTTAATATAGCGCAACACATTCAGTTAGTGCGGAAAACCTAAAACGTCATTAGGGCCCATGAAAATTTCATAAATCATTAGGCAAGCTATACTCACAATCAGACTGCACATCCCATGAAGTCTGATCTTGTTACACATTCCCCCCCCCCAAAAAAAAAATCACATAGTATTGCCTTGTCGCGTGCTAGTCGATAGCTCGATTTTACCCTTTACCAAACAATACTGAGTTTTAATGATCCTGGGGAAGTAGCCTTGCGGGTAAAGGAGAAAATCCTGGTAAACAGCATTTTTTTTCCTTTTCCCACAAGGTGTAGTACACTTTAACGTACAATTACCATCATTTCAGCTGTTTTTCATTCGTTGTCTGCTTAGGCTTTCAAGTTGAACAAGTCTAAAATTTCATCGTTTGGTAAAGAGTTAACAAAATGCTTTCTTGTGATAAGGGTCACGCCAAAACCGGTCGCCGAAAAATAATCGATGGTTTCGGAGAATTATTACTCTACGAAAAGTTACGTGATAACGCAGATATTGACCCAGTTTACGCATGTAAATTATGTAGATGGATTGTGAACGTGTACAAACTTTGATTCCATTAAATTTTTCACTCGATTGAAAAAGTGACTGGTTGCATGTATTGATTCTCACTTTACCAGACGTAAAATTTGGCGCTCGTCAAAATTGATAGCATTTGCTGACGACAAATCATATATGGCTAAAATAATAAAATTAGTCTTTGGTAAGATAGAATTCCCTTTCTCAAAATGTTTTCAAAGTCTTTCTCCTAAGGGTCGTAAAAAGCTGGGGTTGTTTCGAAAAGGCTTTTTAACCCGTAGGCTGCTAAGTGCGACTCGCTGACCTTTTGCGGCCAGTGTAGATCAAGATCACACTGCACAGAAGGTGCATTCTGATCTTAGATCAACACAGTCCGATGAGGAGATTTTTGGTTCCAAGAAAATAGGTTTGAAATTTCACTTATCTAGCAGGATAATGGTCATTAAAACGGAATCGCAATGACAAAATTCGTTGTACTCAAAAACTTCCACTTAAAAGGCCCAGTACACATTCTTGTAAAATTACAAGCATCAGGAACGACGTCTGTTGGCCTGTAACGCCCTATCGGCGGAAAGCAACTTGTTTATCTGAATTCAGTATGCCTATTTTTAAAAGATCGAAAATATACTACTGTATTTACAAGTTGGCTTCTTTACAAAAGAAGCCAGGAGAGGTCAGCATCAATGTTTTCAAATAGTTTGTTAGCTTTTAATTTTAATATATTTTGGTACATGTAAATAAACAAGTTAAAAAGCCGCCTCGTAGAAACCTCTTATAAATCCTTGACGGTCATTTGACCTTCTTCCCGCGTTTTCAAGTCGCATGATCTTGTCCAGCGGTATTCTTTCTCTTTTTTAACGAAATTCTTCTTCTTATTTTTTCTTCTGCTTAGATTTATTTGCTAAATTACAATTATTTGACAGGTCATTTGCAACCATGGCAAATTAATATAACAAATCTTTCCTGAAATTCGTCATATAAAAATAAACCACGTCTATTTCCTGTTTCGGTTTTTTGATTTCGCTTTATTTACAAAACCATGACGAAACAGACTGTGTATCAGAACAATTTCGCAAGAAAAATGGATTTCGATAGCAAATTCTGTGGCAGTCTGCTTTTTAAACTCATCACTGTTGGAGAGGTCTGATGACCTCTCCAACAAGAAGGGGTATCTTTGTATTGGAAATGTCGTACCAACGGAAAACTCTTTTTGTTTGTTAGACATACAAACAGTTCCATGGTAACAACCAATGAAAAGTACACTATTTACAGAAAAATTCTTCTATCATGAATGTCATTGCAAAACTACACTAACATGCGAAAACAGGATTACGGAAGTTCTTATGAATTAGCCCCAACTAAAGTCCAAAACTAAACAAGTTTTTGTATCAGCTTTATGATCGATTTGTTCAATCGATTTGGTACGAGGAAAACGTTCCGAAATGAATTTGAGCTATGCTCAGTGAAAAGGGAGCTTAATGCATTTGCAAAAAGTATCGACCCTATGATTGTAAGCCTTTGCAATCCGCACAGGCTGACCTGGTCGAAATGTTTTTAATGTAAGTTTTCTGCATGTCTAAGAACCATACTATCTCACGATCAAGTCGGTTGTTAGACAAAACCGTTTTTATGGATCAATAATTATGTAACGACTTGCTCAGTATAATGCATCACGGAGATCCATTAACCCTTTGGCTACTAACCTCGACTCAAGGACCTTTGCCCATAGAGCAAATTACGTTCAGATTGCACAAAACGTGCCGATAAGGAGATGTTTTCCCCCAAAAAAAACTTTGAAATAGCAATATTTAGGTTTTTACTATCAGCTAAGACTTGCATTTAACTTATTTAGCAGGTTAAGAGTTAACCTCAAATATATCATGGACTTCCTTAATTGGTTGACATTATGATTTAACTGAGACTTCTGCATGTACATTATACCGCAACCTACTTAGTTTCAAGGCTCGTTTTCCGACCTGACTAGTTTACTATAACTATAGTGTCAATATTCTACTTGTATTTAGATATAACGTTTTTGACAAAAAACACTTTGCAGATCATAGAGCGAAAAAAAGTTTTGAAAATTTAACCAATTTCTTTCATTCTTTCATAATAGGAAGAATGAAGAGGACGGATGACGAAAACAAAACAAAAAAAAAAACATAACTTGAATATTTTCTTTCATATGCATGCATAGAGGATCAGCCACGATTTCGTTATTTTTGTTTTGCGTCCTGCTGAATTGTTAACCCTAAGCTACTGAATGAAAATGGCTAGCCAATGACTGGAAAACAAATATTGCGATTTCAAAGTTCTTTTGTCCGGAAGAAGCTCACGGAATTGAACAGTGTCGAACAAAGATCAGCCTGCACCTTCTGGATTGCAAGGGTTGAAATATATAATTATTCAGTTGGTAGAAACAACTATTTCAGGAACGTTTGGCCCCTTGAAGCTTGTGACATGGCTGGGCGCCTTTTGGTTTGTGGTATGCCTTGGCGCTTTGTAGTATGTTACATAATCGCAAATTGTAGTTTGTGACAATTTGTGGAACTGAACATGTTGGTGCCCATAACGCCGTACAGGTTGAGACGTTCCTGCCTCTCTTTAAGTGCCTTGGCGATTTGCTGGATTGACATACCAGGGCCCCTTGCCGCTTTGAATACGATGACATTCCTTGGCGGCTGGTAGTTGGTATCATGCCTTGGCAAATTGTGATTTCTGAAATACCATGGCGCATTGTAGTTGGTGAAATGCCTTGGTGATGTGGTCTGGTGATAATTATACCGTTGAGACATTCCTGCCGTTCTTGAGGTGCCTTGGCGATGTGATGTATCGACATGCCAGGGTCCCTTGTAGTAAGAAAATACATTGCCGCTTTGTATACAATGACATATCTTGGCGACTAGAAGCTGATATCAGCCTTGGCAAATTGTAATTTGTGACATGTAATGGTGTCTTGTAGTGATATGTCATGCCGCTGTTTAGTGAGTTGCATGCTTTGGCGCTGCATGTGTAATTGTTTTGGCGCTTTATAATTTGTAACATTATTGGCGTTGATGACATGTCTTGGCGCTGTATAGTTGGTAACATGTCTTTATAGCAAATTACTAGCGACCTGCTTTTGCGCCTTTGCAGTTGGTAACATTCCATTGCTTCTTATCTTTGGTGATAAGCCATAGTTCCCTGGATTGGGTGATATGTGGTGCCGTGTACCTGGTGACAAACCATGGCGCTGTAGAGTTTATGATATACCATGGCGCTGTACAGTTGGTGACAGGCCTTGGTGCCCCGTTTTTGTGACATGTGTCGCAGTATAACTGGTGACATGACATTGCGCAGATTAGTTGGTAACATACCTTGGCGCCCTATAGTAAAAAATATGCCGTGGTATTATTTGATAGATAGCGATCTAAATCAAGTTTCAAAAATACCTGAGAGGACTGATTGCATTTCACATCTGCGCCAAAACAACAACAAAAATACACAACTTTTTACAAAGAGGCGTTATAATTTGACTGAAACAGGAAATTATTTTTTCTATTCTACAATGCAAACTATCTGCATGCAAGTTACTTTCAGACGTAGAAATGTCACGATGTACATGAAAGGGGGAAATTATATTAGTAAACGTTAGACTTTCAGATTTAGTATCGCGCCACTTCCTGTTGTAATGAACAACAGTTCAAGTAACGTGATATGTGAAAGAAACCCCTCAAAACCCTGAAATCTCTTGTTCTTACGGTTTCTGTTGCAGCCCGATGCGTGACTGAGTGTTAGTTGGTTTGAATGGCGTTTTTCGTCGCTTTCAACAGTATTAGATTCCTACCTAGGCGATAGCGCACGTGTTCTGATCCTTTGCCATTTTATGTATTCTTTTCTAACCCATAATCACGATTTACGATTTCAGTTATTGTGTTAAAATGGAAGTAAAGTGAGAGATAAACTCAGGCATGCACATTACATGCACATCTCTGTAAGTGTGCGTGTAGTGTCTTTTTGTCATCACACGGAAACTCATCTGAGATCTTATTCCGACTGAACTGAGAAAAAAAATAACAAAACCAACTCTCTAAGTTTTTGACCCACGTATAGAGTATAAATGGGTAAAATATAGCTTGAACAATTTGCACAGTATTCGAAAGACTATTTTAAGACCAGACTGCTCAGGCGTGCCCTCGCGGTAGGTACATGTAGGAATTGCTTTTAGCTTTGCTTCTCCACCTGCTTACTTTACGTCTGCACGGCTTTAAAAATACACGATACGGCATACCAATTATGGGAACAATAATGCAAATTGAGAAAATTTTAGGAAGAGAGCAAGTATTGATTTTGCTACATTGTTTTCACATGCATCGATACATTTAATATCAATACACGTAATTCATTTTGTTAAACCATTTTTCGAGAATATTCTCAAATTTGTGTCAGCGCTGAAATTTTGATACGGGAAGTAATGAGTCACATAAAGCTGTAGGAGCTTATGATAAGAATTCAAGGAGGAAAAAAAAACATGGTTGTAGATTTGACCCTTAGGCTGCTAAGCGCTACTCAAGGACCTTTTGCGGACAGTGTAGATCAAGATCAGAGTGCACGTTATGTCCAGTCTGATCTTGGGTCTACACTGTCCAATAAGGAGATGTTCAAGAATTTTCACTAAAAAAAATGAAATAGCAATATTTGGGTTTTGTCCTATCGACTTGAAAGTTTAATTTCAGCTTAGCAGGTTAAGGGTTAAGCACAGTTTTACCTTAGACTATTGATTTACAGGTCTATAACATCAATTGGCACGTATCACTGGTACCCAGATTTTTTCTGTGATAACATTTTATACACATGGATGATTTTCTGGGGATTAACGTCGTTATAGAGTGAACACGAACTTACCTAAGCTATAACTGTTGCATCTCTTGCAACCGTCCGATAGACGGTTGATCCGAAGTTCGATAACAGGCAGCCTCTTTGTCTTATTATTAGAGCATTTATCACAACTAAATGTCATTCAATTCGTGCAGTCTGATCTTGATTCCACCCTCTTCGCTGAGATACGAAGTCTTAAGCTAAGGCATCCCTCAATATTCGATTAGTTGGGTTTAATTTATCGTCGCCACCGGTTAGCCGTATGACCGGCAACGCCCCCCCGAAGGCTATGAGTCTTATTACGAGGGACAGTCCAGGATACAGGAAGAAACCTTTCCTAAGTTACGCCTGGTCCTTTAACGTGGTCGGTGTATAGCACCGTCACACAGGACCTCGGTTTAACGTCCAATCCAAAAGACTATTAGTAATTTTAGATGGCCAGCCGTTGGAACCGAACCCACACACCGTCAACTGACCCGGAACATTACGTTTACGAGTCCTACTCTCTACCAACTGAGCTGTGAGGGCTGGTCAATCATTTAGGTCTTTTTCAAGTCCAAATTTATTTATTTACTGTTTTAACCCTTAGGCTGCCAAGCGCGGCTCGCTGACCTTTTGCGGACAGCGTAGATCAAGATCAGACTGCACAGAACGTGCAGTCTGATCTTTGACCTACACTGTCCGATAAGGGCATCTTGTCCACCAAAAATACCTTTGAAAAAGCAAAAATTGGGTATCTACTATCGGCTCATAAAATTGATTTCGCTTATTAAGCAGGATAAGAATTAACTCTTAACCAGACGACAAAATGTGAGCCTCGTCCATAGTGAACACTTGCAGGGGACAAATTAAATGTGCTACCAGATTTGTCTTTGACAGGGTAGAAAACCTTTAGGGAAAACGAGAAAATGCTGATTACTAGCATCTTCTCCTTTTCCTTTAATGTTTTCAAAAGTTTCCTTCCTCAGGATCGTTAAAACAAGAGATTGTTTGGTAAAGGGTAAAGGCCGGTTTATCGTTCAAGATCGTAAACAATATAACGAGTCGTTACGGGTTTTTACACAAGAGAATATTTACAAAAGTGAGATTACACGCGTAAAGTAATATGACTATAAGAAGGTTCTATGCGTATGTTCCGGTGTCATTTTTTTTTTTCTCGACCCTATGAATGTTACTGATATTTTTTTTTTATTTACCCTAGAAAGAAAGTCCATTTAACAGTGTATGGGTTAAAATCTGTATGTATGTAATTATATAGCCACGGTAGGCGAGATCGCTTTGTCTGAACAAAACGGCGAAATCACCGAATTCTCCGTATCTATTGAGATAACAGCGTTCGTATTTTCTCTCGAACAATTAGATTTGATCCTCTATTTTCTCTCCCGGATAGAGGCCGGCGAAAAGCCTTGTTCGAATTACGCCGACATTTTACACGCACGCATTCGTCAATTTACCCTGTCGTGTATAGAATTACTGAATTATTTCGATTTGAAATGTCAATAGGCCGTTAGGATGCCTGACTCGAAGAGCGTCGGTGCTCGAAACAAAGAAATTTAAACGTGTATAAAATGGTCGCCCGTATCACTTATTCATGCTGTAACAAATTTAGACTGTCGCAGCATCCGAAAAGAGGCTTGTTGCGCACCCATGTAACCTGCGATTTGGTTCGATTTACCGCCCTTTGAATGGTATATTTCTTAAACATTATCCTGCTAAATAAATGACATGCAACTTTCATGCCGATAGAAAAAACGCAAATAATGTTTTTTCAATTCATTTCTTTGGGGGGAAAACATCTCCTTATCGGACAGTGAAGATGGAACACAATGTTCAGCGGCGACAGCAGAATGGAAGAATGAGCCCTGTCGCGATGCGGACTACCATCAACTTCCGAGGGAGAAATCGCCGCAACTGGGATTCGATGTAAATGCCACTTGATCATAATCCTTGTGCGTTACTGTCTTCTTTACCAAGCTTTGATGCTAGAGTCCTGTTATAATGGGTCCACGATGCGGACAAACATCAACTTCCGGGGGAACAACTGCCGTAACCAGGATTCGATGTCAATGCCACTGGATCATAATCTTTGTGCATTACTGTCTGCTTTACCAAGCTTTGATGCTAGAGTCCTGTTAAAATTGGTCCGAAATGCGGACTACCGTCAACTTCCGTGGGAAAAATTGCCAAAACCGGGATACAAAGTCATTACAACTGGATCATAATCCCTGTGCGTTAATGTCTACTTTACCAAGCCTGGGCGGGAGAGTTCGGTTATAATGTTGTTTTTTTTTTGCTGCTTTCAATAAAAATTCTGACAAATAACGCTTTGCACTTAGGTCCTTTATAAATTGTGTTAAAGTTTGTAGTCTGAATTGGTCTTTTCGACGCTTTTAACAATATTTCAGTTATACCACGATGACAAATTAACCATTCATGTCCGCCTTACCAATACCAATAACACAGGGGCTCTATAGTGTCTTGCCTAAGGAAGTTCACGCGTCACGACCCGCCATAGGCTCTAAAACACCTGCCTGTATCACTGTTCCATTTGCGGCCAATAAAGGTCAATTGTCTCATATCAAATCATGTTTTAAAACCTACATGTATATTGTAATGGCTGGGCGTGATGCTGCATGTTTGTGCAAGTGAGCAACATGCATTCGAAATGCATTACACCAAGCAAGTCGTTGCATAATATGGACCCAATTTTTCTAAAAAAAAAAAAAAGGCCAAATTATAAAATGGAAGCTTTCTTTGACGTATACAAAGTTTACTCCTGGCGAAGAGTATCGACCCAGGTCAGCCTGCGCTGACTACACAGGCTGTACTTTGTAGATGCATAAAACCATCTTTTCATTGACCATGACTCACATTATTATTCAGTTGCGGCCGACTGACGTGGATCCCATGAAGTGACAGTTAAGGGGAGAGAATGATGCAGTTTTTCATTTGGGAAGACTTAAAAAAGTGCTCCAGTTGATTGTGCAAGCATTTTCTAAAATGTCTACTGATATTTAGATCATGGATGCGAACATGTATGACACAAACTCATAAATACGAGGTTTGCCCTAGACATTCGCGATTTGAATAACTTTAAGTACTTCCTTCTAATTACTTACATGTATCTCAGCTTGTGTTACAAACAGCCTGTAGAAAATTCACCAGAATACAGAAAAATAGTATGTTTGCACTAATGCAAAGTAACATTACTGCAAAAGGTGGAATTTTTAAGTTCTTTGAAAAGTTTACGAATCAAGTTCTGAGACAACCCTAGTACAAAAAGGACACACTTATCTCCTTCACTGAAAGCACAACACAACGTTAAAACGACGTTTTAGTCCGAAAACAATTTTCGGACAATGATCTCACAAAATTTGTATTTTGAATCTTTAATCCTGTAAATCAGACTGTAAACTATTTTCAAAGCATTTCTTTCTTGGCTTTCTTTTAATGTCGTCTACTGAACTTTTCTCACTTTCCCACTCAATTATATTCGATTGGAAGAGGTTCTTAGCCGGTCGAATGACTAGTTCTGAAAACTGAAATGTCTATGAGAATATTTACGGCGGCTGACGTACGCAACCCAAAGCTTTCTGAATGGTCGTCTTACGATGCGGCGATATGGTACTTGTAAGCCAAAGTACGAAATGTATAGCTGTGGACATTATAGGACTGAAATGTTGTTGAGACCGACGTTAAATCATTAAATCATTAAAACAAAGTTACATGGCGGCGATCTTGCCGTCTGAATATCGGCAACCTGTCAGATGTTACAAAGATCGAAGTTTGGAGTTTATCGATTATATTCTAGCCCGAGGCGGGACATACTTGTGTGAAACATGATGTCATTTAATTATTATCATTACAAGCCGGACTTCCGGGGTTTCGGTTGTAGGTTTACACGAGCAGTAGGGTCTGGTCCGGGAATTTAAAGATAAGTGCGTCTAACCCTTAACTCCTTTCATATCTCAAATAGTAAGGTCCAATGTTTGATTTTTATCGACTATCTTTTGTGTTTAGAACTTATTAAACATTAGATAATTTTTCATCAAATCGCATGCTAAGCTACTATTAGCGAATACATATAGAAACCGATCGCATACGAGAGATTGATCTGATAAATGTATTGCTTTTCGATTACACATAAACGGTTGCATCACGGATCATATAATATTTCGCTGCGATAGTGCACTTAAATTCATGTTGTTCAAAAACTTCGCATATGATATATGTCTCTTTATGGTCAATGGATTTGCATTAGAAACAAGGAGACCGCGCCTCGGGCTACTTTTCCCTTGTGGTTCTAGACTGTAAAAAGGTTGCTTTTTTATCAATAATTTATGCGATATCGACGTATAAAAAACGTCCGGTGTCAGGCGCACGATCATGTGATATATCTGGACCGATAGATTTTTACTCCCCAAAAATGACGTATTGTATTACAAAATTTCATTTAATTTAAGCATGAACAACATTTCACTTTTATTTAATTGCGGTTGTTGAAAACGTCGTCAGTACATGTATATCGGAAATGAATTTAACACAGTGTCTTTAAACCATTACCAAACAATCCCGGGTTTTAATGACCCTAACGGAAAAGGTTTTAGAAAACATTGTGAGAAAAGGGGAAAATGCTGGTAACCGCATTTTCTCCTTTTTCGCACAATGCTTTCTAAACTTTCCCATTACATGTGTGTATTTGAACCAGTTCGAAATTGTCGTCTGCAAGTTACTCGAATTTGGACGGGTCTAAAATTTTATCGTCTGATCCAGTTAACCACTTTATCGAAATTCGCACTAAAGTTTTACGAGCGTGTATACATGTAGAAATACCTATCGCCCATCGTAGTATATATATATAAATAAGTCATAAATATAAACACGACGAAACTTTTATAAATGTCTGTGCACACGTGTTTAATAAATCATTTACGGAAAAAATAAGTTGAATGACTTCTAGCTGAAACCATTATTCTCTCAAAGCGTTTAACCTTTTCAGTGCAAATTGGCGAAAACGAGGGCTTTAGCGGACGGTATACACAAAGATCAGACTGCAAAAAAGGTGCAGTCTGATCTTAAGTCTATACCGTCCGCTTGTTTGGTCAAACGTATACGATTACACTATTTCTGAGTTTCAGTGAATTGTATTTTCAGCCGTCGGAAGAGCTCGAGTTTATAGATTTGGGGCTGAAAGAGTCAGCCCACGAGTATATCTATCCACGTCGCTTAAAAAGTAAACACGGTATTGGTTTAGCCAGTAATCGTAAAGACGCAAGGCGGACTTCCTTTGTTTGCATGTGTATAGAGATACTCGGGGTTTTAGTGGTAGTGTGAAATCGAAGCCGCATGACATTCAATAATCGGCTTTCATGTAGTATAGTCGCAGTTACGGAAATGGCGAAAAGGCGAAATAAGAACAAAGCTAAAAGGCGCTTAGCGGCGATCGTTAATAATCGGGAAATAGGTGCTTTGGGTGCGGAAAAAGTGCAGGGACAGGATACGGAGAATGAGGAGAACATTGAAGGTATTGAAAAGAAAGAAAATAGTTTAGAAGTGTCGGATAATAATGCAGTTACGGAAAAGGACATTCCTTTCGGAGAAGTGACGGAAAATACGGAAAACATTTGTGACGTTAATTCTAAGTCAAAAGGGCGTAAACCGAACATTCTTAAAGAGACAGAAGATACGAAAATGCAACAAAATGTTGATGTAGATGAGCCGGAGGAAACTTTAATTTTTCCGCGAGAAATCGCCGGCGAGACATGTTTGGACATTGAATGCGGTACAAATGATGCCGTTCTATATTTGTCCAAGCTTTGCTTGGGAAGCAAAGGCTCTTGTATCTTGTACAAAGACAAATGGTTGACGCCGAACGAATTCCAGTCAGTGAGCGGCCGTGAAACGGCCAAGGACTGGAAAAGATCGATTCGCCATAAGGGCAAAAGCCTGAAACTTCTTATTACAAAAGGACTAATTGAGATGAACTCGGTCTCGCCGAAGAAATCCAGCAAGAAAGCAGAATCGCCTACGACAGAAAATGCGGATGCAGAGAAGGCGACGGATCTCGCAGACGTGGCCGACGACGATAGTTCTACGGAAGTCGAAAAGGGGGCAAACATCAGTGTCGTAAAAGCGAAATCGAGTCGGCAACTGTTTAAGAAGGTAAGTCGTGATTTAAATCTGTCATTTCCGTAATGTCGCAACTTCATTTAAAGTTGTACGACATCGTTAAGTCGCGACACTTGAAGTATCGTTGACCAAACTTAACAATCCCCACATATATAACGTTGGACTCTACTGTGAAAACCATGTTTAACTTAGAGTATAGTAACGATTGCGTAGTTCGAAAAGAAAACATTGTGACCAGTGAAGAAATTGCTCATGGTCAGCAATTTCTTCATTGGTCGCAATGTTTTATAAAGGTATTCTCTGCAGCACTTAGATATGCTTTACATAACTTGTCTGCAGGAAGGGTTGAAGTAAAGCTACTCTTGCCACGGGCATCTGAGCACATGTGTGTGTACCTACTTGTACGGCGTCAGTATTTTAGATCGTTCTCTACCGTAGAAAGGGGTCCACTTTTTCATTCATACATAGTGACACTTTCGCCGTCTTGCATTTCTTAATGTATTCAGGCTTCTTGCAATATTCAAATGGGGGAATTGCGACTGTAGCCTAAGTCAATACGTATGACTTGGGGTCTTTCATATATCAAGTATACATATATCTATTTCGAAAGTATACGAGGTGAATTTTAGGGGTTCATTGAACGGCCCGTCCTTTTAAGGAACTCGAGTCTTGTATAAAGTACCGGAAAATGCATACAGTACAAACGTAAGAGAGGAAAATCAGTGCTTATAATCTGTGGAAAGTAGAGGGAGGGAAATAAAACCTGGCATTTCCGCACGATATTATACAACTGCGATAAGTAGGAGAACGTGCGATTTTTTGCGTTTTTGAGATCATTCATTGCCATATCGCCGTCGGCTTGGATGACAGGAGATTCTTGTTGTCGAAAAATGATAAGTGAATACAATATAGTAAAATGTGAAGCTTGGAATCGTAACTTAACTTCACTTGTCATATTTGCGTACGATTAATTCGCGTCCATCGAGATATTTTATAATCTTTCTTCAGCGGTACCCAGACAGCCGATAAATGCCCCCCCCCCCCCCCCCCCCCAGAAACACAAAGGTTTTGATCAGGATTTGACTATTATAGAATACGTAAATAAAGTACCGTTACCATGCTTCTTTTTCTGAATGTATAAAACTAAGATTCTTATAGATAAAGCTGATCGGCGGTTTTTTTTCCGCTTGTTCTATCTATACTTAAATGTACCTATTTATATTCTATAATGCCCTTTTCTTTTTAAACACTTGTATCTACGTAATATAGAGAAGGACGTTTTATCAGTTTCGTATTTCGGTGTTCCGGTAATACAATGGTCGAACAAAGGACATGTTTACGTGTGTGTTTACTCTTTACCTTACGGATGAGAGATTCAGATTCGCTAATTAAAGCATGTTGCAGACGACAAACTGAATTAGACGCAAGTGGTGCGAATTGTCATAGAGATGGTAGAAAACACTGGAAAAAGGAGAAAAAGCTGGTTACCAGCATTTTCTCCTTTTCCCACAATGTTTTCAAACATGAAAAAAATATATCAGCGGGATCTTAAATATTGGACCGTTTTGTAAAGGGTTAATCAACATAAAGAGCGCCGCGATAATACGACCGAATTTATTTATATCTAAACAGTGCGCTTATACACTTACATCTACTTCGCGTTTTTATACCTTTCTACCCTTGACGGACCTCTTAACCCATTTCACACAATTACGAAATGCTACATCTCCCTGAAAAAATGGACGACTGCTCCTTTCACTACGATTTTAGTTTCCCTATCCCTTGATTTACATTCTTTTCTGGTTGATGTTTTATCGTATATGTGTTAATTGTGCTAGTAGGCTTTTGTAGGTCTGAAATTAACCCGTGTCGTACTTGGTTAAGTCAAATATCCGTCGACGACAACAACAATCATACCAATCGGAAAACCATATGGCATTTCTTACTTACAATAGAGCATGGCACAAAACGCAACATTCACACAATACACTGACATTCTATCCGTCAAGCGATCTCCCTTTGAAGCGCCGTAACTGTGACACGTGTAAAGAATAAAGAGCGCGTGTACTCTAAGGTGAAGGGTAAGTCGCTCCGTAGATCTACGATATTCGTACGCATAGATTTCGGGTCAATGACGTCTGTGTACAATCGCCTCTCGCTGTTTACCCTTAGGATGCTGAGGGCGGATTTAAACTGCGAATGCGGACAATGTAGATCAAGATCAGACTGCACAGAACGTGCAGTCTGATCTGGGATCTACATTGTTCAATTTTTGCTGAGTTATTCTGGCCGCAGCTCCTTTAACTATGAACTGACTGCGTCTTTTTATTGAGTTAAAGTATTTTGTTCCATTAATTTAAAGCACTAAGGGTGAATTGGATTAGGTTTCGGCGTCAGCGGCCGATCGTCCGACACGGAGATATGTCGATAAAGAGAATTACGACCGCTGAAAAAGAAATGTTCTTGTTAAACACGTTAAAACCGATCTAGTCGTCCTGCCTGAAACATTACAAACGGAGACATTAAAAGCTAGCGCATGATCGTACTTCATTTCGGAGTAGTTCTGTATTTTAACACTGAAAGGATATAAATCGCCTGTCCATCCCTGAAAACAAACCATATCGTGCAATCGATTGCAACATTAAACCTTTCATCGATATACGCGAAAATTGAGACGGTATAAATCAAGTATCAAACTGCAATAAAATTGCAGGCTTAACTAAGATCTATATCGGCCGCTTGTTTAGGTAACTTTGGGTTGATTTCCTTTTGTTTTTTGCGTATCGGTGGATTGTATTTTCAGCCGTCGAAGGGGGCTAGGGTTATATATGGCCTGCAACACGCGAAGAGGCATTCGGACACTAGCGTAAAGTGTCGTCTCGGATCAGCCTACGCTGTCCGCGCAGGCTGATCCGAGACGCCACTTTACGACTACATTAGATTTTGTCAAACAGTAGACGTGCGCATGACAAAAAATCACATAAGAACGGAAATTATCGATTCGGATTAGTCTGCGCGGTGTGCGCAGGCTGATCCAAGACGACACATTACGTAAATGTCCGAATGGCCCTTTTCGCGTGTTGCAGGCCAATTATTTGGCGCCGAGAGAGTCATTTAATATTTGAGAATTGGACTGTCGATTGGCGTCACAGACTTCGGACAAATTAAATTCTATTCCATTCCACGAAAATCCTGTGCACTCCAGACTAAATGTACTTTTTTCGTAACCGAATTCAATAATTCGCCAAGTTTGACGAGAAGTCGTCCCTATCGCTTGCCATAAATTCATTAACGAAAAAACAATACAGAACTTTGGAGTAAAAAGCGCGGACCATGAATGTTTATTCCATGGCACGCTCTAATTAAAACAGCTTATTGTTAACCACTTCCCTTTGTTAGCGGCGCGAATTCGTCTGGATCGCCCTGGCGCCTATATCAATTAATCGCGCATTGGTATCGATCAATCCACAACAGCAGGCCGAGGGTAGAGGATTATAGATACGAAGTTACAAACCTCTTTATCAGAAAATGGGACCTTCTCGGCTCTGACGCCAAATCTGTACTCTTATCTGCCTACTCTTTAAAAGCAGGCCAATTCGATTCCACACTTTTCGTTCGAGACGGCTTTTCCCTCCTAAGAGGTATAATTAATCCGTAGTTCCTATTTATGTCGGAGAGGTTGGATGGTCGTGTGGTTAAGATGGACGGTATGCTGTTAAGGTGTCAAAAATAGCCCATTTTCTCGTAAAATGTCCCCTGTCATATCGACGGAGTGCGTGAATATCCCGCTGGTGTTTTTTGTAAATGAGAAAATATGTACACGCCATTCTCGTCTAACACGTATGCGTTCGAATAATTTTCACGGCCATGTACTTCATAAATATTCGATTACGAAACACCCGCAATAGATGTCGTAAAAGACTATAAAAAAAAAAAACTTGTTTCAATATTACGTATTAATTATCGGAAAATCTTCCCTCATAAGCTCAACATGATTATCCCAAAAAATGAATTAGTAGTACACATGATTGTCCCAAAAGTTAATTACATGTAGTATTCGCAGAACTTAGATCCTGTGGACGATAATTATAAAATCGGTAAATTCAAGTTTAAACTGTCGGACTGGAATACCAGTTCGATTCAGCCCGTTTTGACTAGTTTTTCTTTTTCAGTCATAACATAAGCGTACAAAATGAGAGTTATTTATCAACGCCTTACCAACTAATCCTGAGAAAAGCATTTAAAAAAGGTGAGAAATGGGGAACAATGCTGAAAATCGGCATTTCTCACAACGTTGCCTTCATTTTCACAGAAAAATCACATCAGTTAAGTCGATTTCATTTCATGTTTTAGAGGCTTTTAAAGCAATCGCTGTTGTCGTGTCCGGCTTTAAATGACAAATCCCGTGTGTTTTTCTATCCCTTACACAACATATATTGGTTATTTATCTATATTTACACAGCTGAGCCATTCTACATACTTTCAAGTTGTAACAGCGTTTCTTTCTGGCTGTAAGGATGTATCTTTAACCCTTCTCCAAATCGGAAGCACATTATTAATTAACTAAGCACCTCCTAAGCTTTTCATGAAAACACTGTCACTAATGGATAAAATGCTTATAACGCTCTACTTCTTATGCGACGATTTTTTTTTTTTTACTTTCATTTAAGTGTAGAACCCGTAGAACCCGCGGTCATTTTGTCTTTGTCATATAACAGTGTTGTCAAAGTCGCCTGCTGCAAAAAAAAAAACATGTTAAAAGAGGCAACGAGTTAACCTGTGTGTTTGGTTACGACAATGGCTAGCTGTTTGATGTCTTGACCATCTAGCATCAATTATAGCAGTGAATATTGTGTTTACTTTGCACATCGAAAAGGCGGACTTCATCTATTTGGAGGCGACAGTGTCATATCGTGCCTAATGAAATCCGTAACACAAGGTATTCGTCCCAGTACCAAATCGTACTAAACGCGCTTATTTCGGATTATACGACGGACACCAGCAATCATGTACCTCAGTGCTGCTCTTTTTTCGCCGCCCACGTCAGTACTATATAGAGAACGACAAAATAAATCGTAAACAGGTTTCATCGAGGCATGCAATTAGATGCGTAGCTATAGTCATACGAGCGAAATATGCTCTTTTCTTTCGGGTAATTTCATGCATCAGGCGACTTTTGCGGAAAGCATTCATGCTTTAAGAGAAAGTGGTTGTCGTTAAGCAATGTTTATAATGCATGTACGTAATAAAAGAAAATTGGTTTCTCGCGGGAAAGAGTTAAATGACTTAATATGTTATCGACCATAATCTACTGAATGGAATTGACATAAATATCTGTGCAAAAAAAAGGGTAAAGGCATTAATACGCAATAGACTGTCAGACTATTGCGTCTCTAATCGAGACAAAAATTTACCGAGTTACATTCGGCTAGGGAAAACAAGACTTGTTCTCGGAAGTACTTTCGCGACATCAAATAAACCCGCTTCTAGACGACAGGAATAAACCGTGAATGTATTTTGAGACAGTTTGTGGACGTATGCAACAAATAACGAATCAAATGAAAACGTTTTTTTATCTATCTATCGGATCGGAACTTGGTAAAATAAAGTTCACGATCCGATTTTACAATCAATCATTTTAAGTTGTGAAATTAAGCCTTTACCACGGAATACCCAGTTCTAACGACCCTGTATAAAAGTTTTTCAAAACATTGTGGGAAAAGGAGAAAATGCTCTGAACCAGCGTTTTCTCGTTAATTCATAATATTTTCTGCCCTACCAAAGACAGAAATCATCATTTAATTCGTCTTCTGTCACTAGGACAGAGTTCACAATTTTGTCGTTTTCTCGTTAATTCATAATATTTTCTGCCCTACCAAAGACAGAAATCATCATTTAATTCGTCTTCTGTCACTAGGACAGAGTTCACAATTTTGTCGTTTGGAAAAGACTTATACCGAATTTAGTCGGGATCACAACAAGGTAACCTAGAACAGTGACGAAAAATATTGTTCGTCACATAGTCAACAACAACAACAACAACATCTACAATAACGACTACAAGATCCCAACACGGAACATCGCAGATGAACTTCTCATGAAACCGAACAACGGAAGAGGTTTGGAAAAAAAACTAGCTTGATACATATTCGTCGAATCAAACGCAAAAGTTCTGTGCAGCTTGCATTGAACCAAGTAGTAGTTTCGTATTATTGGGTCTGAAGTTACAGGCACGACATTATCTCCCGCTAGATGGCATTCTACAAATACACATCTATCTAATTTGGGCATTCTGGGTACAAAACCGGACTACTTTTCAAAACTACAACCGTTACTTTGAATTTCAAAATGAAATAAACGTTTACTCAATAAAACGCTACCTGGTGCGATTCATTCAGCTATGATCGGCTAGCATGTAACCTATGCATCGGCCATTTATTAAAACAGCCCCTACATGCTTGGGTAATAGGCTAATAGCTTCGGTATAAGCCCTACTTTTCCCAAGTATAAGGGGATGGGTGATGCGTCATAGCAGACAGGTCGAATCTTCGAAGAATATGATGCGCAGACAACGACAGGCACGAAAATAAGATTAGGCCATTCTTTACTTTTCTTGACGCAACTTTATCATATTTTAGTCGTTCACTTTGTAACAACATCGTTTCTATAAAGGTTTTAGTTGATATCATCAACAAAGAGCTCTACAAGAAGTGAAACATGTTCACGGCTGTTATTTAAAACGGTAACGGTTTCGGTTTTTGAAACGGTAATGGTAACGTATGTAACGGTTTCGCTGAATGATATTTCGTGGAGTGAAAATTACGTGGATTTTTCATTTGGTTTAAAAAGAGAAGACCTATTTGTAAGATTTTTTCGTCAGTCATTGTATAAAGCGAAAGCTATTGGAATATTGTCAGTAATTCACTTGCCGTTGATTGACTAATGGTAAAATTATGGTTTTTGAATAAGACTTTTAACATTTTACCAATTAATGATGACAAAGTGTCGTAGTTACTGAAATAATTACGTCGGAATAACGTAACCTACAAGACAACGTACTGAAGTGTACGAAATGCCTATTGGATATCGACGAAATGTCATGCCCCGGTTTAAAGCAATATTAGATGGTATCGATTGGGATTAGTTCAACGGGGGTAAATTAGTACGTGCACCGACCGAAATGGTTCAGTTTACTTGATTGATTAGCATTGTATTGTGTGTATGTATGTATGGTGTGTAACTAGCCAAAACTGTTTATCCATCGAAGGAAAAAGCCGTTTGCAAACATTGTAGGCAAAGGAGAAAATGCTGGTAACTAGCATTTTCTCCCTCCCCCTAATGTTTTCTACCCTTTCAAAGACAAACGTTATCGTTGTAACCCTAGTTTAATTTTTCGTTCGCAGATGTTGTCAAATTGGACAAGTGTACTATTCTGTCGTCTGGTACAGGGTTAAGCTGTTAACGAAGTTATCGGATGAAGACAGAGGATAATGGGGCTTCGTCCGATTATAAATATGACGCGATAAACTGTTGCGTATGTGACATACTACACGAAGTCGTCACAACTCGACAGATTCCGTAACTACATTTAACCTCGTCTGTATCAAGGAGTTTCCATGTGCTTCTCTTTTTTTAAGCGGAGCCTTTAAGATCGGTCAAGCGGCGTATTTCCGACGCAGAAATGTACTTTGTAGGTGGCTAGGTGCATATCAGCCATCGTAGATTCGTATTACAGGCCAGGGATTTTATTAATAGATCATGCGAGGTTTTCCGAATAATATAAAACGTAGTGATCAAATTATCCAAACATGTAAATAGAACAGAAACTATTATTTTTTTCGTGTGTATACGAACCACCGTGGTAAGGTGGATAAAGGTGTGAGGAATGATTGTTACCAGAAATTCTTGATTTAAGCCCCGTGATGTCGTCTGCAAGTGATTCCAAAATCGACAAGTCTAAAATTTTATCGTCTGGTAAAGAGTTAATGTGTTTCTTGTTATCGCTTTAAACTTAATCGTTATCCGTATGGATTAATCCTTGCTCGTCTAAATCAATTAAATGAAAACGTCCAATAAATCGTAATTACTAAATACCTATATATTGCGACTTCAAAGGTCTTTTCACCTCGGAAATCTTACTTTGTATGACTATGTAGATCGAAGATCAGATTGCATTCTTTTTTTGCAGTCTGATCTTGGATCTACATTGTCCGTAAAGCACATTGAATCAACTAAGCAAACTAGCAGCCCAATACCTCTTTTGCCATGTCTCCCGTCTCAACGTATTATTAACGCACATGTGTATGCATACAGACCTCTCGGATGATTAAACGCTTGAAATGCTGAGTACTGCTTACAGTACTTTGTGGACAATGGAGATCGAGATTAGATTGCAAAGAAAATGCAGTCTGATATTGAATCTATATTCCGATTTTTTATGCAATATTCTTACCCGTGAATAGTACTGATGATAACTAATGATAACTGTAATTTTCAACCTTATTGCTTCTCTTTTGCCCTTATTCTCTATCGTCGAACCTATTTTATCGCTAAAATATTCGATAGCGAATGTTGAAAGCACATAGTATTATCTATCTATAAATTAAACGCGTGGGAGGCAATCAGTCTTAAACACTGAGTGACGAGCTACTTTTTCTGTGGTGTATAACAGTGTAAGCGAATTCTTCGTTGCTATCGCAGAAAACGCTCGATAGCTCAGGAGGAAAAAAGAATAACTTCTTCACTGCAAAATAAATGCGTTCGATATATTACAGGGCCTAAGAGCAACACAATGTTGATACATATAAAGATCATCTTTTGTCTTAGTTTAGTTTCAAGTAGCGGACGGGGTAGATCAGAGATCAGACTGCACGTTCTGTGTAGTCTGATCTTGATCTACGCAGTCCGTAAATACTACAGTAGGCAGATAAAAGGTGTAATCAGTCAATCGGCAGAGAATGTATTTATTTTCCAGCGGTATTTACGATCGCTTATTTTTTTCCCCGTCGCTTTCTGATAACGTTTTACACAAAGCGGCCCCCCTTCTTTCGTAGTTTGCTATCGGTTTAAACCCTTGATCACTGCGAAGGCGTTTTTTTTTGTTGCTTCTGCTGTTGAGACCATTCGAAATCCATTCGTCACATTGCGTTTGTGTATGGCCGTCCGCCCTGTCTGACTGTAAATAAAATGTCTTGTAATCGCCCTGGTTTTTTTTCCCACATATGTACATGTACGCACAAAATAACGGGTCGCTCCGAGTAAATAAAACTGGGATCGCAAGTTCGAATCCCAATCTCACCTCTGATGCTCACCTTTCGTGTACATCGATTTAGCAAGATTACGATGCACTACAATCGCAACCCTCAGACAGTGCTAGCTCAAGATACGATTGCTCCAAATGGGACTAGCGAAAGTCCTGGCAAATGACAGTGCAAGACAAGATTGTGCCAACTGAACGTTCAGTCTGATCTTTGACTCCTTGATTTTTTTGTTTGATGCTTTGAACATTTAAGGCTAAAGTTTACTAAGTAAAATGCAAACATTAAGTATTTCTGTTCTATTGCACCGTAAGCGATAATGAGAGGCAGATTTCGAGGAAAGATTTCCTTAATCGAGAGGCTCAAACACTGCTTTTGTGCGTCGCAACGTAGTTCCGGTTTAAAACTATTCTCGCTGCAAGGAAATGAGTTGTTCAATGTAAACAAAGGAGGGGACTACCCATTATCTCCCGCTAGATGGCATTCTACAAATACGCATCTACCTAATTTGGGCATTCTGGGTACAGAACCGGACTACTTTTCAAAACTACAACCGTTACTTTGAATTTCAAAATGAAATAAACGTTTACTCAGTAAAACGCTACCTGGTCCGATTCATTCAGCTATGATCGGCTAGCATGTAACCTATGCATCGGCCATTTATTAAAACAGCCCCTACAGGCTTGGGTAATAGCTTCGGTATAAGTCCTACTTTTCCCTAGTATATGGGATGGGTGATGCGTCATAGCAGACAGGTCGAATCTTCGAAGAATATGACATGCGCAGACAACGACAAATACACATCTATCTAATTCGGGCATTCTGGGTACAGAACCGGACTACTCTTCAAAACAACAACCGTTACTTTGAATTTCAAAATGAAATAAGCGTTTACTCAATAAAACGCTACTTAGTGCGATTCATTCAGCTATGATCGGCTAGCATGTAACCTATGCACCAGCCATTTATTAAAACAGCCCCTACAGGCTTGGGTAATAGGCTAATAGCTTCGGTGTAAGCCCTACTTTTCCCAGGTATACGAGGATGGGTGATACGCCATAGCAGACAGGTCGAATCTTCGAAGAATATGACATGCGCAGACAACGGGGGACTACCAAGTCTGTACCGTATGTATCACGTGGTTTAAGCCATGTATTCATTTTATAAACTTATCGATAAATACTTGGAGAGAGAGAGAAAGAGAAAGAGAGAGAGAGAGAGAGAGAGAGAGACGCTGCCAACCTTTTCACACGTTTTTTTCCATTGTTGAGTGATGCGGTCTTAAGTTCAAAACATAAATTTTGTTCTTGCCAAAGTATCTAGGGACTAGCATAGATAACACCATCATAGCTGCAGATGTAGTAACTGTTTTTAGGTTTTGCAACGAACTTGCTATTTGTCGACAGTGAAGATCAAGATGGGGCTGCGATATATTTCGGGCTTTCTTTTTTACAGCCACCAAATGTATTTATTTTGTGATCTAAAGAAATACCCGAGTTCGGGATGGAAGGAAACATGTATCACATGTGAACAGATGAACACACAGAGGGTTTATCGTAAAGAAGGGTGCGAATTTTACGCGCTGATAAGAAACAGATTTATTGCTCAGTGCCTCTGTAAAGATATTTTTCAACGCTTTGACGCAGAGGGCTGGTCTTCGTAAGCTGCGCGCTTGTAACTGTAAGTTTTAACACAAAAACTTTCGACTCAGACATGCAGCAGACGGCAATGAATTACATGGATAATCGAAATTGTTTTAAGTACAACAGAGGAAAACACGAAAAAAGCATTTCATTCATTTCTAGCCATTTCTTGCAACCAGCTTTTCACCTCATGCCATGCTGCTTTTATCCCAAATTTTCATATTGCTGAATTTTGAAGTATTTGAACTGGGTATCCGTTCTTAGCTATGGCTCTAGTATTTTATTCAGTAAGCATTGATTGGTGTATAAACCCGTTCATTTGTCGCTCTTCTTGTCTCCGATACCGTTGATACTCTCCCGTGCCGAAAGTCACTTTGGCGCCGAAAGCTACCTTTTAACCCATAAAGTGCCTTTCACAACTATGATCGTTTCTTTTGCGGCAGTGTAGATCAAGATCAGACAAACACGAAATATAATCTTCCATTTACACTGACTTTTCGAAATAAAACTGCCAGCCAAAAAAGAAAGCTTGAAATCTTTATTATTTGGATTTTTTTATAGAATGAAAATATATGCAATGTATATTCGGCCCTCTAATGGTTAAGGTCTGCCCTGAATTACAAACGTTGCCCCCTATGACTCAATCATTGTAAATCTATAGATAGAAATTCGGTGCCCAATCAGTTTGATCTATGATACCCGGCGATCAAAATGTCACATGGTATAGCTCGATAATAAGCCGCATTTTTCTTTTCAAGATTTATATCCAGGCATCACTTTCACGTGACTAGCTTGACGAATCACAATTAGTATCAGATTTTTCACTTTTTATCAGACGTCTTTGTCTTTTGGATTAGTGATTCATAAAAAAAAAACCTTGCGGCTCATTTTACTTTTAAAGTTCAAGCGTGTGATAATATACATATACTATCATTTTGCTTATTTAGACGCTGGTGCGAGCCTGTACTGTTGACATGATCGTCAAATCGAATCAAATCACGTATTAAATTAATCCTAAAACAAAGCAGCCACCGCCATCATAGTATTTGTTGAACTGTATACCACGCACCAAAATTTTGAATCGCCGAAATCGAAAGCAACTGCCGATGAGGAATCAAATCTTGATCAAATGATGCTCTTTTTAAACATCATTTAAAAATGAAAAAATGCTAAACCTTACCAGAATGTTTTTCTTCCCGCACGAGGTTTCCAAATGCTTTAACTCTTAAGGGTCGTTAAACACAGGATTTTTAGTAAAGGATTGATGTTTATACACAAAGCATTCAACACGTCAACAATCGGCATGCGGGCTGACACATTTTACCCCATTCTGTCACTGTTTATCTATGCCTCATTTACGTTTTGCAAAACTTTTCCAAACAAAAGAAGTGTTCGTAAACAGATTTATTAATCGAATCGCGTTTTATGCCACTTTCGTTATAATTTTACAGTGCCATAGCAAGAACTAAGTTATTCGTGTCTTTCCTTGGTTTCTCCAGTACTGGAGCTTTGCAGCGCCATGGCCCAGGAGATTCATATGAAAAACTCAGCTCCTAGGGCAAGTGTCTAAAACATATGAATACAGGGCAAATAAGTCTTCAAATTTTACCGTGCGACAATAAATGAATAAGTTCAGATTTAACCCTTTACCAAACGACAAAATTTTAGACTTGTCCAAATTGAAAGCATTTGCAGACGACAAAAAAAACTTGACTCAAAAATTGAAACTTGACTGTAGAAGAGTAGAAAACATTGTGGGAAAAGGAGAAAATGCTGGTTACCAGCATTTTCTCCTTTTCCTACAATGTTTTCAGAAGGCTTCTTTCTCGGCCGTAAAAACCAGGAATTGTTTGGTAAAGGGTTAAGAAAATATTTTTCTCTCAGACTCTGGCTACAGATCCTACGATAAGATATGGCGATACATTTTGATTGTCGGACGGCCATGCGATTT
This sequence comes from Hippopus hippopus, assembly GCA_946811185.2. Classification (NCBI taxonomy): domain Eukaryota; kingdom Metazoa; phylum Mollusca; class Bivalvia; order Cardiida; family Cardiidae; genus Hippopus; species Hippopus hippopus. Next base: position 54,813,694 of record OX328096.1, read on the forward strand.
GCGATATGGGTGGCGCGGAACAACTTGACAAGAGCAGTCTACAGCCCGGCCAGAAAAGGGGTTATATTCTTATGGTTTACTGTTCTTGTGCGACGTGTACTTTGCTTTGTATCCAAACCCGTTCCGTAGACAACGATCTACGTATATATCAAACTCGTGATCACCATAGTCGATGCCATTTTAAAGAGGAAAACAACTACTTTTGGCATGGTATTATCCGTAAAGAAAATTAAAAGTTTATCAACTATCGTTCAATGGACAATAAAAAAATCTGTTAACTATATCGGAAAAATCGCCAATAAAAATCGGAAAAAGCTTATGCAATCGATTGTAAATTAATAATAAAATTATAGGGTAGGTGTAGGAAACGCATTCAATGGAAATTGCTGATACTTCTTACTTTACGATTCACCCTATCTAGCGGTAATAAATTGATTTTTGCATGTACATATTACATGCCTTGATACCATGAACACGCCTAGGGTAACTAACATGACCTATATTGCAAGCTGATTGGTAGATTTAGATGAAACATTTATAATCACAACATGCGACACTGAAAGCTGAATAGCATTGGATAGTATTCTTTCATAATCTTTTTCCATATCTTTTGCCACTAGGTGCACAATGACAGAGAGTAAGCTCTTCCCCAGTTGTTAATTTTCTATCGTGCCAAGACGAAGCAAAGCACTTAAGCCATGCTACATCCAATCCTTCTCTGTTTGCACCGCACAAGGAACTTGCGCTGGTGTTCAAACCTTATGAGTAGAAAGACGACTATGTTTTAGTCACTAGGATGACAAAAACATTGTATATTCAAGGCTGTGTAGACCCAAAGATAAGACAGCTTGATCTGTGTAGTTTTATTTTGATCTTGTTCTGTATTGTTCATGAACGCACCTCGATTCCAGCTGTGTATGTTTAGAGATGCCCGTCTACAGCCGGTGAGCTAAAACGCTGTTAAATTTCAAACAATTTAGAATGGTACAGAAATCAGTCCTTTGTGTAAACATGGATAAATTACTGACATATATGGTGTAATTGAAAAAAAGAAACACGGAGATTTGTATTAGAAACCGAACATTGGTCAGAAGAAAACTGGCTGACGATCGAAGCTGTAAACAATGGCGGTGCGTCACGGAAATTTCTCGTTGGTTTCCGCCTAGAATCGGATACAGTGTAATTTGCATATAGGCCGCGACCTCCGTCTGAAAATTGAGGCTGCAACAGAGAATCCTCCATTTTCCTTTGTTTACCTCATTAGACGCAGGGCGAAGGTCAAACATAGTCACGTGACAGAATGCATGATCATCATACGAATCTACCCGAGTGTGTAACGGATATATCGAAAATCTTCGATTCAAAAACCGGAAACGATGAGTGTGTTTACATGGAAGGCCGCTACTCAGCGAAATGCATTTTCTATCGTCCGTAATCTAAGCAACCTTGCAACCGTCAGGCGCAATATTTGGCATGAAGATATAAGAATGACTATATTTTGATAAAATAAAGACAAAATGAGTTAAAACTGGCTTAAATGAGTATAAGGGCCTCTTTAAACAGTCGTTCTAGAGGGTATGTGTACATCCGCCACGTGACTGCCTTCACATACATCAGTGCGTTTAATTTCCCTCATGATCGCACAGGAACGGGGTAAGATTGTGTTATCTTTCGATCGAATCTTTGGAACGTGCCTTTACTACTGACAAAATTAGACAGTGTCACGACATCCAGCTTCCCTGTAAATTATCTGGCTTGGATATGAATAATTAAATGTATTGATATGAATATTGGATAAGGAATCAAGTAGATAAACGGTTGTCTAGGTCTCTTAGTGGTTTTAGGTGTTTGCACCGAGTCTTTTGTTGAAATCGATATATGAATAATTCCATTTTTATAGAAGAACAATAAGCATGTAAATGTAGTACTCTCCATAGATGGATGTATACACTATATCGCCGTAAACGATTGAACTGAGCAGCGCTCAGGGAATAGGGGTTTAGTATATCTTCGTAATTCATGGCACCAAAACAAGTCGTCAAATAATATGGATCCAAATTGTGTATAAGACGGCTAAATCATGTAGTAGAATGCTCCTTTGCCATGCAGAAAGTTTACCAGTGGCTAAATGTTTCGACCAAGGTCAGCCTACGCGGACTGCGCAGGCTGACGTAGATCGATACTTTATGCAGATGCGTTTGACCACCTTTTCATACGGCATGTCTTGTATCAGCCTATGTCCTAGAGTCACGGGTCGGCCGAATGAGTGACTAGCCAACCATACCAGCTACATACAAGGTTGACGACTAGCCGACTTCTCTGTAGGTTTAAAAGTGAAACATCTTTGAAATATTTGTGATTCCCAGCTGACCACGCCGAGTAAATGCAACTAATAAACAAGATTGCCATTTCGTCCTAGGTTTTTCATAGTACAACCGGAAGCATTTTGGTACAGCTGGACAGCTCTAACAGTGTTACAATACTCGTAAGCTATACCATGAAATATTCGAATGTATTACAGCCAGATACATCACGTGTTACGTTTAGATGCCCAATAGCGGCAAAACTTAAACAGTTCTGTGTATAGAATCCAGGTATGTTTTATTCATACCATTTAAGAATAAGGCGATTTTTGTCAGCGCTGCCCCATATTTGCTATATTTTTCAGAGACATGTCTTTGTTGTATTTAACTGCATTGTTGGTACTTGTTGTGGTTCAACAAAATTAAAAGACTGACGCCCGTGGTTTTGCCCCAAATATCTGACGACGAAAGTAAAATACGAAGAAATAAAATGCCGTATTATCCGTATATCGTATTGGTTTACGACGCGAAATGTACATAAGGCGATACGCGAACAAAGAAAGAAAAATCTTTCGATTACTATTGCGGAAATCCTCGTTAAATTTGAAAGGACAGATTAGCAACGCTTGAATTAAATATGAGACTATTTTTCTTTTATGTCTTTGACTTATTTAGATACCCTTATATCCTGTTAATCTACCAGCCACGGTTTTTCTGCTGGACATAGGGTGTCATCGATAAACAATGTTGGTTCAAATAGCTCACTCATTTTGAAAATCAAGGCCAGCAGCAGTACCGAAATGCTTTTCCGCATAAAAATTGTTACATTGCCGTGTTTGTCGATTAATATTTTGGATGTTTATCCCTTTCAGCGCGAATATCGAAAACTGAGGCTTGTGCAGACGGTGTAGATTAAGATCGGATTGCACAGAACGAGGAAAAATGTGTTTTTTTTTAAAATCTGATTTTAGATCTATGACATTCGCTTGTTTGATCAAGCCTATAATACAAAACTTTCTCAGAGATTCGGTGGATTGTATTTTCAGCCCTCGAAACGGGTAGACTTTATGTATTTGGCGCTAAAATAGCAAAAGTAATCATTCAGACGTCTCCATCTTCAAAGAATACGCGTATCGTTATAAGAGCCATGCTGAGTAAACAGGGGTTTAATGTATACATAGGCAAGCAAGCCTTCATACAGTTATGGATCTATATAATCCATTTTGTCTAACAACCAATTGAATCATAAGGTACACTGGTTCTTTGACATGCTGAAAATTTACCAAAAGCAAAAAGTTTCGACTCAGGTCAGCCTGCGCGAACTGCGCAGGCTGATTTTGGTCGATACTTTTTGCAGATGCATTAAGCCCCCTTTTAACAAAGTATGACTCACCTGTAATTACCATACGATCAATGTTGTATCGGGTCTAATACCTCACAAAATACCGAAGGCGACAAATCAAAGATATAACCTTCTTCGATGTCTGATCTACGTTGTCCAAAAATGCATTTAAAGTCGTGCTTTGCATTCCAAAGGTTATATTTTTTCTTCTGATTAGATCGTCTGGTTGCTGGTGAATATTACGGTCGAGTGCTTTCATCTTTCTACGAATAAATATATTTTATTGTTTTATAAAAGAGTGTCCACTTAAAACAAATTCGCATTGAAAACAAATGAGTATGACACTGCTTGTCTCCAGAATGACTCATTTACGCCCGGACGACCTCTTGCTTCAATTGCCTTAACGCCCAATAATAGTTTGACGAAAAAAAGGAGAGGTTAGTATGTCGTGTCCGCACCCCATGTTTATTTCAGTCAACTTTACACAACGGATATGGGAATTGCGGGGAGGACGGTCGTCGACACATCATAAAATGACCCTTATAAATATCCTTATTTGCGATAACCAATTTGGAAACAACGTAACTAGACTTGTTTCTCTGCCCATCAAACAGGACCGTGTTTGTGTTCTTTCTTTATATAAGTGAGTCATGGTCTGTGAAAAGGGGACTTGATATATCTGCAAAACGTATCGACCCATGTCAGCCTGCTCGGACTGTGCAGGCTGACATGGGTCGATACTCTTTGTTATTGATCAATATTCAGCATGTCAAGGGACCATTCTACCTCGAGATTCAGTCGGTTGTAAGACAAAATCAATTTTATGGATCCTTAATTATGTTATAACGTGCCTTGTATAATGCATCACGTGGAAGCATTAAACCCTCTTTTGCAAGAGCATAGCTCATATATGGCCTGCAACACGCGAAAAGGAGCATTCGGACATTTGCGTAAAGTGTCGTCTCGGATCAGCCTGCGCAGTCTAATCCGAAACGACACTTTCCGTTTTTATGTAATTTTCTGTTTTGCGCAAGTCTACTGTAGCACAAAATCTTGTGTAGTCGTAAAGTGCCGTCTCGGATTAGCCTGCGCGGACTGTGCAGGCTGATCCGCTCGACACTTTACGCAAATGTCCGAATGACCCTTTTCGCGTGTTGCAAGCCAATTATTATTATAAGACATGGAACAGTGTACTTTCATGATACTTGCGTATAGGTTGCATGTCGGCGTTGGCCGATTTTTTCAAGAGGTAAATTGATTGCTTTAAGCAATGGTAATCTTAACAGATGTTCACAAACTTTATAATTTCCATCTAGTCGGGAGGAAGGAGTCGGATTGGTTATGAGTAATTCGCACTAATAGAGAATGGTATAGATGATATAAATCGGTGACGTATTTTTACCCCCATTTATAAATGTCAAGGTGCGTTGGGCGATTTTGAATCTTAAACTAATAGATAAGCCGGATCTCACGATCTCGACTCGATGAAAAAATATCCCTTTGTTTGTAGACGAGAGACTGTTCAGTCAATACGTGCACACTTAACATCTCGTTAAATATATACTATTTCAATACAATAAATGAATGAGCATTCTCAGTAACTGGGGAAAAATAACGGTTTGCTGCCGGGGAAAAATGTATGATTTTACAGGTTATGAGGAAAGAAAGTGTATTACATGTACCCAGAAACCTCGGGGGCCCAGACAGGACTCATATCAATTCGGATTTATTTGATAACTGATAGATTTTCTGGATCAATAAATTCGCGATCGATAGTGGAAAAAAGCCCAGCCCCGATTATTGGTGCCGATAAACTAATAAAACGAAACACTATACACGTATTGATTTGTTCTTAATTATGGTTTCGATCGGAAAATAATCGTTTCTGGCTTGATGTGATAGCATGAAAAGTAATCTTCTGTTTCTTGTTTCGGTCGCCCTCCCCCATATTGCGACCGGAGTAATTCCTATTTTACCGCTGAACCTTGTTTAATAGATGTTTCTGTGGGAAAGCAGCATATGGCTCGAAAAGAGACTTGTGCATAATACGGGTGAATGGAAACACACAGAGCGCATGGATAGGTGCTCTAGTCACATTGATATGACTGATATATTGTTGTAAACGGCGTAATGGGCTGCTGCCTTCCAAAATAAAAATTGCTTTGATACAAAACACTTTTATTTGTGCCAAACAGGGTCAAATGTGAAATCGTCTTTCGCAAAATTTACTGCCACTACAGAAGTTTTTAAGGTAAAAGCCGATAACAAAATACATTAGTGGTGCCTTGGCATAAGGTTGTTTATGGCATAGATCTTTTTAACGCATTATACCAAAGCTATTTTACGCATATTATGTATCCCATTTTGTCTAAAAACCGGTTTATCATGTGTTAGAGTGTTCATTTCATACATGTATGCAGAGAATTTAGCATCAGCAAAATGTTTCGATCCAGGTCAGCCTGCGCGAATTGTTCAGGCTGACATGGGTCGATACCGTTTTAAGATGCATCGAACCCCACTGCACAGGACATGACTTACGTGAAAACTCATGCACGAAGTGATAGGCATTTTCCACCGAATCGTAATAAGCGAATGGGACGCTTCTTTGGTCTGCACCATTTTTTAAGTCGAACATGTTTGAAAAAAAGATCATTCTATGAACATGTAGTTCCCTTGTTTATAGCACTATTGGTGGAATCAACGGTTTGCCTTAATACTTAATTATGTTGCATTACGTGACATCATGAAACCACGGAATATTTAACGACGCTTAATTGCGGGTATTGCCCAAATATGCTAATTATTCGTTTACTAGTAGAGCAAGTCGCGTTCCCGTTGTACTTCTCTGTCTGTCTAGGCTCACGGTGTTTGTCAGAATTTGACTGTGAATTCCTCAGGGATTTAATAAAACACACTCAATTAAATTAATCTGTTTTTCAAGATTTTGCTTATTACCTTCTTCAAGAGTTTTGAAACACCCATTATTATTCTAAAACTCTTCAAAGGACAATAGCCAAAATACATGTACTGATAAAGGTATTGATTTTATTCAGTGTCAAGTTATGGGTAAGCGACGTCTGAATCCATAGTGCTTGCTGCTAATTTTCGCTATGGACAAGGTGACGATATAGTTTTTAATGACATAATATGGTAGGTATGCAACGATTGTGGTTCAGAAGATATTACCGGAAAATGGAAAGTTGATTGGAAAAGAGAACAAAAGTGAGAGTTAAACATGAATAAACACCGTCTGCGTTTTATGAACGGTCGTATGATTATCAAATGTTACAGTCAGAATGTTATTCTATTGTTATCCTACGACAAAATTTAAGTCTGTTTAACTAAAGATGTCGCACGATTAGCAAAAACCGTACGATCTCTGTGAGAGTGCGATTCTTCTCACGTGCTATATGATCAATGATATGCAATATGATAAAAGCAGCGTATACATTTATAATCAAACGGCACGACAGAACTGAACGTTCGAATATTGAGAAAAGCTCACTAACTTATGCTTCTTTACATTAATATCATCATTTTGGCCTTGTAAACCTTGGGGATTTGTCCGTCTTAAAGGTAGATATTTGCTTTAGTTACAAAATAGCTTATCTCTTAATCGCTGAAAGGCTTATGAAAATAGTGCATGAAAAAAGTGTAGGCACTAATTAGAACATTGCAATTCCAAATTCCAAAGCTTTGGCAAATTACTCATACCCCTCGTTTAATTATCAAGACGGGCGATAAAGAGAAATGTGTTTCCGCGAAATGGAACTTCATTGATGATGAACGTAAGATTGTGCGCGAATGCGTGCCGCCTTTCACCTCAGGCTTAATTCATTTACATAAAAAATCGTTCAGCGACCTACTCAGGTTACCGCACTCCAAATTCAACCCAATCTACGTACCGAAAATTACAAGACAACGTTTCCGCTTCCGTTGAAATAAAAAAAAATAACCCACGAACTCTTTTCCAGACGACAATATTTTAGACTTCTCTATTTTGTAAGGCTTTGCAGACGACGATTGAAATGTGGCTCAAATTAATGAAATTTTGTCTTTAAAAGGAAAGAAAACATGGTTGAAAAAGGAGACTAGCATTTTCTCCTTTTTTTTCTTCCATGTTTTGAAAAAAAAAAAACATATCTTTGTCCCGAAAACATTGCATCTGCCGGCGCAGTTGACAGGGAAATGCGCTTTGGCAAGGCGCTGCATAGACTCAGCCTAGTACTTATCAAAACCAGCTAACACGTGACAAAGTGGAATATCGCTGTGATAAAACTAGAATTCTGTTAGAAGCGGCGTTATACGTAACGTTACACCATTAAAAATACGCATGTCTTTTTACGTTGGGTGTCGAAATAGAATGTATAAGAATGTTTAAGGGGTGATAATGTTGCTAAAAACGCATCAAAAGAGAATATCTGTCAAGTCATAATAGATACTTGTAGTCCGGACAACTTAACTGTTAGCCAGACAAACAAATATTAGACTCGTCCATGACTAAGAACAATTGCGTACGACAAATATGACTTAGCACAAATGATGGGATTTATCTCTGATAGAGAAGAAAATTGTGTGGGAAAAGGAGAAAATGCTGATTAACAGCATTGTTTTTTTTTTCTTCCAACAGTGTTTCCAAAGGTCTTCTTCATCATTGGATTAAAACCCAGGATTGTTTAGTAAAGCGTTGAGGTAACTAGGTGGGTAGTGTAGATCAGGTTTAGACTGCACCACTCTGCAGTCTATTCTTGGATCTTTTCTTAGTAACTCGACTGAATAATGCTAAGGACGCAGCTTTGAACCGGCGGATTTCAGGTCTTTGATAGGCAGTTTATTGCCCTCTTATTTCAAGCGACCTAAAAGTACAATGGGAAAAGATGGGAAGGGTTTTATAAATACCGCGGGCTTCCATCTATTGTCGTCGACAAGACGCGGTACATTGATAGACGAAAGCAACACGATATGGTTGAACAATGCGCCGCGTAAAAATACATTTCGGTAATTAAATTCAAGTCACGCACGCCGGAATGGAATATGCTGGCGGATCGATGCCATTGATTTAAATGACAATGTGAATATAGGAGACGATATTTTCGCAAGTTTCGTTTTTTAATGCGCAAAATAAGTAAATAAACTCTCCTATTATTAGCCGCAAATAGATTTGAATAGATTACCAAAAGCATAATGCTCGCGTTACTCTAAGATATGAAGAAAAAGCTCGCAAGACACCGTGCTGACTTGCAAGACCTTCCAAACGGCTAACTATTTGCATATCAATAATTATAAGGAAGTTGTCGTCAAGGGGACGCCTCTAACACATATTTGCCCCAATCGCACGGAATTTACAATGATGACCATCACTTTACGAGATTTCGCTAAGTATTTGGCATGTAACTGAATAGGTGACTGAAGGTATTGATGCAGAAATGAATAGTGTGGACCAAGATCAGACTGTACTTGTGTGCAGACGGGTCTTAGTCTTCACTCTCTTCAAAATACACACAAAGTCGCGTATCGCAGGATAAGGGTTTGCGTTATTGTTTCAAAATATGTCGAAGGCCTGTTATAAACATGAGCAGTTGTGTAGGCAAAAATAAACCTGATAATTTGATAAATCACTAACGTGCAGTGTTATGGCCGCAAGTCTATCTTTCGTAATTTTACGCTTGAGAGCTAATTAATAACATATTGGTTCGATAATTTATTGATATGTTTTGCGAATAAAATAAATACACACCGTGCACAATGAAGCGGACATAAGCGCCGTCGTAACTCTTTACCAAACGACAGAATTGTAGACTGGTCCAAAATGAAAGCATTTCCAGACGACAAATTAAATGGGACTCAAAAAACCGAAATGTTTCTTTGGAAGTGTAGAAATCATTGTGGGAAAAGGAGAAAGTGTTTGGTACCAGCATCTTCTTTTTCCCAAAATGTTTTTCAAAGCCTTCTTCCTTCGGGTCGTCAAAACTCAGGATTGTGTAGTCAAGGGTTAAATCTTTATCAGACGACAAAAAGTAGACTTTCTTAACAAAATAATTAGCAAACAGCTTATTAAATTGGCTAAATAGATGGTATCTATTTTTGAAAGGATAGAAAAACGATAGGGGAAAAGGGAAGGGGAAAAATGGTTACCTGATTTCCATCCTTTTCTAAATTTTTTTTCTAAAGCCTTCCTCCTCGGGGTCGTTAAAATGCGACATTGCTTGTTAAAGGGTTTGAAATAAAACTTCATGTATCATTTAACTTCACGGCTTCTTTCTCTTTCCACGACCTACATATTCACGCTTAGGGCTGAGATATTCGTATAAGGATTTCCTGTCAGTCCTCTTTTTTTCATCTTCGGTATACATTTTCTAAGTAGACTGTGCATAGTGATAAAAAAAAAGCTCTTTTTAATTAACTCTTTACCAAACGACAAAATTTTAGACTTGTCCAAATTGAAAGCATTTGCAAACGACAAAATAAACGTGACTCAGTAATTGAAACTTGACTTTAGAAGAGTAGAAAACATTGTGGGAAAAGGAGAAAATGCTGGTTACCAGCATTTTCTCCTTTTCCCACAATGTTTTCAGAAGGCTTCTTCCTCTGGGTCGTAAAAACCAGGGATTGTTTTGGTAAAGGGTTAACCCTAAGCCTGCCGAATAAGTCAAATGAAACTTTCCAGCTAATAGCGAAAAAAACCCAAAAATGAATTTCAAAAAAAAAAAACCGGGGGGGGGGGGGTATCTCCTTATCGGACAGCGTAGATTCAAGATCAGACATGCACGTCCTGTGCAGTCTGATCTTGGATCTACACTGGCCAAAAAAAAAAAAAACCGCTTTGAGTCGCGCTTATCAGCCTAAGGCTTAAGATCAGCCTATAGGTTCTATGCACTCTTACTCTAGAAAGATGCTGTTCCCAAAGGTTCGTACAAGTATGCTCCCGAAAGTATGGAATCTGTTGGACTGTTCGGTTACGGTTGGAAACTCAATAAGTATGGGTAGCGTGGAAGATGACTCATGTTCCGAATGGTTACTTATCAGCATCGCTCATATTCTGTCACATCTACATCTGACATTTACAGGTTTTCCGCAAGATAAATACCCCTCGCTGCTGATCGCGAACGAGTGTTTAGGATTGGCGCATTAAGTTACTGCATTGTTACCCCACCCTGTAAAGGTGGGAATCTGGGAAACCGGGGCTGTCTTACAGTAAACTGCGTATGCACAAAATTTGCTCACGCAGTTTAGATAAGCAAGCATTAAGTCTGAAAATAACTTTTCACTACACTTCATAACTTAACGATTTAAGTAAATAATTACATAACTTTACATCACTTTACCTTTGGGTAAAGCATGATCGTTTGTGTGTATGTTCAATCCCCCAAAAAATGCGTAAATATACGCAGTTTAACTTTTGTGAAAGGCAGCACAGGGAATACAGAGTGGTCGGTGTGGAATGACTAAGCGATTCTCCATGACAATAAATTACGGAACAAAGGTTCATACAAACAAGTGTTCATGCATACAAGTACATAAGTTGGTTATTCAAAGTATTACGTAGTTACCATATCATTACATCGCACACAATACAACATGTACATGTATGCTTGTGTCAGGAACACGCAATACCGCAATCTGAAGACGCAATTGCTAATGATATCGTCATGTGACATTCAAGTTACTGCGCCTATCTTGTAAATATAATCACTACTTATCAACGTGGACGCTATCACGATACTTCGTATCATAAAATGCATTCATAAGGTTTTGAAAATACAAAAGTGCTCTGTGATACGGTTCAAGTTTGACAACGATATAACTGAACTAATGACGAAAAAGGCATTAAATATGATACAGACAAACTATCATCAAATATGAATTACACAGATATAGCATACAATTTTTCGGATTTTAAGTTTACACTTTACCAAGAATGCAACTTCCTATGAGTAACCGATGTAAGATTTTCGCGAAATATGCATTGAAAGACCATGCAAATAAAGCAATTTATTTTACAGCTTACGTCCAAGACAACCCCCTCCCTTGAATATTAACTTCTAATAACAGAACTTGTGTTGTGTTGATGGATTGAAAGGACATGTCATAAATAGAAAGACAGTCGTAGAAATACTAATTACTGAAGAGATCTTCAAACATGGGATAGTTGTCATTTACTTTTAAAAGAGAAAGTTATATCAGAAGTACAGGTACCTGGTACTGTTATGCCCTTTTTTCGACTTAAAATTGTCACTGAAAAAAGCACAGTAGCCGATCGTTGGCACCTACATGGAGTACATGCTTTTCTTGTTTTTTTCAAGAACATGTATCTAAACAGTTACGACAACAAGTTCCGTGTTTGAAAATCATATCATTCTGGATAACGTTTTAATTAAGAAGTGCAAACTACAGGGAAAAACAATCCAAGTTAACGATTGCTTCATTTCTCCGAATTTTTCTCTTTTTTCCGTAACTAGCATGTTTATAGTAATTACCGAGGCAAGTGCGGCGATGTGGAGAAAGAAGAAACGTTTTATTGCACACTATATTTACTGCATACGCGCTTAGGGAGCTATCCGAGAAACGGTTCGATCTCGACTCTTTACTTAGCAAGGGCAAAATATGGTGCTTTTGCGGACAGTGTAGATCTAGATCAGACTGCACTTAAAATGCAGTCTGACCATTAGACCACTCTGATCCACAATTCGAGAGATATTCCGGTTACAACAGCATTGGAATAGCTCCAAGCATGTTTTGTCCACTTACTAAGTACTATGTCGCGGTCGAAGAGTTAATGATCTCCCTCATACCGAATTAATAGCGGACGTTGTTTAGTTGTAGCCAATCATTATTCTTTATTTTCATCGTTGTTCACTTTTCCTGTTTTCATATAACTGTTTTTAGCTCCACTGGCCGAAGGCCAGCGAGCTATTGTCATGGCGTTGTGTCCGTCGTCCGTCCGTCCGTCCGTCCGTTCGTTCGTGCGTTCGTCCGTGCGTGCGTCCGTAAACTTTTTCTTTAAAAAACTTCTCCTCAGAAACTATTCACTGGATTTTTACCAAATTTCACAGGAATGTTCCTTTGGTGGTCCTCTTTCAAATTCCTTCAAATAATTGTGTTCCATGAAGAATTCTGGTTGCCATGGCAACCTAAGTAAAAAACCTTTAAAAATCTTCTCCTCCCAAACCGCTATTTGGATAGCATTATTATTTTGCAGGAATGTTCCTTAGATACAGGTTTACAGAATTCCTTAAAAAAAAAAAAAATGATCTGTCAATAAACATGGCTTTTATGGGAGACTCATTTTCCTTTTATGGTATAAAGTAAAATCTTTGAAAAATTTCTTCTCTAAAACTATTCATTGGATTTCATTGTTGTTTGCAGGTAAGTTCCTATGGTGGTTGTCTACCAAATTGTTTCTTCAGTGAGCTAAAATGCAGGATTAAATGATAATTGTTAAAAACTTCCTTTCGCCATTATAGAAATATCAGGCCTGTAGAGCGATACAGGCGCTCAAGCGCCTCTAGTTCTTTTTAAACCAAACATTCAATGAATTTCATTTCTTTTAAATTTTCGTTTAGGTTATATACGGTGAGGAGTTATCACATGAATAATCGTGCATTTTAATCCCATTACTTTTATTTTCTTGTTATCAATGTACTTGATAACATAATTGCAACACTATCGAATGAAATATTTTTAGGCAATCTATGGTTGTTCTACTCCTTACAGCAAGTTCTGTTAAACAACACAATAGCCGACGCCTTTTCTCGTTTCGTTTGTCAAAGAAATAATAACTAAATATAGTAATAGCATGCTTGTTTGGGTTCTGAATGATGTTAATCCAAGTTGTCTGCGAAAAGATTGCTCTCACTTGGCAAAGCACTGCGATAAAAGGCCTATTTTTGAAGATGACAAAAGTAGCAGTCGCAGCTTTCTATATGGCTCTTGTAGACTTCTGCAATCACGAGTCCGATGCCGAGTTACTCTTCCGATCCTTATGACGGAACGGGGAAAAACATCGTAGTTACATATGGCCTGCAACACGCGAAAAGGGGCATTCGGACATTTGCGTAAAGTGTCGTCTCGGATCAGCCTGCGCAATCCGCGCTGGCTAATCCGAATCGACACTGTCCGTTTTTAATGTAATTTTCTGTTTTGCACAAGTCTACTGTAGCACAAAATCTAATGTAGTCGTAAAGTGAACGTCTCGGATTAGCCTGCGCGGACTGCGCAGGCTGATCCGAGACGACATTTTACGCAAATGTCCGAATGCCCCTTTTCGCGTGTGGCAAGCCACATATATAGGCTCGGAAAGGCGAACATTTCGATCAGTCTAAATACGACGCAGCAAGCGTAATAACAGCGACGAAAGGTCTTGGCTACATCAATCACCAGGAAGGCAAGGACACGCCAGTGTAAATATTTGCCGCCCAACAAAAACCTAGTTTAAAGTGGAATTACATTCCTTTGTTCCGTTCACCCGACGGCCGGCTTTATCCATCAAATTGAAAATGCGTTTACTGGTTAATACTTGGACGAAAATAAACTGCGACCCGTTGTTTTGTAAAGGACATTGTCCCAGACAAATTGAAACTGCATTAAATTATGTGAGATAATGAGTTATCAAGGCCATGAAATATATTCTTTCGTACTAAAAGCAAAACAAAGCAACTTAATCGGCAAAAAAAAAATTGTAAACGGTATAAGAACCATGCTTTTCGAAATGAGTAAAGTGTCACATATTAATTGTTACTAAAGTGTTCCTTACATTTGAGCCGTGCTCTGGCAAAAGGGGGTTGAATGCATCTCCGTGATGCAGGATATCAAGCAAGTTATCAGTATGGATCCATAAGATTCATTTTGTCTAACAACCAACTGAACCACGAGGTACACTGGTTCTTTGACATGCATAAAATTTACCAATAGCAAAAAGTTACGACCCAGGTCAGTCTGCGCGAACTGCGAAGGCTGACCTGGGTCGATCCTTTTTCGCAGATGCACTCAACCTCCTTTTCACAGAGCATGGCTCAAGCATAACTTGCGATCCATGTCCGTGGTATCGCGACCCTCTTTATATCTTTTTCAAACTTGGAAAGCAGACAGAGATCAAGATCGTCAGTGCAGACTGATCTTAGTGTGCACTCTTCGGTTCCTTATCAATTGTGTATACGCAACCTTTGCTCTTTCTTTTAACAATTTCGAATTTTAACGACTCCCGACGTATGAATAATTTTGAAACAGTTTGGAAAAAGGAGTGCTTTCTTCCATTTCTGAGAAAATTACTTGATTTACTAGGACATGCAGGTAACATTCATTTGAGCCAAATACGATTTTTTGTCGTCTGCAAACACCTTCAATTTGGACGAGTCTTATAATGTTTTCGTTGTGTAAAGAGCCGAGATATATTGATGGATGCTAAAACAAAGAAATGTTCGATCGACTACTTTACCTTTTAATTAAATGCTAAATGAATTGATTGAAAAATTGAGGCAAACATTTAGAAATCCAAATATTGCCATTTTAAAGTTTGTTTCGCCGGTAAAGTATCACTGTATCGGACAGTGTAGGTCCAAGATCAGACTGATCTTAATCTACTTTGTCCGTAAAAGTGCACCGCGTCGCTTAGCAGCATGAGAGAAAATTCAGCGCCTGGACGTAAATTAGATGCTTAGAATAGCATAATGTCGTCTTTGAAACTTGAGATTTGATAATATATTTCTAAGCAACAGTCGTTAACCTTATTAATACAATGGCTAAGTGGCTTTTGTGCGGCCGGTATTTATCAAGATCAGATTGCAGAGAACATGCTGTCGTATCTGAGATCTACATCTGCCGCCTCTTTAGTTTCATCTGTGACCAAAATAATTCAGCTTCATTTGAAGTCAAATTGTATTAAATCCTTAATCCTTAAGATGCCAAATAAATGAAACTAAAATTTCCATTCAAAAGTAAAAACCCGAATACATGTAGTGCGATTTCAGTTGATTTCACCGGAAAAGAAAATACCGAATCGGACAGTGCAGATCAAAGATCAGACCACGTTATGTGCAGTCTGATCTTGATCTACATTGTCCGCAATAGGTCAATAAGTCACGCTTAGCAGCCAAAGTGTTAAAGCGCCAAATAAACTCTATGGACATTTTTTTCAGGTTACGAGTAGAATAAGACCTATAGATAATTGCAATTCGTGGTTGCTTTTTTCCTGTTGTGTTTCCGCAAAGTGGCCAGTGTAGATCAAAGATCAGACTGCACGTTTTGTGCAGCCTGATCTTCATCTACACTGGCCACAAAGGCAACTATAGTTGTGAAAAACGCCGTGTTAACAATTTCTGTCCTTGGGTCCCCTGACGGCATTTCCGCATAAATCGCGGCCAATAGCGGTGGTATATGACCTTTGACACACTCATAGTAAAAGTACTACAATTATTAACGGTTTGACCTTATTTTCATTCTAGCGCATCAAATTGTTTGGCTGGGTTATTCTCATGCTTAGCGCAATTTCAGTGCGCTTTCACAGACAGCGTAGATCAAGATTAAACTGCAGAATGTGCAGGGTGATCTTGATCTACATTGGCCGTAAAGGCAATTGAAGTCGTGAAAGTTGCTAGAATTAATCCCGGGACGACAAGCGGAAGTTTTTCTTACCGTTCCACCATATCATACAGTAACAATTCGTTAAGCGGGATTGAAAATTGTTTTTCGTCGCGATGGAAGGCAAAATGGGAACTGGCAAGTATCTGAGTGATCTGTAGAAAAAAACTAGTGAAGACCTCTAGAACTGTTTTTGTGTTAGATCTGTATTCATCAAATGGCTTGGTGCTTTCCTCTGAGCGGCCATTAAACGATTTCCTGTTTTTAGAATTTTCACGAAACTGCATGGTTAATTATTGTTGGCTTTCAGTATTAAGTTTACATTCAAATCGATAAGCGTAAGACAGGTTGATACGGCGCACAGTGTAGAGTAAGATCTTGCTGTACTGATATGCAATCTGATCTTTGATTTTGTTTGTTGGATACCCGTTATCGCACTTGACCAAGCAATTATCGGTTTTGTGTTTCTAATAAAGTAAGAGAATGATTTCACTAGCTGTCTGATTAGTTGAACTAGAACGTCCGTCTCAGCCAATCAGATAGCTAGCCATAGAATTTAGAACGCGACAAAAAGTTTCGATCATTGGTGAACATGAATAATTATGTATATGTATTAGCGCAGTAACGGATACATCGGTAGTCTGGATGTCGCCGTTTTCTTAATACCGAACATAACAGATGAGCTCGATTTAACTATTTTCCTTTTGAAAACATTGTGAGAAAGGAGAGAAACGTTTGGAAAAGGACAGAAAACATAGCGAGGAAAGGAGAACATGCTGGTAACCAGCGTTTTCGCGTTTTCTTCACAAAGTTTTCCACCCTTTCATAGACACATTCCGTCATTTGACCAACATCCAATTCGCCTGCAGGTATTCTCAATATGGGAAAGCCTAAAATTTTGTCGTCTTGTAAGGAATATAAAGTTGGTAGATCTATGACAATATCTTCCATTTTTACAAGAACACCGATGGAAACTATTGGTGAAAGTAGGCAGATGTAAGCACGGATGGATGATAATTTCACGACATGCTGCACTCGTCACAACTCGGCCGATTCCGGGACTTGGTCACCGGATCACCGAATATGGTATGCCGAATGGACATGCTGTAGACGTTTTTTTTTTAAAGAAAAAACCTCGAATCGGAAACTGAAAGCATGACTAAAGGGCTTTATTTAACTCAAGTGTGTAGGACAAGGTTACGGTCCGGAAATAAAATATTTTATCAGATTAAGTTCAGTTACACGTCAGCCGATAAAAATATACGTTTACACAAACAGGCGTCGCGGGGTATACAGACTGCTTTGTATTAGTCTAAACGAACTTTACTTTATGAGTGCCAAATAAACGATACTGACTGTTTTTACCATTGAAAAAAAATGCCCGCTTCATTACATCGATGTTGATTATTTATTTTTCACGGGATGAGTTTAAAGTCGCCGTCTGCGAATTTGTCCGGGAAATTGGTGACGAAATCCAATGCCCGAGATACAGTTTTGAACTTTTCCGAATGGGAGGTAAGCTCCGACATCAAAGAAGAACAAAGTGTGCCGAGACTAGTCATAAAAGGCCCTAGATAAACAGTTAAAGAAATCGAACGATTGTTTTAAATGGGCCATTGTCGATTTCCGTCAATATTTTGTGAAAGTCCTCAAATATAGGTACCTAGACAAAGTTAGCCCTTTACCAACAATCTCGTGTTTTAAAGACCCCAAAGAAATAAGCTTTTTGAAAACATTGTTGGAAAAGGAGAAAATGCTGGTAACCAGCATTTTCTCCTTTTTTCCCATTCTTTTCTTCTGTTCCAACAAACATATTTCAATTTTTGACTCACATTTATTTTGCCGTCTGCACATGCTTTCAATTTTGACACGTCTAAAATTTTGTCGTTTGGTAAAGAGTTATGTACAACTCGTACATGGGAAGATTCGAAAGAAAACTACTTCCCACACAGTCTCAGAAACTGTTGACGTTGTTTTTTGTTTTTGGTAAATATTTAGACAAACGTGTTTATAAAAGGCAAGGCCTGTTTATGTTTTATGCATTGTTAATTTGCATACTACTCGTATGCTGATCCAAATGTTGCCTGTATAAGTTCAGATTCACTTATGTTCAAAGTAAACTATTCAATGTTATTACTCCACACATCTTCCTAATATCCTTGCACAAAATGGATAATCAACACTAGTAAAGGTTTGGTGGATGAATACATGTAGATAATTTGTGGCAACAGGAGAAATTTTTTGAAACAACGTTTCTATAAGACTTCAGCCGCAAAAAGAAAACGGGTAAGTCTGCAGGAGATGATGGAGCTCAACGAATTTACGGCGCCAACAGATAAGGTGACATGGAATTGGGTGGGGTGTCCTTTGTTGCTTCTTACACAACCATTACCGAAAGACTATCGTGTATTATGTGCGGATTGTAGGAACAGTGGGTGAAAGGCTTACAGGAGAATACTTGTGTACAATAATACATGTAAAATTATGTAGCATTTGCTGCTAAAGATCCTGAGAACCATAATTTCCATCTTATGTAATGTATACTCTTTGGAAACAACACCATGGAGTGGGATTAGCGTTGGTCTTCCCTTTCGCCGTCAAATGATTATAGTCTTTTTTCTTGAATTATAATTCCACGTAGATGTTAAGTTTTTTGCGTCTTAGATAAGAACTGGTCGTATAGTATATACGACAGATCAGAGACCACACCTCATGTCCTGTGCACGCACTCTAATCTTAATCTACGCCATCCGCTAAAACCACTTATGTCGCCCAAGGCGTTGGAAGCTGTCAAGATTTGTAAATGGGATTTTCAGACCGGACGAGATTAATGGTATTGAGGGCAAGAAAACCGCCGAACTTATTAAACATTTTTTGACTTCGTTCCGCCCGACCACTTTCTTCTCTCCTACGGTCTACATTAATTTGTTTTGAAAGCCGCTCGTTGGGTTTTGCGTATACAGACGATAAAAATCAGAAAATTCGACGAAACCCAATACGGGTTTGAATCCGTATGACTGAGTAATCGCTCGTAAAAATCATGTTTTATTTCAGTCAGCCTCTAGTCGTATTTCGCGGTCGAACGCTAGACAAATAGAACTGTGTATCCGATTAACCCTATAACCCTTTACCACTCAGTGCCGACTTAAAACGACCCTGAGAAGGAGCGCATTTGGAAACATTGTGGGAAAAGGAGAAAATGCTGGTTACCAGCATTTTCTCCTTTTTTCCCCACAATGCTTTCTACTCTATCAAAGACAAATTCCCTCATTTAGGCCACATTTAAATTGTCATCTGAAAATGTTTTCAAGTAAGAAAAGTCGATCTTTTTCTCGTGTAGTAAAGGGTTTAGCGTCATCGGCGAAAACAGGAGCTTTGCCGGACGCAAAAGATCAAGATCAGACTCTCAGACAAAGATCAGATCTATACCGTTAGCTTGTTTACTCAAGCTTATGATATAAAAGTCTTTCTGTATTTCACTGTATTGTATTATCAGCCGTCGAAAGAGGTCGAATTTACATGTTTGGCGCTGAAAGAACTAACCCGTCTAAGATCATTTAAGGTCTACGGCCCCTAACTCTCATATTAAAATACGGAAGTTGCCGAGATCGGCCGAATAGCCTTTACGAAATCGTCGGTGTTACAAGATATTTACCGATGAGTTAGTGAGTCTACGTCCCCTAACTCTCATATTAAAAGACGCCGGAAGCTGCCGAGATTGGCCGAATAGCCTTTACGAAAACGTCGATGTTACACGATATTTACCGATGAGTTAGGGGTCGTAATCTTTAAGAAATTTACAAAAACGCGTTATTGTTTGTAGAACTTTTAACATGTACCACAGTTTCAAAGGGATCGCGTATACAAATGGCGTCAAGAAGCCGCTACCAGAGTTTGTACATGAAGCATTTAAGGCCGTGAGTGCAAACATGTAAAACAGATATTCAGAACTGGTAAAACGACCAAGATATAGTTATTCTCCGGAATATCGTGGAAAATATCAGACCGTATTAATCAAAGATCACACTGCACATTCTGCGCAGTTTGATCCTGGATTAACATGGTATTTGCATCGAAAGAGAAAAACGGTGAAGAACACCCTTCTTACTTTGCTTTCCCTTTTTACGGACTGTTTCCGTAAGTTTGTCTTATAAAGAGCCCTCCCTTCGGGCTAAGAAAGAAACCACGCTTTTTCCGTGTTCATCGGAAAACACATCAAAACAGTTTCCGATTTAAGTAAAAAACCTGGAAAGATACGGCGTTGATAATGGTATAAATATTTACCGGAACACCGTATTCTTCGTAAACCTATAGCAGCATGAATTTCGTGTTATGCTTATCTGCACAACGATAGATTATTTCTGTACCGACCGTGTAAAGAGTTGAAACTGAATTTGGCCCGCCACGTCGCCTTTTCATTATTTATGCACTGAGACCGTTCTTTGTTCGCACTATTTATTCCGTTTTCGATCGGTTCTCCCGCGTGACGCCTCTTCTTTAGGCCAATCGATTCTCCTTTCAGGCTCGTAAAAATAAATAAAAAAAGTATTGGATTTTTCTTTTAAAGGATCCGATTATCGCTGTTTCTCTTGAATTTGAAATATGAAGAAAAAGTACGGGGTAGTCGTAAAGTAATCGATCAAAAAACGTTTATACGCCGACCTTTAATAGATACTTTTGTCGTATCGCAGTGGAAAGATCGGTGCACGATGAAGCGAAAAACGCTTAACGCCGTAGTTACAATAAACTCGCAAATGGTTTCAGTTACTGTACAGAAGGAACAGTTTATAACGGAGCAAAGCCTTATGATGGTGAAGCGACATATATACATGTAGATATGAAAAATAAGTACTTTCCAATACAGTGTTACGTATTCGTTGCCTCTGAATAATATCAATCATGTCTTTGGGCATCTCCGCTGGAAAGTTTGTGTAAAATTACGAAATTGTAGAAATTAATCTGCGATGAAAAAAGAAAAGACGCAGAAAATACAGTACAGGATCAACAGATTTATAAAACAAAAAGTATGTTTTTGAAAAGACGCATTTGCACTTATTTCTAGTTCTTTTACTAGTATTTTTTCATAAAACGGGGAAAAAAATCACTGCCTGTAGCCGGAATCGGGGGAAAAAAAAGAGTATATCTGATTTTTCAAATTTGTGTACATGTATGAATGTGGTTAATGGTTAATTTACTTAAGTAATGAAGGGTGAAGTTTACGATTTCCTTAAATCGATATTCAGTTCTCCATGACAAGCGGTGTTTTATGAATTGTTTACAGTATTTTCCGGCCGGGATATTGCGACAACGGGCTTTTTTCGCTGCTGACTTTAAAGGATTGATTTAACTTATTGAATAATCTATCATGATATGAAGTTCACCAGTCCAGGCTTCTGATGGGACAATTTACATCTGAGGCCAATCCGCCTGTTCCTCGCCGTCTGATCGTGAATTAAATTGAGATCTGCAAACGCATCCAAGTTGCATTCGTGGGGATGAAAGTCTTAAGTTTTCACAAAGTAAGGTTACATCAGTTCACTTGTAGCCTACATTTTCTATCTTTTGGCTTTTCTACCAAATCGTTTTCAATCAGACTTACGGAGTGTTGTTTTTGTGATCAACCGAAAGTCATTATCTCCCGCTAGATGGCATTCTACAAATACACATCTATCTAATTTGGGCATTCTGGGTACAAAACCGGACTACTTTTCAAAACAAACCTTACTTTGAATTTTACCTCTCTTGTCTTTCTCTATTTTATTATTTTTTTTTCTTCAGTTTTGTTTTTTGTGACTTCTTTAAATATGCTGCGTAACCGGAGCTTGGAGAGGAACTATATAAGCTTAGCTTTCGTTCCGATCCATTTTATAGAATTATTCTTGTCAGTAGACTGATCTGTTTTTCTATGTAATTCTATGTAATTCTATGAATAAAATATGTTTAAACTAAAATGAAATAAACGTTTACTCAATAAAACGCTACCTGGTGCGATTCATTCTGCTATGATCGGCAAGCATGTAACCTATGCTTCGGCCATTTATTAAAACAGCTTGGGTAATAGGCTAATAGCTTCGGTATAAGCCCTACTTTTCCCTAGTATTCGGGGATGGGTGATGCGTCATAGCAGACAGGTCGAATCTTCGAAGAATATGACATGCGCAGACAACGACCGAAAGTACAGGTCAATCACTGCTACTAAAATGTATTAGCGAGACAAAAAGTAAACCCAAAGGCTAACGTATGGCAGTAGAGATTTACTTGGAATTTCTGCGTTGTTTAAGAGAGGCTATCCATCCTTTCGGTAATTACGATTGGCTTGTCGATAAGTAACAGCAACTTTTTCGATCATGTATAATGTGTAGATACTGAAATACACATGAAACTATGCGAATAGCCTCGCGCCTGTTTTATCTGAGTTGAGTGCAGTAAACTTTTATTACATCGACAAATATATAAATCTTTCCAGCTGTTACTCACGGTGTTGTGTGAACGCTACGAGAAAAAAAAAAATCCTCAACATCCGTGACAAAACAAATGAGAAAATAAAGCGCCCCAACTCGTAGTTATCGCCATTTTTTTATGCGTTGTGATTCGCGAACCTTTTCTATCGGCCACAGAGAAAATTTGCCACTATGATGCACTTTACGATGTAATGAGAAAAGACCAGCGGATTTTGCGCACTTTCCGTAAAATTCCGTCGTATTAATAACTTGCAGACAGGCGGTAGGTTAGTGTAAAAATCAAATCGCCACCAAGAAACTGGATGAATAACGTGAAGTTTGATCGTAGCCATGCACTGTACGATAATGCGTGGGACATTCATAACAAATTAATAGGTCTTTTTAAAACATTTATTTCTCTGTTTGACGATTAAAATGATCTACATTAACGATGTTTACTAATCATGGAAGTCGATCAGATTTTCTCTTGCTAACTTTAAACAGTTTTTTTTTTTGTAATATTGCAAAATAACGAAACCTGGAAAAAAGATCTCACACAAGCGTATATACCGCCGGTGCAGCAAATCATCGCCAAGACGGAACACTCAGTTGGGATTCAATAACTGTGATTTCCAGAGGTGTTGGCAAAAGTAAATCTCTTCAAACGAATAGAGATTAATGCAGATTTCGTTTTCCAGTTCAGTTTTGATTCTGACGCTATCGAATTTCATAAAGAAACGCATTGATACACGAGTAGCTATTGACTACACAATTCCGTAGTTTAGCGACCATGGGGAGCTATTGATAAAACATGATGGGGAAAGAAGAATTACAGGTACCCAGCATTTTCTACTTTTCCCAAAATGCTTTATACCATTTTATAAACTATCCTAACATTTGAGCCACATTTGATATGTCGTCTGCAAATGTTTTCAAATTTGACAAGTCTAAAATTTTGTCTGGTAAAGAGAAAAGAGACCCTTGCGTTTTGGGTCAGAACAAGCCGTGTCGCGTTGCCTGTCGGTTTATTTCGGAAGAAATCCGATACTCGCACTGATTGTACAGTCTTTGTTTTCACGATAGATTAACTCGTTTCCTCCTGAAATAAACCATGCAGCAGACGACTTTGGACATTTCCTTGGACATTTTCTTTGTAAAATACAATCAGTTAAAACGAATTCATTGAATTTACTGATTTTGACGAAAGGAGAAATCGTTCCTGATAAAACCTAGAAAATACGTACATTAGTGGACTGTCGTCGTGATTTTTTACCAAAATAATGCTGATATCACAACCTTCAGTGCTTAACACACCAACAATAGACCAACTTAAAAAATGACATTTTAGATAGAAGATCAGACCGGAAGCTCTGCCGGTTGTTTGCACTAGTGCGACAGGAGACCAGAAGGTAGCCATGGGCTATTGCAGTACCTGATATGTTGCACTAATTTTAACATTTTCCACACAATGCCGGCTTATAACGACCTGACAAAAAAATGCTTTTGAAAACATTGTGGGGAAAGGAGAAAATGCTGGTAACCAGCATTTCTCCTTTTCCCACTATGTTTTCTAACCTTTAAGAAACGGATTTCAATTTTTGAGTCACATCTATTTTGTCGTCTGCAAATGATTTCAAATTAGACTACAAAGTTGTCTGGTAAAGAGTTAAAGCGAACACCTAGCAAGGCGGAAAAGCAAAGCATTGGCTTCCACGTTAATTTCATGTCTTTCTGGGTAAATGGCCAAGGCAAACAGCTGAAAAAAATAGACCTTATAGGCGTTGGTTCACGGCTACGCGCTTGAGAATGCGTTATGCCAATCGCTACATGACCTATTGCCTCAATGTTTCACTATGCAATCGTGTTTTCAACCGATTTTTACAAGGATCTTTACAAAGTCGTCTGCTCATAATTCGTATCTGGGAGTAAAGAGCCATACCGAGTTTGACTGATTCAATATACATTAAAAAATAGTCTAAAGATCTGTTTGTAAAAATCATACTCTCTTGTTTTCGTAAATTAATAGGTCTAATCACAAAATAATCATTCAAATGATCTGTAAAGTCATTCACATTTTAAGCGTTAAGAGACGTCATATCAAGGAAAAGATGCATCATAAAATAACCATGTAATCTCTCAATTTTCCTCAGAAAATTGTAAACGTTTTGGAAGCTTTAAACGACAACGCCATATAAATCATGTTAATTCTCCCTTTATCTCCGGCTCGGGTCAAGCATAGCGTGCAGCCTAGTTAATTACTGACTTGGGTTTCGTGACGTGAATTCCATTTTCTAGCCCTACCGAATCGTTTGTCTGCTGTTATCGTCAGAGAAAAAAAGATTGGAAAAGCTTTTATGTGTGTTTTCCCTTAGGACTCAAATAGAGAAGTCGAAATGAACACTTTAAAGTAAGTGTGATCTCAAAGCGTGAGGTGTCTTTTAGATATTGAATAATGCAATATTGTAAAACGTTCCCTCCTAAAAGTACATTGCAATAGAACAGTTAGATAACAGTCCTTCTAAAATATGGATAACCAAATTGAATGTGAAAAAGACAAAACTTGTCATTCAGTCAACGAAAAAGAATTATGCAAATTTGTTTTACTGTTGTCCCGATAGAATTCGCGTCTTCCAAGGTTTTGAGAACAATGGTTGTAAAATAATTGGAGTTAGAAGAAGATTGATATATTAGAGAATTAATGTAGAGTAGTAGGCGATGATATTCCGTGCCGAAATGACCATATCCCGACCACCTGGGGTCGTATTCAGCAAACATTGTACCCGTACACTCGCCCGTAAATATATCTGGGTCCTTTAACTCTGCTGAAAGTGAAATTCTCTCGGAACATAAGGCTTCGTCGTTACAAATTATTGGGCTTTCAGCCTCCCTTTTTTTGCTTAGTTGTTTTCTAAGAAAACGCCAAAGTACATGTATTACCATAGCTGTGTCGTTATGGTCAACCACAGACTGACATTTTCTAATAGCTTTGTTACGACTGAAGATATTTACTTCGAAACTCAGACTAGTTCTTAACTATCAAAAGGGCAGGTAACAGTCAATCTATATCGGACACATTTTTGCCTCTTTTTTTTTTTACCACGACTGGATTTTTCTTGGAGAAAGCAATTGCAGCCAAGAATCAGCATCTGCTGCACTTTTTTTTTTTAAATGATTCTTTTGTGCGAATAACTGTCCTGATCATTTTACATCAATTCGAATATGCTGGATATAAATTTATCAAGATCTCGTTTAAAAGCTCCTCTTGATAGTGTATGCAAGCGACGAAAATGTTGCCAGACTAATAACTTAATTCTCCTTTTAATTATTTACACTGGAAGACCCCAGCCCGGTTCAAATGTTACAGGAAGTCATTAAGTTGCTATGCGCTCGATCTACATGGCTTATATGCTGAACTATAGCGTTCAATATTTACTTAGAAACTAATGCTCAATGTTCATTCAGAAACTGCAACCATCTCCCTCTCTCTCTCTCTCTCTCTCTCTCTCTCTCTCTCTCTCTCTCTCTCTCTCTCCTTCTCTCTCCCCCCCCCCTTTCCTCCTTAGTTTTTTTTTTTCTTCAGTAATCTCATATGAATCTACATCTGATTTAGTGCTCCACTCGTGTTTGAAGGCTATCCTAATCTGCGATTGATAAGAAAGAGGAACAGTTTGCAAAGTGTCTTTAAGTGTCTACCAGTATATTTATATAATCAGAAAATAGTTAATCAATGTTATCATCCCAATCTATTTCGCAAATTCTAACGCCTTCATCGTTACGCAAATTCTGTTTGCAAATCTTATATAACATATGATTACGTATGCAACATGACTCAATGTAAATTACTTGCAAGTTTGCTGTCAATCTGAATTACTGGAATTCATGCTTTGTAAATGCGGAAATATGCAGAGAAATTTGTCATTTTTATCGACAGGTATGTTAAAGCTGTCAAATGAATGATTTTTTAATTAAACCATTTGATTACCCTACGGGAAACCTTATTTCGAAAACATTATGGTTAGATGCGGCCACTGTTTCATTGATGGCTATAGGCAGTCGCTATACATATCACCCAGTCTGTTCCGTATCAACAAAGAAAGACATTTTTATTTTCATCAAATATTTTTTCTTTGTACGACTTGTTTGTGTTTATTGAATTGTAAATACGATTTGCCACGAGTCTTTAAACAAACCTGGTGGAAGGGACTTTTGAAAACATTGTTGGAAAAGGAGAAAATGCTGGAAACCAGCATTTTCTCCTTTTCCCATAATGTTTTGTACACTTTTAGAGAAAATGCCGTGATTGCTACATTGTACAGGCTAATTTTAGGAATACCGAAAACTGTTACAATGAATAGTGAGGAATATCTTGACCTTTTAAGCGCCTAAGATAAACTCTACCTGTTTTGAGGCCTGAAAATACATTCCAATGAAAGATTTTCATCTGATACTCTTGACCAAACCGACGGATGGTTTGGACCTACAATCACACCGACCGTTGTGTGCGGTTTGATCTCCATCTATGCCGTTAGCAAAACCCCCTGTTTTTTGCCTTAGGCGCTGAAAGGACAGGAAAATACCCTCTTGAAAAATACGAAAAAATTAAACGCCATTTGAAGGGGAGAAAATACATGTACTCGTGACAGGCAATTGCTTCTATTCCCAAAATGATAAAAATAAAGAAAGAAATATAGTCTACGTCAGGGAAGTGACGAGTCCTTTTTGTACAGTTCCGGGTATATCTATGTTCATATGTGTTCAAATGATACAGTCGGGTTGGACGCCTTAACTTGTACTGATCGGGGTATTTTCGTTGTTTGTTGCACTGGCGGGGTACCTTTAGCACCAGCGTTTATATCGATAATGTCGCCGCAGACGACATCAGATAATTGACCACCGACGTTGATGTATCTATGCTCTCGCGTCTTCAAGTGGTTACACTTTATACCAGATGACAAAATTTAGACCTATCCATTTCGAACGCCATTGCTAGGGACAAGTTAACTATTTACCAGATTGCGAAATCTTAAGACTTGAAAGTATTTGCAGACGAGAAAATAAATGTGACTCAGAACCTGAAATTTGTTATTGGAAGGGAAGAAAACATTGTGGGGAAAGGAGAAAATGCTGGTCACCAGCATTTTCTCCCTTTCCTAATATATTTTCAAACGCCTTTTTCTTCAGGGTCCTTAAAACGCAGGATTTTGTGGTAAAAGGTTATATACAGCTCCAATGAAGGTTTCTATGAATGAAATATTTAATACATCGAGAGAAAGGAAGAAAATCCTGCTTACTAGCATTTTCTACTCGACCCACAATGTTTAATAAGCCTTCTTCCTGAACCCCAGGTATCATTTGGTGACAGGTAAGAAGGATCTGGTTTGCACAGAAAAAAAAGGAGGGGGCATTTGAAGACGACAATTAAAAACGCCTCAAATGATGGGATATGTCTCTAAATTGGTCGAAAAAACTGTGGGAAAAGAAGACAGTGCTAGCTACCAGCATTTTCTTCTTTTCCCAGTGTTCTCGAAAGCCGTCTTCATCAGGATCGTAAAAACAGAATTGTTTGGTGTAGGGTTAAATGACTGGTGGCTTTAACTGCACATGTCTTTTTTTGTGTTTATAAAACATGACTGAGAAACATCTTTACCACAAAGAGTAGGGCACATACTATTAACCCTTAGGCTGCTAGGCGCGACTCAAGGACCTTTTGCGGACAGTGAAGATCAAGATCAGACTGCACAGAACGTGCAGTCTGATCTTGGGTCTACACTGTCCGATAAGGAGATATTTCTCTTCCCAAAATATCTTTGAAATAGCAGCATTTGGGTTTTTCCTATCGACTTGAAGGTATTATATGAGCCATGCTCTGTGAAAAGGGGGCTTAATGCATCTGCGAAAAGTATCGACCCAGGTCAGCCTGCGCAGTCCGCGCAGGCTGACCTGGGCCGAAACTTTTCGCTATTGGTCAATTTTCTGTATGTCAAAGGACCAATCTACCACATGATCAAGTCGATTGTTTGAAAAAGTGATCTTACGGATCCATAATTGTGTGATGACTTGGGCTGGTATCATGCATCACGCAGATCAATTAAGCTCCCTTTTGCCAGAGCACGGCTCATATAAATTATTCTGCAGGATAAGGGTTAAGGAAGCTGGCAAAGGTTTCGATTGTAATACTACCTGACAATGAAGTGTTTGAACAAGATATCAGATTATGTAGGGGACAATGATAAAGATCTTTAGAAAAGATTTACCTTTTTTCACCGTAATGATTATAACTAAGTCACTTTTTTTTTTAACTGAATATTGTAGCTATTGCTCTCGATGGTAAAAAATGAGCCGTGTGGAAAAATGATCTAAGGGTGTATTGACACCAAAATCGTCATGTAACATTAGAATCGGCACTTTCTTTATTTGCCAAAATGGTGCTACAGAGGTCCTCCTTGGCTGAATTGTAAAGGCGTTGGACTCCTGACTCTTTACCATACAGTCTCAGGTTTTAACGACCCTGAGGAAACAAGCGTTTGAAAACACTATGGGAGAAGGAGAAATGCTGGTAACCATTTAAAGGAACGAGCGAACGAACGAAATATTTTAAAGACATATCCCATCAATTGAGGCGTTTTTATCTGTCGTCTATCCCATCAGTTGAGGCGTTTTTATCTGTCGTCTGCAAATTTTTCTCCCCCCCCCCCCCATTTGCCTGTACAAATTTTATATTTAAATTTTATCGCAAGGTAAAGAGTCAATAAGGAATTTTTGTATCGATCCCCGCTGTTGGTGTCGGTCAGTTCAAACTGCTAAAAAATATCAGACAGTTTAACAGACAGCGATATTTTGGTCCACTTCTTTGCCCACTAAAAATACCAATTTCCCTCTAAAATACCAATTTCATCAGTTCTACAGGAAAATTGTTAAGTAATAAGACGAGAAATGCGCCTGGCATAACTTCACAATTGCAAAACTCCCCATTAACGAATATAGGAGCAAGGAAATCATCATAAAGTAAGGAATTAATACAAGGAAAACCAGTCTTCTACAGGGTACAATTATTTCCTTATTACCGGAAATGACGTAGATACGTGACAAAAAAACATCAATCGGGTTTCTCGGTATTCTCTGTTTTAAGATACGTTATCTGTGTGTATGATAGATTAGAAAACGGATCAACTTCTTAGAAGATATCGTTATATGATATTTATCTTCCTTACTTCATTTCGCTGTATTGTATGGTTGTTATCACTAGCTCTTACAAGATCGCTGATCGCTTGCACTGTTTAGTCCGAGAGTGCGTCCTCTCAAATTCAAATTCCAAGTTATTTCAGCATTAGCTTCAGTGTTTTCAAATGGACGAAATAATACTTAGAAGCGTCTAAAAGCGATTTGTAGGGGTTATAGCTTTTCTTTCGGAGTCCAGCGGTTGAGGCGTAAGATTTGTTATCAGGAAATTCCGGTTTTAACTTCGGCTGCGTGGCTTGCTATGTTTCAAAGTCTCCTTTACCAAGGCACAACAGTGTGCAAGCCTAGCAGAGACGAAAGACTAGAATTAAGTTTCATCGTGTTATGAAATAATATGTACTCTCAAAAGTAGCCAAAAATGCATTTCAGACTTTTATTGGGTAAGAGGTAACCACGTTTATTACACTACTAGTATTTTCTCTAAAACGCAATATAAATGAAAATTTTCCACACTGTCTAAGGATACTCTGAAATCCACTAACAATGGTGAAAATTCAGAAACTTGTCAAGAAAAGGAAAACCATCGCTTTTGAAATGTATATACCAAATCGATTTGGAAAAGAAGCTCTTGTCTGAAACGAACATTTACTCTCCCCCCCCCCCCCCCCCCCCCCGTCCATCTTCATTCTCAAAAAAGCTGTACACTGCAGGAACGTTAGGAAACTTACATCAATGTTTGCATCCTATTTCCAAACCGTCCCGATTTTGAGCGACCCTTTTTGAGAGAAAGGAGGAAAGCTTTTGAAAACATTATGGGAGAATGAGAAAATGCTGATAACCAACATTTTCTCTTTTTCCACAACGTTTTCTAACCTATCAAAGACAATTCCAATCATTTGTGCTCCATTTAAATTGTAGTCTGCAAAGCTTTCAATTTAGACAAATCTACTTTTGTCGCATCGGGTAAGAAGGCGAGTTTTAAAACTATTTTGGTATGGAGAAATTATTAACCCTTAGGCTGCTAAGCGCGACTCGGAGTTCTTTTGCGGACAATATAGATCAAGATCAGACTGCACAGAACGTGCACTCTGATCTTGGATCTACAGCGTCCGACACCGTGTTTTTTTCAAGTGACATCAACTTTGAAATACATGTATTTGGGTTTTTACTATTGACTGGAAAGTTTCGTTTAATTTATTTAGCAGTACGACTCTTTACCACACAAGCCCGAGTTTTAACGACCCTAATGAAGAAGTCTTTTGAAAACATTGTGAGAAAAGGAGAAAATGCTGGTAACCAGTATTTTCTCCTTTTCTCACAATGTTTTCTGACTTATCAAATACAGATTCCCTCATTTGAGCTTCATCTTTTTTGTCGTCTGCAAGTGCTTTCAATGTAGACAAGACTGAGATTTTGCCGTGTGGTGAAGAGTTAAGTGTTAATTACGATCTTTTTTACTGTATTCGTGTATTTAACCTTAATTCGTGTTGGCTGTCTAGATTTTACAAGGATGCTTTAAAAATCGTCGGCTGCAAAATTGTCGTAGAAGGCAATGAGTGAATAAAATAGTTACACACTTTTCAGTAGGGCTCCTGTGTATTCGAAGAACGTTTTTGAATGTAATTTCTTTCCGTTCTTGGCATTTGAAACTTAATGCGCGCGTATATCTCGTCTCACAGTCAGAAATTAACGTCTGTATTATCCCCGGATGAATCGAAAATATTTCCCAACCGATTTTGTCTTCTGTTCTTTTTTTGATTAGGATTTTTTTTCATCCTGCATTGAGAATCACATGATATGATTTCATTATTAAACATTATGGTTTTGATGTTGCCCATCCGCTTGTTGCCGTTTGTCCGTTCAATTCGGCGATGATCAGTTCAACGCAGCAAATAGATTCATTTGCTTTGCGAACGGTGTAGATATTATAGCTAAATCCGGAATATTCCCATCAAATTTTGTTTTCTCTTCATTTTCCATAAATGCTCTGCGATTGCCGATTGTGTATGAATCGGAGTCGATACTTCATCACGATTACCGTTCATAGAGTAGAGGGGGGACAACGACTCGACCATTCACTGCGGAATCATTTTTTTTTTTTTGGTTTTTCACGACCTGCAATATTTCTTTGCGACGAATGAAGATCAGGATCTGTCTACGTAGTCCGATCCTGTACTGTAATCATCTCAAAAAATTTGAGATGCCTCGATACGCAAGATACGGGTTAATGTGGTCGTCAGGAACTTCAAGTACTTTGATTATTCCATCTTGGTCGATTTCGTGTAATTACTCGCTACCTTAAAGAGCTTACGGGGGCTAGCATCGTGCGGGAAAATTACTTGCAGACGACAAAAGAGCTCAAATATTCTAACGCTGTATCGATTACGTTTGAACTGGTATAATTAAGTCAAACAGCGTCCAGTCGAATGCGCGATAACGGCGATACGGTCGAAAGGAGTGAGAACATGGCGTATAACTAGTCATAAACATTGGATTATTCTTTGTTAAACTCATGCTTAGCCCGTATCCTGCGTTACAGTAATCTCTGATGTATTATTTTCGAAGAAAATATATTAAGATCGGGCTTCCACTCCGTTCAGCCTGATCCTTTTCTACCCTTTAGATACCTAGTTCGGAGTTTACCGTGCTCCTTTAAAACGAATGAGAGGATCCTGAGCAGTAATTAGTTCCTTTAACCATTTTAATCCAGGGTGAAGGATAGGGTTTAGACATGGTATTTAGAAAGAAAGAAATCGTTAGTTTTATAAAAGCACGCGCGGGGCTTTCTTTAACCCTGACCCTGCTAGTTAAGTTAAATGAAACTTTTTCAGCCCACAGTACAAACACAAATAATGTTACATCAAATTCATTTTTGTGGGAAAAAAATATCTCCTTATCAGACAGTGTTCATTCAAGATCAGACTGCACGTTTTGTGCAGTCTGATCTTGATCTACATTGTTTGCAACAAGTCCTTGAGTCGCGCTTAGCAGCCTCAGGGTTAAAGCTTTTGCCATGGATTGATTGGCTTAAATGAAGCACAGTGAACACGTGACTTTTCCGCGCGATTATAGTATATAGACATGCAAACCTCTATTGTTGACGGACAAGACGATAAAGACAAAGACAAGTAAGAGGGAAAAAGATTGCCCAGCGCTTTTTTTGTGACATAAAATCACCTACTGGCGACTTTTAACGTCCTCGGGCACTCCACTTTTGAAAACATTGAGGCAATTAGAAATTTCTTGGAAAGATGAACTCTATGTCCATTTCGCCAAAATACACGTGTCCAAAAACGATCCTCTCTGTAAGAATTGTAGCGGTTGACCAGTTGTCTTGTCCATTCGAGAAAGGTCGCCATATAGAACGTTTATGTCAACAAGTCTTCGTTTCTTTTCAGCTTTGTTTAGTTCAGTTCACAGCAACGTCAAAGTGATAAAACTATTTGACAAATCAATAGGCGATTATCCTCTCAAAGTTAGATGGTCCAAAGTCATACCCAAGATATGCTAATTTCTTAAAGCGTTGACCTACATTTCGGTTCGAATTCAAACGCTTGACGCGACTTCTGATGAACAATATTAATAACGTCTTTTTCAGGCGGGAAAAAGAGGATACGACAAAACAGAAGTTCAATATGTATGTCCAAACAAAATATTGGTGTTTGGTTACATTTATTCATTTATTTATATGATAGAAATGCCTTCGATTAATCATATCGTATAATACTCATATGTTAGAGAGACCCGACTGTCCTCTCGCGGTGTGCTAAAACTTAAGTCCTAGCATTAAATTCGGTAGTATGTTTGCCTGAAGTATCTATCGGTGATTTCCGGTAGACGGTCACACCATCATGTTTTGATCCTTCTCGGTTCGCGTTCTTATTCTTTTGGGCGATTTTTTACTTTTTTTTTTCCGAACATAGTAGACTGCAGGAAAACGTGCAGTCCTGTATTGGATCTATTCTATCCAATATTTAAACCGTTGTTCTGACCGTAATAAATAGAGGATATTTGGGGTTTTTTTCTGCGCCATTCGTGAAAATATTACCGATGGTGTTCACTCGATGAAATAAATTTCGATCTTTCACCGAAAAAAAAAAACAAATATCCTCTATTTATTACATGCTTTTAACCCTTTCTGGGAGGAGCTTTATCAAAATCCAGTACAGTTCTTTTCCGTTATTCCCCGTGGCGTACCCCCCCGCATAGCAACGCATTACAATATTACGTCAAGCGCGAGAAATGTAAGGTAAATGACGTCATATTTCCATCTGGTTGTGAGGCGCGCGCAATTTACCTAGGCAACAAGAACATGAAAATCGGTATTTTCACTGGTCGTACCCGTGTAATATCGAAAAATATTTTCACTGCTATTTCTCGATATCCTACCGGAAAGCATGAAATAAAAGCCTTTATAGCTTTATCAGGCGACACAATTTTGGACTAGTCAAAATCCAAGGTATTTGTAGACGACAAAGTCAATGTGACACATAGGTGTGAGCCATGCTCTGATAAAAGGGGGCTTAATGCATCTCCGTAATCCATGGTACCAAACACGGGATACACTGATCCTTGGACAAACAGAAAATTGTCCAATAGCGAAAAGTTTCGGCCCAGGTCAGCCTGCGCGGACTGCGCAGGCTAACCTGGGTCGATACTTTTTGCAGATGCATTAAGCCCCCTTTTCACAGAGCATGGCTCGTGTATAAATCTTGTCTATTGGAAGATAGAAAATATTGTAGGAAAAGGAGAAAATGCTAGTTACCAGTATTTTCTCTTTTTCCGATATTTTTTTCCCAAAAGGTCGCTAAAACTCCGGATTAAAAGGATTGAATATTGCATTTTAACATGGCGCAGTGTTTCCATCTCTAAAGGCGCATGTAAACATCGTATGTCACGTATCTGTTCAAACGTTCTGTTTGTATTGCAAGCGGAAACTATAATCAGGAAAGGAATCATGCGATAAACTTGCTCATAACAGTCAGCTGTGACCTTTGTACGAACGAAACATTGTAAAATAATCACGAGCTTTCGATAAGTCAAACAATGGAAATAGATTACTCATGATGTATAAATATGAATCAACTCAGGCTCCGGAGGAAAACAGTAATACACCTTGAAGCTGTCGTAAGCTTTATTCAAAACGAAATCAAACTAAGAAACTAGCAGAACTACTAAAGGTTTTCATGACGAACGTTTTTGACATGGTTTTCCATTTTCGTTAGCTTTCCTTCCTCGTAGGTACGCTGTGGATTCCATACAGTTTGCTAAAAAGCACACTAGGTCGCGCTTAACAGCCTAAATGTAAACCCAAAAATATAACGCTCAGCTTGGCTGCGACAGATTTGTTTTCAAAGAGGAAGGAAACGTTGAAGTTTTAGAGCGCCAAGTTCAACCTTTTTTTCCTGGACATTATAGATTCTATATCAGATCCCACTTTTTGTGCATCCTGATCGTGGATTTGTACAGTTCTTGAGCGTTTCATTAGATTTTGTACTGACCATATCATTTTTAAAACGCATGGTCTTGCCTTTTCCTGTTAAATGTCGATTGCATTTTTTGACGTTTCGAGAGAGAATACAGTTGAAAGTACTGAATAAAAAAAAAAGAGAGAGAGAGAGAGAACGAGTAGCGGCCTGTAATAGAAATTAAATGGAAAGAAACGGCGAAGCAATAAAAATAAAGTACACAGTCGCCGTCGATATTCGCTTACCCTGTTCGCCTTCATTTTTGTTTTGAGCTGACATTTTTCCGCTCGGAGCTAGACTCCAAGCTGACGAATTTATTGAATTTTTTCCGCCGATGTATTATGTGATACGGTGAATAACGCTCCATAAAAAAAGCGAACTGTTCGAAATACTAGAGTATCACTAGTTTGCTCGTGTATGTACAGCTTTTATCTTCCAACTTTTCTTAAAATGATCAGAACTTAGCAATTTCAGGATGAGAATGCCTTTAAGAATCGTTTACTTTTATGTCTAAAATGTATACATTCACATTTAAACTATGCCTAGATCTGAAAAGTATCAGGCCAACCTCTGGTGTGTTTTAGGGCAACATGCAACGCGTGGCATTGTCTAAAGCCACTCTTGTAGCACGTTTAAATCTACATATTTTGACACGAGTGTGGAGCAGATGGCGAGGGTGAAATGATACCCAATTCTGCCTACGGAGACCCCACCAGCGCTAAATGCGTCATGCGATCCTATGATTACAATCTTTTCAACATTTTCCGATTCGATTTTTTTCCGCCTAGGCGTGTCCAAGTCACGGCCGTGTAATTGAAAAATGCACGTGTTGGCCGCTATCGATTACGGAAAACTCGCCATTTTCGTCGTCATACACGAACGCATTAGATTGACAAACCGAAAGCAGCGCTATTCAAACTTCAAGATTGTATAGCACCGATACCACTTCGGAGCGTGTTCTCTGGGTCGCCGTAAATTAACCCTTAATCTGCTAAGTAAGTTAAATAAAACTTTCAAGCCGATAGTAAAAACCTGAATAGTGCTATTTGAAACTTAAAAAAATAGAGGAAAATATCTCGTTAACGGGCCGTGCAGATCTAAGATCAGACTGCACGTTCTGTACAGTCTGATCTTGATCTATAATATGCGCCAAAAGATCAGTGAATCGCGCTATGCTGGATAAGAGTTAATCTTTAGCCTGCTTAACTCTTTACCATGCGACAAGAATTTCGAGCGTGTCAATAAGGAAAGCGGTCGTAGACGACACTATAAAAATGGCCCAAATGATGTGATTTGTCTTAGAAAGCTTAGAAAAAAACAGTGTGGTATACCAGCATTTTACCCTTTTCACGCGTTGTTTTCAGAAACCTACTTCCTCCGCTCATTGAATCACACTATCGCTTGTAAAGGTTTAGTGAACTAGTCAACGGAATGAACCATTGTTTGTGACCTTATGAAGTCTCAGTTGGATCAGTTAAGCAATAGCAATCATATCACCTGAATCAGAGAGTGTGGGACCTAGATCGGAGTAGGCGGGCGTGCAGGCTTATCTTGATCTACTCTCAAAGGAGCCAAGACATTGCGATACGCGGATAGGAGTAACGGTAGGGAAATGAAAAGGGAAAATGCGGAGACGAGGGGCTTAATGATTCATTTTAGTCACGAATGCTTATATTATTCTGCACGAACACGTCTGGATTACTGATAACACAAAAACTCTACCGCGGCAACGAAATAGGTCTCCCGTTTCTTCAACCCTTTGTCATCCAACTACGTCGTCGATACGCGAAGCATTTCTCGCAGGGGTCTCGATATTAACTCTAAATACATTGTGAATGTAACTACGAAGATTTCGCTTTGTACGATCAGTAAATTACATTCCGTCACTACGTTTTTCATCACCTTGAGGCCGCCGCGGATGATTACACGAGCACAAAGGAGTTCCGGTCAGTGAAACAGCAAGGTGACGCCCCAAATTTAAGTACTTAATAAATTACGGCTTCCTTTACATAAAGCAGCGCCAGTCGCTTACGAATCATCGTATCCTACTCTCGAAACAAATATCAACGGGAAAAAAAAGTTCTTCAGTCGTGTCAGCTTCTTTGAAAATAAGAAAGCATCGTATACATTCAATAGTGTTATACTATCGAAATTAAGACAGAACGCAGCATTTTTCTCCATAAATCGTATGCCGCTGTGAACTTACTTTTACTTAAACAGCAAACGATCAATACGATTTAACGACCCGGCGAAAAACGGCTTTTACGAAAACATAGTGAAAAAAAAAAGAGAAAATGTAGGTAAAATAGCATTTTCTCCCCTTTCTACTGTTTCAAATGAAATACAGATCTCATCATTGGCCACATTAAACTGTCGTCTGCAAAATTATTATTTCAATATAAACGAGTCGAAACTTACGTCGTCTGGGGAAAGAGTTAGTAGAGAACGCGCCCAAGTGATCGCCATGTATAAAAGATATACGCCGCGGTTCAAATCTTATGTTGCTATAGGGTGTATTGAATTAGATCTAGTTTGAATCGTTAACGGCTCGGGGGATTTCGGTCTTATCGTCGTAAATCGAGTCGAAGTTTTTTTTTTCCCCTACCGAAATGTCGGGCGCGAGAAAATGTTTATCGTACTTAGATCGTGGTTGGCAGGAGAAATCGGAAGTCCGTGTCAAATATCAGTGTTGTCATGGTGAAACATTACGTGAGTGATTAACCCTTTAAATGCCAAGTTACAACATAAGCTGCCTTTTACGAACAGAGTAGATAAAGTTCAGACTTTCCAGAACGTGCCGTCTGATCGTGGATGTGCACTGTATGTACTCGTATATTATGTTTGGTTTGACTAAGTATAGACATTGACATATAATCCCTGGATCCTTTTTGACGGTCAGAAAATAATAATTTTATGTCCCTTGCACTCTAAAGGGTTACACATTGTGGCCCCGGTAGCAAAAATGAAACAAACAAACAAACCATTTCGTCGCGACAAAAGGTGCATTGTACGACAAACCACAAATAATACGAAAAGATCCTTAATTTTTATTTCTACAGTATATATCGGATGATACGTAATAACTAAAAATGTACGAATGAATAATAATACATAAATATGATGCAAGGGTTACTGATTGAAAAAAAAAAGTCGGAAATGAATCAGTCTATATTGTACCGATAAAATCATGTCAGCCTGCACTGGCGAAGTAGACGGATCGCGATCCAAAATTTCTATCCTTCATTCATTTTCGCTTCTAGGCGTGCGATTCCTTGTTGCTGACGCTCAATGGTGGAAACGAGTAACAGCAATCACCTTCAACGCACTATTTAGTCTGATGCATCGAAAAAAGACAAATACATCGTAGTTCTTTACTGGACGACATTATTTTAGACTAGTCCTTATTGAAAGAGTTGCAGACGACACATTCAATGTGGCTCAAAATATGACGTTTGTGCTTGTAAAATGAACCAAATTTCACTTTGAGTTCGTCACATATAAGCGGACAGTTAAGATCAGAGATCAGAGTCCATATTCACCAACCATTTTTAGTTTTATTCTTGGTCTTATTCTAGATTTAGAAAGCCACACAACTTCTGATTGGCTAAACCATTTGGTTTAGCCAATCAGAAGTTGTGTTACTTTCAAATTTAGAAAATTTTTGAGAATAAGACTAACACTGTTCTTAAGAATGGTTGGTGAATACTGACCCAGATCGCACGTTCTGTATGCCATTAAATTTCTTTTCATCATATTTGCTTGAATATTTAAATTAATTATTCTAACATTTGGTTTTCATGTATTTGCAGGCTGTAAAAGGTAGACGAGGTCGAAAAGCTAAGAAGCTGAAACAGAAACAAAATGTGAAGCAGAATGTGGCTCTCGTCCGACCTCTGCAAAAAATTGTCGAGGAACCCAGCACAGATCCGCCATTGGACGACATCTGTAAGGATATACCGCGTGACATAGAGAAGGAAACACAGATTACGGACAACAAAGCGGAGACAAATGAAACTGGTGTTGATACCGAACCGATGGATGACTGCAAGACGACAAGGCCAGATTCAAAGATCGAGAGGTTTTATTATATATTAACTTGATTCATAGAATTTGTCTTCTTATTATGTAACTGGCGACCAGTGCAGTGCACCTATCCATGCGTTCCTGGAGTTTCTGTCACTAGTTTCTCGCACAATATTCTTCCCGAACCACTGGCTGCTGTCCCACATTATAACACAATAACGAAAGTCGAAGCAATGATCGGCGGTGAGAAAGAATTGAATCCTGTCGCAATCACTATCATCAGTCCTTGGAAAGAAATTTGCCGAGCTAGGGATTCAAACCAGCTTGGCACAAAATTTTTAAATTACTTCTGATTTCAACTTTTCGCAGAGTGACGAAACATTTGACATAAAAAAAACATAAGGCAATGTTGTCTATGACAAAGCTTGGGTGTATCGTCGATAATATGTAACTCCTTCAGTGCCAAAATATATAATGAGCCGTGCTCTGGCAAAAGGGGGCTTAATGCATCTCCGTAATCCATCATACCAAGAAAGCCATCACATACTTATGGATCCATAATAGCCACTTTTTTAAACAACCGACTCAATCATGAGGTAGACTGATCCTTTGACATGCAGAAAATCGACCAATAGCGAAAAGTTTCGGCCCAGGTCAGCCTGCGCGGACTGCGCAGGCTGACCCGGGTCGAAACTTTTCGCAGATGCATTAAGCCCCCTTTTCACAGAGCGCGGCCCCTTTCGATGGCTGAAGATACAACTGGCTGAACCTCTGTAAGACTTATCTTATAAGCTTTACTAAAAGAGCGGACGGTGAAGACCCAAGGTCAGACTGCGCAGTCTGATCTTGATCTTTACTATCAGCAAAAGCCCATATTTTCGCCTATCGCGGTGAAAGGGGTAATTAAACTGTTTAAAAAAATACTTCGTATCATGGCGAAACTATATAAATAGTAGGATTAAATTACGGGGTACATCATTCATGTACCACCGGTATATAACCGCTGGGCGGCTTGATTTTCATTTACATGTATGTCATTTTACATAACGGGCATAACAAATTATCAAGACGTAACACCTTCCTGTTGCCCGAATTGATGTCTTTTCATGTAACCTTGGTAACAGTCTACAAGATCAGAAAATGCACTGCGCGATTTTAATATTCATGGAGCAAAAAGTTGGCTAAATCAAATTTTATGACGAGAATAATGCGCGATTCCTCATTTCGGGGAAAATTTCACTATACTTATAGAACACGTTTTCATGTTAAGGACTTAATTATCTGTACTGTCGTAGAAAATTCAACATTGCGGAAAGTTGAAATATAAGAAGCAATCAATCAGTCCTCCCGAGGAAAAGATTGGCATTAGAAACAGTTTGTTCGATTTCTCACCAAGTTCGTTTAACGCCTTTCAGCGCTACAGACGGAAAAAAAGGCTTTTGCGTACGGCATAGATCAAGATCAGACTGCACAGAACGTGCAGTCTGATCTTGGATCTATACCGCCCGCTAGTTTAATCGGGCCTATAAGATTAAAATCAGTCTTGAGTTTCAGTGGATCGCAGTTTGAGCCATTGAAAGAGACCGAGTTTATTTATTTGGCGCTGAAGGAGTTAACTGGTCATGATAAAAATAGACATACGTGTAGCTGACAGAAAACATCGATCATAACTTTGAAGAGTTAATCCTTAAACTGCTAAATACATTAAATAAAAATCTCAAGCCAATAACGTTACAGTTGAAAAAAAAAACAGGTATGCGATGTCAAAGTTCTTTTCGTAAGAAGGAAAATCTCATCTATCGGACAGTGTAGATCTAAGATCAGACTGCACGTTCTGTGCAGTCTGATCTTGAATCTACAATGTCCGCAGAAGGGTTTGAAGTCGCACGTATAACAGCAGCCCACGGGTTATCAATGCACAGCTGACTGCAAGCTGTGTTACGGAATCGATATGTTCCAAGCAAACTTTAATTTATCAACATCCCGTCTGATTTTATCGCAAGAACGATAGCAATTTTTAATTACCAGACTCATTATAAAGATTAATCTGTCATATGCACATGTAACTGACGTACATTGCCTTGGTGACAGCTTGGTAAAATTTTATCGTTTTAAATTATCCGCAACGAAACAATGTTAAGTTATACACTTCGAACCGTGTGTTAATGGGATCAGTTTAAGAAGTGTTTCAAATACATGTATGTACTTGGGTATAAAAGTTTTATTGTAGTTGCTTTTGCAGAGAGTGTGTATGAAGATCAGACGACATGCAACGTGCATTCTAATCTTAGATCTCTGTCTGCTTCTTCGTGAGTTATTCTATTGAAAACTAGCATTGAAATTTAATAATAAAAACTCGATAACGTTTCCTGCCTAGATCAGTCTATGCTATTTATTCAGAGGTTAAAGGATTGATCCCTCAAAGCCCTGAATATATCTGCACAGAATGGACACTGTGAATCAAAGAAAACGAACTCGATATTGCGATTTGAAGGGGTTTTTATCTCACGAAATATCGCTCTGTGTTGATCAAAGATCATATTGCACGGTCTGTGTCTGATCCTGAGTTACAGAGTCAGAAAGTGAAAACAGTGCGATATAAACATAAGGGCGCTAAGCGAGATTAGATAAGCTTTTGCAGAGTGTTCAGCTTATAATGACCGTACGATATGTAATTAAACTGTGTACGATGTCATTTTTCTAACGAAAAGAAGTATGAAATCGCAATATTTGGCTTTATTCTATTGCTAGAAATTTTCTTTACTAATATATATTAAGTTAGCTCTCAAGGGTTACGAATTTAGAGTGTATCATATAACTATATACCTTGTTTATTCAGCGTGACCAGCATGCCTGAAGTGAAAGCGGAGGATACAGACACACGCACAGAGGAAGAAAAACGCCTGGATGAGTTTGTAAAGTCACTGCGACTAACGAAAACAGGTAAAGACTTCAAATTAGAAACGAATATTTGTAAATATGCGAAGAGTATGGGCGATTTCCACTTGAAGTTTCTGCATTTGGTATAATTCC
Organism: Hippopus hippopus; assembly: GCA_946811185.2. Taxonomy (NCBI): domain Eukaryota; kingdom Metazoa; phylum Mollusca; class Bivalvia; order Cardiida; family Cardiidae; genus Hippopus; species Hippopus hippopus. The sequence continues at coordinate 54,856,058 of OX328096.1, forward strand.
GTATGCTCATCGAACTTCCGGTATATCTACATTCTGTATCGCACATAGACGACCTCGTGACTCGCTTCTTGTAGATTGGTTCCGTATCAAATCTAACTGATTCATAAAGATAACAGGAACTCTAGGAGTAAAACCACACAGGGCATGTATCCTTTTATTTTGTCAGTGTCGTCTGTCATATTAGAATTTGTTAACTTCCGGTAGAGAAGTCATTGAAGACTTCGCGGCATCTTTCGATGGCTACGAAAATCACTTGTCGATAAATATTTTATATTTTGAACAGAAGTTAACCCTAAGGCTGCTAAGCGCGACTCAATGACCTCTTGCGGACAGTGTAGATCAAGATCAGACTGCACAAAACGTGCAGTCTGATCTTGGATCTACACTGTCCGATAAGGAGATATTTTTTCCCATGAAATACCTTTGAAATAGCAACAACATGGGTGTTACTGTCGCCAAGAAAGTCTCGTTTCACTTATTTAGCAGGATTAGGGTTAACGGGAAGGTTAACACAAAAATGTACCTGCGTATTTTATTGACTTTGATAAGTATGCGAACCACGCAACGGCAAATCTGCCGTGAAATAGAGTTCTGTACGCAAGACAGTCCATATTTAAACAACTATAGCAAAATCTCGATTGTCAGGGCATTTGACCAAGCCGATTCAAGTCAAACCAAGAGAGTGCGAGTAATAGTTTTGAGACCAAAGTTATTTTAGCTATGCTCTGTAAAAAGCGGCTTTATTGCATCTGAAAAAAAGATACCGACCAAGGTCAACCTGCGCAGTGCGGCTGACCTTGGTCGACACTGTTGGCTTTTGTTATATTTTCTATATGTCCAAGGACCAATTAACTTTAAGATTTAGTTAGTTGCTTGACAAAATGGATTCTATGGATCCATGATTATGTGATGACTTGATTAGTACAGTGCATCGCGGAGATATATTAAACCCCATTTTGCCAGAGCATCGTTCAATTCTTTTTCTAACTTTAGCCACAACGTGATTCTGTGGACAGTGTAGATCGTGATCAGACTGTCCAAAAAAAGAAAAACCGCAAAACAACAAACCGGAAATTAAATGTCGCCTGACAATGATTTCTTGGTGTGTTCTGTATCAGGCGCTTAAAAGAGATCGCCGCGATCGAACCGTGTTCGACTTAGGCCTGTGACATTATCGTTCGGTTTCGCCGAGCACCAGCTGGAGCCTTATTGATCTGATAGAATTGCTTAACTCGTTACGAAACAAGATAAGTATAGACTTGTCCGTATTTAACGCGTTCGTAGACAACAAATTAATTTTGGCTCAAGTGATAAAATCTGTGTCCAAGAGACAGGAAACGGGGAGGGGGGGGGGGGGTAAAAATACTGCTTACCAGCATGTTCTTCTTTTCTTACAATGTTTTCAAAAGCCTTTTTCCTCTAGATCCTTAAAACACGGCATTGTTGCGTAAAGGATTCACTCTTAACCCAGTAAAAACGACTTTGAAAAAATCCCTACTAGCTTATTGTAACCGCCGCAATGTGAGGCGTCAATTGCTACATCAATTTATGTTACTGACACAGGTGATCGAGGTTGTAAGACCCTTTCTCAGACGAAGATACTTTAATTTTTTTCAAATTGAAAGCATTTGCAGACGACAAATACGGCTCAAAAGTTGGGATTTGTTTCTGAAAGAGTAAAAAAAACATTGTGGTAAAAATGCTGGTTATCAGTATTTTCTCCTTATCCTACAATTTTTTCCAGAGCCTTCTCTCTAAGGGTCGTTAAAACTCGGGATTATATGGCTTGCAACACGCTAAAAGGGGCATTCGGACATTTGCGTAAAGTGTCGTTTCGGATCAGCCTGCGCAGTCCGCGCAGGCTTATCCGAAACGACACTTTCCGTTTTTATGTAATTTTCTGTTTTGCGCAAGTCTACTGTAGCACAAAATCTAATGTAGTCGTAAAGTGCCGTCTCGGATTAGCCTGCGCGGACTGCGCAGGCTGATCCGAGACGACACTTTACGCAAATGTCCGAATGCCCCTTTTAGCGTGTTGCAGGCCATATGGGAAGGTGTTAAAAAACTTTGGAACTACACCACCTGATATTTGGCAAATTTTTCCGACAAAAGCAAATGCTTGAATTCGGAATAAACCAGGATCATTTTTTTTTTTTTTATAAACTGAAAGATCTCCGTTTCACTTATTCGTTGCACAAAGGATTAAAAAAAAAAGAGGTTTTTAATACGATCTGCGTCGCCATAATTATTTCAACTACAATGTATAACGAGTTTTAATTTCCCATCAGAATGATCGTAAGGCTTCCTAACATTGTCGACCGCCTTTCCTGAAGATTAGCCCTTATCCTGCTAAGTGAAATGAAACTTTTTAGCCGATAGTATAAACCCAAATTTTGAGGAAAATAATTCCCTCTCAGTGTAGATCAAAAATCAGACTTCACGTTCTGTGCAGTCTGATCTTGATCTACAGGGTCTGCAAAAGGTCAGTCAGTTGCGTTTAGCAGCCTAAGGGTCGATACGTTACCGCCTAAAGACGACTCTATTTATCGTGTCGTAGACCACGTCTGGAAAACGGTGTAACAAAGAGAGAGGGTTATTGTACCGAGTCCGAATGTTTGCACATGTATTCGTGAGTTATGATGTGTGAAAATGTGGTTTAAAGCATCTGCAATAAGTATCGACTCGGGTCAGCCTGCTTAGTCCGCGCAGGCTGACCTTGATCGAAACCTTTTGCTATTAGTCAATTTTCAGCATGTCCAATGATCATTCTACCTCATGATTCAGTCGAATGTAAGGTTTAACGGATTTTGCGGATCTATAGATATTAGACGAATTGCTGGGTTTAATGGATCACGGAGGTGCATTAACCAGCCATCTGCTAGAGCATGGCTGTCATATATATTTACCTTAATCGTTCAGAAGGTAACTAATTCAATTGACTGAAAGTTATATAGGTATGTTGTTTAAGTTTGATACCTCCCCAACATGTTTGCTTTGAAAACATTGTGACAAACGGAAACACTAGTCGTCGCGCATTTACTCTCTATCAGATAGGTCACAGGCCTTAATCTCGCTAAAGTGTTCATGCATTTTTCGCTCTCTTTCTCTGTCATATAAATCGGACAATGTTAACCAAACCTGTGACTGTGACCAGCCCGCATAGCTCAGTTGGTAGAGCGTAATACTCGTGATCATGAGGGTGTGGGTTCGATTCCCACAGCTGGCCATCTAAAATTACTAATAGTCTTTCTGCTGAGACGTTAAACCGAGGTCCCGTGTGACGGTGCTATACACCGAGCACGTTAAAGAACCAGGCGAAACTTAGGATGGGTTTCGTCCTGTATCCGCTCTATCCCCCGTAACAATACTAACAGCCTTCAGGGGGCGTCGCCCATACGGGAAACCGGTGGCGACGATAAATAAATGCAAATTCAATCGATCAAACCTGTGACTGCATATCGTGTGGTGTCTGATACTGATCAATACTGTTCGCTTAAAGAACATCAGCTTTGAACAACGCTTTTCGCTACCTAACAGATGCCACGTCTTTTTTCCCTCTATCCCGTTTGTTAGATATATTGTCATGGCGACATCTGTTTGAAATTTACGTTTGCTAATCACTGACGTACACGCTTGGTAAACTGTAACCGTACCGCACCATAGAGAAATAGGCCTTTGTAAATACGACATTACCACTGTGACTGGATTCATAAGATATCATAAGCGGTGCTTTAGAAATGGGGCGTAAAATGAATCTCCTTGGTGCATTATACCAAGCAAGTCATCTCATAATTATGGATTGATAAAATCCATTTTGTTTAACAACGGACTGAATCATGAGGTAGATTGGTCCATGGAAATGCAAAAAATGTGCCAATAGCAAAACGTTTCGACCAACGTCACCTTTGGCAAACTGCGCAGGGTAACATAGGTTAATAATTTTACAGATGCGTTCAAACCCTTTTCACACAGCATGACTCAAATGGTGAACTGATGGGTGTTTTGGGCCATTCTAATCCTGCCAATCATGTGGCAGCTACACAGCACACCTGTCCATGTTTTCACGTTCTCCTACCAGTCCATGATCTAGGAAAGCGAATAAAATTTCTGACATCACTATAATAATAATCGAGAACGACTTAAGGTACTTATGAGGACAGCTCGTAACGTGCAGTTACGATAATGTCAACAATAGCGGTCTGCTGCAAAAATGAGAAAACGTACCTTTTGGCAACGACGCAGTTTATACCTAGGTTAAGAAAGATCCGGTTGCTCATGTTTTAAATGTTATCTCACACCCAATTCATAAATCTTGAAGGAAAATAGATTTCAAATTAAGATAAGCGAGTTAAATATAGAGATAACCATGTGACCCTTAAACCGCCCCATAAATATAATGAATATTTTAAACCTTGAAAAAAAGACATAAATTTTACATTGCAGCTTCAATGCCATTTTCGCTACTTACATTGCCACAAAATGTCGGACAGTGTAGTTCCAAGATCAGGCTGCGCGTTCTATCTAGTCTGATTTTGGATCTGAACTGCCTGCAACAATAATTTAAGTTACGCTCGCAGTATTAATAAATAAACGTTTAATTCGGTAAGTGCGTAATTAAATGACGCATTTCGGAATATTTCAGTAACAGTATGTGCTTCCGATAATCATTTTGATACGGAAACTGCCAAAACCTGAACCGACGTAAATCCTTACCTTGGTACAAGCCAGGTTTTATGTAAAAAGCCCCTCCCCGACACAGTAGAAAGCTCATCAAACGGCACTGGCAAGTTGATAAATTGTTGCAGAATTTCTTTCTCTCGTTACGATACGATCTTAATATTCGTTTATTAAACCAAGATTTATATTTCCTCTTTATGTATCTTTAAATTTGTGCAATCTAAAAATGAAATTGCACAGGCTGTTTGGTTCTAAAAAACTCGTAATTTTTCAATTCAGCCATGCGCGATACAAATAGCTATTGCGCACGGTGTCGATCAAGATCCGACTGTACAGAACGTGCAGTCCGATCGTGAAGTTAACCATCTACAACTTGATTCGGAACTATTTCCAAAGGTCTCCATTGAAGGTGAATCTGCCTTGGTACTTTAAGTCAAATTTGCTAAGTCTCAATGAATGCGGTAAAGGTACCATATGGCGGTCTGAAGTTTTTCCAGGAGCTAAAGAGAGTAATTTTTCTCATAGCTTAACCGTTGCTAGAATCAGACAAAAGACTGCCGTTGAAATCCTCGCACAGGTGTTATGGTGAAGTTTGTATGCCTCTTCCAAGTAATCCAAAAGTTTTAGGTTCGATCTTCTTTTCGTTCATGTCGAGTACGTCAGAGCGATCACTTCTCCTCAGGATATTCTACAACAATTTTGGCGTATGCGCGTTACGTCACTACGTGGAAACTCTTAGATTTAGTGTGCTTTGGGTGACATAATGTGCACTTTTGGGCATTAGACATCGAGATCGGACTACTCAGAACGTGTAGTCTGATCATTGATTTACTGTGTCTGATACTGTGGTAGATATTTACATCAAGTGCCTTCAAATGACTTTGAAATCGGAGTTGGTCTACTAACTCTTAAAAAAAAAAATGTTTCATTTGACCCTTATCGTGATATATACTAGTATGTGAAATATTCTCAACCCGTACAAATTCTATGCAGAAATGCAAATAATTACAGTTTCAAGGCTGTTCTTGTTAGAATATCTGGTAAATTTGCGGACGGTGTTGATCTAAGATCAGACTGCACGTCTTATGCAGTCTGATCTTGGATCTAGACTGTCCGAAAAAAAAAAAAAAAAAGGCAAACAAAGCCTGGTTCGGCACTATATAACGGTTAAGTCGGGTCTCAGAGTTCCTGGCGAGAAAAAGATGGCATGTACAAATTAGAAACTCGCGTGTTCTCGAGAGCTCCGTAACTGTTCCTGGACATGAATTATTAATCGAAGAGAAATAAGATTTTAAAAGCGTAATAGCTTGTCCATATGGCGTATCTTAGACCAGCGTCGCGTGTCTTGGAGTTGATTTAATTTTCAAAGCGAGGCGAAATTGCATTACCATGGCCGTGAAAAACGGGAATAGGCATTTTATTGTTCTTTACGTACTTCGATATTTTTTTTTTCTGTTTTGATCGAGTGTCTGTCCTAAGTATCGATTATTGATTTTCTTCTGTCCTTGATATCAATAAACTCTGTGTTTATGGATCCGTCTCCATCCTAACTAAGAATACATACCAATTATCCCCCCCCCCCACCTCTCTCTCTCTCTTTGATCTGTCTTCCCGTCCCCTCCCATCCATACCTCTCTCTCTCTTCTCTGTATCACCCCCCCCCCCCACAACTTTCCACTTCCCCAGGCTCGTCCCTGTTTGGAAGGTTGACGTGCAAGAAACTTTATAGATGAAAAAAAGATGATTACAAGTGATCATTCGGGCGGCCTAGCGCCGATAATTATTTTTTACGTATTCGCACCAATCGTAAACCCTTATGAGCATCAAACAAGTTAAATTCATATACTTAGTCAATGTACGGGACCTAGATATCATAATTTCAAAGCTTGTATATGGTCAAAGTAACTCGCGAAATATCAGACAGTGTTCTAAGATTAGACTAAGGTTCGCCTTGAAAGAGCCATAGTCTAATCTGTATCCACAATTTTTGTATTAGCATTTGAACTCGCTTCTCACGCCGGAAGGATAACCAACAATCTGCAATGCGATCAATCTCAGAAAGCGAACAAAATTACTGCAGCAACTGGTATGAAACGGCCGTATAAAGTTTTCGTAATAGCAGGCACATAATAAACTCCTTCCAGTGTTAGGAAAAACGATATTAATCCTTGTTCAACTAAATAAATTCAATGAAACTTTCAAGCCAATGGTAAAAACCCGAATAATGCTACATGTACGTATTTCAAACTTACTTTTTGGAGAAAAGTATCTCCTTATCGGACAGTGTATATCCAAGATCAGACTGCACTTCTGTGCAGTCTGATCTTGATCTACAGTGTCCGCAAGGTCAGTGAGTCGCTTAGCAGCCTAAGGGCTAAAAAACGAGTTTAGTCGATCTTTGAAGCTTTACAACTCAGTCGAATTTCAGATGCAACTCACGACAATGAAGACCATGCAGAATCAGTTGATATGGATTTCGTATTATCTTTAGTCTATATATTTTCTATATTTAAGGATAGGGTACCCTAATGGGATCTGTAACATCGCCTTTCATCGTGTGGATTCGGCTTAGACTCAGGTAATCTGTAATCGATGCGGGGAACCAGCATCTATCGGCTGATCGATTACGGATTACCCGAGTCTTAGCCAAACCTGTACGTTTTTCGGCGATGTAGGGCGATGTTACAGGAATCCGCACTAGGGTGCCCTATCCTTAAGAGGCTACCAGCAGTTAACAGCTATGAGTGTTTTATACATTTAGATAAACGCTTTACCAATCGAGCCTATATGTTTTTGACCTGGGACGGAACGTGGTTGATATCAAATGTGGGAAAAGGAGAAAGTGCTGTATGCCACTGATTTCTCTTTTCCCTCTGTATTTTCAAACCTTTCAAACACAACTCTTACCATTTCAGCTATATTAAATTTGTCGTCTGCACACGCTTTAAATATTGATGTTGTCGTCTAGACACTAGTTAAAGAGTAACCGGAAACAATCATGTTACCTTCTTGGCAGCCTATGAGTTGATGAACCGTAACGTCACATGTGTCAGTCGGATCAGACCCATAAAATAGGCGACTGTTCAAAGGGAAAATTTAACTTATAAGGATTTAAAGGGGACTGTAAGGTGTGGTAATATCTCCAGTCTCGAGATTAGTCGTCTACAGTGTTAGAATATTTGAGATGGAGATTTACAGTTTGGAATAAAGTTTTTTCTAATGAAATACCGGATGCCTCCGTCTGTTCTCTGCGATCACTCAGCGATGTAGTTGTTACATGACCGGCTGGTTTCGTCACCACTATGCGGGTTTGTTGGTCGTAAGACCTCAATGTTTTCACCCATTATAGGTTTACAAGTATGAAAAGAAATTAACCTATAGGCTGTTAAGCGCGACTCAAGGACCTTTTGCGGATAGTGTAGATCAAGATCAGACTGCACAGAACGTGCAGTCTGATCTTGGATCTACACTGTCCAGTAGTGATATATTTTCCGCCAAAACACCACCGAAATAGCAAAATTTCGGTTTTTTCTATCAGCTTTGAAAAGTTCGTTTCACTTTTATAGCAGGTTAAGGGTTAACAGTCTGGCGTGCATACCAAGAGGGGATCGTATATTATTATTTTAACTTTGTTAGTCATAAAATCGCGCTGGTTTTGGAGAAAATCCCGTCCGTCGTAAATGACTTAATTCTGTGCGTCGTGAAAAGATGGAACTCTGTCTACATATATTTCATGTTATTTTGGTACACGGTCGATGTCAGGCCAGAGGTGCTGGACAACAAAAAAAGGTCTAATAAGACCCTATGTAAACGTATTCGTAAGCTGTTCATATCTCACGCAGGAACCATAATTAGCATACACAGCCCGTATATGGCAATTATAGGGTTTTATCGTACATTCCGTGAGCTGCCTTGACGTCAAATGATTAGGTTTTTCAGGCGGTCGATATCGCCCATAAAACTTTTATTATCACTTTCAGACCAATTGCGGACACCATCATTGTCACAGGTTAAGACACGGGTTCCCAAAGGCTCGATAGAAGCGATGCTCGATACTATTTGTAAGCCAGAGTTCGGGAGTCGATCCCTGCTTGCGCTGCTAGTTAAGATTTGGCGTCCTTGAGCAAAAGCTGAGCCTTAGCCGAGAACTGGTAAAAATCAGAATTAGGAAGTGAAGTCTGGCTGAGAGATGGGCGTATATAATATTGAACACATTTCACACTATTCAAGCGAAACTACATTTCAATATGCTCAGACATGAGAGTCAGAATCATAGTATCGACCTCCTAGGTTACAAATAAGTACATGTACATGTATTCAGTTCGATTACGTTTGGTAAATTTTTCTGCGTACACACACTGATAAGCGAAATCGGCCGCATACCAAAACAAGGAAGACTTCTTGTTTCCTCGTACCGGAAATGTCAGCATATCGTGTAGATTAGGAAAGTATAAACTTCACCTAAGGTGCCAAAAATCAGTCGGTCATTGTATTTAAATTCACTATATCTGTATTCCGTCTCGGACTTCATATACAAGTGAGATCTGCGCACAAGAAATAGTATTTTATCGTGTAGTTTCAAAACGGCACGTATCTACTTACACTTAGGGTCCCAAGAACCGATAAAGAAATGTATGTTATGTTACCCAGTACATCTTTATTCGTCAAGTTTCTAGGCTCCTTTCGTATCCATACTTACATGTACATGGAAATCGACCGCACACCGAAACAAGGGAGGCGACATATTTCCCATTTCCGGAGATGGCATTTATTATCGCTACGTATACTTTGACACATTGAAGCCGAGAACCAGCCAAGACATGTATGTAATACAATACATATAACTTAACTCTTTACAAACCAGTCCCGTAGGCTATTTCACCGACCTTGAGGAAACGGGCTTTGAAAATGTTGTTGGAATTGGAGAAAGTGCTGGTAATCAGCATATTCTCCATTCCCCGTGTTTTTTCTACCCTTACATAGACAAGTCTCTATAACTGCGCTACATTCAATTTGTCGTCTGCAAATGCCTTCAAAAGTGCAACATTTTGTCGTCTGGTAAAGAAGTAATCCATGGTATCGCTAGACTATGTCGCATTGCCAGGCTCTCTCCTGATCTACACGTACCGGCAAAGTCGTTTTCACATAAAAAAAAAAAGACCACCTGTGTCCCAAGACGGGAAACATAGTATTGGCTGGGAACGGGCATTTATTTAAATCAGTGAGGCAATAGGAATAAAATATCAGTCAAGAAATATACATAGCAATGTAGTGCAATTTATCTGAATTCTTCGTGATTATAACGTTACTAGCATGACCTCGTCACACAGTTAGACACCCTAAAGCGAAAACGATATCGTAACAAGGAAGAAACATGTATTCTCCGGACCGGAAATGTCATTATATCGTGTCAACTGGAAAGTGCACGTAGGCTGCGAGCTACACTTTTTTAAAACAAGCAGTTTCGTAGAAATGATATCCCCCGCCGAAAAAGACTTGGACGGAATGACGGACGGATGGATGGACGGACGGACGTACGGAAGGACGGACAACGCTAAAACTATATCCCTTCGCCAACGGCGGGGGATAAAAAAAAGATTCAAATACTGCAATGTATATGTTGCTCAAAGCAGAAAATCACAGGGATATACCGGACGAGAAGAGCTGAATACAGGTCGGGCTGCAGGTTTAGCGCAGTATATTCTTAACCTCCGTTGACCACCAAAAGCAAGTGAGTCATGCTCTGTGAAACGGGGGCTTAATGCATCTCCGTGATCCATGGTACCAAGTAAGCTTTCACATAATTAGTGATCCATAATATCCATCTTTTTCAACGACCGACTTAATCCTGAGTTAGACTGGTCCTTGGACATACAGAAAATTGGCTAACAGCGAAAAGTATCGGCTAGGTCAGCCTGCGCGGACTGCGCAGGCTGACCTAGATCGATACTTTTCGCAGATGCATTAATCCCCCTTTTTACAGAGCATGGCTCAATTACATTTACATCGCCAAATGATTACTATTATGTTCTATAGAGCTGAATGTTACCCCATTTCAAATTAAGTTTTAAGTCATGCTTTCGGATACAGTTACTGACGCTGTAGATCCAAGATCAGACTGCACGCTTGGTGCAGTCTGATCTTGCATCTACACCGCTCGCAAAAGCTACGTATGCGATCGTTAGGTGGTACCTCGTAAAGTAAGGGTAAAGAGAAACCGCGCGCTGTTTTTATATGTCACCTCTAAATACGTACAGCTGTTTTTTCCTTGAAGCAAACTTATTTTAGAAACTTTGTAGCAAAAAGGAGACATTGCTCGTCAAGAGCAGTATCTCCTCTTGTTATATATTTATATGCATTCAATTCATGTAGTAAACCTAAATTCGTCTTGAATATCGATACTTCGCCTGCAGTGAAAGTGTTTCAGGACGTTATGAGTTAAAACGGAAATAAACATTCAATCTTTCGTGAATGAGTCAAGTTTTTAATTACGCATGTTTCGGTTTTGAACCGGAAACAGAAGTCTGTTGTATACACAATCATCGGTTTTAATTCTTGGCATGCAAAGAGAGGCTTGAGTTGCCTTTACGGCAGTCAAGAAGCAAGTGTAGTAAATCTGCAGTCTTATCTTAATTCCGCCTCATTCAGATAAATGTAAATGAGCCATGCTGCGGACGGCAAAAGGGGGTTAAATGCATCTCCATGATGTATTTCACAACGGAAGTCATAATTATGGATCCATAAAAACCATTTTGTCTAACAACCGACTGAATCGTGAGGTAAGATACTTTTTGCAGACGCATTAAAGCCCCTTTTCACAGAGCATAGCTCATTTATATTGTGAAATATTTTAAAAAGGGGGGTGGAAACGTGACATGGACAGGTGATGTGCGCGAATCTTTGCGACTGACTCTCAAAGGGGTTTGTATTGTTTATCGCTATAAAGGCACATATATACCAAACCTCTTTTACTCCTTGCCAAACGACAAAATTTTAGACTCATCCAAATTGAAAGCATTTGCAGACAATAGGTTAACCCACAATGTTTTCAAAATTCTTTGTCTTAGAGTCGTAAAAACTCGGGATGGTGTGGTAAAGACTTAACGAAAAGTTCTTGAAACATTTGGGTTTACTGTCTACCCGCAGCGAACGGACTGTTTCCGTGGCAATTGATAAACGAACAAGTTAACGGACTACATCTTACATGGATTCAAGTTGAAGGTATTTGTAGACGACAATGCAAACTGTGGTACTAATGATCACCTATGCCTTTGATATGGTAGAAAAATACGAATACTGGAGAAAATGCTGGTTTTTCTCCCTTTGCCACAATGTTTTCGAAAGGCCATCTTCCTTAGGTTCGTTAAGAAAGCGATTTTTTGTAAGGGCTGATTAACTATGTCGGTTTGAAGTTATTTAACGCTCACGATACATATTCTCAAATTCCGTTTCCGTCCGTTTACGATATTTTTATAGAGAGGGTTAGTACAGGAGACATAAAACTTAACAATGTTATACATTGTCGTGTAGTGTGTAGCAAGGCGTTATCGTGTGTAATATCTGCCAGTATGTTCTATCCGTCACGTTCTCCTTGTTAAGGTTGTAAGTAGACCACGGCATTTCAAAACTGACATCTCGATGTTTGATGATGGAGGATTTAAAGGGGGCAAGTCAGATTTTTATTTTTCACAAAACTTTAAGAAATGTTTCATAACTGAAATAAGTTAGGAGACAGCTGGCAAACCATCAGCAAAGCCGAAAGACAATTGTAAGGAAAAAAAAAATCAGTGATATTACTAGGCTACGTAACTTCTTAGGATATTTTTAGATTTCGCGCTAGAATTTTGCAGCGGTTTGTTGAAATGTCTCATTATCAACAGGACGGGTCGATTATGTTTATTCTTATTCAAATTTTTAAGTACGATGACGTCATAGTTGTACAAGTATAGGCCTACGCTGCAATTCTTCACTGGACATTGTTAGTAAGCCCAATATGACCTTGATGTCGGCGGTGCGTAAAACTCCACTCTTTCATTCGTTCATTCATACTTCACTTGACGACAATTTTCTTAGACTGGTTTATATCGAAATCATATGCATGTAGAAATAAATTCGTGATCTAATATTGGGAGTTGTGTTTGAAATGGTAAGCAAATTCAGGAAAAGCGAAAATGATATCAATCTTTCGCCTCTTCTCACGACAGTTCAAACCCTTTTCAGGGAGGTAAAATCTCGCGATTGTGTGGTAATGTTAACATTCGCTTGCACTGCGACACTTTGATACGATGTCGCATTCATCCGGGTGCGGTTATTTTAATGTCAGCAATTGGTCAAATGTCGATACCAAATGGTGATATTAGAAAGAATAACTCTGAGTGAAATCTAGATCAGACTGCACGTTCTGTGCTGTCTTATCTCAGTCTAGTACTACAGTCTACAAGTTCTCAGTTTCCGACAGTTACAGCATTTCCTTGAGTGTAGTGGTAATGCAATAAAATGGCGAGGCGAGATCGTGTTTACTATAACGTATTGAATGTCGAATCAATTATACACGATGTTGATTCGGTTTGGCCGTTCGGAAAGAAAATATGGGTTAATTCATTACCTACTGAGGCGAAGTTGCCGCAAACGACTTTGAAAACAGTTTGAAAAGGTGGATAATCAGCAAGAATTAAGCATTCATACATCAGTTCGTTTGAAACATTGTTACTATAGGACAGTTTGCCTGTTGCGAGAAATTATCTCGTTTGACACTGTCTTTTCGAATGCAGTCTGCTGCTTGACGCAAAATACGTATGATCTGCTAGAGAGAAGTTGAAATACCAATCATAAAACGCAACATAATTTCGTCATCACTTTATCATAGTCAGTTCAGACGACTAAGTCTCAGCCTTGTCCAAATTCAAAGCATTTGCAGACGACAAATTCAGTAAAATAACATAATAATTGGCCGTCATGTGGTAGAAATCATTGTCGGAAAGGAGAAAATGCTAGTCACCAGCATTTTCTCCTTTATCCACAATGTTGTCAAAAGCCTTTTTCCTTAGTTTAAAAGTATCTCGAAATTAGAGTTAGCTGATCGGGTGCCGAGCGCTGTAGCTCAGTCGGGCTTGAATTACAGGGGTCACAGGTTCGATTCATATTTAAGCAAATTTCGTCCCATGAATTGATGATATTCGTAGCGACAGGATTTTTTCTTGTCTCAGGAGTGACCATTGTTTTGCCAGTGCTTTTATAGGAAAGTAGCCCGTGACTTTAAAAAAAAATGTTGTGCGAAGTACAGGTTGAAGAGATAATCGTTCGTTCGAATCCCAGAGCAGCCAAAATTTCTCGTACTAGTGATGACAAACAGTGCAAAAATATATTTTTCTTAATCGCCAAGCATTGTTTTCGACCCTACTTGTTTGAGGAGGTATTCTACGTCTTGGATCGCTTTTCGTGCCTATTACAGATTATTAATAACATCCGGGATGTATGCGTTAGTACACTGTCCGCTGTGGTACACCGGTAATTAAAACACTGTAAAAACAGCGTTAAACATCGAACAGAAACCTAAAATTGTCGGCTTATACAGTCGACGAACGAGGAAACTGAATTTAAATGAATGTTGGCTAACGATTATAAAGATAATCATTGGGAAAAAAAAAAAACATTTCTGGAAGGATGCCTACAGGCGTTAATTAAACAGTTATCGATTCGTTCTTGCAATGAACTTACTAGTATTACGTTACTGAGCACCATTGCTGAAAGATCGTTGTCAGAACTATCCCTGTGATGTAAAAGTGAAGTGAGCAGTACGCATAATTTTCGTTCTTTCCTTGCAACAATAACTCTTTACTTCCAATGGCGACTTATATAACTTTTGCGGACGGCGTAGATCAGGACCAGACTGCACAGAACATAGAGTCTAATCTTGGAACCCCACCGTCCGCTACCTGATGCTTAACTCTGACCAAAATCAGTGAAAATCGTTTAGATTCAGAAAAAACAATCGTCTTTACTCAGTTGGCAGCGACAGAGTTAAAAACCTGACATGCTCGTCACGACGCGAAGTGAACTTCTTGAAATTAATATCGTGAGATTGACCTGGTATCTTTTGAAATATAGAATTTGAGATGATGTGCAATTTTTAGGGTATTACTATACTACATATCCAGCAGCTGCGCATCATATTTCGGAAAATGTGGACATTTGTCAAGTATTTACCAGTCACGCCGACGAAAGACTTACGTGAATAAATCAAAACAAGATATTGCTAAATATGGAAAAGGAGAAAATTGTTTCTATGTGATATTGCTTTCGAGGTTTTATTTACAATAGTAACCGCGGAAAAGGAAACCTTAACAATTTGAAAATTCGAAAATTTGGGGTGCAATTAAATAAAAAAAAAAGTGGGTGGGGGAAAGCCGGAGATTATTGAAAAAAAAGAGGAAAACGCAGAGAACTTACAAACCATGGAGCATTACCCTGTCGATGTATACGAAGTAAACTGAGATATTTAAAACAACGCCCGAGAACGAATAATTTACGGACGAAAATATCATTTAGTCTTGATTGACATGTGAGCGTGAAGTCACGCTATATTATAAAACATGGTACTTTTGAAAAACGCCGTTGGTTTGATATTGATTTTTGTGGCGAATTAATGATAGATGAAGAGAAATGTAAACATTGGTATGTCGAAAAAAGAAAATCCTATGAACACCTAACATCATAGGAAGAATTTAGGTTCTGTAGTCCTGTAATTGTAGTTGACACTTTATGTATGCTGGAAGCTTAAAAAGTTTGAACATTATAAGTGCAGTTCGTCGTCTGCTGGTTGAAGTTATAAATTCTAGCGATCAATTACTTTCTTCTTTAAGGCTTATTTCATTAAAAAAAGAATTACTTATCTTTTTTTTTTTCTTTCGTTTTCAAACTGAATTGCGGACACCCACGTGAAATCGGTGCCTCTTCGCTGATGTTTACATGTATCTTCCCTGTTTTCATTTTTCTTCGTGATCGTTGTTTAAAATCTTAGATTGATCCAAGATTAGACTGAATGACTCTTGCTTCTGATCTTGATATATGTCGCTCGCAAAAGCGTCCTAAGCAAGCTTAAAGCTGAAGACACCTAAACAGACAAACAGATACAGATAGCAAACGTAGATTCTAACTGAAACTCTAATTTTTACTAATCTGACATTATTTGTCGTAGATGAAGGATTTGTGAAAAATGAGAAGAAGAAACGCAAAAACGCATTCAACCCAGAGCCGCATATACACATAGCGTTTGTTTGTAAGGATAAGCAAACATACTGTATAAATAAAACATATAAACAGAATAAAGGCCAAGCTCGGATATCGTTATTACGAGCTCCACCTGTTATGATAATTTCGTTACATTTTCTTTTTGGTCCTCCTCATAACGCATGTTCCTTTTTCGATTCACATCTTTGCTTTATTCGTACGAAATGCAGATGCATTTTCCGCTAAATAATGGTGAATGGTTCTTTGCGCTAACAGTTGTTAATCGTACATAATTCTTGCTCCGATGGAAGGAGAAAGTCATCTCGCAATCCTATAAATGTCCACTGTTTATGAAATTACCTGTATCATGAAAGGGTTATTGCTGACTAAGAATTATTTTAGAAGCGTTATGGGAAACTTGGCAGTCTTTAACGAAGTTAGAATTTGATCGCGTCGACGATTACGTAAGTTTTCCTTTGTCACGTGATAAGCTGTCTCGCCTATCAACAGTCTGTCAAGTTAAAAAACGGAAAACTAAAGGAAATGCGAAGTCTAAAACATTTGGAAAGGTGGAGCTCTAGCTTCAATTAGCAGTATTATTTCAATTAGCAGTATTTTTTTCAATTTGCAGCATTTTCTCTGTTGATTATTCTTGGCTAGAAACATTAGAAACACGCTCAGTTAGCTTTGATTCCCCTTAATATCTTGACCGAAAAGCCACATTTACACATTGTATGCGCTTTGTCTTGAGGCACATGCTCGTACGTATAATATTTAAATATACATGTAGCAACAACTGTACTTTCAGCCGTTCGATCTTGCAATCATCTAGAAATAAATGAACTATTCAATGACAAAATCAACAATCTAGGCCAAAAGTCAAAAACATGTAGATTATTGGTCAACACGATCACGTAAACTTGATTTTTAAAAATGGGTTTATTTATTATCGGGCCAAACTTGAACTTAAAAGCAAATCTATAGTTTACGTTTGTTTTAGTGTAGCCTAAGTCCAGGCGATAATATTTTTTTAATCACTCCCCATCGTGGTCTCCTGTCACGATCTATATATATTTATGGAATGAATTGTTGATCGGTTCCTTAATCATTTCTCGTCTTTTTTTAACAAGAAATATCTTTTTCAAAAGATAGACGGCGTAAATTTGCCTGCAAATAGGCAGGGCCCTTAAAATAATATGTCTACATTTTTGACCAACCGCACATTTCTGTTTATTCACTTTATATTAGATCTAGTTCCAAAAAGTAGGTCAAATTCCAGCACATACATCTACACCGAAAACGTAACGTCCGAATATATGAAAGGGAAAAAAAGATCGGACTTTCAGTTTAGTAACAAGTCGGGGGAATAGGTGCCAAGGTAACTCGTTTGTAATAGTTCTAACTCGCACGTCCGTCTAGACAACGTTTAAAATTGCTAACCCTGTTATCAATTGTGTCAATTTATTAGCGCCAGCACTGTCGGTCGGTATCAGTTCGGGTCTGTTCGTTTGAGATAAATATCGAGCGCCGAGGC
The DNA here is from genome assembly GCA_946811185.2 of Hippopus hippopus. Lineage (NCBI taxonomy): Eukaryota > Metazoa > Mollusca > Bivalvia > Cardiida > Cardiidae > Hippopus > Hippopus hippopus. The sequence continues at coordinate 54,873,498 of OX328096.1, forward strand.
CACCGCGCAACGAAATTATTTTTGATAAGGTATATACATTTCGCCAATAAAAAGATCCGTGTGTACATGTGGAACGTGTTAACCCCTTACAAAACAACCCGAGTGTTACCGACCTCCTGAACGAAGGATTTCGTAAACATTGTGGCAAACGTAGAAAATGCTGGTAACCAGCATTTTCTCCTTTTGTCATAATGTTTTCGTCTCACTCAAAGACAAATCCTGTAAATTTATATACTTTTCGATTTCTCGTCTGCAAACGCTTTAGGTTTGGACAAGTTCAAGATTTTGTCTTTTGGTAAAAAGTTTACTCATTTCTTCCAAACGGAAAGACAAGCGCAGCCGACAACTGAAGACCGCTTTAAAATATTGCGTATCAACATGAGTTACGATCTAAGCTGAAAATAAATTTGACTACAGAACAAAAGGAAAATAAAAACTGCTCGTTACGAGTAATATCTCCGTCACATTGTTTTCAAAAAGGGTCTACCTTTAGACGAAAAGAGAAGCGCCTGCTGGAGGTTAAGTGTGAACAAACGCCTTTGGTTCATTCTTACGCTTCGTAAGTTTATCTAAAAATAGACCAATGTTTCTATCATTAATTACTTTGGACTGAGTTTGACCGCGGCATACAAAGAGTATTTCAGTATTACAGAATTTTTTTCGTAAACCTTGAATCATGAAAGTATTCAATTGACCAACGCCATAGGCGACGTAAATACCCGTAGTCTAGGTGGACATGCAGTCTGATCTTGAAACTTTGCCGTCGACTTCTTTGATTCTAAATTTGGACCAAACAAGCTCTTCATTGACAGTTTGTAGACCTCTTAATGTTGCGAACTTGATTTATTTTGAAGGAAAGGGGCGTTAACGTTCTGTTAATCTTGAATAAACGACTCGTAATGCTTCGATATTTAACCCATAACCAATCCATCCCGAGTTTTAACGATCCTGAAAAAGCAGGATATATTTTTATCTATTTCCAACAATGTTTTCTAACTTTCCAAAAGCGAATGTGAATTTTTGAGTAATGTTCATGCTCTCAATTGAGCTAAAGCTAAAAATTTGTCGTTTGGTAAAGAGTTAAAAGGCATGTCACTTTGATAGTGCTGAAGGTTGAATTCTATGTTTGTCGTCGAATTTGGTCTGGGTCTTGCGTTACTCAGTCATTAAGCTGGTTCGATCCTCTCTGGCTGGGACAGTTTCCATTCGAATGTCCCTGAGCAAGGCAGTAAAAAAATAAGCCTTATGGTGGTACAACCATGGAATCACGTGAATACTTGAGCCGAGTCGTGATACAGGCGAAGTACTGTTGAAAAAGTCTTTAAACACTTTCATAAATGCAAGTCAAATGTTTATGTCGCAACGATACTATCATCTTATGTTCAGCGATATCGTTGGGTTTTTCTGTCCTGATTTGGAATGTCGCGGAGGCTATCTACGAGACACGGTGAAGTGCATAAGCGTATATATCGAACTTCTTAATGGCGAGCAATCGATAGACACTATAAAACCTTGTATGTTCAACGTGGCAGTGAGTTACAGCTCGACTTACGAAAATAATGTCAGATTATTTTACTAACTATATAAGAGCTACATACAATATTGAAACGAGTGTAGTCCGTGAAAGACCCTTATTTTGTATTTTCATCGTTGGTTCGTCTTGACCATAGTATAGGATAGTGCAGTTTCAAGATAAGATGGCAGTCAGATCTTAATTTACTTTGACATAAAAAAAATGTTATCAAAATTGCTTTGAGCGACGAAACGGGTAGACATCTTGCAACTAATAGAGATCATGACCACGGTATGTTACGCAGTATCATAAGTATCATAAGATTTACTGAAATGTCAGCTGATACTTACCTATGCAGATTTAAATGTTGAAATTGGAGGAAGCAGCAAGTTAGGAGGCAGTAAGTTATAAAAAGAACCTTGAAAATATTGAAAACCTCAGTTGACTTATTGTTTGTTCAAATAGTATCGACAGGGATAATCGATAGACTATCGAACTTTATTTTTGTTTTTTGTTACATCGCGATGTTGTACAATTTACGGAATTTTTTCACCTTTGATACCGTTTGTGTATGATACCTCTTTGGGCTAACATAACTATATATCGGGCAGTGTTATCCTAGTTAAGACTGCCTTTTATGAGCTGTCTGATCTTGATCTATGCCGTCTACAACAGCGACAAAATTTTCATTTCGCCGCCAGACTAGACTAATATGAATTATTAACCACTACTTGATAGAGACCGAGAGTTGGGAAGTCGCCATGGATAACGACTCGAAAAATATTAACCCTGAGAGCGCCAAATTTACTCAACATTTTCAGTCTATAATTCAGATCCAAATAAATGAAATTTCAAGCTTGCATCTGTCTAGAATGCTTCAACAAAGCGGGCAGTGTATATCAGAGATCAGACTTCATTTTTATGCTCTCTGATCTAGAACTAAGCCTGCCGGAGGGCAACTAATGTCGTGAAAGGCTCTTTAATGGTTAACCTCTGCGTATGTAAATAATGCAGTGTAAGAGTCAACCACAAGAAATCTCGACATATTGTACATCAAATTGCTGGCAATAAGTTCGTTTTGAATGTCTGTTTATAGATATCAATTTTAAGCGACCAGGTTGGCCAATGAAATGCTGTATGAGGTTTTCCGCTCGTCATGGCGGTTTTATCATGTCATTGGTCAGCTATTTTTATCAACAAACTCTAGCTATCATAGTTACCGCCGTTGTTAAGTAAACGATGTGTGTACGCGAGTACAGATTATAATTATGATCGCCCCCTCTCCGAAAAAAAAATTACTCCGATTGCTTTTGACAATAATAGCGTGTTTTGTTCAACGCCAAAACTCAAAACCATCATTGTTCCGGCTCCTCTATATTCATACCAAAATCTGGTAGGATTTACATTGTGGACAGATCGAAATATATTAAGTCTTTTCGGTTAGTATAGAAATTGCGATGTTTTTAAAAGCTGTATACTCTAGGGTGTAAAAGGCCATATTTAATTGTGTCGAAATATTGCCAGATTATGGCCACGAAGAAATGGGCAGTTTGAAAGCAAAAGTAAATTGGGATAGACAAAAAAAGTACCATATTTACGGCAAGTTTTTCAGGACAGTTTTTTAAACGCGTTGTATTTCTAACACGAAACGAATTTCGACGAAGTTCCTTTGAGACTTCAATGAAGAGCGCTTTGAAAACATTGAGGGAACAGATGCTGATAAACAGCTTTTTACTCCTTTCATCACAATGATTTCAACGGCCTTTCAAAGATAAATCTTCTCAGTTGCGCCCCATTTAATTTGAAGGCTTCAGTATTTTTTTCTTTTCTAACAATGTTTTTTAACTCTTTATATAGTAGTATAGACGAGACTAATATTTTGTCGTCTTGCTGTGAGATAAATTTATCGATGAGCGCTGCACTCGTCACTGCACTTCTACATTTATCAATATTATGTACTTATGGTAGCATTATGGTTTGAGTACTTATATCTTAAGTTGTGCGCTGTCTGTCTGCCTGCCTAACTGCCTCTCTCTCTCTCTCTCGCATCGCATATTAGGGAAGTCTCTTGGATAGAATATTGAAATCATTTTTGCGAATAATAATTATTACCTCAAACGGGATATCGTTTAAAGTTATCATATTAGAAAACGGATATATATTAATATTTCGGAAGGGTCGTACAAAAAGACATCTCGTCACCAATAGTCGAATGCATATGAGCAGTGCTCTGGCAAATTGGGGCGTAATGTATCTCCGTGATGCGTGATATCGAGCAAGTCATCATAATACCCAGAGCTCCAAATAAGAGGAAGTGATGGTATTCTAAATCCATTATTTCTCTTCCAAACCCTATGTTGTGGGTACTCATTAGAATCGTCTCGACGAGAGGATTCTAATGAGTACCCATAACATAGGGTTTAGTGCAGAATAATTAATGTTTTCAATTTTGAAATCAAAATCACTCCCTCTGCCTGGAGCTCTGGTACCATTTTGTATAACAACCAACTAAATGATGAGTTACACTGGTCCTTTGAGCTTCAGAAAATTGACCAAAAGCAAAACGTTTCGGCCTAGGTCAGCCTGTGCGGACTGCGCAGGCTGACATGGGTCGATACCTTTTCCAGATGAATTAAGCCCCCTTTTAACAGAGCATGATATTATAGAATCTACAAGTAATTTCTTCTGATGCAACAGCGTATTCAAAGGTACGCTACTGTAGGACACAAACAGTCGTCAACAAGTTCGAAACAATGCATGCTTGTTTTAGACAAAACACAAATGTCATTTAACCTGTCACCATGGTTTGGAATACTTTTATACAAATACGTAAGTTTGCACCAGAGGTTAAACTTTGAAAGCAGTTAAAGTTCAAAATTCCCGAGTAATGATCTATAGGTTCATTGCCATCAAGTGACAGTTTCAGTTCTTTAGATTATGGTGGTAAATGAGAGAATAGCATGTACGAAAACATACCATCAAATGCATCAATAGATACTCTTTCCTTGCAAAATTAGTAATTTCTACTTTATTTCAAAGTTTTACAACAAATTATATAAAATTTCACGAAAGCACTTTATGGTCTAAGCCCAGAATCAAGTATGGGAAGCTGGACATTAAAGATTATAACGCACGTTTTTTTCAGTCTGATCTTGATCTACGCTGTCCGCTAAAGCCACTTATTTTCGCTTATACGGATGTTAAAGGGTAAATGCGATTATTTTCTCCCTAAAGATTTACGTGTTACGACCATATTTATAGAAATCCTCTCTTTGGTCGACACCATAATTTTGTTCACGCTTTAGTTGAGCTCGGCCAATCTTTAAAGGCAAATTGAAAACGGCTTAATACAGTCGTAAATTTGATACAATATTGCTGGAAATAATGATGGATATAAATATTGACCTCCGATATCCTCTCCGACAATCATAAACCAAGATCAGCCTACGTATCTGTGCAGTTGTATGCAGATGGTTATGTAGGTATACTATCTTTAAAGTTTTCAAGCCTTATGCCGACTCACAGACCTTTTGCGGACATTGTTGGTCAAGATCAGACTGCACAGAAGGTGCAGTCTGAACTTGATCTACACTGTCCGATAAGGGGATACTTTCCTCCTCCCAGCCCCTTCCCCGTTAAAAAAAATAAGTTTGAAATAGCAACATTTGGGCTTTTACTCTCGCCTAGACAGCTTAAGTACATGTACTTAGGTGATTTTGTAAAGAAAAGAACCATCGCCAAGTTCAGGCTGCAACGTTCAGTTTATGACACATTTTGCCAAGACAGTCTTGAAAAATTACATTTATTGAGTCTTTCCTATGATCTGAAAGTGTTTTAAGTTAGATAGTAATTCCCCCAAACAATTATGGCCGACTTAGCTCAACTAAAATATTCAATCCGTTACAAATAATTGTTCTCCAAAGAATCAAACGAAACAAAACGTCGGTGAAAAATCAAGCAAAATTCTTTCGAATCGATCTATTTGTAATCTTCTTCCCGACTGCAACGGAATGAATGGTGCGCGGAAAAGGGTATAATTAAGAATAATTTTCCTTCTACGTTCGATAAATCTACACGTTATCGCGCCATCAAAACCATTGGGCGTGAAACGCGTTTTGTAGAACAACACATCCGCGTTACGAATAAACTGGCTGGCTGTTTTAGAGATAGCCACGTACGAAATTACAGTTGTTTTTCCTTCAGACTGCACACAAACTGTATTAATCTTTACTATAGACGACTAAATACATCCAGGAACTTACGTAATGGGGTATGTGGTGCGGTAGACATTTACAAATAGTTTTTCCTCCGAGCGACTTTTTTTTTTGAAGCCGAACGCTGCATACAGCATTCGGTAGACAACATTAAAAACAGCCTTCACTTGTTTCAAACAAATGCTGTTCTTCTTAAAATGCTCACAAAAGACTTTTTTCCAAGCATTTTCCCGAAAACGCAAAGTATAGACTCGGGTCAATCTGCTCTCGCATACTAGGTTTTATGTCCTAGCTGCACTGTATTGCTGATACATGCAAATATCATGGCCAGCACCAAGGCGCATCTAGGCTCATAAGCGGTTGCACATAGTTACATGATAGAACATGAATACTTATGACTAGAATGTTCTCATGTTCAAAATTCGCTCTTTCGTTACAACAATATGCGTCAATCTTCTCGATACAAGCAATATTCTATTGAATCATATATATATATATACTCGTACATAATTAGATGACTTTGTATATGAATGAAACATAGAAATATCTTTATTTACGGTGTATACAAGCATATTTAAAAATTACCAGTAATAGACAAAGTGCAATCCACTAAAGGTGGAGTAAAATTAGATCATATTAACCCCTTTAACTGTCATGCTGATAGTACTAATTCAAAGATTACCATTACATACACTTCATGCTGCACAGAAACTGTTCTTTGGACCCAGATTAGAAAGTGCTTTTGCGGTGTCTGATCGAGGTCTACAATCTTTGCCAATATTAAAACTCACAAACAACAAACATTGACACTTTCAGCGCCAAATATAAAAACTCGACTTCTTTCGATGGCTGAAAATACAATCCACCGAAACTCAGAAATAGTTTTATCGTATAGACATGATTAAACAAGCGGATGGCATATATCTAAGGTCTATACCGTCCGCTAAAGCCGCTGTTTTCTTCGCTTATGGCGCTAAAAGGGTTAAATGCTTCAGTAGATTTTTTTTTTATTATATCCTGATTGTTAACTGACATGTTTTCTTTTCTATTTCAGCTAATGTCTCTAGTGTAACAGTTAAAGCAGCCCCAGAACTGACAGCGATCGAGGAGAAGAAAGTAGAAGTACTGCACGAGGATCCTGATGATTCTGAGATGCCCGTTTTACAGAAAGAACCTTCAATTGATCCCGTGGTTCGACGGATTGAAAATGTGGCGTCAGATGTTGACCCGCTACAAGCGGCTGTTACTCCGCCACCGACCCCACCAAGCGAGAACCCTGTAATCAAACAGGTAATCGAAGATGACCAAGAGGTAGAAACATTTAAGGCCCGATTGTCATCACCAAGCAACGGATTAAAGTTGACAATTAACAGAGAAAAAGTAAAACTTCCATGTGAAACAGAAGAACTTGTTGGTAATCTGGACCTAAAAAACAATTCTCTCCCTGTTAAAGAACAAAATATTCAGGCAATGCTTCTCCAGGACGCCTTGCAATCAGCAAGGAAATACAAGGAACAATTACAACAAAACAAACAATACCCCAGTGTTCCATCCACGCATGCCCGAAAACAAAATATTAGCGTAAACAGCATGATTGCATCCCAGTCCCCGACCCCGGTTATATCGAAATCTACCCAAGAATTCACGAGACCAGCATTCATTAATGGTGCTCCAAAAGCACAGCTCCATGGTATCACGTCACCAAGTTCTGCGCAATCTAAAGCTCACCAGCACGGACAAGGTCACACACGTTTAACGACCGATCACAGACCAGAGAGAACGAAAAGTGTTCCTGGACACAGCCACTCCAAAGGGCAGACTACTTCAAGCAAATCAGGGACCCCGTCTATGAATGACGTCATGAACATGATGCCACATTTATATGGGTACGTGGGATATTTGCGTTATCTGACTTATACTCTCACATGCATAATCAAAGGCCCAATAAAGACCAAATTTTAAGCAATTCGAGGGTCGAATTGCAAGCAAATTTAATTGATACCATTTTATGAAAATTATTATGAGTCTTAGAAAGTATTACGGTATCTTGGTCTGACAAGGTCCCAGTCGCTGGCAGAAAAATGAATTGTAAAACTAGATATGAAGTTGCCAACTTTCATGAGTAGGCAGAACGATAACATTTTTTAGGAGACGAGTCAAAAATTTAACGTCTGGTTAAGAGTTAAAAGGATTTAAGGAAGCCTTGTATATGCCTCGGGGTCAAGCATTTAAAGCGTCAATGACGGCGACAACTCTTTACGATTCACGGCTTCACGTCAACTTCGTAGATTCTTTAAATCATAAGGTGATAATACATGCAGGTGTTTTTAACAATACCCCCACACACACACTTTTTCTTATAATGAAAGCGATGTTAAAAAATACCTATTTATACATTTCAAACGTTTTCTGACCTGTATAAAGGCCATAATTTCAGTTACATCTCATTTGTCGGCTGCTATTGGACGTTACTAAATTTGTGTCGTCTGGTAAGGAATTAAAGTATAAATATTCTAGACCATTTATTTTTGTTTCATTTCGTCTAGTCTTATCTGAATTATTTCAATCCGTGTTTACTGCGTTATCGCAAATATTTGCCGTGGGGTATTGATAGTCGTGCTCAAGTTCTTTTTGATTTATTACACAGTCACGTGATTTCTGTCTAAGCCGACACATTTATCTTTTTTATAAGATGTAAGTTTGTACCATAAACAGGGTGAAACCGAGAGGAATATCAATGTTGGAGATGCAAAATAGAAAGGTGACACCAAATCACCCCTACATTCGAAGGTGCTGCACCTCTTGGTTTTTAAACCTTACTATAGAAAAAAAAAAATGGATTTGTTCGTATTGAAAGTATTTGCAGATGGCGAATTAAATGTGGCTTAGACAATGGGGTTTGTCTATAAAATCCTTTTCTTTCATTGTGTAAGGCGAGTGTATGAAAATCTACGGGTTTTACATCATAGGACTGTCAATCAATAGAAACTCAGGATGAAGCGCCAATTATTAGACATAAGCTGCTCATAATGGGAAATATCTTCCTTTTACTGACAAGTCTTTTTCTTCAAGCATGTCTTTTTCCATTCTGATGAGAAAAAGTGTTTAAAATTCAATCTACTGATCAATTGATTTTAATGCGTATTAGATATGAAAGAGTATCGTATAGTTTAATAAGTATTTCATGCAGCCCTAAGGTTGCCAAGCTTTACGTTCCTCGCCGACATTGGTTACAGTGAACTTTCCGAAGAGATAAGTTAAAAGTTCGTCATTGAATGTATCCCACCTGCAACGGATGGGATATACGTTACTACAGTACATGTTGCTAGTCCACTTTGACCGTCACGCTGGCAGCATTTAAATTAAATTCTGCCGACGCATTTGCAAGTTTCCAACTTATATAACGGTATGCATTGTACAAATCAAATTTTGGCGCAGCCGAAAATTTGAATGACTTTGTAACCGTTTACACGCGGGGCGCAGATAAACTTGGCTTGGCCAGGTGAACGTATACATGTGATCAGCCAACAACGACCGTACTGTCGTTTGCTTCGGCACGTGTAAACGGTAATAGGTTAGCATACCGAGGACATGCAAACTGACTATATTAGTAATTCTAGACTGCTCTAGACTCGCAGTGCGATCTTCATTCTATGATGCTAGATCATGGTTTTGGTCTTCTCGCAAAGGAAATCAGGGGTTGTATTAACCAATCATTCTTAAGAACTTCATTAGTCTTAGTCTCAGGAATTTCCTAAATTTGAAAATAACGCAAATTCTGATTGGCTAAACCAATTGGTTTAGCCAATCAGAAGTTGTGTTATGTTCAAATTTAGAAAATCTTGGTGAATAAGACTAAAATGTTCAATAGAATGGTTGCTGATCACGGGCCCAAGGCTTGTATTCACCAACCATTCTTAATAACATTATTCTTCTCTAAACCTAGAATTTGACAGTAATATAAATTCAGGGTGGCTTAACCATTAGGTTAACTTTGCGCAGGTTAAATACCATCGAGAACAACTACTGGTACGTTCTTGTTTTTGTACTTCACAGATACACGTTTTTGCTGTTCAAAACACATATAAACCCTTGTTAAAATAGGTCAAGAATAGGTAAAAACGTATTTGAAAGTTTGCCAACTTGAAATAAAATCGTAGATAGCCGTGCGTAGACGATAATCGCCGCGAGTGGTATTTCAATAAACAGGGAGAAAACGAGAGACGCGAAAAATTAATTATAGATTAAAAGTGGAGTGAGTTTACTGAAGGGAGGTTATAACTGGCCCGTGATAAATCAAAGTAAATTGAGGGGGGAAAGACATTGCTAACGCCTAATTCATTTTAAATCCGTTTTTGTCAGTCATTCAGGATCATAATGGCCGCCTTTATCCCCTGATTTCATTGTTCCGAAGCGATCCGACATTAGTTTATGATGGCCATACTGAACTGCTTTTGCCTTGCAAATGACTGTAACGGTCGAGAAATATACGGTTTTTGGTTGGATAAGTGTCAAGAGCAACTTAAGTTGTCTATTTTCAGAAAAAAAGATTGAGATCAGACTTCACACAACGTGCATAAATTTTTGTAACTTTAACGTATGCAAATACCATTTTATGGAAAACAAATCCTATTTCTTTAGGCAAGTAAGCAAAAACGGGATCATGAAAAATACTGGAAATGAGCAGTCGATTTTCTGATGCTTCTAACTGATATATTTACGTAAATTGTGCCGAAGTCCCCGACATCTTGGGCGTATTAATCAATACCTCAATGAGGAATGATGTCACCAATTCTCATCTAAATATCGTTAAGCACGAGACTTAGCTACCAAGCGATAATAAATACGCTGCTTCACCAGACAAAGGAATTTCCGGCTTTTTACGATTCTTTTCAGTGGAATTTAAGAAAATCCCTACGGAAGTACGCTTTCTACTCTGTGTAATCAGAATAACACGCGAATTTATTTGAAGTCGTTATCACCCATGTTCCTAGGAACAATTCACATGTGACCTGAAATGCAGCTTAGCACATTATAAAATAGTCTTCCATCGTGTCTACTACTTATTTCGTAAGACGAAGAAAATATGCAGTGAAATGGCCATTAACAAAACAGATGCACAATTTTATTCAGTATTCTCATAGTTATAAATCTTTCAGTTACACGATGGTTATTCGGGAAAGCAGCTAAGGAATTGTGCAAAATACTGCTTAATGAAACTCAAGGACAGTGATGGCCACCGCGATATTACTGAAAATGTTATGTTGAAAACGGCGTTAAACACAATTAAAAACGAACTTATCAGAATAGATGAGTCTCAACTTGTCATGTAGTAAAGGAAGACCGCCTGTATATATTTTTGCTTCTTGGTCGGCTCATGACCGTTGTTCAAGCACTGATATTTTTTGTGCGGGAATGGCCGTTAAGCACCCTTTCAAAAAGAAGTTTCATAATTTAAGCCACATTTGATGTGTCGTCCTGCAAATGGTTTCAATATAGAATTTTGTCGTCTGATAAAAGACTTTTACAAAGAGTCGGGGATTCGTTAGCTGAACTCTTTTGCGACTACGAAAACCACCTTTCCCGACTATGGCTTGAAATACTATTCTATCGCAAGCGTATACGTTTCGATTATAATATTAAATTATGTAGCAGGTGGCATGGTTCCGAGGTTAGACTGCATGTTCCCAATGTCTAAATCGAGATATCTGTCTGTTTTAGAAGCACAACATTCAGCCAGACACTGAAAATAGCACGTAGCGAAGTAATACTTCGGTCTCGAATTTGCATTTAACATTCAAAGTATGAAGTGTTTCACTCCGACGGAAAGTTTTCATCAAATTTATTTTGGTATTACTTGTGGTTGCAGGTCTTTTCCCTTCCCGACTGAAGGAAGAGAATCCGCTTTAGCAGCTCTTCAAGCTTTCCAGTTGAAAGACAAAATGTCATCCCTCAGCGCTCATCATGCCGCCAGCCAAGCGAACCTTCTACATCCTGTCATTACACAACAACTTCTCATGGCCATGACCCAGCAGCTCTACAGTATGTACAACATTCCACAGCAACTACAACAGCAGCACTCTAAGTCGCCTGCAAGGGAGGAACGCCCGTCCCAGAATTCCAAGACACAAGAAATCCGCCAGCATCATAGTGATAAACATATCGAAAAAAGTGTTGACTTCATGAACAAGAAACGCAAACATTCCGATGTTACAGACAATTCTGACGGTGCTCTCGACCTCTCGGTTAAGAAACCCAAAACAGACATAGCTGAAATGCGATGTAATACTATGTCAAACAGTGTCGATGCACCGATTGATTTTTCTTTGAAAAGAAAAACAGAGCGTAGCGACCCTAAATATTCAGTGCACAATAAATCGAGTCAAGGAAGTGTTCGCCATTCATTCCCAAGTGACTATAAATTCGCAGAACGGTACACGCAATCCGAGAAATCGGAAGAAAAACGATTTCCGGTCGGGTGTACGTGCAAATCCAGCGGTGTACTTGATGACATTACCACATGGTCTGTAGACAAAGTGTGTTCTTTCCTCGCGTGTTTGGACGGATGTGCGTCATATGCAAAAGTAAGACTGCCCTTTTAATTTCATGTAATCTATAAAACGAAACCATTTGTTATTCCACATAATTGGCTCACATTCACCGACCATTCTTCGAACGTTCCTTGTCTTATTCTCTAGAATTTTCAAAATTTAAAATTAACACAACTATTGATTCTTCAGAATGGTTGATGAATACGGGCCCTGTGTTTTCGACGAATATACAGCATGAAGTAGATCTAGATAATTCCTGTGATCGATGTCCTCTAGAACTCTTAGTCAATATCGGACTCTCAGAACGATTCGATTGCTGGCAACGGAGAAGTTGCTCGAAACATACAATCGCCCATTTACTGCAATGTTTTCAGAAGCTGTCCATTGTATGAGCCAAATAGTCGTACCTGTGTTATAAAGAGTTAATGTTAGCTATGCTAAACGGATTTTAATTTCGCTTAGGCGTAAAGTAGGCCTTCTCGCCGCTGTTTCATTACCATTTCATTTGCTTTGGACGACATCGTAAACGGCATTGTTTAATAGCTCGAAAACGAGTAAAAAACACTGTGGCGAATAGATGTTTTTCCAGATTGGTTTGTCGCAAGACAAAAAATGTCGTCTGCTCTCGGAAATGTGTTAACCGTTTACCACACAAGAGTTTTAACGACCCTGCGGAAGGAGCATTTTGAAATCATCGTGAGAAAAGGAGAGAAAATACTGATAGCCAGTATTTCCCCTTTTCCGACAATGTTTTCTAACCTCTGAGAATCAAATGCAATCATCTGAGCCACCATGAATTTGTCATCTGCAATTGCTTTCAATTTGGACCCGTCGAAAATGTTGGCGTCTGGTAAAGAGTTAGGGCCGTTGAAGATAAGGTTGCATTTACGAAGAGAATTTATCATAGAACATGCAGTCTGACCATAGACTACGCTGTCCGGTGATTAGGAGATTCAACCAAAAAAATAATGGAAATCATGATATTCTTTGGAGACTCAATTTACATACTTCCGTTATTTTGCACCCTTTAGTGCAATGTAATTTTCCTAGTAGTAAATTAGCTTCAAAAATGCGTAGTTTTTGGAATGAAATAGGTATACTTTCTTGTACTACATGTCTCTTGTCGGATTTTCAGTTGTATTGATTGAATTTAATTTGAATGCATCCTTTTACTTGCAACACGTTTAAGTTTTCCTGGCAATTTTTATTACGTATCGCAAAGGCAGACTTAAAGGCATCTGCTTGACTGTAAGACTCACTGCGTACTTTATATAACACTGCTTGTCTAGCGGCAGACCACATTGAAAAGATTGCAATTAAAGAAGGTATCGTGCGCAACAAGCATTTTCTCCATTTTCACCACAATGTATTTCAATGTATTTACGTATTGCCCTTAAGGTCTACGACCCCTAACTCTCATATTAAAAGACGGAAGCTGCCGAGATTGGCCGAATAGCCCTAGCTTATTTAAGGCTTTAAGCGCTAAACGATTCAACAAAGATCTGTGTAGTCGTTTGAAATATTTCAGGTAGATCTATTTACGAGATGTGTAAATACTTTTTTCCAGAGCTCGAACATTTTCCAGAGAAATTAAGTTAAAAAACGAAAAACGAAATGATATATACATATGTATTCGTAATTCGCTTTAGGCTTACAGCGATAGTTTATTATAAACGTTTCCGTATTTTTACACAAAATTAGTTTTAGTAATACTCCACGGTTTACTAACTCCACACTTCCGGTCTTTGTAAGGATGAAACATGCTCTTTATCAGAAGTCCTTTTGTAGACGACTTTTTTGTACTGAGGCTTTGTCTTGAAGATACTGGCTAAAGGAGAAGTTGCCGGTTACGAGTTTTCCCCATTTGCCATCGTGTTTTCCTATGTTTTCGTGTAAAATGCCGTTATTCTTGTTAATTTTTTACATTTTAGAAGGATGTTTTCAAAGTCATCTGCTCAAAACTTGTTTTAGGAGGTACTGAGCTAATTAGCGGGAACGGAGTTCGGTTAAGCTGAAGAATAATTTTCTAATTAACATTTGAATGCACTTGCAAGAATTAAATTATTCACGAGCGCATTTTTTCTCTGTTTTTCAGACATTCCGTGAGCAAGGCATTACTGGTCGCCTGCTTCCATATCTCACAACACAACATTTGACCCGAACGCTCGGCATGAAAGTGGGACCAGCGTTAACGTTAATGCACGCAGTAAAAATGAAGTTCCGGGAACAAATGACGAAACAGACATGCGCATATTGCAGGACACGCCTTACACAGAGTATCCATATTTAGCAGTGCTGACATTCTGTTGACGTTATAAATTGAGCCATGCTCTGGAAAAAGGGGGCTTAATCCATCTCCGTGATGCATGATGCCAAGCAAATCATCCAATAATTATGGATCCATAAAATCCATTTTGTCTAACAACCAAGTGAATAATGGGGTGAAATGGTCGTTGGACATGGAAAAAAGTATGGGCCGGGTCGGCCTGTGCGGACTGCACATGCTGACATGGGTCGATACTTTTTGCAGAAGCATGAAGCCCCTTTTTTCACACAGCATGGCCCAGTTTTTTTTTTTTTGACAGTATTGACCGTATGGAAATCGAGGTTCTTTCCATTCCGTCCCTGCCTTTGTATGTACATGTCAATATGCACGATTTCTTGTACAGTGGAGAGGAACAATGCAAATCCATTTTTAAACCTCTTTACCAAACATTTCCGTTTGTAAACGACTCTCAATTATCAGACTTTTTTTGAAAACATCGCGAGAAAAGAAGAAAATGCTCATACGAGCATTTTCTCCTATTCCCACAATGTTTTCTCTTCTTTCAAAGGCAAAATGAATCACTTGAGTCACATTTGGCTTGCAACATGCGAAAAGGGGCATTCGGACATTAGCGGAAAGTGTCGTCTCGGATCAGCCTGCGCAGTCCGCGCAGGCTAATCTGAGACGGCACTTTACGACTACATTAGATTTTGTCCTACAGTAGACTTGCGTGAAACTGAAAATTACATAAAAACGGAAAGTGTCGTTTCGGATTAGCCTGCACGGACTGCGCAGGCTGATCCGAGACGACACTTTACGCAAATGTCCGAATGCCCCTTTTCACGTGTTGCAGGCCAATTTTTATTTGTCTACTGCATAATGCTTTCAATATGGAAGAGTCCAAATTTATTTTTGTCGTTTGGTACAGGGTTAAGTATTACTGAGGTATAGATTGGTGCAAGATGTTTCTATATTTGGACAGTGGGATCGCAAAATCCATTTTATATTGTTTCAAGATGTGTATGTTTGTGTACGTGTATGTGTGTACTTTTATCTCTTTTATTGCATTCTGTTTTATTTCATATATATGCAATGCTATAAGTGTCCCACTGTAAGAGTGGGATTTTCTTCAAGGCAAATTCTCGGAGCTCGATACTTCAAGCTCTATAAATGTTATCTCAAATTGTAACTAAACGACAAATTTCTAGACATATCCGAATCGTAAGCATTTGCAGACGCCAAAATAAATGTGGATCAAAAATTGAATTTCGTGTTTGGACGGGTCGAACACATTGTAGGAGAAAGAGAAAATGCTGTTTACCAGCAATTTCTCCTTTCCCCACAATATTCAAAAGGTGTCTTCCTGAGAGTCGTTAAAAGTTGTGTGGTATGGGTTAAACTGAATTTCTGGCGCTTTCAACAATGGGTAATTATAAAGACGTTGCATAGTTAAAAGGATGACCAACATTTCCTCCTTTTCCCACAATGCATTTTTTATGTATTCGAAGCTACCCACAATTCAGCGTCAATGTATTGTTGTCGTCTGTATATCGTCTGAGCAAAATCTTACAATCGAGAATTTCACCATAGACGGTTACCTTACCACTTGTATCTTTTGAAACAAAGATGGCTATCAATATCAATTTCGTGATCGAAATAGATGAGTCATTATACGCATTTACTAACTTTTGCTCTAATTACATATTTTGTTGACAAGTCAATATAATTGGCTCAAAATTTTCGCCTCGAAAATACCCGAAAGTTCAAATTAGATTAATGTTATCGACAGTTGTACAGTATCATCAACTGTGTCTTGCTAATTTCTTGATATAGACAAGCATGCATTTGTGCTTACTTTTAATCTTTACTAGACGTTAAGATTTAAGAGTCGTACACATTGAAATCATTTTCAGGCGACAAAGGCAGTGTGGCTTAAAATGATATCTATGAAAGTCTTTAACGCATGAAGGGGAAAGAGAAAAATGCTGGTAAACAGCCTTTTCTCCTTTTAGCATTATGTTTCAAACCTTTCTTTCTCCTGGTCGTGAAAAAATCAAGGAATCATTTGGTACACTGTCAAACGACAATAAATAGATTTTCACTGACATTTAAAGGCAAACTAATCTAACAGCAACTTGAGTCACCGAGCGTTGATAAAGCAAGAACAATAATTTCAGTCCCATTTTTCTGAGCAGAGGGCGAATTGACATAACCGTTTGATGAACCAACGCCGGGAATGGCATAGTTTTAAATCATGCAAGAAACGCATTGCCTCGATTAGAATTAAATATCTAGCGCCATGCAAAAACCCTTTACTGCACAATCCCGACTTTTAACGACCCTGAGAAAGAAGACTTTTGAAATTATTGTGGGAAAAGAGAAAATGCAGGTAAACAGCATTTTCTCCTTATTTCCACAATATTTCTATCCTTCCAAAAAGAAATATCAGTTTTTGAGTCTCATTCTTTTCCGTCTGCAAATGCTTTGAATTTTGACAATTCTAAAATTTTGTCGTTTGGTAAATAGTTTAGAGAACGTGACTAATTTTTATCGCGGAAGTAGATCTTGTTGACACTAATGCGCTCCCTACTTCCTGTTTAACAGGCTTTGTTCAGTTCCGCCCTTATACCACATCAAAGTGAGTTGTTCTTTTTATTCCTGGAAAACTATGCAGAAACTTGTGGGCGATACTTTATTTTCAAATTAGATTGAAGTAACAGAAATCTGACTTTGTTAGACTTAAATCAATATAAAAGATGTTGAGCACGACTATAATTAGTCAAGTATACATCGAGGCAAGACAGGACAAAATGTCCAGTCTGATCTTGGAACTACAACATCTGATATTCTGTGATTTATTTCATGTAAAATTCGACTTTTAATTCAACTTATTGCAATGTCTTTGAACAATTATTTCATTTTTCTTTCACAATCGTAAGGGTTGAAGTATAACATGGCCACTGAACTGAAAACTGTATAAACTTCTCACACTCTTTGTTTCGTGATTGTACTGTGAATTAATGTATGCACCATTGTTTATCATCATGAATGCGATTTTTAATAAAGTATGGAAACAAGTATGAAATGAATGATGAATTTCTGACCTTCAATGGTCTTCAAGGAAAAAATATTTGTCACCTCCTCTTTCGACGATATAAATATTTGTCAGTTCCCCTTTGAACGATATTTTACGTCCTGCAATAGACGACCTTTGAAGGCATTGTGGCATACTGAGAAAGAAGTCGCTAAGAGCAATTTCTCCTCATGTCACGATATTTTCGCGTGTATTTATGCATTAAGCCTTAGTTCATATTGATTAATTCCATTTCACAAATATGTTTTTAAAGTCGCTTGCTGCCAGTTCGTTTCAGGAGATTATGAGACCCTTAGAGCGTCGAAAAATCCAAGAAACACTTTCATTTTCCGAAAAAGACCCTTATAATTGCAATGCCAAGGTTGTTTTTGTCCAGAACGTCTGCAAAGTGGCCAATGTAGATCATATATCAGACTGCATGTTCTGTGCAGTCTGATCTTGATCTACACTAACCGCAAAGGCAACTATAGTCGTGAAAGGCGGTTTGAAGTTTAAATCTTTACCAAACAATTCCGAGGTTTTACGACCTCGTGATGGGGGAATTTTAAAAATATTCTAGGAAAAGGAGTAAATGCTAATAACCAGCATGTTTTCCTTTTACCACATTGTTTACTTCTCTTTCAAAGACAATTCCATCATTTGCGGCCCCCCCCCCCCCCTCGGCCGCCCCCCCCCCCCACCCCCGTGCAAATGCTTTCAAGTTGAATGAGTATGAAATTTTCTCGTCTTGTAAAGAGTTAACCCTTAACCTGCTAAATAAGTTAAATGAAACTTTAAAGCCGATAGTAAAAACTCAAATATTGCTATTTCAACGTTTTTTTTGGGGGGAGGGAATATATCTCCTTATCGGACAGTGTAGATCCAAGATCAGACTACACGTTCTGTGCAGTCTGAACTTGATCTACACAGTCCGCTAAAGGTCCTTGAGTCGCGCTTAGCAGTCTAAGGGTTAAATTGTTCTCCTACAAATTTGACTTTCAATTTCGAAGAAAACGTCGAGATATTGTCATAAGGTATCGTAATAACACTGTCGTCGCCGTGCCGAAACATTGACACTTTTAAGCTGTCTTTACCATTATCGAAAGCATTCACTTCAATATGGGGCTATTTCTTAACTGTCAACTATCAAATGGGAAGCGCATACCAATAGGACATGTTACCTTGAAAATATTTGAAATCGAAAGACTTAAAGTTCTGAAAAGCGAACGTTCGGAGCAGTACTTAGCAGTTATAATAAGGGATGAAAAAGAATATAGCACATGTGATTCTTTGTGTTGTATAAATTATTTGCATAGGCAATGAAAATCAGAGTTGGTCAGCTCTGTTGCCTAACTGACTTTACTGCTTAGGTGCCAGAGGGTGCCCTTCAGTTGTTAATTGATCCAGCGGACGGGCAATCTGATGCGGCTCTCTTCCACCTGCCCCTCCCCCGCCAGTAGGAGATGTAGGATTGTATAGGCGGGAGAAGTATAAACAACAGCGACTAAAGCTAGGTTGAAGTATTTCCTAAAACTTAAAGAAGAATGCGTACATCGCATGCGTGCATGACAGTATTTGGTTTCAGTCAGATCGATCACAGTAAGCGGATTTGCAATACAAAGTCCGCTAAAAAGTTATGTGCCTTTTTCGATTTAACTAACAGTGTTCCTTGATATCAAAAATGCCCTACATGTATGCACTAGGGTACTTCTACAGGCTCTCGAAATCACTACAAATACGCACAGGAGAGGCTATTAATCATGCATTAAAATTCAACAAAGTATCCATGCACTTCAGAGTACTAGTACTAGGTCCGTCCGTGTTCAAGCTTTGCCATCCCTTTAATTTTTCATTCATGTCCACACACCGAATTGCCTCAATTTGATAGTTTGTGATCACAGATCTTTAGCAACCCGACCGTAGTTCATCAACAGTGATATCATTGTCTCTCTTGAAAACAGCAACCCACTTCTTTGCAGTAGAATAGAAGGGAGAATCTTTGTTGTTTATCCCTTTTATAATTCATGAAGATATTCGGTAACAGCTCTGCTTCCTTTACAGATTGTCGCTACCCTGTTCGTCTTAAACTTGTATCATCTTAGTAATTTCGGAGCAAAAATAACACTTATGTCTGATGTATGATGGAAAAAGCTATAAGATCTTGCGTTGCATTAAAAAATGTTTAGGAATATGATTTTTTTCTATGAGAGGTCGAGAACTTTTTGAAGTGCTCTAAAAGTAACTACAGCCGATCGGTGCCCTAGTGTTAGCTGCATCTCTGCTACATTATTATCATTGTAGTCGTCACTGTCTAAGACTACTAGAGCTTTACCTTCTTTGTAGCACTTTTCTGATAATTGGCGTTGTATTAATGTGAGACACTACGACTTCAAGATTTCAACTATCAGGTCTTTAAATGTTGCAGTCAGGTTACGTCAGGTACTACTAATTCACGTTTACTGTTGACATTCCAGTTATCTTATCATTGTAGTTGTGCTAAAGTTGGCTATGGGTACTTCAACCTTTTCTGATTGCACTTTTCTGATCATTGTACCAAAGCTACTGGAGCATATGCTTTTCTGGTGGTGCAAAATGGCACCTCAGTGCGCTAGTATTATTTGATGATAGTTACTAATATCATTTGCTGGTATTTACGTAATTACGACTACAGTTATCAACACATTTGGTAAAATATTTAGGAGACTGGAGGAACCTAAACACATTAGCTCGAGATATTAAAGATGCACCCTTACAGCCAGAGAGTAAACAAACGCTGTTGAAACTTTACAGTGTGTAGAATCTAGATAACCGTGTAAACGTAGACAAAAAAAAATTGATGTAAGGTGTATGGGATAAAGAGACGCCAGAGATTTGTCTTCGATTTAAACCGGAAACTGTAGTTATAATATCTAGGGATAGCCTCCATAGAACGAATTGCATTTTCTATCCGTCGTAATCTGTGCAACCTTGCAACCGTCAGGGGCAACATTTGGCACAAAGGTACAATAATGATTATAATTTCATAAAATAAAGATAAAATTGGTTACAAAACTGGATGAAAACTAGTAAAGATGCATCTTTAAGGTGTTTTGGGTCTTTCAAATCCTGCTTTCTAGGAACTTGCTGCATGCGTAAGATCGGTCCTAAATATTGACTTCCCGATTACCTCTCATAATCTCGGAACATATTCTTTTATCAAATTTCATGCTGGTTAACAGCATTTCAAAATATTCTTATTCTCATGAAAATCGTGATTTATTGTGGAACCCTTCACCCATGAGAGAATAAACTTGTACCCGTCAATGTTTACAGAATTCTTTACAAGGTACAAATATCAACAAGGACCCATTAACAAATAATTAGAACTAACATCTCAAGATTATCAATCGTAAAAGTCAAGAAAAAGGTTATTTGACATGAAACTAAAGTGTCGGGGAAATGTCTTCAAAAGTGTCGGGGAACTGTCTTGTCGTGGAACTGTCTTGAAACCGTCCTTTTTTTTTTTGTTTAATTCCGCCCGTTAATCTACTGAAAATGCTTCACGTGAAACAAAGTTTATGCGATACACTTAATTCAACCATGTATAGAATATTATTTCTGTAAGCGATGTTCGCCATCGCCCCGTAATAGACGTATTTCAATAGCGCGCGATACTCAACACGTTGAAGAGTCCGGCACAACATCGTCATTTTCGTCATCAGTGGGCGAAAAGTTACTTTTATCCTCATCACGAGAAACTTAATAAGTTTCTTTAAAAATTGGCTCGTACATGTACGGCCTTACCGGCCCAGAATCGTCTATTTCTTCGTCTTCAGTATCGCTCAGATCACTATCGTAAACAACGTCCATGTCGAAACAAGCTCTCCTATGACGTCACAAATCAAGGGACGCAACAATAAGTAAGGGAGATAAGCGATGCAATAAAAATTAATAAGCAGAAATATGAATTGAAAAAAAGTACTTTTACTAATTTTTTTTTTTTCTAATTACAACATTATCAGGTTATCATTTGATAAGTGTAAATTTGAAAATCAACCATATCTGAAACTTGTTGATTTGCCCTTTAAATATCTAAAACCTTCTACCATGTTATGTAAGCCGACACCCTCAAAAACCTCCAACATGATGGTTCCGAGATCAGAATGAGCTATAAGATTTCATTTTTCTTTTCGAAACAATCTGTTAAAGCATAAAGTACGAATATGAATTCCTCAAGTTAATGCGCCAAGTAGCCTAGCGGGATTTGGTGTGGTATTATGGTTGATCTCATTTCGTTTGTCGAGGCTGTTATGCACCTGCCTCATACGTGTACGATAATATTGTCAACAATAGTATGGTTATCTGTACAACTTACGAAAAAAAGTCGCACAAAGTGTAATTTGAATACGCTGACTACTAGATTATCCTCTTCCTCTTACTAATTAGTCTTCTAGCATTTCCAGTCATGTAATATTCATTTTTGACATTTTCGTCTACAACACTGGACAGAAAAACGTAGATGGTTTAATCAGACCGCGTCGAAGTTATAAACTGAGTTCAAAAGAGTCATGTTAATCTTATACCGGCTTCAAAAGTCATATTACAAATATGAAAGTAAACTCTACGCTACGTTAGCATGCGACGGTTTGAATATATTAAAAAAATCGTAGTATTATTTTAGGTAAACAGTAAAGTCGTTGTACTGCTTGTTTGTATACAATCTATTCTGCGCTTTTTCTTTGTTTCACATGTCATCACTTTTTTTTTGGACGAATACGTCACCTATAAATTTCATGTACTCTTCCTTGATTTATATTTTAAACGAATGCCATACTACTCCATTCAGACCGCTTTGGTGCCCAAAAGTACTGTTTGTCTCGAGAGGAGTTGTGTGATGTCCCCACCGCGTTAAAAGTTACGGCAGATTGTTGAAATATCTTTTTGCCCCTATCCCCTCAGGATTTAGGGCATACATACTTGTTTGCCAGCATCAGGATAATTCTTCTGCGTAAATATAGATTTATACGGTGTTTCGGTGCACTGCATGTATATGTATATGTACCTGACACATATGGAGTATACACTTTTTCCTGCAACTCGAAAGGTTGAAAGGCATACAAGCAGCCAAAAGTAAACAAACAAGTTTTGTAAAAGTAGAACAATTTGTAATTTGCCACCCCATTTTGTTCTTGTTTTAAAATACATATTTTTGTCAGCAACTGGAATTTTGACATATTGCACGGTAACACATCATCAACCTTATAATGATATTCATACTTTCAAATGGTATGAATCATATTTTTCTGCATTTTGACCCCGAATTATTTACATTTGGCCGCTAGTGTACCTTTAAAGTTTTGTTTATGACTGAATTGCGATTAATGTACATACCAGAAGAAATTATTTACAAGAGGGCCATTGGCCCTAGAGCGCTCACGTGAGTAAGTCATCTACAGTTTATAAAACTGAAGAGATCCTGGTTACGATGATGTACAACACACAAGTGTACCTACTTTTTGACCAACATGGCCCAATTTCCAACTTTTCCAAGATATCATCAGGACAAACATTCTGACCAACTATCATAAGAATAAGGCTGAAAATGTGGCCTCTACGGTGCACATAAGGTTTTTCTAAGATTTGGCCACGTGACCCACTTTTTGACCCGATGTGATGCTATTTCAATCTTGTCCGAGTTATCAGCAAGACAAACATTCTAATAAAAATTTCGTGAGTATTAGGCTGAACATGTGGCCTCTAGAGTACACACAAGGTCTTTCTAAGATTTTGCCCAGTGACCTACTTTTTGACCCAACACGGTCCAATTTCCAAATTGTCCAAGATATCATCAAGACAAACATTCTGACCAACTATCAAAAGACTAAGGCTGAAAATGTGGCCTCCAGAGTGCACACAAGGTTTTTCAAAGATTTGCCCTGGTGACCTACTATTTCACCTGTGACCCAATTTCAAATATGTCAAAGATATTATCAATACAAACATTCTGACAGACTTTCATGAGTGTCAGGCTGAAAATGTGGCCTCTACAGTGCACACAAGGTTTTTCTAAGATCTGACCCAGTGACCTACTTTTTGACCCAACATGGCCTAATTTCAAACATGTCCAAGATATCATTAAGACATACACTCTGACAGACTTTCATGAGTATTCAGGCTGAAAATGTAGCCTCTAGAGTGCACACAAGGTTTTTGTAGAATTTGGCCTGGTGACCCACTTCTTGACCTGATGTGACCCAATTTCGAAGTTGTCCGAGATTTTATCAAGACAAACACTATGACCAAGCTTCAAGAGTATCTGACTGATAATGTGGCCTCGAGAGTGCTCACAAAGCAAATATTGACGACCGCACGGCGCTAGACAGACAACGCAGGACGGACGCCGGACACAGCACGATCACAAAAGCTCACCTTGATTTGTTTGAAATTTGTTTGTAAGCTAGGGAAGAGGGCAAGGAGCTACCCAAAGCGGGATATTGGAAAGACCTAAAGTGTTCACCATACTGTAATCACTAGATATTGGGCAATATTAGCTCACCTGAGCACGAAGTGCTCAAGGTTAGCTTTTGTGATCGTGCTGTGTCCGTCGTCCGTCGTGTGTAATCCGTCGTGCGACGTGCGTCGTCAACTTTTACCTTGTGTACCCTCTAGAGGCCACATTTTCAGCCCAATACTCATGAAACTTGGTCACAATGTTTGTCTTGATAATATCTCGGACGATTTCGAAAATGGGTCAGGTCAGGTCAAAAACTAGGTCACTAGGTCAAATCTTGAAAAAACCTTGTGTATGCTCTAGAGGCCATATTTTCAGTCCAATACTCTTGAAACTTGGTCAAAATGTTTGTCGTGATAGTATCTCGGACGACTTTGAAAATGGGTCAAGTTGGGTAAAAAACTAGGTCACTAGGTCAAATCTGAGAAAAGCATTGTGTACGCTCTAGAGGGCACATTTTCAGTCCAATACTCTTGAAAGTTTATCACAATGTTTGTCCTAATGATATCTCGGAAGAGATCGAAAATGGGTCAGCACGGGTAAAAAACTAGGTCACTAGGTTAAATCTTAGAAAAACCTTGTGTATGCTCTAGAGGCCACATTTTCAGTCCAATACTCTTGAAACTTGGTCAGAATGTTTGTCTTGATGATATCTTGGACGAATTTGAAAATGGGTCATGTCGGGTCAAAAACTAGGTCACTAGGTCAAATCTTACAGAATCTTTGTGCACCCTCTAGAGGCCACATTTTTAGTCAAATACTCATGAAAGTTTGTCAGAATATTTTTCTTGGTGATGTTTCGGACTAGTTTGAAAATGGGTCATGTCAGGTCAAAAATTAGGTCACTGGAACCAATCTTTGAAAAACTTTGTGTACGCTCTAGAGGCCATATTTTCAGTCCAATAGTCATTTAACTTGGTAAGAATATTTGTCTTCATGACATCTTGAATTCTTTTGAAAATTGGTCACGTCGGGCCTAAAACTAGGTCACTAGGTCAAATCTTACGAAAACCTTGTGTACACTCTAGAGTTCATATTTTCACCCAAATACTCTTGAAATTTGATCAGAATATTTGCCTTGATGAAATCTCAAACGTGTTTGAAAATTTGTCACATCAATTGGAAAACTAGGTCACAAGATCAGATCTTTGAAAAAACCTTGTGTATGCTTTTGAGGCCACATTTTAAGTTCAGTATTCGTGAAAGTTGGTCAGAATGTTTGTCTTGATGATATCTTGAATAAATCTGAAAATGGGTCACATTGGGTCAAAAACTAGGTCATCAGGTCAAATCTTTAAAATAGCTTTTGTCGCTCTAGAGTCAACATTTTCTGTCCAATACCTATGAAAATTAGTCAGAATGGTTTGTCTTAATGATTAATAAAATGAAATTGAAAATGGGTCATATTGCGTAAAAAAAACTAGGTCACCATGTCAAATCTTGGAAAAACCTTGTGTACACTCCAGAGGCCACATTTTCTGCCCAATATTCATGAAAGGTGGTCAGAATCTGTTTTGATAATATCTACAATGGGAAAATGGGGTATGTTGGGCTAAAAAGTAGGTCACTGAGAGAAATTCTAGAAAAAGCATGTGTACAAGCTAGAGGCCAAATTTTCAGTCTAATAATTATGAAAGCTTATTAGAATGTTTGTCATAATAACTCAAAAGATATTGAAAATGGGTCATGTTTGGTCCAAAGGCTCAGATCAGCGACTTCAGGGCCACCATGGGCCTCTTGTTTAAATAGTGTTGTCCACATATCGAGGTGGTAAAGAAATGGCCGACCCCGCTGCTGAAGACTGTTTTTAATCTCTTAGAATCGCAGTAACAGCTTTGCAACGCCAACTCAGCTTAGCACCTGCAATCGAAATGATTTTTGGAGCCATTTTATCAACATATGGTTGCATGAACGTGATCTTTGGTTGACAACACGATGTATTTGCATTCCGCTTTTTTGGAAAGTATGAGTTGGTCATGGACAATGATGGTTGGATCAGAAAAGAGTAGCAACCCGTCCCCTTAACAGAACCTGTTACTGCCTTTATGACATAGACAGGTGTGCTAGGGTTTTGTAAAAATGAAAAGAGCCATTACATGAAGCTAACTTGGTGAAAATGATCGCTTTGGAGGTGGCTCCATCAGGGTCCCGGGAGAAATCAGTTGGGACAGAAGGGCAAATTGATGTCTTATCTATACTAGGATACGCTGACTGCCCAGTCACGCAGTGGTATCAAGATTAGGGTCTGGATATCCAGGTAAGATGATATACTGGAAGAGCAGGTTGTAGTTTCTTCTAATGGGCGATACTATTGCCGATGCTGTGAAAGTGTGCCTGCAAAAAGGGGATATTGGGCGTCTTTACTGGCCAACTCAATCCCCTTTTCTAAATCCAATCGATCAGAAGTGAAATGAATTGCAAGTTAAGTTTACATTTCAATCCATCAGGTTAAACCAAGAAAAGTGCAGAAGCTTGGTGATGTGCTTGTCCGAGAATGTAACAGTATTCCACAACAAAGGACAACCAAGAATCTGATAGGGACATGACGACGTATAGACAAACTGTCATTAGCAGCAGCGAGTCGTATAAACGATATTTATCCTATGCCAGCCGCATTGTACTTTTCGGAAGAGGGGGATCGAGATGGGGAAATTTCTTAAATAAATTTGCAACAGATGCCGTTAAATCATACTTGTGAAATAGGGATTATCAACATGACTTGAGGCATATTACAGGATAACATGGCAAAACATTGTGGTCAAAAGAGAGATTGTTTGTTACGAGCAATTCGTTTTTGCCAATGTTTTCAAAAGACGTCGACTGCATGGCTTTAAAAGTCGTCTGCCGGATGTAATAAGCTCTGCGTCTTTAATCTATAAGGATTATCCACCGATATTAAGTACTTCCGTGTATGAGCTATGCTGTCTGAAACACATCTGCAAAACATATCGACCCAGCTCAGCCTGCGCAATCCGCACAGGCTGACCTAGGTCGAAACTTTTTGCTAGTGTTAAATTTTCTGCATGTAAAAAAAAAACTGTGTACCTCAGGATTCAACTAGCTGTTAGACAAAATAGACCCATATGGCATAACTATGTGACGACTTGCTAGGTTTAATGCATCACGGACATGCATTAAACCCCTTCCCCCCCCCCCCTTGAATGGGTTTATATATTATTTGAGCCATGCTCTGTGAAATGGGGGCTTAATGCATCTGCAAAAAGTATCCACTCACATCAGCCTGAGCAGTCCGCGTAGGCTGACCTGGGTGGAAACGTTTTACTGATGGTCAATTTCCTGCATGTCCAAGGACCATTCTACCTCGTGATTCAGTCGGTTGTTCGCCATAAAGGGTTTTATGCATCAACAATCATGTGATAACTTGCTTGGTTTAATTCATTACGCAGATATATTAAACACCCTTTTGCCAGAGCATGGCTCATTTATCTAAACCCTTTAAGTGCCCATTACACAACATTGAAATTGCTAGTCAATAATCCCGAACCCAAAATAATTTTGACCTTCATATCAAAATACTTTAACATAACGGATAGTGTACGATTAAGATCAGACTGCATATTGCGGACTGATCGGGAATCTACCCCGTCCGATAAAGCAACTGTTGTTGTGATAAGAACTGTAAGAGTTAGGTTCCCGAGGCGGAACTAACATTTGATATTCTAGTGTATCAATTACACATGTATCATACAATTACGACTCCTACGCCCTTGCAGGAGACGAGTTTTAAAACCATAAAAGGAGCAATAGCTGGTTACCGGTGACTCTTTCCATATCGTTTAAAATGGACACTTTCGTCTTCAGCAAATGCTGGCAGTATTTATAACGATAGCCTTCTACTGGCTAACTATTAAGCGCCAAATATATAAACTCGATATCTTTCAACGGTTGAAAAAAAAATAAAATCCCGTGAATAAGAAAGATTGTTAGACTAACGATCATAAGATCGCTAGCCTATTGCTATCAAGAGTGACCCAGATTCAAATGTAAACAAGAAACCCACAGTTGCCAAATACTGCCCCACAGAAAACTGATCCTTCTGTTAAAAATTTTAATTCTATTAAATATTACAATGTTGACATGAAGTACAAAATCTCTACCACTCCCATTTGAACGATGTCTAATTACAAAAACATAAACTGGACAACATGTCATTGAAAAGGTACAAGATGTTTGCTTATATGCAAATTTAGTAAGCGACCTATACAAATCAGGCTCATCTTTACTTATCCCAACGCAGCCTTTTTCACCCTTTAGTTTTTCACGAGTGCTGTAGGTCTCGTCTGGCTACTAGTTCGTGCAACCGATAAGAAAGTGAAAAAGCATAGACAGTTTATCAAAACTTGAACCCTAGAAAGTATTCGAATGCCAAATCATCCAACTGATATGTTCTTTATTTGCTTTTTTCGATTTAAGATCAACAAACAGAGTCTTTTTGATGGTATATCCTATTATGACAAGAAAACTGCTATGAGCGGTGGTTTAAGTCACCGGATTAAATCGAATTAGAATTAATAGCCGGATTGGACGGGAATGCACCGGATCGGACTAAATAAGCGGACTGTGCCAGTTTTCTATTTAATCCTGTACGGACGGACCAAGTTTTATCTTTACCAATGCCGCCTACATCCACATTCGCTAGTCTATCAGTACTTTCAATTCTTCGATTATCGTACAACCTTTAAAAAACAAGGGGAGAGTATGAATCCTGAATTAGGGTCGGTATTCACTAAACATTCCTAAGAACATTATTATCTGAGCTTGATGTATGCCGTCCGCACACATATACACAGTGCAAAAAACTTGTTTTCGCCTTGCCACTGGAAAGCTTAAGATTAAATATAGCGCACTACTGGCTAAGAGGTAATCGTCTAGAAGGCTGCTAAAAGATCTAAAACGCCGGAAAGTCTTTTATTGTTCCAGATAAAATCCATTTTCTCCAAAGAAAGAGCTGGTTGAATGTCAAAGAATATTATACAATATTATACAATGGAAATGTTTTCCGGTAAGCAGAATTTAAATGAAGCCAATTTACATGTGAATTTTTTTGTTGGTAATACTAACAAATTTGTTACATAAAACACAATCTATGACATGGTTTCTATATCAAAGGCATTGGCGTAACTTTTACTGTGGTCACTTTCTGCTGAACACGTGGCAGAATCTGGAACTCTGCAGTTCGATCTTCACCTAATTGATTTTCGTGACTGTTCCTTGACCATGAAAGTGCAGAGCCAAAGCCTTGTACTGGTGAAACCCAAAAATTTCATAAATAAATGAGCCATGTTCTGTGAAAAGTGGGCTTAATGCATCTGCGAAAACTATCGACCTAGGTCAGCCTGCGCAGTCCGCGCAGGCTGACCTGGGCCGAAACTTTTCGCTCTAGATCTATTTTCTGTATGTCCAAGGACCAATGCAACTTGTGATTAAGTCATTTTTCTTTTTTTTTTTTTTTAGAAAAGTGGCTATTATGGATTCATAATTATGTGATGACTTGCTTGGTATAATGCATCACAGCGATGCATTAAGCCCCCTTTTACCAGAGCATGGCTAAAATGTGCTGTCGCTGTGATATAACTGACAATATGTAAGCGGCGGAAAACACCATTCAAACCAACAAATAAATCACATGGATTGTCCAAAGAAAAATGAACTGTTGTATGACTCGACGTACGGTCTACATCTTTACATTCGCTTAATTTTACACATTTCGTTTATTTTTCTGACAAAACTTTTCCAATATTCAAACGAGGGATCGTATAAAGCCAATATTTTAATTATTTTTGTGCTACAAGCAGTGTCTACGTTTCAGAATAATACGTTCATCACGCGATTTTTTCGCATAAATAGGAAATGTTATACAATAGCTCAACACACAGCCCACATCCTGGTGTTCATTCAATTTCATTCATTTCGTGTATTTTTCTAACGTAAACAATTTTGATTAAACTTTTTAAATTTTTTATTTCGCTAAAGTATCGTACACCTGTATTCAGATTTTTTTTCCTTTAAAGGTGTGCCGTATATTATTCAGACTGCCATCATCGTCACGTGCTGATACTCTGCAAACCGTCTCCGTTGCCTAGTGGCTAGGACACCCGCCTACGAAAAGGGAGGTCAAACGTTCGAGCCCCGATCTGGACAGGGGTCGTCCCGATGTGGCCGGTTGGTGAGCCACCAACTAATTTAGTAATGGTTATCTAGTGCGCACTTCCTGGTGCCTTGACATAAAAAATAGTACTCGGAAAGTAAGTCTTCCAGACAAAAGTGTTTCGTAAGTCAGATATTGGCCTGCCTTTACTATCATTAACTAACACTTTGTTTCCTTTTCGCACTTAACTTTTCTCGGTCGTAGCGGGACCTCTGTTGTTTTATTTTCTATTACTTGATTTCACAACACCGTGAAAAATCCACCCAGGCACTGGATACTTTGTTAGAGTGTCATAAGGGTATGAACTTCACAGCCCTAGCTTATTAAATGTGAATCTAGAAAACAGATGAGTGAGTGGGCTGTCGCCATAAATACAATGTAGATTGAAATAATGCAGTCACCCAGTCAATTAAAACCAATTAGCCACTCAGTAACAAACATTGGAACATACCATTCATCCCTTAAACAAATTTTTGCATCAGACAATTTTGATATTCTGGTACGAGTCAAATATTGATAAGCAATTTGAACTAGTTTTTCGTACATGAATAAATGTGAAAGCAATGATGCAACACAAGAAATTGCTGTCGAGAAATTCCACCTTTTGTCACAAGATTTCCAAGGTGGTTTGTATACAGATGTAAAGGTAGTCTGGTGGTGGCAATTCAGCAGATATTAGAACAATCTTGTTTGAGAAATTCAAGTGTCATGAACAGCTCATTGACTGTTATGCATGTTTGCCTTTTATGAAATGAATCTGAGTGACAGTACATACGTGAATCGTAGCTTTCTACAACAAAATCATAGAAAAAAAAACTTATATTGAATTGAATGTAGTTGTTACACAAAAGTTTTACAATATCAACGTTAAAAAAAGCTGACATGCCAGATGTAGGCTCCTACGATCAAAGCAATCGTCACAATTCGGCTGATTCCGCAAAATGTATCTACCTCGTCCGTATCGAAGTTTACATGTATCATTCGTCACAACTCATTCTATTCCGTAACTACATTTAATCTCGTCCGTATCAAGGAAGTCGCCATTTCGAATAGTCAGTCACTTGATCTTAAACATGGCGGCCGGGCGTCCAAAATAATCGGTTAGCAACGACAACAAAACCAAGGTGAAGATATTCATATCTATCAATCTGTCGGTGAAACTGCCTACGGAATTTGTGAAACACGTTAAGAAAAGAATTTATAAACTATTTGTCAGCGGTACTGTGTTTAGAAAGATTTCAGGAGAAAATAATGGCTCGTGTCTTCTTCTGTTTTGAGTGGAATGTTAAGATTTTAAGAGCAGTAAATGGGTCTATTTCCGGCGTAGAAATGTATGGTGTAGGTGCGTATCACCCATCGTAGTACAGCCGAGGGATTTGTCATATGATTGTATTGGTTTTTTTTTTCTTTTGGTTAACTTGTTTCTCATACTGATGAATAAAATATGTTTAACTAATACAGCCGAGGGATTTGACCAACGGTTTACCCGAGGTTTTCCGAATGAGTTTACATTGTGTCTACTTTTGGCGGTACCTTTGAAATTCTCACTCGTCACAACTCGCCCGATTCCGTAATATTCTACACTGGAACTACATTGAAGTTAAATACTTATGTAAATTTTATAAAATCTAAGTCATGTAAAAATGTATTAACAAACTGTTCGTCAACGACAAAGTGTTAAGGACGACTGCGATTGAACATTTTGAATCTTGTACTTTTTCTAAGTGGAGTCTTATTTGCGAGCAGTAAAGCGATATTTTTACGCCGTATGTCGACCGATGGCCGGAATAAACTCATAACTCAAGAAATGACGACACCATCTAGCTAGCCGTTGGGTGCAGGCAACAGACTAAAGACTTCCGACATTTTAAACGACATGCTCCAAGCAAGGAAAATATCTACAACCAGAAGCACAATCACTTTGAGTCGGCTGAACTAAACGGGACGACACGAAACTATGTTATGAAGTGTAGGTAACTGGCCCTAAACAAGGTACATGTACAAATTGTCACACCATTGAAAGTAGAGAAAGTACCATTCATGTAATCCATGTTTCTCGCTGAACATTTTTGTGTCGACTGTGTTCATGTGGGAAAGCAGTCAACGACTTGGAAAGAATGAACGTAGTACAGGTGATTATAAAGAAAAAAGCAACCTGTAAGTATAAATTAATAGGTGCAACGACCGTCTTGATATAAGAAATCGTTGAAAGCGACAGATGACATCAAGCAAAGCATCAAAGTTTTAGTTAACGAAATGGCCTATTTTCTGATACCGCGACTAGGTAGTCACGTGTAACAACGCACAATCAATAGTATTTGAAGTAATAAAACGAGATCGTGGGTTCTGCATGGCAGAAAACGACAATACCTATTTCCTGTTTCACACAATTATTTTTGGACGTTATTCGAGCGGAAATCGATTCGTAGCGGAAAACCATGTTAATTTCAGCCTCCGAAAAAGCTACAACTGTACTTGAGGGAACTTATTAAATAACGGGCGATTGTAATTAGGTTACGAAAGATTGGCTGTATATCGGATCTTGCCAAACTAAGTACATTTTAATTTCTACTCAGCTTTGCGTACATCTTGATTATTTCGGTGAACGTATTCAACTGACAATTGTTTAACTTCTGCCGCTTGGCGGAAATGGGTCTTTTGTTCTGTCTCTTCAAGTAAAGCAACATAATAAGGTTAGAGACTCGTCCCAGCTGAGCCTGACATAGTCGGTCATATGGATTCAATGATCCGAGGTAAATCCAGCAGAACCATGGTACATGTAGCTCCGTTCCTAAGCCTTGGGAAATCGGTGCAAAACACATATACATCATCGAGGCTCACTGATGCGCCGACAGGAACTGGCTAACTCCGTGAACGTCCCGTGAACGTATTAACCCTTGCGCTGCTAAGCGCAACTCAAGGGCCCTTCGCAGCCTGTGTCGATCAAGGTCAGACTGCACAAAACGTGTAGTCTGATCTCGGATCTATACTGTCATATAATGAGTTATTTTTCCCTGAAAAAACAAAAATTTTTGAAAGCAGAATTTTGGGTTTTTACTATACGCTTGGTAGTTTCATTTCACTTATTGAGCAAGTTAAGGGTTAAAGGTGTTAAAAGGCATTGGCTCAGATACCTGCTGCAGATAGGAAGAATTCGACTCAAATATCAGACGTAGCCGCACAGGCTTTACAAAGGCATCGTCTCGGGGTCGTAATCGCCAGCCATCTGAAATACTGTTAAATTCTTAATTTAAAGACCAACCATAAGTTTGGCTACGACGCTCTGTCTCACTCAATACGTTTGAAATTTAGAAATAGAAAAGAGAACTGAATTTAGAACAGTTGGCGAGAACAGACCCTTGACGTCTCAAGGAGCAATTTTATCCATACGAAACCGCGACAGCAACGTACTCGTCCATGGCCAATGCGTTACTGCGCCAAATCGGCGTCATACTTAGAACTCACGACACGTTGCCGCGGCGATTCGGGATAGATGCCAGGAGCCGACTGATTTTCCCTGTGGACATGCAGATGTCCTTCCGTTTCGCACCAACTTGGAAAACCTTGTCAAACTCTCTGCGTTTGCCCAACAGATTTGTATTCAAACACCATGATATTGTCGGGTGCTGACGACTTGTATTAATGAGGACTTACATTGTCCCACTGTGGGCACTTCTACAACGTAGAATGCTCTCACTGTTTTCCATGCTCTTTAAAGGATAGGGCATCCTAATGGGATTCGTGTAACATCACCTTTCATCGCCGAAAAAACGTACGGATTCGCCTTAGACTCCGGTAATCCGTAATCGATCGGCCGATAGACGCTGCTTCCCCGCATCGATTACGGATTACCCAATTCTTAGCCGAATCCGTGCGATTTTGTCGATGAAAGGCGATGTTACATGAATCCCATTAGGGTGCCCTATACTAAAAAGAAACTAGGAGTCTCATATTCTGTGTAGGATACAACCGCTAACGACACCAATTTATCCGGTAATCGTAAAGCGCAACTCAATAACGATCCATATTCTACAGTGCACAACTCCCTATAGGTTGGTAGCAAATCATTTTGTAGGGGAGGTAATCAGTATTGAATTCTTCACATGAAAGTGATGCTTACTTCCCTCTATCATACAGACAGTTGAAGGGATGTCGCTCAGAGATTGGGGAATAAATCTTAAAACCATGGCCAAACTCTGTTAGAAATTCGACAATTTCCAGTTTTTTCTTTAGTTCGATCAATATTTCAACCATTATTTGTTTTTGTCCTTAACCCATAACAAATTATACAAAGGAGTTTACACTTGATGGAAAGAAACATACCATTTCTTAACAGTATGCTAATCATTGGTGAAAAAATGATGAATTGCTAGACATAAGATATTATCTCTTTTTTTTTTTTCGTTATGTTCCCAAGACCTTTCAACAAAAGGATTGTAAAAAAGTCGTATTTTCACAGTAATGGGTTATGGGGGAAAAATACTGAATGTTTATTCAAACTTCGCACACATTTCGCGGAAAGTGTGTGTGATTATTTTTTCTTAGAAAAACTGTAGTAGCAGCAGCTCTGATTGCTTGCATGGGTAATAAGATGTGCCTTGAGAGTGTCGGTGAAAGCTAAAACTAGATAATGACATAAATGTGGATCGAATGCTGACTCGGACTCGTGATTACAAAGACACCAATCTAGCGACCTGACCAAATCCGAGCCAAATGCATTAACAAGGTTCTTCTAACAAATATTATCTAAAAGGCGTAATGACATAGTGAGCTTAGCTTTGTGCATTTCTCTTACTCCAGTTTGTTTTTGCCTTCTAGTTAAATTAAAGTACAATTATTTTGAGAAAGAAATCCTTATTGGAAACAATTCATGAACTCAGATAAGTACACATCCCAAAAACATTCCACACACGTTTTCAGTCTCTATATCAGAATGGCCTAAGATTAAGCTAGAAGTTTCCATTACATCTGTATACATGTAAGATAAATACTTTATGATGACGGTGAATATCCAGACCAGACACCTAAGACGGTACAGTCTTACCATGGACCTACACCGGCCAGTGCTCGACTTCTTAACTGTATGAAAGTCTCTTCATTTGCAAATACATATGAGCCATGCTCTGTGAAAAGGGGACTTAATGCATCTGCGAAAAGTATCGACCCAGGTCAGCCTGCGCAGTCCGCGCAGGATGACCTGGGCCGAAACTTTTCGCTACTGGTCAATTTTCTGTATGTCAAAGGACCAGTCTATCTCATGATCAAGTTGGTTGTGAAAAAAGTGGATGTTATGTTTTCATAAGTACATGTGATGGCTTGCTTGGTACTATGGGTCACGGAGATGCATTAAGCCCCCTTTTGCCGGAGCACGGCTCATATATGTAATACGACCAGGGAGCGCGACATACAACGTCCGTTAATCTTGCAGATAGTGTAGATCAAAGGTCAGGCTACTCAGACGAATCTATTTTACTGTCGGATACTTTGAAAGATACACTTGCAAAAGAAAAATCGTTAAAATTGCAATACCCGTACCTTTTTACATAACGGAAAAGGTTCATCGTATTTATTCAACGCTCTAAGGCATCGCCCGTTTGTTGTTTCCAAGTGATGAACACTTGTAACTCTTTGCCAGACAATATTTACCAGATGATAAAATTTTTAGGCTTGTCTATATGGAAATTATAATTGGCCTGCAACACGAAAAAGGGAGCATCGAGACATTTGCGTAAAGTGCCGTCTCGGATCAGCCTGCGCAGTCCGCGCAGGCTGATCCGAGAGGACACTTTCCGATCGTGTGTGTTTTTCTGTTTCACGCAAGTCTATTGTAGGACAAAATCCAATGTTGATGTAAAGTGCCGTCTCGGATTAGCCTGCGCGGACTGCGCAGGCTGATCCGAGACGACACTTTACGCAAATGTCTCGATGCCCCTTTTCGCATGTTGAAGACCATATTGCATCATACAAATTGAATGGGGACCAAATGTTTGGATTTGTCCTCTACAAGGAAGAACAGATAGAAACATCAATGGTTACCAGATGTTTCAACGTCTTCATTCCTCTGGATCATCAAACACATTGGAGTCGTTTGGTGAAAGGATATTTTAATGTAAGCTTGACATTTCATGAAGTTGGCATTTACTTCTTTATGAATTATAATTCAATAAAAAATCTTACAGTGGCAGGCATTGTCAGATATTGAAGCTAGGTCTAGACAGAATTTTCAGTATAAGGTTTTTGTCATCAGAATCTAAAGACATTTAACACAAGATAGTTCAGTTTAGCATTAAATTTTAACAATGCAGAATGATACAACAGGACAGCTAGCTCGATTGAGGAAGTCTAGTAGAACATGGCCAGAAAATGCACAACATTTGACAATTGCAGTCCTGTTTGTTGGAATGGTGCTTTACACCTATGCTTCTCTTATCAGTGCGCTACTTATATCTCGAGGACAGCTCATCCATTCACGGTTTCATGACCACTTTAACCCTTACCAGATGACAAAAGTTTGAACTTGTCCAAATTCAACGCATTTGTAAATAAGAAATTAAATGTGACTCAAATTTTGGAATATGTCACTGTAAGGGCAGAAAGCGTTCTGGGAAAGGGACAAAATACTAGTTACCAGCATTTCATTCTTTTGGCACAATATTTTCAAAAGCTATTTTCCTTATGGTCGGATTGCATAGTAAAGGGTTAAGTGCTAGATTAGAGACTGAAGGGCATTGTCCAAGGACAATCTAGTTATTGCCCAGGTCAATCTAACCAAATTAGCACCGCCACATGGATTGAACTAAGTTCCTTCTTATCGAAAACACCACCGCCGCCGAAACCGCCGAAATATGAAGGGCCCTGTTATAGTACATGTAGTTTGGTCCTTTCTCTCTGTGTTTAAGTGAACAATGAATTCTGAACAATTGAACTGCAAAAATGAATTGAGCCATGCATCTGCAAAAAAGTATCGACCCAGGTCAGCCCTGCGCATTCCACACAGGGTGACCTGGGTCGAAACCTTTTGCTATTAGTCACTTTTCTGAGTCTCAAAGGACCGTTTTATCTCATGTTTTTGGATCCTTACTTATGTAACAACTTGCTTGGTATAACCCATTACAGAGATGCATTAAACCACCTTTTGCCAGAACGTTTGAGCTCTTAGAGCTCAATTAAAGTGAAAATTTCAGACAATAGTAAACTCTAATATTGCAATTTCAAAGTTCTTTTCACCGGGGAAAAACTCACAGTATCGGACAGTGTAGATCAAAAATGAGACTTCACGTTTTGTACAGTCTGATACTGATCTACTCTGTCCACAAAAATGCATTGAGTCTTACTTAGCACACTAAGGGTTTGTGATTCTTATTTGTCTGCTACAAAGGCAGAAACTTTTCGAAACAGATTAGGTAAAATACGCGGAAATTGCAGTGAATCTTGAATAAAAACCATCAGTTGATCTTTTATATACGTGTACAATGCTTTTTAGAATAAGGAAATCGACATCAAAGGGAAAACTAGAACTTTTCCAGTGCACGGGAAATCAAAGAACGCCTCCATGGCTTATATCTCTTTACATAGGTGATAGAAAAAGGGGCAGCCGGAGTTTTCCACTTTTGGGAGGGAGGAGAAAATCTTCTGTTCTCCGTTCAATATTTGAATAGTTTTTCCATTCTTCTACCATAAAGTTTTCTGTCAAGGCCTTAACTCTTCCTCAGCTTAAGTAAGGAGTAATGAAGTACATAAGAAGCTGCAAAAAAAAAACTAAGTAAATTATGTAACCCTCAACCTGCTAAATAACTTGTATGAAACTTTCAAACCTACATTGAAATCTTGAATTTGACGATTTCAAAGTTATCTTTTGTGGAAAAATAATTACCTATGTATCGGACAGTGCAGATCCAAGATCATACTACACGTCCTGTGCAGCCTGATCTCTATCTACACTGTCCGTAGAAGGCCATTGAGGCGCGCTTAGCAGCCTAAGGGTTATGTATGGAGAAGCCGTCGATTCTTTTCAACAGAATTCTGTAACTCTTTATAGGATTTCTTTATAGGATTTCATTAAGTTCTCACACTATTTACGTTATTCACCAAAATCATCACCACAACCAATCTTTCTTAGTAAACTTATCCAGTATGAAAGAACTAGTAGTGGACACGTTAAATGTGGTTTAAATGACGCTTTAAGTCTTTGAAAGGGCAGAATACACTGCGGGAAAAGGGGAAAATGCTGATTACAAGGTATCTGTAGCCCATACTATTGATAACTCTTTATCAGACTGCAAAATTTCAACATCGTCGACATTGAAAACCCTTCCGACAAATTAAATGTGACTGATTGCGGTTGTCTCTAGTATAGCTGAGAACATCATGAGAACAGGAGAAAATGCTGGTTACGATTTATTCTTTTCAAAAATCTGTCTCTCAAGGTCGTTAGAATACGGGGCTGGTAAAGGGTGACTTGGCATGGCCACAAGTCGTTTTTGCTAGGCTTTCAATCATAAACAAATTCAAATTTAAGCGTTGGATGATCAAGTAATACATTTCTTTCCAATAATAGTTTCCCACAGAGAGGTAAAGAACTATGTCAGCTGAATATTCGATATTTTAAATTGTACATTATTTTCATAGCAGACGTTAGATTTAATCGTTTTCAAAACCACTTTGCACGAGGAGGAAAAATATACGAAATCTCTGTCATACCAAAGGTTATAGATCTGTAAATTGAGAGATCTGTCATTTTCCTAGCGGTATCTCACTCTCTTTTTGTTTGAAAGAGGTCGCTGACTTCTAGCCTAATTTAAATGCTCAGCTTTACAACATAGAAGCCAAGTAAACCCTTTACTGGACGAAAAGATTTTAGATCTGTCCAAATTCAAAGCTTTGAAGATAATAATCTGAATGAAGCTATTTTTCTTTCTGGAAGAGTAGAAAACATTGTGGGAAAAGGAGAAGATATTGGTTACCAGCATTTCTCCTTTTCCCACAATGTTTTCAAATGCCTCCTTTTCTCGGGTCTTTAAAACTCGAGTAGACAATCGGTCTACTTTCGGCCCGTTATTGAACGTTTCTGAAGGATATGTACAACGTAGCGCAGGAATTTTAATATCCTGCTGGTAAATCTTAGCCGGAAAGTAGTATTAGAAACATGGCTTGTAACTTTCAGCGCCATTTGTACAAACTCAACATTATTCAACCCTAACCGTGCCGTCTGATCTTGTTTCTACTCTGTCCGATAAGCAAATACTTTTTCCCAAAAATTACTTAGAAAATGCTATTACTGGGTGTTTAACGATAAGGTGGAAAGTTTCATTTCACTTATTTGGCAGATTAAAGTTTCATATCCTGCTGGTAAATCTTACCCGGTAAGTAACCTTAGACATTGTTCGCAACGCTTAGCTTTTTTAAGCTCCATATTATTATGCACGAAGTCAACATTATTCAACGGCTGATATTAAAATCCACTGAAAATTTGGACAGATTTTTATCTCATGGACTTACAGAAGCGGACAGTGTTAATGAAAGATCAGGCTGTACTTTCTGCGGCCATCATAACTTGAGCTTTAGCCACAAGCACAGTAGCTGTTTGATTTTGTTTCTTCACCCACCGCCATGTTTATATATTCTGACCCAATACTGTCTTATAATTACATTAATTTGGTTCCTTTACCTGAATACGATGTCCATTTATGTTTGTTTTACACTCTAAGATTTAATATTGATATAAAAATAAACACTAAAAAAGAGCCATAGAACTCACTTTATCTTTAATCAATTACCGCAGTCTGCATTTAGATACAATACAGTGACAAATTTAAAACATACACATTCTGCTATGGACCATACTTCGTTATATTATTCAATAAAATGTTTTCAGTTATGTTTACTGTGTTTCTAACTCTTTCAAGCGCAATCACTCTTTTTGCCAAAAGCAATGGATGGACTTTGATTGGAACGTTTAACTATTTTGACATAGTAGAAAACGTTAATGCTGTCAACCACAGTATAGTGATATCCACCACTGACGCCTCCTCGTTACATCAGTGCTTGATAAGCAGCCTAGGTACAGGTGGAATGAGTATCCAGTCCTATTATTATGATGCAGACCACAAACTCTGCTACCACAACCATGACGTCGACGAACCGTTTTCGGACAATAACCAGGTCAGATCGTTATTATACTGCGAAATTATGAAAACCTACAGAAAGTTAGCCAATGCAACAGACCGGCGCATAATAGTATTGGACAGTAATTATTCATCGTGCGACGCAGTCTTTCATGACGGCTTCCGCCATACTGGCGTTTACGAAATCAAAGATTTAGCTCGAAATAATTCCGGCGAATTTTTACCATGTAACAGGGGCTGGACTGTGCTTCAAAGACGACAAGACAGAAGCGTTGACTTTTACAAGGGATGGGATGATTATGTTGAGGGATTTGGTAACCAAATGGGTGAGTTTTGGCTTGGCCTAGACAAAATACATGAACTGACGTCACAGGGAAATTGTGAGTTGTACATATCTTTGAAGGCAGAAGATAATCACCCGAGACAAAGCAAGGGATATGCATGATACTCTCTATTCCAAGTCGAAGGACCCACCACGAACTACACGCTTAGAGTGTCCGGATTTTCCGGGAATGTTGGAGACAGTTTTTCAGTTCATACGGATTTCCCGTTTTCGACGTATGACAAGGACAACGATAATTATGGAGGAAATTGTGCCGAAATCTTCAAAGGTGGTTGGTGGTATACTGCTTGCCATTCCTCTAATTTGAACGGTCTGTACTTGCACGGTGCACACGCCAGCTATGCTGATGGAATAGAATGGAACTCGCCTTGGAAACAGTACTATTCGCTTATAGCAGTGGAGATGAAACTAAGATGCTGATTCCGAATTAGCTGTAAATATAGAAGCTGAACTTAGAGTAACAATAAAGCCCAAAAGTAAACAAAGTGGATGTATTTAAATTTATATCATACCACTGAAAAGTATTGAAACTATTGTGTAGATGACAATCTGTCATTGTACGAGTATGGTCGGTCCAAGTGTTAGTCGCTGACAGAGAAATTAATTTCAAAACTAGGTTAAAACCTGCCAGGTAGCTGTGTCTTTTGTTTACTTTTTGCCTGATTTTAAATTCTTTTTTCTGCCAGCGACTAACACATGGCCCGACCATACGATAACAGACTGTCATCTCCGCAATATTTTCCATACTTTTAAATGATATGATTTAAATTTAAATGTATTATGGCACCTGCTTTGATATTTTGGCCTCTACTGGGCCTTTAAAACAGCATCATCACTTAGACTGTATGCTCTTGTCGTAAAGTCAAAACCATTTAAGGTACCTTTTCGAACAGATCGTCTATTCATACGCGGTATTTATTATACATGTACACAGACCAATATTTGTTCCAATAAATTCCTGTATTGCATGTGAATTTACTTCTAATAGCAACGTTTCAAACTGATGCTACTCATACATTGTGCATAGTCATTTTTAAATGTTAGAACGTTTCTAATAAGAGTATTTCCTATTTAAGTTATCAATCTATTTTTCTTTTAATGCTTTCATTCAGAAGGGACGTCGAGAATGATGCTTAACCCTTGACCAAACAATCACTTGTTCTCACGACCCTGAGGAAGAAAGCTTTTGAAAACTTTGTGTGGGAAAGGAGAAAATGCTAATTTGGGAAAAGAAGCCGGTGCCGACATTAAATCCTTTTTTTTTTGACAATGTTTTCTACCTTTACAAAGACAAATTCAACCATTCTAGCCACATTTCAACTGTTGACTGCTAATGCTTTCAATTTGGTCAGGCCTACAAATAAGTCGTCTTGTAAATACATGTAGTTGATTATAGCGGAGGGTACCTTTGTCAGAAAAAAAAACCTCGTAAATATTTCAAATACAAGACTTTTTCGTCACAAGATCTAAAGAAATATCGCACAGTACATATCAAAAATCAGTATAGAGGTTCTAAGCTTCGTGCGTAATGGTAACTGCTAATGTGCCGCACGGATAAGAAACGCATAAATGGTTATAATAGTTTTAAACTAGTTCCAATTGAAAGCATTAGCACACGACATATACAATTTGACTCAAATAATGGAGTTTGTCTTTGACGTGTTGGAGACATTGCAGGAAAATTAGACAATATTGAAAGAAAAGTGGGAAATGCTGAGTACAAACACATTTTCTGTTTCTCAACATGTATTCAAAGATCGTCTTTCTCACAATCGAAACAAGAGGGCGATGATGGCCCTGTAGTCGCTCACCTGAATCATTTGATCGTACATGTCCCATTTCCAATCTTTATGACAAACATTCTAAAGGATACACAAAGTATTTCAAAGATTTGAATTGGTGACCTAGTATTTGACCGAATGTAACCCATTTCCAAACTGAATCGAGTCATCATCAAGACGAACATTCTGACCAACTTTAATGAGTATTGGACTCAAAATGTGGTCTCTAGAGTGTGCTCAAGGTTTTTCTAAGATTTGACCTAGTGACCTAGTTTTCGACCTAACATGACCCTTTTTAAAAGTCTTCCAAGATATCATCAATACAGAGATTCTGGCGAACTTTCAGGGGTATTGGACAGAAAATGTGCCCTCAAGAGCGTACACACGGTTTTTCAAGTTTGACCCAGTGACCTACTTTTTAACCAGACATGACCTATTTTCTATCTCATCAAAGATATCATTAAGAAAAGCATTCTGGTCAATTTTCAAGAGTATTGGACTCAAAATGTGGCCTCTATAGGCACACAAGGTCTGTACACAAGGTTTCATTAGATTTGACCTTGTGACCTATTTTTTGACCTGACCTGACCAATTTTCAAACACTTCCGAGAAATCATCAAGACAAACAATCTAAGTTTCATGAGTATTGGACTCAAAATGTGGCTTCTAAAGCGTACATAAGGTTTTTCTAAGATTTGACCTAGTGATCTAGTTTTTGACCCGACATGACCCATTTTCAAACTCCTTCGAGATATCATCAAGATAAACATTTTCAACAAGTTTCATGAGTATCGGACCAAAGAAAGTGTGGCTTTTAGAGTGTAGACAAGTTTTTTTTTTTTTTTTCCCTAAGATTTACCTAGTGACCTAGTTTTTTAACCTGACATGACCCATTTCCAAAGTGGATCGAGAAATCATCAAGACAAACATTCTGACAAACTTTACAGATTAGTGGACACAAAATGTGGCCTAGACTGCACACATGGTTTTTCTAAGATTTGACCTAGTGGCCTAATTTTTAACCTGTCATGGCCCATATTCGAACTCGTTCGAGATATCATCAAGCCAAACAATCTGACCATGTTTCATGAGTATTTGACAAAAAATGTGGCCTCTAGAGCATACACAAGGTAAAAGTTGACGACGGACGAGGCACGACACACACAGTACGATCACAAAAGCTGACCTTGAGCACTTCGTGCTCAGGTGAGCTAAAAAAGCACAGAATCCAGTTGTAAATGGTAAAACTGATGTACTCTATTCTTTAGTGAAACGGCCTCAAAAACTGTCTAACCCTTTCAGCGCTATAGACGAAAGTAGGGGCTTTTGCACACGGCACGTATCAAGATTAGACTAGAACAGAATGTGCAAGTTTGTCTTGGATTTATAACGTCCGCTTGTTTAGTCAAGCCTGCAAGATAGAAGGCTTTCTGAGTTTCGTTTAATTGTATTTATAGCCCTTTATAAAGATTGTCATCTTCGCAAGCCAAGGTGACGATCAATACGTGGATCCTATCGGT
Source organism: Hippopus hippopus (assembly GCA_946811185.2). Classification (NCBI taxonomy): domain Eukaryota; kingdom Metazoa; phylum Mollusca; class Bivalvia; order Cardiida; family Cardiidae; genus Hippopus; species Hippopus hippopus. The sequence goes on from OX328096.1 coordinate 54,917,542, forward strand.
AAGATCAACGTAGTGATCGTCACCCCGGCTTGTGTACAATGACGTAATTGGCGCTGAAAGCATTTAAGCTCAAGCAAACAACTGACAACATTCTCTCGCTACATCACTAGCTGCAGGCAAAGGCCTGAGACATCCAAGATTTTAAATGGAAAGCTTCAACACACTGTAACCGATATCTACTTGTAAACACTCTTACATTCTAGACTGGTCGATCACACATGAATACTACGAAGATACATGTATACCGGTATATATTTGTAGCCATAGAGGAGTTTTCGCCGTAACAACCTCCCTCTCTTTTATGAAAACAAGGGAAGTATATTTCAGGCAAAACTAAAGGCAGAACTCTGTTTTGGGGGGAAAAACGAGTTAAGTTCATCCAAGATAAATTTGCCTTTTTAGGACCTTGGGCTCAACCAATGAATGAGCCAAGACTACAGCCGACAGATTATGACGAAATAGCTCAAAACTGGTGATTCCAACTCAAGGAAATGCTTCAAAGCTCAACTGTTTAATAAATCTACATTCACATGCACTAATATGGAACGCCGTAGCTGTCATATGTTGATACATTTCGAGTTGTCGTATTTAAACAGACTTTATTATGTCATAAATGCATTATTTCGTCAGCTAAGATAGTACTTTTCTCAATACATGATTTTGTTTTGTTGGAAATAAATGTTAAGTTGTCGACTTCTAAACTTATTATAACTCAACACTATCTTATTATGTTAATGGAATAAGAGACCTGCTTGCTTCTCTGCGTTGTTATGTTTAAAGACAAAGTTGACTTGGCAAATGGTGTTACTATGCACTGTGTTACTGTGTCCGACGCACGAAAGTTTTTATTACGTCAGTCAGACGTGTTGTTGCGTTAGTCCGGTACCTTAATCTGTCAATTTTCGTCATTTAGAGGTTAATGAACACTTTTGACTTCTTTAAGTTTTGTATAAATGTGTCTTTTAAAATGTTACTGTATTAGTAAGATGAGTTGAATGGTCGATCTTTAGTGTTGTTCTCTTAAACGCTAATGTTGACTTGTCAAATTGTTGTAGAGTTATGTGTGAATGCTACTTTATTGTGTTTATGGAATATATTGCTGGACAGTAGACCTGTAGGGCTGAAGCTCTAAACCCTTAAAAAATCATTAAATGTGCATTTGCGATTTAAAAATTATTGTATCTGCAAAAATCTCACCTTACTGTACAGCGTAGATCAAGGATAAAAGCAGTTTCTTTGCAGTCTGCTCCTTACCAACACTGCCTGCAAAGATGCACTCGGTCGTGCTTGGCATCTTTAAGGTTAAGACTTTTGTGGTGGTCGTGAGGTAGAGCGTCGGCCTCGTAACCAAAAGGTCCCGAGTTTGTTACCCGGGAGCGGGTGTCAACTTTGGGATTTTTCATTGGCCCACACATTCGGCGCGAGTACTAGTGTAGTTCCCAGGAAGCAGAATCGAGAGACATTGGTATAAGTTGTAAGAACTTGTTTCTCAATCGATGTAAAATAAACTGAACTAAGGTTAATACTACAGTCTCAGTGAAGGACATAAAAATGGAAGGCAAGCTTAACGGCCCAACAACGGCCAAAAGTACACCATTCGGCTGTTAAAATGCATTTAAATTTAACTCAAGCCATTTAAAAGTATGGAAGTTATTGTGAAGATGATAATCTGTCATTGTACAATGGATCCAGTTGTAGTCGCCAGGAGAAAAATTAATTTTAAAATCATGTAAAAAGTAAACGAAAGCTAGAAGTACCTGGCAACTTTTGATAGTCTTACAACTCAGTTTTCTGCCAGCGGCTAGAATCTGGACCGACCGTCCAATAACAAACTGTCATCTTCACAATGAATTCCATACTTTTAATCGGACGATTTAAATCTGAATGCATTTTATTACCTGCAGTGTTTACTTTTGGCCAATGCTGAACCTGTAATTGTTGAGTAGAAGCTTTATCAAGAACAAAATCAATCCTTGTCAGGAAATTTCGATTGTACACCATAAAGAGTGTCAATACCTTTTATGCACATTAAAATATATCGATTCTGCGAGGTACGACATGGCAGGGGCGAGATTACTTTATCATTCTCTTTCATAGTAATAATCTCCGTCTTGTTTTCCTAATCGTATTGCTTTTTTATACGCGAGGCTTAAAAAGCATGGTAAGCTTCTTAAAATTTGTTTGAAGATACAAGAGAGAAAATCTAATCATTTTTTTCATGTTACTTCCATCGGACTGTTCGTTTTCCACGTGAAGATTTACATAATTTTCATGGAACATTAAAACAGTGACATATATCCAGTTGTAGTTTTTAAAAAAGAATTAATAATTACGGTCGGAGCATGTTGGCACTGATGTTTTGTACCATTTCTGTGTTGATTTTAGTTGGAGGTGGATGGGACTTATTGGGTTTGTTCACCTATATTGAGATCTTGAGAACAAACAACAGCGTTGACATGAATACGGTGATGGTACTGTCAAAAGCCACATCATTGCTGCAATGTTTATTTCGTATAAATGGAAATGCAACATATTTTAAACCGTTCTATTTTGAGAAAAGTTCCGAATTATGCTACTACGTTGATGGTCATAATGACAATTTTAGTGCTCCTGTTATCGATAATGCTTCAATATATTACTGTCGCGCCAAACAGTTCTATCAGATAGAAGTTGTTCCCGGGCATCGCCGAATAACCGTGTTCAACAGGAATTATTCGTCCTGTGCCGAGATTTATGATGATGGGTTACGACATGAGGGTGTCTATAGACTGAATAATTTGGACGACAATTTTACAGACAACTTTCTTCCATGTAATGATGGGTGGACTGTATTTCAAAGACGAATGGATGGGAGTGTGAACTTTACTAGAGGCTGGAGCGATTATGTCAATGGCTTTGGAAACAAAATCGGAGAATTTTGGCTTGGACTTGACACAATTCATCAGTTAACTTCACAAGGAAACTGTGAGCTATATCTCTACCTTAAAGCTGAAGACAATCATCCTGTACTTTCTGTTGGCTATGCGCGATATTCATATTTCCAACTTGAAGGGCCTGATACAAATTACACGTTAAACGTGTCTGGGTTTTCCGGTAATGTAACAGATTCATTTCTGTATCACAGTGGGAAACAATTCTCAACGATCGACAGAGACAATGACGAGTTCAGCAGTGGTAGTTGTGCTCAAATTTATAACGGTGGTTGGTGGTATGGGGCTTGTCATTCTTCTAATCTCAATGGAAAGTACCTCAACGGCTCTCACACAACTTATGCAGATGGGATAGAATGGTCTAGAACCTGGACTTATTACTACTCCCTGATTGAAGTTGAGATGAGACTAAAGTGTGGTTGATTTGCGCCTATCATAAACTACACAGTTCGTTGTGTTACGTGTGTATAGAAATATGATAAACTACCTCTGCTGAACAAGACAAATATTAATAAAACTGTCGTGATGTTTTTATGCGAATTCATACATTTGTGAAACTGCACAGATGATAGTTTGCTTTCATGCAAAATATATAAAATTGCCATTTCTAAGGCCATGAATAATGCGCGTTTGTTTCCAACGTTGTTTCAGTTATATTGCGTCGGCCAGTCCATCTATCTATCTTTTCCTCGAGTTTCTTAAACCAGCGCTTAGCACAATAATCTTCCAAAGCCACCAACTACTTTCCCATATAACCATCGTCGAAACAGTGATCAGCAGTGAGAGAGGAATAAATCCTACACCAATGACTATCATCAATACTCCAAAGATATTGGCAGTGCTGGGGAAGCGAACTAGCAACCCCCTGGTCTTAAGCTATGCACGCTAACGACTGCACAACTGGGCTCAGCAAGTCGGTGAAGAAGACTACATAATAATGTTCGGAATTTGAGCATGCTCTGCGCTGTCGGGAAGGGCAAGTGCAAGGGCAACTCTGATTGTGCCAGATATCGTGAACGGTTTCGAAATGATATGGCAAAGAAATACAGAAATACTAGCACTTTAACCGACAATAGGGTTTAAAGCAGATACTTTGTGTGATTGTTTTTATGGTGTTAACACCGTTTTCAACATTTCAGTTATATCATGGCGGCCAGTACACCTGTCCATGTTTTCTTGGAGTTTCTTTCATCAGTACATCGCACAGTGTTCTTCCCAAGTCACTGGCTATTTTCTCACATAATCATTGTCGAAACAGTAATCAGCGGTGAGAGAAGAACGAGTCCTGTCACAATGACTTGCCTTAATCCTCAGAAAGAAATTGACCTAGATGGGAGTTCGAACCAGCGACCTCTGGTTTCAAGTTTTGTGTGCTACCGACTGCACTCGGGCTCGTCTTTAACGAAGATACCACATTATGTGTTCTCAGGTGTAATAGCACTGACAATTTGGCATCATTGGCGCATGGAAAGCGCAAATTCTTCAAGGGAAAGGAGAAGTCGAAGTAAGTCTCACAGACAGCTCGTTTTGTCCGAAACGTGAGTCTTCGTGCATGTGATGGATAATTTTAAACCACTATCATCTATTTTTAAATGCAGATATTTTTATCTCTAGAACCGCCACGTCTGTCAATAGCAAAACTTGATCAGATATAAATATTAAACACTTTATGTTTTCTTAGATAGAGAGGCAAAGATCGTCAGTGAGAACTGGGCCCATATTCATCAAACATTCTTGTAAGAATTCTCAGTCTAAATCTCAAGAATTTCCTAGATTGCATAGTAACACAGTTCTGATTGGCTTTGTTAAACCAAATGGTTGGTTTAGCCAATTAATCAGAAGCAAGTCACAGCATAATTAGAATCTCTTTTGTTTCAAAAGCGACTGAATTACTGTGTAGAATGTTTCTTTGACACGGGTAAAATGCACCAATGGCAAAATGTTTCGACCGAGGACAGTCTGTGCAGGCTTACAAGGTCGATGCTATTGGCAGATGCAATAAACCACATTTTCACAGAGCATGACACATAGGAGCCGCGCTCTGGTGAAAAAGGGTTTAATGCATCTTCAATATGTATCGACTCTAGTCTGCGCAAGCTAAGCTGAATCGAAACGTTTTGCTAGTGGTCAATTTTCTGAATGTCAAAGGAACATTCGAGCGCATTCTTTATCGTGGTTCAGCCAGTTTTTAAGTCAAAACGGGGCTATCTTATGCTACAACTTTCTTGTTATATAATGATACGTTTGGCAGATGCATTAAGCCCCCATTTCACAGAGCACGACTCATATTTTTCTCACGGTCGATTCAGTTGAATCCATTACATTATGTGTATGTTTCTTTCGCAGTCGATATACTTCAATTGAATCTTCTGTTCAACATATATCATGATTGAAACGGCGCAAATTTATGCAGTTTTAAGAAAAAATGCTGCATCATTTGCATTTTCTGGACCCCCCCCCCCCCCCACGGGGGAAAAAATCCTAGATCCACCCCAGGAAAGCATGTGCAGACGACAAAAAAATTGTAGCTCGCATGATGATTTCTGTCTTTGATAGAGTAGAAAACATTGTACGAAAAGGAGAAAACGCTGGTCACCAGCAATTTCTCCTTTTCTTACGATGTTTTCAAAAGCCTTCTTTCAGGCTCGTTAAAGCTCGGCATTGTTTGGTATAGGGTTAACATGTTTACCTTCAAAATCTTTATCAAAGAAAGTCAACTCTCAACAATCGCCTCTCTAATTACTCAAGTTTTAGAAAAAAACAAACAAAAATAAGAGATTTCCTTATTGACATAACAGATTGAAACTGTCAGAAACTGAAATCTTCCATCATTTTTTCAAGCATGCAACTTCTCTAAATCCACATCATTTTTTGAAGGCTACATTTTCAGGAAAAAATATTAAATCCCACATAATTGTTATCTGTGCACAAAGAAAATTAATTCCTTCCAAATTCTACAAAAAGTTGACCTCTCTGTCTCTCTACTGCTAAAGTCTCTTCTCCCACACTTCAAAACCTCGTGGATTCAGGAAATATTTCCAAAGACAAATGCATGTATCTGACACCTCTCTCTCTCTGTCTCTCTCTCTCTCTCTCTGTATGTCAACATTATACCCCAAAACAAAATTCATCTCTCTCTCTCTCTCGCTCTCTGTATATGTCAACATTTTACAACACAACAAAATTCAGGGCTTATCCAACTTAAAATCATTAGCAAAAGACAAATTAAATTAACTAAATAAATAAACTTAAATAAACTAAAGATGATAGGATTTGCCTTGAAAAGGGAAGAAAACATAGTGGGAAAAGGAGATAAGCTGTTTACCAGTGATTTCTATGTTTCCCTCATTGTTTTCAAAAGCTAACCTTTTCAGGATCATAAAAAATCAGGATTGTTTGGTAAAGGTTTAACAGATACAAAATCAAACTTCTTTTCTCTTCAACGTTTAATCTTTCTGTCCTTTCTTTTAATAAATGAACCTTCAATAAATGATAAGATTTTAACTAAATAATATTCCTGAAACAATGTCTATTGTAGGGTTTATTAAACCCTACAGCTTCTTTCTGCATTTCATCAAGAAGTTGGATGAGCAATGTTTACGACAGAATATAGTACATTACTTTTTTAGCCATGCTCTGGCTAAAGGTGGCTTAATGCATCTCCGTGATGCATTATACCAAGCAAGTCATCATATCCATGAAATCCATTTTGTTCAACAATCAACTGAATAGACTGGTCCTTTGACAGGCAGGAAATGGACCAACACCAAAAACTTTCGACTCATGTCAGCCTGCCCAGACAGAGCAAGCTGACATGAGTTGATACTTTTTGTAGATGCATTAATTCACCCTTTAACTCTTTACCAAACGACAAAATTTTGGACTAGTCCAAATTGAAAGCATTTGTAGACGACAAAATAAATGTGAATCAAAAATTGAAATTTGATTTGGAAAGGGTAGAAAACATTGTGGGAAAAGGAGAAAATGCTGGTTACCAGCATTTTCTCCTTTCCCTACAATGTTTTCAAAGGCTTTCTTTCTCAGGGTCGTTAAAAGTCGGGATTGTGTGGTAGAGAGTTAACAGAGCATGGCTCATCTATGATTATTCTTTTAGATTTCTTTTCTTAACCTGTGACAACTGTGGAATATTCAAATCAAAATATCACTACCACTTACCTTTCATCACAGTTTCTCTGCTTTCTCTGGAATGCTTGCAGAAAAAATTCATACAAATAAATCAATAAAAAACTAACATGAAACTTGGAACGGGCATGCACATGCTTAATTATGCCAGAAACCAAGTGATTGAAGTGTAAGCATTTTTCCTTTCACTTCTGGGCAATTGTGAAAAAAAATAATTTAAGTGTCATTATAAACTTATTAGATAAAATACTTCTATAATATTCTTAAGATTTGCTTTGTGTCAATTAACTTTCACTAAAATTTGGTGATGAGGTATTGAACTAAAGAAAATGTTATGTCAAACTGTGTATTCTGTGCACATCCACTTAATCTACTTAGGCTGTGCAGCTGACTATCTTTAAAAAAATATCCTTTTGTTTTCAAACAGCTGTGCAGCTGACAATCTTTAAAAATTATCCTTTTGTTTTCAAACAAAATGTAAGTCTTGTTTTAATTCAAGCTTTTCTGTTATGCACAAGTTTGATTTCTATGAGAGTGGTACTCTTCTAAAACATTGTGGTAAAAAATAAAATATGCTTTTATCCTCTAATTGACTTTTTCAATTACTTCTCTACAGAGACTGTATTTTACATATGTCCTGTTGTAAGAAATACTTGTAAACTTTACTAAGACATGGACTAATATTGGATAGGGATTATAGTACCGAAATCATTAACAAAGAAGTGGTAAGTGTAGACCAAGATCAGATTGGACAAGTGTGCAGTCTGATCTTAGCCTATTTTCTCAGGGTTAAAGGATTAAAACGCTTCATTTAGTATTCCTACATTTCAATCAAATTTTGGATTCATACCATTAATATCTATATGTTCCCTTTTTGCCGTGCTGATTCTTATAAAACATTGTGGTGATTGAAAGCATGTTTATGTCCACATTTTAAATTTTTTTTCTGCAGACTGTACTTGTTCAAATGCCAAACTGTAGCATAGTAAATTTTACAATTAACAAGGATCCCTAATTTCCAACCCCTCCCCTACCCCTCCAATTTGCTGTGTCTCAAAGCAGATTATGTTTTAATTTTTAAAGTGTCAGAAGAAAATTTAATCATTATGAGCCCTTTCTCATTTTAGCCACAATGCTTTAATTTCATTCATGTACACATCATAATGCGAATGATTTTCCATATTTCACAAAGATATTTTAAAAATTTGTCTGCTGACTAATTGGTTCAAGATTTTATGTGTACATAACAGGTCAGTAGATAGGGAAGTTAAAATAGCAGGTGGATAGGACTGGGAGAACAATAAATGTTGATTAGAGTCTTATCAAACAGAAACCAAAGTTCTGACCAATCTTATAGTTTTCAGTGTCAATATTTTCTAAGAAGGACATGGTCTAATGCATTTGTGTGAGATCAACATTGAAATGAAACTGCTAATTGAGGATTTATTTACATGTATATGCAATAAACCTATAATTACAGCAAGTTATCTCTTTATACCAGATCTTTTTCAACTCTAAACATCAAATCCTTGTAAGCTATATGTATATCATGTCATTCATCCTGTCACTTGCAACAATGTCAGTATGATAACATACGATCGCTGATCTAACAGAGCACATTGCAACTTTCCCCTATGTTAATAGTGAAATAAAATCGATGACAAATAAATAGAAAAGAATAGAATGAAATAAGAATTTATCACTCAAATTAGACACTAAAAAATAAATACAGATCTATAGTGAACTGTACTGTACAGTTAAAAAGTTTTTAACCTGCCATACTTCCTTTTTCTCACTGGATTTCAAACTTTAACAAAAAGAGTAATGTCAAAAGCAAAATAAGGACTTCAAAAAAAATGTGAGCCCTTTATTAATTTTGCCAGTGGAAAAAAAAGCCACTTGCTAAAATTTGCCAGTGGATAAAAAAATGAAATTCAAATCCTGTCCTGCTTCCAAACATACTTCTTTCACAGACCTCTTCCATGATACATGTTCCTATTATCAAAAGATATTCGTTGATTTCAAAATTACTTTCATTTTGCATTTTTACTATCTGGTTAACAGCCCCTTTAAATGAAGCCTCTTGAGAGCACACAAGGGTTTTTTTTTTTTTAAGATTTGTCAAGTCACCCGATGCAACTCAATTTACAATGGTCCGAGATAACATTAAGACAAGCATTCTTACCATACTTCATGAACATTTGACTAAAAATGTGGGTACTAGAGTGTACGCAAGGTTTTTCTGAGATTTGTCCCAGTGACCTACTTGTTGACCTTACTCTAAACTTTGCTAAGTTATCTTTAAGACAAACATTCTGACCGTATGTTTCATGAGTATTGGACATAAAAAAAGACAGGTCTCTAGAGTGCACACAGTGTTTTTCTAAGATTAAACCCAGTGACCTTCTCTTTTACCCAAGATGACCCATTTTCAAACCCCTGTGTGTTAATATCAAGACAAACATTCTGATTGACTTTCATGAGTACTGGACATTAAATATAGCCTATAGAGTTCACACAAGAATTTTAAAAGATTTGTCCTAGTGACCTAATTTTCAGCCTGATATGACCCATTTTCAAACTCATCTGAGGTATCACCAAGACAAACACTCTGATCAACTTTCATGAGTATTGGAATTTAAATGTGGCCTCTAGGGTGCTTATCAGGTTTTTCTATGATTTGTCATAGTTACCTTCTTTTTTACCTGACTTGGCACAATTAAACACTCTTAAAAAATGTTTCACTACATGAAGCATCATGCTAAATTTAGTGGGCTTTATGGTTTCAGACAAGAAGATTTTTGCAGACTTGTCTTATTTTCTCTTTTTGTTGCTGTGGCAACAAGAGTTCTGCAAGCGATGAATTCTTTGACCAACTTTGAAAGAGATAATTAATGCGCCAAGGAACATGAATTTCTGTGAAACTTTTTAGTTTTAGAGGAGATGTATAACCAATCAATTCTGAGTTTTAATGTCCCTAAGGAGGAAGACTATTGAAAACATTGTAGAAAAAGGAGAAATGCTAGTAATCAGCATTTTCTCCTTTTTCACAATTTGTATTACCCTTTCAAAAAATTTTAATTGCTGGAGTCATAATATACATGCATGCTATTGTCTGCAAATGCTTTCAAATTGGCCAAGTGTAAAATTTTGTTGTATGGTAAAAGGAAATATCTACACACAAGGTACAGCAATGCTGATGCAAGCTGGACAATCACTAACCAATACAGCTCACCTTGAGCATGTCATGCTCAGGTGAGATAAAGAAAAATTGTCATTTAAATTTTAACCACACAACAAAATTTTAGACTGGTCCAAGTTGAAAGCATATGCAGACAACAAATCAAAATTCCATATTATGAAATTTGAACTTGAAAGGGTAGCAAATATTGTGGGAAAAAGAAGAAAATGCTGGTTTGCTGGTTACCAGCATTTTTTTCCTTTTCCGACATTGATTTAAAAGTCTTTTTCCTCAGGGTCGTTAAAACTAGGAATTGTGTGGTAAAGGGTTAAGTCTACTTTTCACCAGAATTTCTCAATACATCGGTCAGTAAAGATCAAAGATGGGACTGCTTTTTCAAAACAGTCTCATCTTTAATTTACAATATGAGGGAAAAGAGAAATGATGGGCAAACCACATACAGAAAATCACCAATTACGTTGTGTTCCTTTTGATCTTTGAGACAGAATTTGGGTTTTATAACACTCTCAAGCAACAGAACTGAAAATGAACTATATATCATCTATGCAGAATTCATCCATCTTATCAAATTCTACCCAACCTTCAATTCTGAAGGCTCTGAATCCCTCTACTCCAGACATAAACTATACAACCACTGTATCTCATTCATGAAGGAAAGAGGTTTCTATTTACATAACAAACATGTGCACTTACTTAACCCTTGGAAAGCTAACTAGATTAACTGAACATTTCCAGCCAGTACTAAAATTCAAAATATTGTGATATCATTTTTTCTTACAGAAAAAATTCACATTACCCAATGTTGTAGACATAAGAGCAGACTGCACATTAAGTGTGGTCTGATCATGATCAACAATAACTGCAAAAGTAACTAAAGCTGAGTTTGTATCTTCAACCTTTGAAAGCATTGTGAAATATGGAGAAAATACCAGAAATCAGCATTTTCTGCTTTTCTCACAAAGTTTACAATCCTTTTGCAGACAAGCTCCATAATTTGAGTCACATTTACTTTGTTGTTTGCAAATGCTTTCAATTTGGACACGTCTAAAATTGCTACTGTTCATCCATGCAGTGTCTCCTTTTCCCAAAATGATTTTTGTTTAAGTCTTTATCTTCTTCAAGATCGTTCAAACTCGGGATTGTGTGGTAAAGCGTTGAAATATTTTTTCTTCAGGGTGGTAAAAACACTGGATTGTGTACTATAGGATTAAGGGATTCAGGCCAAAGTTCATGCCATGCACATTTTCTGGACCAAGAGCGTAAGGAGTCAAAAGGATTGTGCAACATCAAATCTAGGTGCTCTTTTCCTACATATTTTTAACTTGATTTTTCTGTATCATAACTGGCCAAAAATTATGGTCAATACCTGAGCCCAATGCATATTGTGTTTCATGTGCAAAGTTCTGCCATGGGCAAGATTCTAAACATTGTTCCACTAAATGAGAGAAATATCCCATTCATACAAACGATGCTCTGCAAAAAAAGAGGCTTAATGCATCTCTGTGATGGATGATATAAAGCAAGTCATCACACAATTATGGATCCATAAAATCCATTCAGTCCAACAATCGACTGGGAGGTGAGTAGAGTGGCCCTTTGACATGCAGAAAATTTACATTTAGTAAGAAGTATTGACTCATGTCAGCCTGTGCAGACTGCGCAGTCAGTCATTTCTCTATTAATTACAAATTTTAACCTATTAAAATTTCAAGACCCTGTTTTAAAAGATCTGTATGTGAGGACATGAATATGTTGTTTACTAACTTTAAACCAACCATCAAAGTTTTGGACTTTTTTTTCTAAATTTAAAAGCATTTGCAGAAAACAAATTATTACTATGTACATGTACCTCATTATGATGAGATTTGCCATGTGTTCACAGGGTCATTAAAACACCAACTTGCCTGGTAAAGGGTCAATCAATGAGAAGAAAGAAGCAGCCATAAATTGGTGATGAGAAATGAATTCTGCATTTAAACTATTGTGTTTAACATACAGTTTCTGCTTCTAGGAAAACCTGTTCTTCCAGCTTCATAGAAATCATGCAGCTCCTGTTTCTTTGGACTTCCTTTCCTCGATGCTTCTTAAAAATCTTGCTGTTTTTGTTTAGCGTTCTTGCTTTTCTCTTCTCAAATCTGCTGGTTTTAACCACTTTGGAAAAATCTAAAAGAAAAGAAGGTATAGCAACTTCTTTTACAATTCCTGAGATTTCTAATAAAAAATCAGAGGATGACATTTCAGTACTTTTACTTGTCATGCAAACATAAGACCCAGCCACACATGCTCAGTCCTGCATACTTTTATCCATTACTGGACAACACAGTTTCAGACTCATATGCATTGAAAACACTCGCAGACAACTTATTAAATGTAGCACAAATTATGGCATTTGTCTGTGAAAGGATAGAAAACATGATTGGAAAAGAATGAAAATGCTGGTTGCCAGCATTTTCTCCTTTGCCTACCATGTTTTCAAAAAAATTTCTCTGTCTGGTCAGCAAAACTTGGGATTGTGTGGTAAAGTATCAAGGAGAATAACAAAGGTCATGACCAAAATGTATGCTGACTGTGGATGCTGAGGTAGAAATTACAAATGATTATGTTTGTCTCATTTGTATACATCATAAAGCTACATGTATTATATTGGTCTGTCCGCTCAAAATCATATTTGTTTTTCAATTTGTTAATTATTGTGCTTCTTTTGGAATCCCAACCTTCTAAACCAAGAAAACAAGCATTTGATCCAGTCACAGATGTACTAGCTGGACACTGAATACTGTGTAACTGTTTATTCTGCTACAAATAGCTAACACTGTGCAGTGCAGATAAGCCATTTTTGTCTTTTGTATTTGTAGCCATTTTTCTCAATCAGAAAAAGGAAAAAAAGAAACTTCGAGGGTGTTTTTTGTCAGTATAATTAACACATTAGGGGACAGTGTAGATCCAAGATCAGACAACAGTCATGCTCTGTGCAGTCTGATCTTGACCTACACCGTCAGAAAAGGTTGTATGATTTTGATCTAGATCTACATTGTCCGTATACAAAAACAGCTACAGTTCTGGTAAGCGCTCTGAGGGTTAATGATAAGAAAAACTTAATGCTTTGAAGCGACAAAGAGCACATCAAGTATCTCATGCCCTTGTTTGTGTACCGGAAGCTCACTTTCCGGTCGTGTAACGTTTTCTTGCCCAGAAAAACACGTCAAACAAAATGGGTGTGGAACAATTGCAAGTTTTCCTGCCAGCTACATGCAACTGCAATCCTTTCCTAAAGGGGCGTTTCCTATGTGTGTAATTTCTTAAAAGAAATGAGATTGTATTGCAAGATGGACATTTCAAAATGGAAATAATAATTTTGCAAGCTGTTCATCAGCATGACCATCGGATTTCTTTCAATGGCTGTATTTACATCAAAGAGTCCAAAATAAACTTCGTTTATTGCGTATTATTGTGTATAAATCTAATTTGGCATATTATCCATACCTGGAATGACTTTATTCAACCACTGATAAAGAAAAGTTACGTTATCATCAAGAAAAACAATGCTTCACGCCACCATCAATGAACTCTGCAGACGAAAGAACGCTCAACCAGTGCGCGATTTTCTGATTGGATACAGGACCACGTGATACATTACCGATGCTCTGATTGGATACTGAATTGCGTGATTAATGTCATGGTATACTTTGATTGGATACTGAACCGCGTGATCAGTATCATTTCAATTAGCAGGTCGTAATTTCTGCGCATGTGCACGTATGGGCCATGTTTCTTTCAGCTAATTTTAGATCCTCCACCGGCGCATCGTGTGTATTACACCGAGCGAAAGTTTTTAAACATGAAAAAGGTGGCAAACAGAAAATTGCCTTTAGGCACAATATATTTAAGCGTTACATTTATAATTTATTCATCTTATACAGGAAAACATGAAAAGCGAACTAAGGATCCTCGCAGTAGAGCTGTACAGGTTTAGACATGGCCGCTTGGGAATTTCTTCCCACAAATTAATTACTCATCAAAGTGAAAATTTAAGTTCGCAGATCATTTATTCTGATATTACATAGAAGGCCTACACATACCTCTGGACGTTTTTCTTATTTTTTAATCCAGGTTTTTGAAGATTTAACCCATTCTTAGAGAAAAACAGCGCTGTCACGTGCAGTGCATGGGTGAAATTCCGGTCCACATGATTAGTAGTATGCTATTTAGACATGCTTTCATTTTTTTTTTTTTTTTTTGTGGGGGGGGGGGGATGATGCATCGTGCTTATTACATCAAGCAGGAATGTATTCAAAAGCTTTAGATTCTGGAGCCCTAGGTTGCACTATTAACCTCGTATATCTTTTATAGACATAGACATACTGTATCACGTATACATATAAATGTATCTTGTAATATATATAAAAAAAGAATATTTTACCATGCCTGTGGTCATGTGTCGTGTACAATAATAACTCCATAGAATCTAACAAAGGTAAATTTCTACGATTTTACAAATATATTGAGAACAAAAGGAGATAGTACACATACGATAATTAATAAGTAACCCCAACTTATATAAGACATGAACAGCACACCTAGAGGGGGTCTATGTCTATATCTTTTATAAAAACCCCTCACTTATTTCGCGGGCTCAAGTCTAAGAACGATTTTTAGGCTGGTTTTGTTTCCGCTATTCATGTATTATAATAGTCATTTTTCAAAGTTTTGACTAACAATGCGATCGGGAGGACTAGTCATTTAGGAGTTTTTAAGCTTTCAAACTTTTCCAAAATCATTGGCAGGGGGTGGGGATTGGGGGGGGGGGTTATATCCACTCCCCCCCCCCCCCCCCCCCACACACACACACGCGCACTTTCATTTCTGTTCCTGTTTTGCCTTCCAAAATTTCAGATGCGAGTTACTATGTTTGAACTCGGTTATCATTAAATTAAGTACATTCGATCTAAGTTTTTTCAGGCCTTTGAAGGAACAAAAATATTGTTTTTGATACTATGGAAAACATTGTAGAAAAGTTTATTTAAGAACTTAAATTGTAATCCTAGAAGATTGTAAGCCATGCAACAATGTAAGTTCCGTCTTAATCAAACGACAAAACTTTAGAGGGGACCAAATATTTCCAGGCGACAAATCAAACGTCACTCAAATGGTGGGATTGCGGTCTCTGAAAATATAGAAAACATTTTGGGAAATGGAGAATATGCTGGCTATCAGCATTTTCTCTTTTTACCACTATGTTTTCAAAACACATCTTTAACATCAGGATCGTTAAAACTCGGGATAGTGCGGTAAAGGATTAAAGCAAGTTTAAGAATTTGCCCACTTTTTGTAGATCTAGCTCTTCTTAAAGAATTGAATTTCAGGGTCTCAAGAGCGGAATAGCTGATTCGCTGTTGTCATATTTCTGCGTAATTTTTTTTTTCGGCGTTCTACGGGTGAATGTGGTAGCTATTGGCCTACTTTTTGGTACAAATAATAGATGAATAAATAGCAATTTTTGATAGGTCAAAATTATCGACGTGTTTATTCTAAGGGCCCCTGCCTAGATCTATTTGCTTGCAGATTTACGCTATCTATCTTTTTTAAAGATATTTTTTGTTTCTTTTTTTTTTAATTGTATCGTAACACAGAATTAAGGGATTTCCTGACTAAACTCACGAAACTAGATCTATACCATAAACCGTTCTTTTTTTCTTCGGCGTCTGGGTTGATTTTTATTCACTCAGAACAGGGATCGTATATAAATGTGTATATAAGATCCCTGCTCAGAATAACGAAGAATAGTCTCTAAGTGCTCAGACTGGATTGATACCAGCAGATCTATTTGCCCTCTTTTCTTAGTCGCATTAGCAGTCAAAGACCTAACAACTGCTACAAAGATGCACCATGTTAAAAATTTCTCTCGCTTAATGATCATTCAGGGGTTCAACTTATAATATATCTATAGTTATGAATATTTGAGGTAGGATCTTGCTGTATCGTGGGCCGGTGGCCTTTATAAAAAAGAATACCAATAAATTACTATCTTATTGTATTGTATTAATTGAAACAAGACACTGATTGTATAAAAATTGCCCCCTTTTGCCACAATACTCTCACATGCATTCACAATTATATTAATCCCTTTTTACAAGACTTTTGACGAGACTCCGACCCACCATGAACATGCTGGTAGCGCATTATCGACCTTTATCCCCTTCTATCTAATTCCTTTATTTGATGGCTGGATTTTAATCAAATTATTTTTTCTTAATCCCAGCAATATCAAATAAAAGCTTACACGTCAGCTGTTCATATGATACAAATGCAAACTGATCAATGAAAAATCTTTGTCGATATTCTGATATTTCGGACGATCTATCCCACCTGGATTAGGCATAGCCCACGAAATGTGTAGCTACTTCGGGTACTTTGATCTTCGGGTACTTTGATCTTTGGGTGATGCCTAAACCTTGCGCCTTCGAGACACTGCTGGGTCGTCTACACTTTAATTAGACTTAAGTTACTAGATGTTGCAAAAAGAGATTGCCGCGTTTTATAATCGGATCATTTCCGTAATTTAAACCAAGTAAATTTTTAAATGAAATTTAAAAGATTGAATGTCAAGTGGTGCTTTGATCATGTGTTTTCGTGGTGACTGGATATTTCGGCCTTTAACAATTTCGGCACATTACATTTTCGGCCCATAACAATTTCGGCCCATGGCAATTTCGGCCAATAAATCGTGTATCATAATTATTGCACGATCTGATGAACCTCATTACTATTGTTTGGTGCATAAAATTATACTCTTGAATATTGCTTGTTTTTGATGCATCAATCAACATTTTGGATATTTCTTTTAGGTTCTGGTAGAATGTTAATTACACATGGTAAAAGAGTGTGTACAATCTGAGCAAAGGGAAACCGATATAATCATATGGTGCCTTCAGTCTAGACACAGTCACAAAAATAACATAGGAGCTAGTCACCGAATTGGGGTAAATCATACAGTGGACGTTAAATCCATGGCTTGAAGCAAAGATCAGACTAACATCATGTGTAATCGGGTCTAGACCTATGCCATCCACAAGGATACTAAAGTCGCCATCGACAATGGAAGAGTTGAGTTGAGAACTCAGTTTTTACTCTCATTGATTTCAGTCAGTTTTGATGTAAGTTTAGCATCAGGTAGCTGACGTATGTTGTTTATCGAAGTTTAGATTTCACTTTAAAATTACAATCTTGATCTTGTTCTCACTCCCAAGGACAGATACTTAGGTTTCTGTCGGCACTGAAAGGGTCTGGTTAAATGTATTGTTTATTGATCTTTTACCTTCTTTTTTGCAGACAAATTTGATCATACTTTATCATTAAGTCATTTTTGGGAACTTCAAATTTGGGTTAAGGGTTTTCACAACCGGTATCAGTATGGCCATTTAATTAGTAATAAATTAGTAATAATTGCCTATATTGACCAAGTACAGCTGATATCAGTAGAACTTCCAAGTTCCTGACTTTCCTTCTTTAATACTTAAGGTCAAAAGAATGCTGTTTAATTTCACACCTTTCTTCTTTGATCATCCAAAGTTTGATCATCTTACTTAAATTTGAGTCCCCTTCTCAATGTTTAACTCTACAACATTTCCTATACTTATAACAACCATGTGAAAGAAGACTTTTGAAAAAATTGTGAGAAAAGGGCAAAATGCTGGACTTTTGAAAACATTGTGAGAGAAGGAGAAAATGCTGCTTACTGGCATTTTCTCCTTTTCACATAATGTTTTGTACTCTTCTAAAGACAAATCACATCA
Source organism: Hippopus hippopus (assembly GCA_946811185.2). NCBI lineage: Eukaryota > Metazoa > Mollusca > Bivalvia > Cardiida > Cardiidae > Hippopus > Hippopus hippopus. The sequence continues at coordinate 54,935,610 of OX328096.1, forward strand.
TACATGCACATTTTTTTAATCAGATACATGATTATAACTAAAGGTGGGCTATTGTCCCAGTGGGCTTTTGTCCAGTGGGCTATTGTCCTACACCCATCCCCTCCACCTCGGTTTGATATGAATAATGGATTTAACTCTTTAGGATTTTCACAGTATTCTTTGTTTTTACTTCAGATTGATATCCTTGTTAAATGAGAGAAGAATACTGTGATTCCCTGTAAGCTGCCGATACAACAATTTTAACATATAACAAGCTGCTCAAAGAAATTGATCTGTAAGCATAAGTTACAGTGTAAGCTGAAAAAAAGCAGTGCTGTCAGTTGCTGATTTTGATCTGATGTTGAAAACTCTCAGTCTTTTGGGGATTTGCCAGTATTCTGTCTTGAGCAACAAATATGGATTCTCTTGATGACAACCAGAAATTAGTCAATGATATGGTAATTTTCTAGTAGATCTAGTTACTTCTTTTTCTCATTTGTCTCAAGCAGGGTTAAACTGGTACTTGCTTTCTCTTCCAAACCCATCAGACTAGTGGCAGTCTGAACTTTTTTTTCTAAAATATAATTAGACATTACTGGGTACTTTATTAAAAATGGTAATAATGACAGAATTGATGAACAGTTTTGCCACAGATCTGTTCAGGTCGTGAAAAGAGACATTGATAAGAATAGATTGAAAGATTATTACCGTCTGGACCCAGAATACCATCAGGTAGGAACAGGCAATATCCAATTCATTGATGGCAACTGTTCTCAACTGAAAAATGCATCATTGAGACAGTGAGACACAGGGCTCCTTAAATTCTGCCAGAAAAGAACCTAGGAATTCAAAAATCAGTTCAGATTTTCATTTAACTCTTTACCAAAGAACAAAATGTTCTACATGTCAAAATTGAAGGTACTTTCAGAGGACATATCAAATGTGGTTAAATTGATGATATTTGTCTTTGAAAGTTTAGAAAACATTGTTTGGAAAGGAGAAAATGCTGGTTACCAGAAATTTTCTCCTTTTCCCACAGTGTTTTTAAAAGCCTTCTTCCATAGGGCTGTTAAAATTTGGGATTATGTGGTAAAGGGTTAAGGTAAAGACTAAATTATCCAGAATTAATATCAAATCCGAAAGAGTTTGATCTGATATGATAATCATAACTCTGTGCATGAGTAATGCAAAGATTTGACTTCGTAAGCCTGGTAATGTCGCATGAGTCTCGTATTGGCAGGACTCTGCCCAATATGCTTTGGGTTACCTGAACATTGTTTATACAAAGAACAATTATAGTAGGCTGCAAGTGTGCAACAGGATAGAGCAAGTTCTGTCCTTTCAAGCAGACTACTTTTGAAAATAAAGAATAATTTGCACATGATGAGCAACTTCTCCTATTGGCACATGTTTTTCACATGTAAAAATCTAAATATGTTTTAAACTTTTATGTAGGTAATTATTTATGTATTTTACCATAATATGTTTTCAGATTTAAAAAATTTTTTTGGTGGGAGTGTCCATCGGCAAGACTCTTTTGAGCTTTAGCCTAGAACAGGTGAAACCCAGGACATACATGATATATGGCTTGCAACACGTGAAAAGGGGCATTCGGACATTTGCGTAAAGTGTCGTTTCGGATCAGCCTGCGCACTGCGTGCAGGCTAATCCGAAATGACACTTTCCGTTTTTATGTAATTTTCTGTTTCACGCAAGTCTACTGTAGGACAAAATCTAATGTAGTCGTAAAGTGCCGTCTCGGATTTGCCTGCGCGGACTGCGCAGGCTGATCCAAGACGACACTTCACGCAAATGTCCGAATGTCCCTTTTTGCATGTTGCAAGCCATATGTGAGCTGCCGCTTTGATATTTCTTAAATACTATTGAAAGTGGCATATAACACCATGTAGTCAATCAATTATTATTTTTTTTTTTTTTCCAGGAAGTTGTTAAATTTACTTCACAAGTTTTTTTTCATCTTTCAGGTACATCAACTGGAAATGAAAGGATATGCTTGTTTAGTTATTGCTGTTAGCAGCACAAAACACTTCCAAGGCGGATCGAAAATGGGAGTGTCATACCTAGAAAAACAGTCTCAAATTGTGGAAGAATTTGCAGCATTTGTACAAGGTTTGCATATACATGTATCATGTTACCATTTAATCACATGGTTTTACAATCCTAAGGAAAAAAAGACCTTTGAAAACACTATTGAAAAATGAGAGAATGCTGATAACCAGTATATTCTCCTATTACCGTAATGGATCTTTCTCCCCTTCTTTTTTAAGACAAATTCCATTATTTGGACAGCTTTTGATTTGGCACATGCAAATACTTTTGAAATGGAATGGTAAAAAATCTTGGTGTTTGATGGAAAGCAACATTGAATTTGTAAGCAGATCCTTTCAAATTGTATCCATCAAAATCTTTTTTGCTTGATGAAGACTTAATTCTTTCCCAAACAATCCCTGGTTTTAAGGACCCTGAGGAAGAAGGTTTTTGAGAGCATTGTGGGAAAAGGAGAATGTTGTTTTCTGCTTTTTCAAGAACAATTCATATCACTTGAACTGCTCTGATTTGTCATTTGCTGATGCTGTTGCTGTTGCTGATGCAAGCCTAAAATGTCAGTAGTTAAATAGTGTTGAAAGCAGCTTAAAAACGCTATTCATATAAACCATATGCTTTAATTTCTCTATGTACAGATTATCTACAGAGTCAAATAGATGTTGAAACACACAGGAAATGCAACAGTTTCCCAAAAGAAAGCAATAAAGGTGAAAGAAGTACAGGGACTACTTTCTCAAATCAGGAAAATTTTGCTTTTGATTTAAAATACAGTTGTCATGCAGCCTCTTCAAACATTCTACATGGTACAAATTTGGGTAATTCATCTAAACATGAAAAGGGGAGTTTTGAAAGTTTGAGAAGTGTTGCGAATGGGTCTTGTGAAAAAAGTACATTTTCTGTCTATTCAAATGTGAGAAGTGAGAAGTTTGCACCTAATCATCTTTCCTGGGACAATTTGAAAGTGTCTGATGAAGAGAATAAAACTCATAATAATGACATTGCTGCTGATCTGCCGTCTCTGACTGATAACCTACAATGTAATAAATGTGGTAAATCATTTAAGTTACACAGTTTGTTAGAGGCTCACAAAAACAGACTTCTCCCATGTGTGGATGAGGATATGCTTACACTTGGTTCTGAATACAATGAAACACTGATTTACAAGGATAAAGATGGACAGAGTATGTCTATAACCGTGTTAGAGGCTATGAAAGCCCTGAACACAGAATGTATTATTTGTTCTTTCAAAGCAAGTAGGTTGACTAATCTGAGAAGACATTTCATCCTAGCACATTGCAAGGAGAGACCATTCAAGTGCACATATTGCTCTCAAACTTTTAAACTGCAATCTTTGTTAAACAGACATATGTCAAGAGCCCATGTAACCAAGAACATTTTTGAATTCTCTTGTGAATTATGTAACAAAACTTTCCAGACAGAAAAGCAACTAAGGCTCCACAAAGTTTTCAGATGTGAAATGCGTACAAAGTCCAGTAAATGTGATATTTGTGGATATGTATCAACAAGTAATGCTGTCATGTTATTGCATCAAAGGTCGCATACAGGTGAAAAACCTTACACCTGTCCACATTGTGAGCTAACATTTGTAACACAACATAGTTTGAACAAGCATTTAGACACACACTCACAGACAGACAGTTACGAATGCAAACACTGTCAGTTGAAATTGTCATCCAGAGCAGAGTGTAACAGTCATATGAAATTACATAAAGAAGTGAGTGGTTTCCAGTGCACTTTGTGTGAGAAGACATTTGGTCATAAATCTACTTTAGACTACCATATGATGATACATTCTGGCTCTAAACCTTTCATGTGTGATGTAAGTACGATTATTTTAGGCCAGTTTTGCAACAGTTCTTTCATGGAAATTTCGTAATTAATGATTCTCTATAAGAGGAAAATAATAGAAACTGGAGCTAGCTCATTCAGTATTGAAAGAAATTTGTAGAAGATATCTTTGAAAAACACTTCTGTAAAAAAGGTAGTCAAAATGTACTAAGCTTTAACACAGGTTTTTGAATACAAGTGAGGGCCTTGTTACAAGTTAATAATTGTAACATCTCTTTTTGCCAAACTGTTTTCAAGGCTGTTTGGCTAAAAAGGATAAGAAAGTCTTACTATGTTAAAGTACTTTGATTTAATGATCAATTTCTGTCCACCAGTCATGTTGGCAATAAACAGTTTGGCTTGGCTAGTTTTCTATTTTGAAAAATTAGCCAAAATAGCCTGAAATGATTACTGGTAGTTTGCTCCATATATGGCTTGCAACACGTGAAAAGGGGCATTTGGACATTTGCGTAAAGTGTCGTCTCAGATCAGCCTGCGCAGTCCGCGCAGGCTGATCCGAAACGACACTTTCCGTCTTTATGTAATTTTCTGTTTTGCACAAGTCTACTGTAGCACAAAATCTAATGTAGTCATAAAGTGCCGTCTCGGATTAGCCTGTGCGGATTGCGCAGGCTGATCCGAGATGATACTTTACGCAAATGTCCGAATGCCCCTTATCGCGTGTTACAAGCCATATATGAATATGTATGATTTATGCTCTGGCAAAAGGAGGTTTAATTCATCCCATAAGTCATCACATAATCATGGATCTATGAAACCTATTTGTCCAACAACCAACTAAATCATGAGGTAGACCGATCCTTGGACATGCAAAAAAATTGACTAATAGCAAAGAGATTTGCTGACTGTGCTGGCTGACCAGGGTTGAGACTTATTGCATATGCATTAAACCTCCTTTTCACAGAGCATGGATTAATGTGATTGTATATTATAGATAAAAAATTTACAATAAATAAATTGAGTTAACATAGAAATTCAAAATTTTCAATCAAGAAACAACACTGCTTTGTTTCTACACTGAGGGAGATTCTCTTATTAACCCTTTACCACACGACAAAATTATAGACCTGTCCAAATTGAAAGCATTTGTAGATGACAGTTTTAACATGGCTCATATGAAATGATTTTTCTTTGATAGGGTAGAAAGCATTGTGGGAAAAGGAGAAAATGCTGGTAACCGGCATTTTCTCCTTTTTCCACAATGTTTTCGAAAGCCTTCTCTTTCAGGGGCGTTAAAAGTCGTCGTTGTGTGGTAAAGGGTTAAACAATGTGGGAAAGGGAGACATTGCTAAAAAACCATCTTTTTAAGCTATTGTCGCACCGTCTTTCCTTCTCAAAGAGAAGTCCCATCAGTTTACATTTATTAAACTTGTTACCTGCTGATGGTACTTTTAAAGCTAAGTTGAAAATTTTTTCATCTTATAAAGAGTTGTTTTCTTGCATGCTAGGAGATTTTTATATAAAGTAGATCAAGATCAGACTGCTTGAATGTGAAGTCTGATCACAGACATGCACTTTTAGAAATTTAGGCAGATGCTTTTTGCCAGCACAAGTTTTTTGAAATTTTGTTTCATTTTTGACATTATTAAAGATTAAAACAGTTTATTTAACCCTTTACCACACAATGACGACTTTTAACACCCCTGATAGAGAAGGCTTTTGAAAACATAGTGGGAAAAGGAGAAAATGCTGGTTACCAGCATTTTCTCCTTTTCCCACAATGTTTTCTACCCTATCAAAGAAAAATCATTTCAGATGAGCCACATTGAAACTGTCATCTGCAAATGCTGTCAATTCGGACAGGTCTAAAATTTGTTGTGTGGTAAAGGGTTAACCCCTTACTGAAAAAGAACATTTCAGACTTACCCAAAAGGAAGGCATTTGCAGACAAGAAGTAAGATGTGGCTCAAAGGACAGATTTGTCTCACAAACTTTAGGTGAAAGAGTTTTGGGAAAATGAGAAAATGCTGATTACCAGCATTTTCTCCTTTTTCCACAATGTTTTCAAAAACATCTTTCACAAGCTTCTTTAAACTAAGGCTTATTTGGTAAAGAGTTTATAAAAAACTAATCAATGTATGTAATTAATGTTATAAAAGCTAATCATCAGAGCATTATGGCTTATACTATACAATTCAAGTTTATAATTATGTAAAATTTTGACATTTTCAGACATGTGGCAAAGCCTTCAGAAAGAAAGAGAGATTAATGTCTCATATTGACCGCCATTTGGGAAACAAACCATACAAATGTCAGGTTTGTTTGTTTCTTTCTTTGCATGGTGTTTAACCTGATTTTCACAATACTGTATCATGTCTTTTATATTACAGTGGCCAGTCCACCCATCCCTGCTTTCCTGGAGCTTTCTTTTACCTGAGGGTTTATTTACCAGCCATTCATAATGACACTCTTTGTCTAATTCGCCAGAATTTCTTCTAAATTTAAAAAATAACAGTTTGTGATTGGCTATACCGAATGCTTTAACCAACCGGAAATTGTGTTGTTTTCTATCTCTAGAACTAGACTAAAAACACTATTCAGAATGGTTGGTGAGTAAAGGCTCAGCACTTTGCATGATATTCTTCCCAAGCCACTGGCTGCTTTCTCATATAAAATTGTCAAAAGTGGTGAAAGAGGAATGAATCCTGTTGCAATGAATATCATCAATCCTCTGAAAGGAATTAGCTGAGCTGAAGACTTGAATCAGCAACCCTCTTGTTTCAAGCCCTGTATGTTACCGACTCAGCTACCAGGCTTGGCCCATTTGCAGGTACATGTACATGTATGTGCTTCTATACAGGTGCTTTTAGCTTTTTAACCCTTTACCAAATAATCCGGGGTTTTAACGACTGTGGAAGAAGGCTCTTGAAAACATTTTGGGAAAAGGAGAAAATGCTGGTGACCAGCATTTTCTCCTTTTCCCAAAATGTTTTCTACTCTTTCAAAGACAAATTTCGATGTTTGAGCCACACTTAATTTGTCGTCTGCAAATGCTTTCAATTCAGACAAGTCCAAAATGTTGTCATTTGGTAAAGAGTTAACTTGATACCATAGGACAAAAATTGTTGTTCATATTAAAAGCTTTTTAAGATGACAGATTGGATGTGGTAACATTGATTGAAAGGGTAGAAAACATTGTGGGAAGAGGACAAAATGCATGTTATTAGCATCTCTTATTCTTAAAATGTTTTCTAAAGCTTTTTTTGTCAAGGTCATTGAAACTGAGGATTGTTTTGAAAAGGGTTAACTATTTATCAAACAATCCGGTATTCTGATGGCCCTAAGAAAGTTGGCCTTTGAAAACATTGTGGGATTAAAAAAAATGCCTGTAACCAACATTATCTTGTTTTCTCAAAATCTTCTCAATCCTTGTGAAGACAGATCCCAAAGAGATGGGTTGGTGGAGAGGCGAATTTTTCTTCAAGTTTTCTTTTATTCCTTAGAAAAAAAGCAGGGAATCCTAGTTTACCATTAATTGGGACTGGCAGTACATGTACTTGTTACATTGCACTTTCCTTTTGCAAAAACACCACAGAGCATCTGCCTCGGTACTGATGATATTCAGGTAGGCATGCAAAAGTGTGCTCTTGCCTTGGTATGATTGAAATACCAATGAAAGCAGCATAAAATACAACTTAACCCAAATGAGTGATGCTCTGGGAAAAAGGGGTTTAATGCATCTTCGAAATGCATTGTACCAAGCAAGCCATTGCATAATATGAATCCATTCTGTCTAAAACCAGCGCAATCATTGGTTAGAATAGCCTTTTGACACACAGAAAATTTACAAGTAGCAAAAAAAGTTTCAACCCTGGTCAGCCTGCGTGGACTGGGTAGCCTGATACGGGTCGATACTTTCTGCAGTTACATTAAACCACCCTTTTCACAGTGCATGACCCAAATTATATTGTATAATTATCTTAATTTTTATACTTCAGGTATGCAAGAAAGGGTTTGTGACAGTTGAAGGGTTAAGGGTCCATAAGCTGATTCACACAGAGAGATGCCATACCTGCGACCGGTGTGGCAAAAGTTTTTACCGCAAAGGAAAATTAACGGAGCATTATAAGATCCATGAAAAGAGTTAAAGGTTTGAAACATTGCTCCAGCAAGTTTGACTCGTGGTCAGAGGGGAGTAAACATGTTGCAGAAAAAGCCATTTACTGTGGAAAGGAAAATTTAGCAATCTGTTCTGTTGCATGAAATAAAGATGAGCTTAAATCGTTTTTATCAGAAGAAAAAAAGAAAAAGCTTTTAATGTTATGATTGACATTTTCCATTTTATTTAAGTGTTTACTGTTAAGATCCAAAGACTTTGTGGAAAAGGGATAAATCTGATAACCATGATTTTCTCCATTTTCCAACAGTGTTTTCTTCTTGTTAAAAGCCATCTCATAATTTGAGGTTCATGCACAGTATACGTGATTGTATATGATTTATGTGTAGAGGTTTAACTTGAAGACAAGGCAAAACTTTAGTTGCTTTTACAGACAGTATGTCTTCCATGGGAAATATTAAAAAAAAAAATTTAAATGCTGTTACATGCTTGTTTGTTTTCATCAGATTGTCCGTCTTCCTAAACTTCGCCCCCTGACACACTCTTTCCACTCAATCCCGACTTTTAACGATACTGATGGAGAAGGCATTTGAAAGCATTGCTGGAAAAGGAGAAAATGCTGTTAACCAGCATTTTCTCCTTTACCAACAATGATTTTTACCTTTCCATAGACAAATTCCATCATTTCGGAAACACTGAATTTGTCATCTGCCACTGCTTTTAGTTTGGGCAAGTCTAGAACTTTGTCATTTGGTAGAGGGTTAACTAATTGCTAAACGATCATGTGTTTATAATGACCCTGAGGAAGAAGGGTTTTGAAACATTGTGGGACAAGGAGGAAATGCTGGTGACCAGCATTTTTTCCTCTATGCTCTATGTTTTAAACTCGGAGACAAATCCCATCATTTGAGAAACTTTTTGCCTTCCATCTGCAAATGTTTTTATTTTTGATATGTTGAGAGAATTTCAGTCCAAAATAGCTTTTAAACTGTAGTTGTTACTTCCTAAACATATAGTTTCATCCATCCCTTTACCAAGCAATCCCGAGTGTTAGCGACCCTAGGGAAAAGACTTCTTAAAACATTGTAGGAAATTCAAAAGAAAAAATTCTGGTATTCAGCATTTTCTCCTTTTTCCCCCCCAAGATATTTTTTTTGTAAACTTTCAATGACATTCCATTATTTAAGACGCATTTCAATTTTCGTCTGCAAGTGCTTTCAATATGGACAAGTCTGAACTGAATTTGCGTTTATTTATCGTCGACACCGGTTGCCCATATGGGCGACCCCCCCCCCCCCCCCCCGGCTGTTGGTTTTGATACGGGGGATAGTCCAGGATAATGGACGATACTCATCTTAAGGTACGCCTGGTTCTTTAACGTGCTCAGTGTATAAAACCGTCACACGGGACCTCGGTTTAACGTCTCATCCGAAAGACTATTGGTAATTTGAGATGGCTAGCCGTGGGAATCGAACCCACACCCTCAACTGACCCGATGTTAACAAGTCCTACGCTCTACCACTTGAGCTATGCGGAATCTATCGTCTGTTGCAGGGTTATAAAGCATTTTTCATCATGTTGTCCTTACAGTCATGTACTGGCATGTTTGTATCGCAAGTGTCAGTCACACAGCTTAAGATGACGCGGGCTAACGGATCAGAGACTGCCATCGCACCTACTGAAAAATTTTAGTTGAAATGTCTAAACGCAAACCGAAAGTTCTGGTTATCTAGAACCAGCCTCTTAACTCTATCACCGCCAAAGATATAAAATGAAGGCTGATTCCACGGCTGAAATGTAATCTGCTCAAATTTGGGAAGATTTTTATCGTATAGGCTTGACTAAACAAGCGGACGGTATAGATCCAAGATCAAACTGCACGTTCTGTGCAGTCTGGGTTCATATTTACCAACAATTTAAGTTTATTCTCAAGAATTTTCTAAAGTTGAAATTAGCGTAACTTCTGATTTGCAGATCCTTTTTCTGATTAGCTAAACCAAATAGTTAAGCCAATCAGAAGTTGTGCTACTTTCAAAATGTATAATTAGACCAAGAATGTTATTAGAATGGTTGGTGATTCGTACAGACTCAGGTCTTGGTTTATGCCTTCCGAAAAAGCCATTTGCCCCCCTATGGTACCGAAACTGTTTAATACAAATCTGATTATTTTTTTATTTACGGTTGTTGCAATAGTATTTTTCAATCTTAACAGTTCAGTCTAGTTTTTCCGAATCATCGGATCACTCCCGACTGACGTCGTGACGTCAGGCCATCCTCTGAACGTCAAACTGACGTTAGTAACCGCTCATAGTCGTCAAGGATTATCTAGGGAAATGCTTGATATTGTCACGTACTAAATTTTGTTGTACAAAATTATCAGAAGTGCATAAAGATGGTTAAATCTGAGAAATTTCAATCCAAAACGAAGATGACAGGCAATCTTAGCTTGAAAATGTTACCGTGGAATTCCGATAGGGACGAAGATGTTGAAGAAACCGAATGTGTAGTTGTTCACAAGGTATGTTGGGTTAAAGCAGGCGAAAGCAGGGACTTTTGCTGATGGTATAGATCAAGATCAGGCTGCACAGAACGTGCAGTCTGATCTTGGATATATACCATCCGCTTATTTAATCAAGCCTATAAGGTAAACATCTTTTTTTTTATTTTCAGGTAAATGTATTTTCAGCCTTCGACAGAGAGGTCGGATTTATATATTTGGCGGTGAAAAAGTTAAATGTTGTAAAATTTAGACATTCTTTTTCGCTATGGCCTGAAAAAAAGAGCAGTCTTTATTTAGAATGTTTATTTCGTCTGTTTGATAAATAAATGAGATGTATGTCTGGATAAAAGAACAAAAATCGTAATGATTCACCTGCCACATAATTATTATTGTAGTATCTTAATTTTGGATACATGTTGAAATGTTACTGAAACTTATTTTTTTTTTTTTTTTTATTTATGAACGGGCTTCTTATAAGAATTGTGAGTCTTCGGGGAGATTTAAAAACATATAGCTGAGCCATGCTCTGTGAAAAGGGGATTTCATTCATCTGCAAAAAGTATCGACCCATTGTAGCCTACGCGGACTGCGCAGGCTGCCATGAGTCGACATTTTTGCTACTTTTAAATTTTCTGCATATCCAAGTACCATTCTACCTCATGATTCAGCTTGTTCTACAAAAAGGGTTTTATGGATCTATAATTATTATGATGACTTGTTTTCTATATTGCATCACGGAAATGCATTGAAGTCCTTTTTGCTAGAGTGCTGCTCAATCATATAAATCGGCCATGTCCAACAATAACAGATCAAGGATTGATTGGCTACGCTTTGTTTCTTTACCCAACAGCATTTTTTTGTAATATTATAACTCAAAATGGGGGAGAATTGGCAGAAATATGAATTGCATTAATTCTAAATACCAAATCGTAATGGACTTAAATCAAAGAATAATTACAAGAGTGATACTCTGAGAATAGGTAGGTTAACGCATCTCCGTATTGCATTAAATGCGGTCCTCGCATATAGACTAACTGAACCATGAAGTTAAATGGTCCTTTGATATGCAGAAGATTTACCGATAGCAAAAATTTCGACCCAGGTCAATCTGTTCGGACTGCCGCCAGACTGACATGAGTCGATACTTTTTTGCAGATACATTAAACTTCCTTTTTTCCAGGGCACGACTCACATCCATTAAGGATTACGACCCCTAACTCATCGGTAAACATCGTGTAACATCGACGTTTTAGTAAAGGCTATTAGGCCAATCTCGGCAGCTTCCGTCTCTTAATGTGAGAGTAAGGGACCGTAGACTCACTAAGTCATCGGTAAATATCGTGTACATCGACGTTTTCGTAAAGGATACTCGGCTAATTTCGGCAGCTTCCGTCTTTTAATATGAGAGTTAGGGGCCGTAGACCTTAAAACTATCTTGCGTATCATTTTTTCTCATCAAACATTACAGACCACAACTTACTTCCAAAAAATGCAACAACGTACTTTTTTGAAGCGTTCGACTCTTCAACTTTGTGTTTAATCGTTGATTTTCTTTGGTTTTTCTTTTTTCTTTCAGAGAACATAAAAGCTCTTTTATTGTATTTACAGAATGACCCACGCTGTACTTGGTTTCGTCCAAGAAGGGTTTTCATAACTGAGACCAATATGTGGTCTTTAGAAAACTATCTTCGTGACCAGGATCTATACAAACAGTATACTCATGGTATTTGTATTAAGCATGATATTAGTTTCAACATATTTGAGCCATGCTCTGTAGAAAAGGGGCTTAATGCATCTGCGAAAAGTTTCGGCCCAGGTCAGCCTGCGCGGACTGCGCAGGCTGACCTGGTCCGAAACTTTTCGTTATTGGTCAATTTTCTGTATGTCCAAGGGCCACTCTACCTCATGATTCCATTTGTTGGTACACAATGTGAATCTTATGGATCCATAATTATGTGATGGCTTGCTTGGTATAATGCATCACGGAGATGCATTAAGCTCCCTTTTGCCAGAGCATGGCTCATTTATTTTACATCAATTGAGAAACAAGTTCTGGAAACTTTTACTAGTCTCTCTATATTCTACTTCTTGGAAAATACACCAGTACTCGCGCCAAGTGTGTGGGCCATTGAAAAGTCCCAAAGTTGACACCCGCTCTCGGGTACCGAAAACTCGGGACCTTATAGTTTCAAGGCCGACGCTCTACCTCACAACCACGGACACCAAAACTATGACATGATATCATGTTATTTACAAATCGCTATAGCGAGTGTGCATTTCACTACTAGCAAAAACAGAACGGATGTCTTGTAATTTTCTTTATTGTTCTTAAGTAATTCCTCCCCAATAAATCATGAGGCTTGTTCGCAGTCACGTGGTATTGTATAAATACGGTTGAAATATTAGGTTAATTTCTTCCTTTTTTAGCGGGGGGGGGGGTTACCTGGTTAAAAAGTCGGTTTAGCTTTTCTTTCTTTTTCAGAGGATATGATGGTAAAACTGGGCTACCCTGCAGCAAGCTGGCTTCCTATATTCAAACATCAGAGGCAGGAATACCCGAGTACTAGTCTCGAGGGGGAGCAAACCAGGCTGGTTGGAAGACCAAACATGTCGCCTCTGCCTTTATACCAAAAAGTCAGCGATGTGCTTTGGGCGAATTTACACCTGTGCTACAAGTACAGACAAATCACGTATATTTCTGACGAGCTCAGTAATGAAGAAATGAGTCCTTACATGGTATTGATGCGATCGGGCGACTGTTGCGAAAAGCCGAAGAATTCGTACGCCTTGGCCTATGATGAGCTTCGTAAAATGAGAGAACGGGATAGGCAAAGAAATATCTTGTATCGCGAGGCAAAGTTACGGGACCTGGCTCGAAAACGATTTGCACAACTACGATCTAGCAAACAGTGTTGGACGGAGGAAGATGACGACAGTGATGCTACATATACAGTAACAAGTTTTGTATCGGAGTACAGTTATCAAACATCATCACCAGTCAAATCTAAGACAAGCAGATTGCTTCGTGCTGTAACAGCACCCTTTCGATGGCTTAGAAAACACATTTAAAGTGTGTTTTTTCCTATGATAATTTGTTGGTATTCACTATTATTTTATTTGTGTATCGTTTGCTATTGACGTGCACAGTGCTTTGTTTAGTTTGCTTTCAAATGCCTTTGTTCGAGGTGTGACTGAGTTACCTCTCTTTGTTAGAAAAGTTACATTGTAATATTGCTACACAAGAATCCCTTCCTATATTTATCATAATTTAGGGGAAGAAAACCCTGTTTACTATCACTCGATTTTTGTTCTCACAAATCATCTGATAGAATCACATGCAACTGTAGATTACATGCTGTATATGCATATACTTGGATAGACACTGCAATCTTTGAAGAGGAGTTCTGTAATTGAGGCGAATTGACTAAATACATACTTGTAACTAGTATCTTAATGAACATCTGCGTTCGGATAGTCAAATTACGTTCAACAAGCAAATGAAACAAAATACTACATTAACCAGAGTGGACCAAGGAAACTGTTGTGCTCTTTCACATACTGTGAATTACATGCTATATATGCATGTACCTGAATAGAAACTCGACTGGAAACATAAATTCCTCACCAACTCTAAATCTTGGGAGAGACATTTGCAATAATCGACGAACTGGCTGAATACATATATGTGGTACCCTCAAGTCTGCAAGCTGATGAGCTATGTTACATGAATGAATTAGCGAGGACTACAGAGTATGGTAGATTGACCTGCGAACATGGAACTTATGACTCACATTTTCTGGTGAATCAAGTAAGCTACATGGACAGTAGACAGCTAATAGAAGTAATTCATTATACACGAAAGTATTTCTTTATTCTTTGACCCAACTTTCTGGAATCCACATCTGTTCCTAGAGCAGTAATAATCTGCAACACATCTTCTCATACTGTGTACATCTACTATCGTTACCTGTATAAGAGCTCAAAATAAATAATAATGATAAAAAAATAACCTGTATCAATTTCACGGATTTTATTGCCAGAATATTTCCAAGAAGCGAACACTGAAGCTTCGAGGTCAGACTGCAAAAGTCTGACTTTGGCAGGGAGTGGGTGGGGAGGGGAGGGGCTCTCCGTGGCATAATTGTTAACCTTTTAACCTTTAACTAAACAATCCCGCGTTTAATGTCCCCTGGGAGGAAGACATTTGAAAACAGTGGGAATTAGAGAAAATGCTGGTAACCTGCATTTTCTCCCTTTTCCACCTTTTCTTAACCTTTCAAGGACAAGTTCCATCATTTGAGCCTTATGGAATATGTCGTCTGCAACTGCTCTCAGTTTGGAAAAGTCTAAAAGTTTGGCGTCTAGTAAAGAGTTAAGGCATTGGGTTCGTAATCAGGAAATCCTGACATTGATTCCCGATGATATCGCTGGTTATGTCGAAGTGTCCTTAAGCAAGGCACCGATCAGACCCTGTCTATTACTGGTGAAATCCATGGACGTCATAAAAATGGGTGGTGCCAATTAATGCTCATGTGTATATATATAGCCTAGGAGTCCAAACAAGTGTTAAGTGGCCGATTGCAAAGATTCAAACATCTCCCTCATTGATCGGGTTGGGGAGAGGACGTATTAACCCTTTACCACACAATCCTGAATTTTAATGACCCTGAAGGAGAAGCCTTTGGAAAACATTGTGGGAAAAGGAGAAAATGCTGGTAACCAGCATTTTCTCCTTTTCCTACAATGTTTTCTTTGCTATCAATGATGAATTCCATCATTTGGGTTATATTTAAAGTGTTGTTTGCAAATGCTTTCAATATGGACAAGTCTACATTTTTGTCGTGTGGTAAAGACATTGTTCAAAAAGCAAACTCTGCATCTAGTCATCTCATTGGCTGAGACATGATGTCTCAGCTTATCAGATGGCTGTTTTTGGAATTAACAACCGAGTCCGTATTGACTATCCATTCTTAAGAACCCTCTTAGTCTCCACAATTTTCTTAGTTTGAAGTATCATAACTTCTGATTGACTAACTATTTGGTTCAGCAACATAGAGGAGTTGTGTTACTTTCAAATTTGGACAATCTTAGAGAATAAGACTAAGAAAGCTTTTAAGAATGGTTGGTGGATACAGACCCTGCAAATGAAGTTAACTCTTTACCAAACAGAGAGTTTTTAAACTCGTCCCATTTGAATTCATTTGCTGATGACAAATTAAAGGTAGCTGAAATGATGACACTTGTCTTTGATAAGGTGGAAAACATTGTGGGAAAATGAGAAAATGCTGGTAACCAGCATTTTCTCATACTCCCACAATGTTTTCAAAAGCCTGTTTGGTCAGGGTTGTTAAAACTAGTGATTGTGTGGTAAAGGTTAAAATGGCTGGTAAAAATATCTTCTTTCATTGTAAGTGAAAGAAATGCAAAATAATGTCCAAAAAAATTCTTTTATTTCTGTTAAAAAATACAGTAAAGAATACACACAGGGATCAACACACAATAAATAAATAAATAAAATACTACTCTTACAACATAGTTTATAGCAGTACAAAGGTTTGAAACATTTGCACTTCTATAGTTTATGGTTAACCCTTTATGACTTAATGGAAAGTTTTAAAGACCCTTAAGAAGGCGGCTTTTAAAAAACCCTGGAAAAAGGAGAAAATGCTGATAAGCAACATTTTCTCTTTTTTTAACAATGTTTTCTACCCTATCAAAGACAGAAATCATCCTTTGAGCATATTCAAGTTGCGGTCTGCAAATGCTTTCAATTCGGTTGAGCACATAATTTTGTTGTTTGGTAAAGAGTTAAACAGTGGTACAAAGTTTCAGAACAGTAACACTTCTATTGTTTATGTATCTTCAAAAAGCATCAACCATAGTCAGCCTGCGCAGTCACCAAAGGCTGATCTGAAAATGAAATAAGGACCAAAGAATGTTAGCAATATACTGGCAGCATTTCTATGTAACAAAAAACATGGATTTTTTGCTGGAGTGATCCATGTATCTGCTTAAACATACACTGTAAGCATAATTTTATTTTATTTTTTTGTTTGGTGTTTATTTTCATATTAAAAAGCCTTCCTTCTTAGTGGAACTGTTTGGTAAAGTCGAAGTTAGAATTGATGGTGAATACAGCTGAACTGTGTAAAACACATACAATGACAAATATAACAAAAAATACATAATAATCTAATAACACTTAAATACTTTGTCAGACAACCCCGAAGTTTAACAACACCAAGGAAAAAGGCTTTTGAAAATGGGAAAAGGAGGGAATGTAGGTAACCAACATGTCCTCCTTTTCCAATAATGTTTTCTACCCTTACAAAGAAAAAAATTCTATTTTTTGCAATATTTGAGTTGTTGTCTGCAACTACTTTCAATTTGGACCAGTTGAAAATTTTGTCATGTTGTAAAGAGTTAACCAATTACATTAAACACAAATATATTTTTAGCTATACAGAAGTCTAAGAATCAAAACCATTGCTATTTTTCTTTTACATACTCACTAAAATTATACACAAAAGAATTCAAGGAAAAAATAAATCATATAGACATTAATTCCTTCAGTATATTCGGACCTGAAAATTTTGAAATACATGTGAGCCACACTCTGTGAAAAGGGGCTTAATGCATCTGGACCAGTTGAAAATCTTGTCATGTTGTAAAGAGTTAACCAATTACATGAAAAAGTGTGCTCTTGCCTTGATATGACTGAAATACCATTGAAAGCTGAATAAAATACAACTTAAACCAAATGAGTGATGCTCTGAGAAAAAGGGGTTTAATGCATCTTCGAAATGCATTGTACCAAGCAAGCCATTGCATAATATGAATCCATTCTGTCTACAACCAGCGCAATCATGGGTTAGAATGGCCTTTTGACACACAGAAAATTTACAAGTAGCAAAAAAAGTTTCAACCCTGGTCAGCCTGCGTGGACTGGGTAGCCTGATACGGGTCAATACTTTCTGCAGTTACATTAAACCACCCTTTTCACAGTGCATGACCCAAATTATATTGTATAATTATCTTATTTTTTATACTTCAGGTATGCAAGAAAGGGTTTGTGACAGTTGAAGGGTTAAGGGTCCATAAGCTGATTCACACAGAGAGATGCCATGCCTGCGACCGGTGTGGCAAAAGTTTTTACCGCAAAGGAAAATTAACGGAGCATTATAAGATCCATGAAAAGAGTTAAAGGTTTGAAACATTGCTCCAGCAAGTTTGACTCGTGGTCAGAGGGGAGTAAACATGTTGCAGAAAAAGCCATTTACTGTGGAAAGGAAAATTTAGCAATCTGTTCTGTTGCATGAAATAAAGATGAGCTTAAATCGTTTTTATCAGAAGAAAAAAAGAAAAAGCTTTTAATGTTATGATTGACATTTTCCATTTTATTTAAGTGTTTACTGTTATGATCCAAAGACTTTGTGGAAAAGGGATAAATCTGATAACCATGATTTTCTCCATTTTCCAACAGGGTTTTCTTCTTGTTAAAAGCCATCTCATAATTTGAGGTTCATGCACAGTATACATGATTGTATATGATTTATGTGTAGAGGTTTAACTTGAAGACAAGGCAAAACTTTAGTTGCTTTTACAGACAGTATGTCTTCCATGGGAAATATTAAAAAAAAATTTAAATGCTGTTACATGCTTGTTTGTTTTCATCAGATTGTCCGTCTTCCTAAACTTCGCCCCCTGACACACTCTTTCCACTCAATCCCGACTTTTAACGATACTGATGGAGAAGGCATTTGAAAGCATTGCTGGAAAAGGAGAAAATGCTGTTAACCAGCATTTTCTCCTTTACCAACAATGATTTTTACCTTTCCATAGACAAATTCCATCATTTCGGAAACACTGAATTTGTCATCTGCCACTGCTTTTAGTTTGGGCAAGTCTAGAACTTTGTCATTTGGTAGAGGGTTAACTAATTGCTAAACGATCATGTGTTTATAATGACCCTGAGGAAGAAGGGTTTTGAAACATTGTGGGACAAGGAGGAAATGTTGGTGACCAGCATTTTTTTCTCTATGCTCTATGTTTTAAACTCGGAGACAAATCCCATCATTTGAGAAACTTTTTGCCTTCCATCTGCAAATGTTTTTATTTTTGATATGTTGAGAGAATTTCAGTCCAAAATAGCTTTTAAACTGTAGTCGTTACTTCCTAAACATATAGTTTCATCCATCCCTTTACCAAGCAATCCCGAGTGTTAGCGACCCTAGGGAAAAGACTTCTTAAAACATTGTAGGAAATTCAAAAGAAAAAATTCTGGTATTCAGCATTTTCTCCTTTTCCCCCCCCAAGATATTTTTTTTATAACCTTTCAATGAAATTCCATTATTTAAGACGCATTTCAATTTTCGTCTGCAAGTGCTTTCAACATGGACAAGTCTGAACTGAATTTGCGTTTATTTATCGTCGACACCGGTTGCCCATATGGCCGACCCCCGCCCCCCCCCCCCCCCACGGATGTTGGTTTTGATACGGGGGATAGTCCAGGATAATGGACGAAACTCATCTTAAGGTACGCCTGGTTCTTTAACGTGCTCAGTGTATAAAACCGTCACACGGGACCTCGGTTTAACGTTTCATCCGAAAGACTATTGATAATTTGAGATGGCTAGCCGTGGGAATCGAACCCACACCCTCAACTGACCCGATGTTAACGAGTCCTACGCTCTACCACTTGAGCTATGCGGAATCTATCGTCTGTTGCAGGGTTATAAGGCATTTTTCATCACGCTGTCCTTACAGTCATGTACTGGCATGTTTGTATCGCAAGTGTCAGTCACACAGCTTAAGATGGCGCGGGCTAACGGATCAGAGACTGCCATCGCACCTACTGAAAAATTTTAGTTGAAATGTCTAAACGCAAACCGAAAGTTCTGGTTATCTAGAACCAGCCTCTTAACTCTATCACCGCCAAAGATATAAACTGAAGGCTGATTCCACGGCTGAAATGTAATCCGCTCAAATTTGGGAAGATTTTTATCATATAGGCCTGACTAAACAAGCGGACGGTATAGATCCAAGATCAAACTGCACGTTCTGTGCAGTCTGGGTTCATATTTACCAACAATTTAAGTTTATTCTCAAGAATTTTCTAAAGTTGAAATTAGCGTAACTTCTGATTTGCAGATCCTTTTTCTGATTAGCTAAACCAAATAGTTAAGCCAATCAGAAGTTGTGCTACTTTCAAAATGTATAATTAGACCAAGAATGTTATTAGAATGGTTGGTGATTCGTACAGACTCAGGTCTTGGTTTATGCCTTCCGAAAAAGCCATTTGCCCCCCTATGGTACCGAAACTGTTTAATACAAATCTGATTATTTTTTTATTTACGGTTGTTGCAATAGTATTTTTCAATCTTAACAGTTCAGTCTAGTCTTTCCGAATCATCGGATCACTCCCGACTGACGTCGTGACGTCAGGCCATCCTCTGAACGTCAAACTGACGTTAGTAACCGCTCATAGTCGTCAAGGATTATCTAGGGAAATGCTTGATATTGTCACGTACTAAATTTTGTTGTACAAAATTATCAGAAGTGCATAAAGATGGTTAAATCTGAGAAATTTCAATCCAAAACGAAGATGACAGGCAATCTTAGCTTGAAAATGTTACCGTGGAATTCCGATAGGGACGAAGATGTTGAAGAAACCGAATGTGTAGTTGTTCACAAGGTATGTTGGGTTAAAGCAGGCGAAAGCAGGGACTTTTGCTGATGGTATAGATCAAGATCAGGCTGCACAGAACGTGCAGTCTGATCTTGGATATATACCATCCGCTTATTTAATCAAGCCTTTAAGGTAAACATCTTTTTTTTATTTTCAGGTAAATGTATTTTCAGCCTTCGACAGAGAAGTCGGATTTATGTATTTGGCGGTGAAAAAGTTAAATTTTGTAAAATTTAGACATTCTTTTTCGCTTTTCTTTGACGGGAAAAATGCGCTTATAGTTAATATACATGAACATGTATGGCCTGAAAAAAAGAGCAGTCTTTATTTAGAATGTTTATTTGGTCTGTTTGATAAATAAATGAGATGTATGTCTGGATAAAAGAACAAAAATCGTAATGATTCACCTGCCACATAATTATTATTGTAGTATCTTAATTTTGGATACATGTTGAAATGTTACTGAAACTTATTTTTTTTTTATTTATGAACGGGCTTCTTATAAGAATTGTGAGTCTTCGGGGAGATTTAAAAACATATAGCTGAGCCATGCTCTGTGAAAAGGGGATTTCATTCATCTGCAAAAAGTATCGACCCATTGTAGCCTACGCGGACTGCGCAGGCTGCCATGAGTCGACATTTTTGCTACTTTTAAATTTTCTGCATATCCAAGTACCATTCTACCTCATGATTCAGCTTGTTCTACAAAAAGGGTTTTATGGATCTATAATTATAATTATGATGACTTGTTTTCTATATTGCATCACGGAAATGCATTGAAGTCCTTTTTGCTAGAGTGCTGCTCAATCATATAAATCGGCCATGTCCAACAATAACAGATCAAGGATTGATTGGCTACGCTTTGTTTCTTTACCCAACAGCATTTTTTTGTAATATTATAACACAAAATGGGGGAGAATTGGCAGAAATATGAATTGCATTAATTCTAAATACCAAATCGTAATGGACTTAAAGCCTAATTACAAGAGTCATACTCTGAGAATAGGTAGGTTAACGCATCTCCGTATTGCATTAAATGCGGTCCTCGCATATAGACTAACTGAACCATGAAGTTAAATGGTCCTTTGATATGCAGAAAATTTACCGATAGCAAAAAGTTTCGACCCAGGTCAATCTGTGCGGACTGCCGCCAGACTGACATGAGTCGATACTTTTTTGCAGATACCTTAAACTTCCTCTTTTTCCAGGGCACGACTCACATCCATTAAGGATTACGACCCCTAACTCATCGGTAAACATCGTGTAACATCGACGTTTTAGTAAAGGCTATTAGGCCAATCTCGGCAGCTTCCGTCTCTTAATGTGAGAGTAAGGGACCGTAGACTCACTAAGTCATCGGTAAATATCGTGTACATCGACGTTTTCGTAAAGGATACTCGGCTAATTTCGGCAGCTTCCGTCTTTTAATATGAGAGTTAGGGGCCGTAGACCTTAAAACTATCTTGCGTATCATTTTTTCTCATCAAACATTACAGACCACAACTTACTTCCAAAAAATGCAACAACGTACTTTTTTGAAGCGTTCGACTCTTCAACTTTGTGTTTAATCGTTGATTTTCTTTGGTTTTTCTTTTTTCTTTCAGAGAACATAAAAGCTCTTTTATTGTATTTACAGAATGACCCACGCTGTACTTGGTTTCGTCCCAGGAGGGTTTTCATAACTGAAACCAATATGTGGTCTTTAGAAAACTATCTTCGTGACCTGGATCTATACAAACAGTATACTCATGGTATTTGTATTAAGCATGATATTAGTTTCAACATATTTGAGCTATGCTCTGTAGAAAAGGGGCTTAATGCATCTGCGAAAAGTTTCGGTCCAGGTCAGCCTGCGCGGACTGCGCAGGCTGACCTGGTCCGAAACCTTTCGCTATTGGTCAATTTTCTGTATGTCCAAGGGCCACTCTACCTCATGATTCTATTTGTTGGTACACAATGTGAATCTTATGGATCCATAATTATGTGATGGCTTGCTTGGAATAATGCATCACGGAGATGCATTAAGCTCCCTTTTGCCAGAGCATGGCTCATTTATTTTACATCAATTGAGAAACAAGTTCTGGAAACTTTTACTAGTCTCTCTATATTCTACTTCTTGGAAAATACACCAGTACTCGCGCCAAGTGTGTGGGCCATTGAAAAGTCCCAAAGTTGACACCCGCTCTCGGGTACCGAAAACTCGGGACCTTATAGTTTCAAGGCCGACGCTCTACCTCATAACCACGGACACCAAAACTATGACATAATATCATGTTATTTACAAATCTCTATAGCGAGCGTGCATTTCACTACTAGCAAAAACAGAACGGATGTCTTGTAATTTTCTTTATTGTTCTTAAATAATTCCTCCCCAATAAATCATGAGGCTTGTTCGCAGTCACGTGGTATTGTATAAATACGGTTGAAATATTAGGTTAATTTCTTCCTTTTATAGGGGGGGGGGGGTTACCTGGTTAAAAGTCGGTTTAGCTTTTCTTTCTTTTTCAGAGGATATGATGGTAAAACTGGGCTACCCTGCAGCAAGCTGGCTTCCTATATTCAAACATCAGAGGCAGGAATACCCGAGTACTAGTCTCGAGGGGGAGCAAACCAGGCTGGTTGGAAGACCAAACATGTCGCCTCTGCCTTTATACCAAAAAGTCAGCGATGTGCTTTGGGCAAATTTACACCTGTGCTACAAGTACAGACAAATCACGTATATTTCTGACGAGCTCAGTAATGAAGAAATGAGTCCTTACATGGTATTGATGCGATCGGGCGACTGCTGCGAAAAGCCGAAGAATTCGTACGCCTTGGCCTATGATGAGCTTCGTAAAATGAGAGAACGGGATAGGCAAAGAAATATCTTGTATCGCGAGGCAAAGTTACGGGACCTGGCTCGAAAACGATTCGCACAACTACGATCTAGCAAACAGTGTTGGACGGAGGAAGATGACGCCAGTAATGCTACATATACAGTAACAAGTTTTGTATCGGAGTACAGTTATCAAACATCATCACCAGTCAAATCTAAGACAAGCAGATTGCTTCGTGCTGTAACAGCACCATTTCGATGGCTTAGAAAACACATTTAAAGTGTGTTTTTTCCTATGATAATTTGTTGGTATTCACTATTATTTTATTTGTGTATCGTTTGCTATTGACGTGCACAGTGCTTTGTTTAGTTTGCTTTCAAATGCCTTTGTTCGAGGTGTGACTGAGTTACCTCTCTTTGTTAGAAAAGTTACATTGTAATATTGCTACACAAGAATCCCTTCCTATATTTATCATAATTTAGGGGAAGAAAACCCTGTTTACTATCACTCGATTTTTGTTCTCACAAATCATCTGATAGAATCACATGCAACTGTAGATTACATGCTGTATATGCATATACTTGGATAGACACTGCAATCTTTGAAGAGGACTTCTGTAATTAAGGCGAATTGACTAAATACATACTTGTAACTAGTATCTTAATGAACATCTGCGTTCGGATAGTCAAATTACGTTCAACTAGCAAATGAAACAAAATACTACATTAACCAGAGTGGACCAAGGAAACTGTTGTGCTCTTTCACATACTGTGAATTACATGCTATATATGCATGTACCTGAATAGAAACTCGACTGGAAACATAACTTCCTCACCAACTCTAAATCTTGGGAGAGACATTTGCAATAATCGACGAACTGGCTGAATACATATATATGTGGTACCCTCAAGTCTGCAAGCTGATGAGCTCTGTTACATGAATGAATTAGCGAGGACTACAGAGTATGGTAGATTGACCTGCGAGCATGGAACTTATGACTCACATTTTCTGGTGAATCAAGTAAGCTACATGGACAGTAGACAGCTAATAGAAGTAATTCATTATACACGAAAGTACTTCTTTATTCTTTGACCCAACTTTCTGGAATCCACATCTGTTCCTAGAGTAGTAATAATCTGCAGCACATCTTCTCATACTGTGTACATCTACTATCGTTACCTGTATAAGAGCTCAAAATAAATAACGATAAAAAAATAACCTATATCAATTTCACGGATTTTATTGCCAGAATATTTCCAAGAAGCGAACACTGAAGCTTCGAGGTCAGACTGCAAAAGTCTGACTTTGGCAGGGAGTGGGTGGGGAGGGGAGGGGCTCTCCGTGGCATAATTGTTAACCTTTAACTAAACAATCCCGCGTTTAATGTCCCCTGGGAGGAAGACATTTGAAAACAGTGGGAATTAGAGAAAATGCTGGTAACCTGCATTTTCTCCCTTTTCCACCTTTTCTTAACCTTTCAAGGACAAGTTCCATCATTTGAGCCTTATGGAAAGTGTCGTCTGCAACTGCTCTCAGTTTGGAAAAGTCTAAAAGTTTGGCGTCTAGTAAAGAGTTAAGGCATTGGGTTCGTAATCAGGAAATCCTGACATTGATTCCCGATGATATCGCTGGTTATGTCGAAGTGTCCTTAAGCAAGGCACCGATCAGACCCTGTCTATTACTGGTGAAATCCATGGACGTCATAAAAATGGGTGGTGCCAATTAATGCTCATGTGTATATATAGCCTAGGAGTCCAAACAAGCGTTAAGTGGCCGATTGCAAAGATTCAAACATCTCCCTCATTGATCGGGTTGGGGAGAGGACGTATTAACCCTTTACCACACAATCCTGAATTTTAATGACCCTGAAGGAGAAGCCTTTGGAAAACATTGTGGGAAAAGGAGAAAATGCTGGTAACCAGCATTTTCTCCTTTTCCCACAATGTTTTCTTTGCTATCAATGATGAATTCCATCATTTGGGTTATATTTAAAGTGTTGTTTGCAAATGCTTTCAATATGGACAAGTCTACATTTTTGTCATGTGGTAAAGACATTGTTCAAAAAGCAAACTCTGCATCTAGTCATCTCATTGGCTGAGACATGATGTCTCAGCTATCAGATGGCTGTTTTTGGAATTAACAACGGAGTCCGTATTGACCATCCATTCTTAAGAACCCTCTTAGTCTCCACAATTTTCTTAATTTGAAGTAACATAACTTCTTACTGACTAACTATTTGGTTCAGCAACATAGAGGAGTTGTGTTACTTTCAAATTTGGACAATCTTAGAGAATAAGACTAAGAAAGCTTTTAAGAATGGTTGGTGGATACAGACCCTGCAAATGAAGTTAACTCTTTACCAAACAGAGAATTTTTAAACTCGTCCCATTTGAATTCATTTGCAGATGACAAATTAAAGGTAGCTGAAATGATGACACTTGTCTTTGATAAGGTGGAAAACATTGTGGGAAAATGAGAAAATGCTGGTAACCAGCATTTTCTCATATTCCCACAATGTTTTCAAAAGCCTGTTTGGTCAGGGTTGTTAAAACTAGTGATTGTGTGGTAAAGGTTAAAATGGCTGGTAAAAATATCTTCTTTCATTGTAAGTGAAAGAAATGCAAAATAATGTCCAAAAAAATTCTTTTATTTCTGTTAAAAAATACAGTAAAGAATACACGCAGGGATCAACACACAATAAATAAATAAATAAAATACTACTCTTACAACATAGTTTATAGCAGTACAAAGGTTTGAAACATTTGCACTTCTATAGTTTATGGTTAACCCTTTATGACTTATTGGAAAGTTTTAAAGACCCTTAAGAAGGCGGCTTTTAAAAAACCCTGGAAAAAGGAGAAAATGCTGATAAGCAACATTTTCTCTTTTTTTAACAATGTTTTCTACCCTATCAAAGACAGAAATCATCCTTTGAGCATATTCAAGTTGCGGTCTGCAAATGCTTTCAATTCGGTTGAGCACATAATTTTGTTGTTTGGTAAAGAGTTAAACAGTGGTACAAAGTTTCAAAACAGTAACACTTCTATTGTTTATGTATCTTCAAAAAGTATCAACCATAGTCAGCCTGCGCAGTCACCAAAGGCTGATCTGAAAATGAAATAAGGACCAAAGAATGTTAGCAATATACTGACAGCATTTCTATGTAACAAAAAACATGGATTTTTTGCTGGAGTGATCCATGTATCTGCTTAAACATACACTGTAAGCATAATTTTATTTTATTTTTTTGTTTGGTGTTTATTTTCATATTAAAAAGCCTTCCTTCTTAGTGGAACTGTTTGGTAAAGTCAAAGTTAGAGTTGATGGTGAATACAGCTGAACTGTGTAAAACACATACAATGACAAATATAACAAAAAATACATAATAATCTAATAACACTTAAATACTTTGTCAGACAACCCCGAAGTTTAACAACACCAAGGAAAAAGGCTTTTGAAAATGGGAAAAGGAGGGAATGTAGGTAACCAACATGTCCTCCTTTTCCAATAATGTTTTCTACCCTTACAAAGAAAAAAATTCTATTTTTTGCAATATTTGAGTTGTTGTCTGCAACTACTTTCAATTTGGACCAGTTGAAAATTTTGTCATGTTGTAAAGAGTTAACCAATTACATTAAACACAAATATATTTTTAGCTATACAGAAGTCTAAGAATCAAAACCATTGCTATTTACATACTCACTAAAATTATACACAAAAGAATACAAGGAAAAAATAAATCATATAGACATTAATTCCTTCAGTATATTTGGACCTGAAAATTTTGAAATACATGTGAGCCACACTCTGTGAAAAGGGGCTTAATGCATCTGGACCAGTTGAAAATCTTGTCATGTTGTAAAGAGTTAACCAATTACATGAAAAAGTGTGCTCTTGCCTTGATATGACTGAAATACCATTGAAAGCTGAATAAAATACAACTTAAACCAAATGAGTGATTCTCTGAGAAAAAGGGGTTTAATGCATCTTCGAAATGCATTGTACCAAGCAAGCCATTGCATAATATGAATCCATTCTGTCTACAACCAGCGCAATCATGGGTTAGAATGGCCTTTTGACACACAGAAAATTTACAAGTAGCAAAAAAAGTTTCAACCCTGGTCAGCCTGCGTGGACTGGGTAGCCTGATACGGGTCAATACTTTCTGCAGTTACATTAAACCACCCTTTTCACAGTGCATGACCCAAATTATATTGTATAATTATCTTATTTTTTATACTTCAGGTATGCAAGAAAGGGTTTGTGACAGTTGAAGGGTTAAGGGTCCATAAGCTGATTCACACAGAGAGATGCCATGCCTGCGACCGGTGTGGCAAAAGTTTTTACCGCAAAGGAAAATTAACGGAGCATTATAAGATCCATGAAAAGAGTTAAAGGTTTGAAACATTGCTCCAGCAAGTTTGACTCGTGGTCAGAGGGGAGTAAACATGTTGCAGAAAAAGCCATTTACTGTGGAAAGGAAAATTTAGCAATCTGTTCTGTTGCATGAAATAAAGATGAGCTTAAATTGTTTTTATCAGAAGAAAAAAAGAAAAAGCTTTTAATGTTATGATTGACATTTTCCATTTTATTTAAGTGTTTACTGTTATGATCCAAAGACTTTGTGGAAAAGGGATAAATCTGATAACCATGATTTTCTCCATTTTCCAACAGGGTTTTCTTCTTGTTAAAAGCCATCTCATAATTTGAGGTTCATGCACAGTATACATGATTGTATATGATTTATGTGTAGAGGTTTAACTTGAAGACAAGGCAAAACTTTAGTTGCTTTTACAGACAGTATGTCTTCCATGGGAAATATTAAAAAAAAATTTAAATGCTGTTACATGCTTGTTTGTTTTCATCAGATTGTCCGTCTTCCTAAACTTCGCCCCCTGACACACTCTTTCCACTCAATCCCGACTTTAAACGATACTGATGGAGAAGGCATTTGAAAGCATTGCTGGAAAAGGAGAAAATGCTGTTAACCAGCATTTTCTCCTTTACCAACAATGATTTTTACCTTTCCATAGACAAATTCCATCATTTCGGAAACACTGAATTTGTCATCTGCCACTGCTTTTAGTTTGGGCAAGTCTAGAACTTTGTCATTTGGTAGAGGGTTAACTAATTGCTAAACGATCATGTGTTTATAATGACCCTGAGGAAGAAGGGTTTTGAAACATTGTGGGACAAGGAGGAAATGTTGGTGACCAGCATTTTTTTCTCTATGCTCTATGTTTTAAACTCGGAGACAAATCCCATCATTTGAGAAACTTTTTGCCTTCCATCTGCAAATGTTTTTATTTTTGATATGTTGAGAGAATTTCAGTCCAAAATAGCTTTTAAACTGTAGTCGTTACTTCCTAAACATATAGTTTCATCCATCCCTTTACCAAGCAATCCCGAGTGTTAGCGACCCTAGGGAAAAGACTTCTTAAAACATTGTAGGAAATTCAAAAGAAAAAATTCTGGTATTCAGCATTTTCTCTTTTTCCCCCCCAAGATATTTTTTTTATAACCTTTCAATGACATTCCATTATTTAAGACGCATTTCAATTTTCGTCTGCAAGTGCTTTCAACATGGACAAGTCTGAACTGACTTTGCGTTTATTTATCGTCGACACCGGTTGCCCATATGGCCGACCCCCGCCCCCCCCCACCCCCCACACGGATGTTGGTTTTGATACGGGGGATAGTCCAGGATAATGGACGAAACTCATCTTAAGGTACGCCTGGTTCTTTAACGTGCTCAGAGTATAAAACCGTCACACGGGACCTCGGTTTAACGTTTCATCCGAAAGACTATTGATAATTTGAGATGGCTAGCCGTGGGAATCGAACCCACACCCTCAACTGACCCGATGTTAACGAGTCCTACGCTCTACCACTTGAGCTATGCGGAATCTATCGTCTGTTGCAGGGTTATAAGGCATTTTTCATCACGCTGTCCTTACAGTCATGTACTGGCATGTTTGTATCGCAAGTGTCAGTCACACAGCTTAAGATGGCGCGGGCTAACGGATCAGAGACTGCCATCGCACCTACTGAAAAATTTTAGTTGAAATGTCTAAACGCAAACCGAAAGTTCTGGTTATCTAGAACCAGCCTCTTAACTCTATCACCGCCAAAGATATAAACTGAAGGCTGATTCCACGGCTGAAATGTAATCCGCTCAAATTTGGGAAGATTTTTATCATATAGGCCTGACTAAACAAGCGGACGGTATAGATCCAAGATCAAACTGCACGTTCTGTGCAGTCTGGGTTCATATTTACCAACAATTTAAGTTTATTCTCAAGAATTTTCTAAAGTTGAAATTAGCGTAACTTCTGATTTGCAGATCCTTTTTCTGATTAGCTAGACCAAATAGTTAAGCCAATCAGAAGTTGTGCTACTTTCAAAATGTATAATTAGACCAAGAATGTTATTAGAATGGTTGGTGATTCGTACAGACTCAGGTATTGGTTTATGCCTTCCGAAAAAGCCATTTGCCCCCCTATGGTACCGAAACTGTTTAATACAAATCTGATTATTTTTTTATTTACGGTTGTTGCAATAGTATTTTTCAATCTTAACAGTTCAGTCTAGTCTTTCCGAATCATCGGATCACTCCCGACTGACGTCGTGACGTCAGGCCATCCTCTGAACGTCAAACTGACGTTAGTAACCGCTCATAGTCGTCAAGGATTATCTAGGGAAATGCTTGATATTGTCACGTACTAAATTTTGTTGTACAAAATTATCAGAAGTGCATAAAGATGTTTAAATCTGAGAAATTTCAATCCAAAACGAAGATGACAGGCAATCTTAGCTTGAAAATGTTACCGTGGAATTCCGATAGGGACGAAGATGTTGAAGAAACCGAATGTGTAGTTGTTCACAAGGTATGTTGGGTTAAAGCAGGCGAAAGCAGGGACTTTTGCTGATGGTATAGATCAAGATCAGGCTGCACAGAACGTGCAGTCTGATCTTGGATATATACCATCCGCTTATTTAATCAAGCCTTTAAGGTAAACATCTTTTTTTTTATTTTCAGGTAAATGTATTTTCAGCCTTCGACAGAGAAGTCGGATTTATGTATTTGGCGGTGAAAAAGTTAAATTTTGTAAAATTTAGACATTCTTTTTCGCTTTTCTTTGACGGAAAAAATGCGCTTATAGTTAATATACATGAACATGTATGGCCTGAAAAAAAGAGCAGTCTTTATTTAGAATGTTTATTTGGTCTGTTTGATAAATAAATGAGATGTATGTCTGGATAAAAGAACAAAAATCGTAATGATTCACCTGCCACATAATTATTATTGTAGTATCTTAATTTTGGATACATGTTGAAATGTTACTGAAACTTATTTTTTTTTTTTTTTTTTTATTTATGAACGGGCTTCTTATAAGAATTGTGAGTCTTCGGGGAGATTTAAAAACATATAGCTGAGCCATGCTCTGTGAAAAGGGGATTTCATTCATCTGCAAAAAGTATCGACCCATTGTAGCCTACGCGGACTGCGCAGGCTGCCATGAGTCGACATTTTTGCTACTTTTAAATTTTCTGCATATCCAAGTACCATTCTACCTCATGATTCAGCTTGTTCTACAAAAAGGGTTTTATGGATCTATAATTATAATTATGATGACTTGTTTTCTATATTGCATCACGGAAATGCATTGAAGTCCTTTTTGCTAGAGTGCTGCTCAATCATATAAATCGGCCATGTCCAACAATAACAGATCAAGGATTGATTGGCTACGCTTTGTTTCTTTACCCAACAGCATTTTTTTGTAATATTATAACACAAAATGGGGGAGAATTGGCAGAAATATGAATTGCATTAATTCTAAATACCAAATCGTAATGGACTTAAAGCCTAATTACAAGAGTCATACTCTGAGAATAGGTAGGTTAACGCATCTCCGTATTGCATTAAATGCGGTCCTCGCATATAGACTAACTGAACCATGAAGTTAAATGGTCCTTTGATATGCAGAAAATTTACCGATAGCAAAAAGTTTCGACCCAGGTCAATCTGTGCGGACTGCCGCCAGACTGACATGAGTCGATACTTTTTTGCAGATACCTTAAACTTCCTCTTTTTCCAGGGCACGACTCACATCCATTAAGGATTACGACCCCTAACTCATCGGTAAACATCGTGTAACATCGACGTTTTAGTAAAGGCTATTAGGCCAATCTCGGCAGCTTCCGTCTCTTAATGTGAGAGTAAGGGACCGTAGACTCACTAAGTCATCGGTAAATATCGTGTACATCGACGTTTTCGTAAAGGATACTCGGCTAATTTCGGCAGCTTCCGTCTTTTAATATGAGAGTTAGCGGCCGTAGACCTTAAAACTATCTTGCGTATCATTTTTTCTCATCAAACATTACAGACCACAACTTACTTCCAAAAAATGCAACAACGTACTTTTTTGAAGCGTTCGACTCTTCAACTTTGTGTTTAATCGTTGATTTTCTTTGGTTTTTCTTTTTTCTTTCAGAGAACATAAAAGCTCTTTTATTGTATTTACAGAATGACCCACGCTGTACTTGGTTTCGTCCCAGGAGGGTTTTCATAACTGAAACCAATATGTGGTCTTTAGAAAACTATCTTCGTGACCTGGATCTATACAAACAGTATACTCATGGTATTTGTATTAAGCATGATATTAGTTTCAACATATTTGAGCTATGCTCTGTAGAAAAGGGGCTTAATGCATCTGCGAAAAGTTTCGGTCCAGGTCAGCCTGCGCGGACTGCGCAGGCTGACCTGGTCCGAAACCTTTCGCTATTGGTCAATTTTCTGTATGTCCAAGGGCCACTCTACCTCATGATTCTATTTGTTGGTACACAATGTGAATCTTATGGATCCATAATTATGTGATGGCTTGCTTGGAATAATGCATCACGGAGATGCATTAAGCTCCCTTTTGCCAGAGCATGGCTCATTTATTTTACATCAATTGAGAAACAAGTTCTGGAAACTTTTACTAGTCTCTCTATATTCTACTTCTTGGAAAATACACCAGTACTCGCGCCAAGTGTGTGGGCCATTGAAAAGTCCCAAAGTTGACACCCGCTCTCGGGTACCGAAAACTCGGGACCTTATAGTTTCAAGGCCGACGCTCTACCTCATAACCACGGACACCAAAACTATGACATAATATCATGTTATTTACAAATCTCTATAGCGAGCGTGCATTTCACTACTAGCAAAAACAGAACGGATGTCTTGTAATTTTCTTTATTGTTCTTAAATAATTCCTCCCCAATAAATCATGAGGCTTGTTCGCAGTCACGTGGTATTGTATAAATACGGTTGAAATATTAGGTTAATTTCTTCCTTTTATAGGGGGGGGGGTTACCTGGTTAAAAGTCGGTTTAGCTTTTCTTTCTTTTTCAGAGGATATGATGGTAAAACTGGGCTACCCTGCAGCAAGCTGGCTTCCTATATTCAAACATCAGAGGCAGGAATACCCGAGTACTAGTCTCGAGGGGGAGCAAACCAGGCTGGTTGGAAGACCAAACATGTCGCCTCTGCCTTTATACCAAAAAGTCAGCGATGTGCTTTGGGCAAATTTACACCTGTGCTACAAGTACAGACAAATCACGTATATTTCTGACGAGCTCAGTAATGAAGAAATGAGTCCTTACATGGTATTGATGCGATCGGGCGACTGCTGCGAAAAGCCGAAGAATTCGTACGCCTTGGTCTATGATGAGCTTCGTAAAATGAGAGAACGGGATAGGCAAAGAAATATCTTGTATCGCGAGGCAAAGTTACGGGACCTGGCTCGAAAACGATTCGCACAACTACGATCTAGCAAACAGTGTTGGACGGAGGAAGATGACGCCAGTAATGCTACATATACAGTAACAAGTTTTGTATCGGAGTACAGTTATCAAACATCATCACCAGTCAAATCTAAGAGAAGCAGATTGCTTCGTGCTGTAACAGCACCATTTCGATGGCTTAGAAAACACATTTAAAGTGTGTTTTTTCCTATGATAATTTGTTGGTATTCACTATTATTTTATTTGTGTATCGTTTGCTATTGACGTGCACAGTGCTTTGTTTAGTTTGCTTTCAAATGCCTTTGTTCGAGGTGTGACTGAGTTACCTCTCTTTGTTAGAAAAGTTACATTGTAATATTGCTACACAAGAATCCCTTCCTATATTTATCATAATTTAGGGGAAGAAAACCCTGTTTACTATCACTCGATTTTTGTTCTCACAAATCATCTGATAGAATCACATGCAACTGTAGATTACATGCTGTATATGCATATACTTGGATAGACACTGCAATCTTTGAAGAGGACTTCTGTAATTAAGGCGAATTGACTAAATACATACTTGTAACTAGTATCTTAATGAACATCTGCGTTCGGATAGTCAAATTACGTTCAACTAGCAAATGAAACAAAATACTACATTAACCAGAGTGGACCAAGGAAACTGTTGTGCTCTTTCACATACTGTGAATTACATGCTATATATGCATGTACCTGAATAGAAACTCGACTGGAAACATAACTTCCTCACCAACTCTAAATCTTGGGAGAGACATTTGCAATAATCGACGAACTGGCTGAATACATATATATGTGGTACCCTCAAGTCTGCAAGCTGATGAGCTCTGTTACATGAATGAATTAGCGAGGACTACAGAGTATGGTAGATTGACCTGCGAGCATGGAACTTATGACTCACATTTTCTGGTGAATCAAGTAAGCTACATGGACAGTAGACAGCTAATAGAAGTAATTCATTATACACGAAAGTACTTCTTTATTCTTTGACCCAACTTTCTGGAATCCACATCTGTTCCTAGAGTAGTAATAATCTGCAGCACATCTTCTCATACTGTGTACATCTACTATCGTTACCTGTATAAGAGCTCAAAATAAATAATGATAAAAAAATAACCTATATCAATTTCACGGATTTTATTGCCAGAATATTTCCAAGAAGCGAACACTGAAGCTTCGAGGTCAGACTGCAAAAGTCTGACTTTGGCAGGGAGTGGGTGGGGAGGGGAGGGGCTCTCCGTGGCATAATTGTTAACCTTTAACTAAACAATCCCGCGTTTAATGTCCCCTGGGAGGAAGACATTTGAAAACAGTGGGAATTAGAGAAAATGCTGGTAACCTGCATTTTCTCCCTTTTCCACCTTTTCTTAACCTTTCAAGGACAAGTTCCATCATTTGAGCCTTATGGAAAGTGTCGTCTGCAACTGCTCTCAGTTTGGAAAAGTCTAAAAGTTTGGCGTCTAGTAAAGAGTTAAGGCATTGGGTTCGTAATCAGGAAATCCTGACATTGATTCCCGATGATATCGCTGGTTATGTCGAAGTGTCCTTAAGCAAGGCACCGATCAGACCCTGTCTATTACTGGTGAAATCCATGGACGTCATAAAAATGGGTGGTGCCAATTAATGCTCATGTGTATATATAGCCTAGGAGTCCAAACAAGCGTTAAGTGGCCGATTGCAAAGATTCAAACATCTCCCTCATTGATCGGGTTGGGGAGAGGACGTATTAACCCTTTACCACACAATCCTGAATTTTAATGACCCTGAAGGAGAAGCCTTTGGAAAACATTGTGGGAAAAGGAGAAAATGCTGGTAACCAGCATTTTCTCCTTTTCCCACAATGTTTTCTTTGCTATCAATGATGAATTCCATCATTTGGGTTATATTTAAAGTGTTGTTTGCAAATGCTTTCAATATGGACAAGTCTACATTTTTGTCATGTGGTAAAGACATTGTTCAAAAAGCAAACTCTGCATCTAGTCATCTCATTGGCTGAGACATGATGTCTCAGCTATCAGATGGCTGTTTTTGGAATTAACAACGGAGTCCGTATTGACCATCCATTCTTAAGAACCCTCTTAGTCTCCACAATTTTCTTAATTTGAAGTAACATAACTTCTTACTGACTAACTATTTGGTTCAGCAACATAGAGGAGTTGTGTTACTTTCAAATTTGGACAATCTTAGAGAATAAGACTAAGAAAGCTTTTAAGAATGGTTGGTGGATACAGACCCTGCAAATGAAGTTAACTCTTTACCAAACAGAGAATTTTTAAACTCGTCCCATTTGAATTCATTTGCAGATGACAAATTAAAGGTAGCTGAAATGATGACACTTGTCTTTGATAAGGTGGAAAACATTGTGGGAAAATGAGAAAATGCTGGTAACCAGCATTTTCTCATATTCCCACAATGTTTTCAAAAGCCTGTTTGGTCAGGGTTGTTAAAACTAGTGATTGTGTGGTAAAGGTTAAAATGGCTGGTAAAAATATCTTCTTTCATTGTAAGTGAAAGAAATGCAAAATAATGTCCAAAAAAATTCTTTTATTTCTGTTAAAAAATACAGTAAAGAATACACACAGGGATCAACACACAATAAATAAATAAATAAAATACTACTCTTACAACATAGTTTATAGCAGTACAAAGGTTTGAAACATTTGCACTTCTATAGTTTATGGTTAACCCTTTATGACTTAATGGAAAGTTTTAAAGACCCTTAAGAAGGCGGCTTTTAAAAAACCCTGGAAAAAGGAGAAAATGCTGATAAGCAACATTTTCTCTTTTTTTAACAATGTTTTCTACCCTATCAAAGACAGAAATCATCCTTTGAGCATATTCAAGTTGCGGTCTGCAAATGCTTTCAATTCGGTTGAGCACATAATTTTGTTGTTTGGTAAAGAGTTAAACAGTGGTACAAAGTTTCAAAACATTAACACTTCTATTGTTTATGTATCTTCAAAAAGTATCAACCATAGTCAGCCTGCGCAGTCACCAAAGGCTGATCTGAAAATGAAATAAGGACCAAAGAATGTTAGCAATATACTGACAGCATTTCTATGTAACAAAAAACATGGATTTTTTGCTGGAGTGATCCATGTATCTGCTTAAACATACACTGTAAGCATAATTTTATTTTATTTTTTTGTTTGGTGTTTATTTTCATATTAAAAAGCCTTCCTTCTTAGTGGAACTGTTTGGTAAAGTCAGAGTTGATGGTGAATACAGCTGAACTGTGTAAAACACATACAATGACAAATATAACAAAAAATACATAATAATCTAATAACACTTAAATACTTTGTCAGACAACCCCGAAGTTTAACAACACCAAGGAAAAAGGCTTTTGAAAATGGGAAAAGGAGGGAATGTAGGTAACCAACATGTCCTCCTTTTCCAATAATGTTTTCTACCCTTACAAAGAAAAAAATTCTATTTTTTGCAATATTTGAGTTGTTGTCTGCAACTACTTTCAATTTGGACCAGTTGAAAATTTTGTCATGTTGTAAACAGTTAACCAATTACATTAAACACAAATATATTTTTAGCTATACAGAAGTCTAAGAATCAAAACCATTGCTATTTTTCTTTTACATACTCACTAAAATTATACACAAAAGAATACAAGGAAAAAATAAATCATATAGACATTAATTCCTTCAGTATATTTGGAACTGAAAATTTTGAAATACATGTGAGCCACACTCTGTGAAAAGGGGCTTAATGCATCTGGACCAGTTGAAAATTTTGTCATGTTGTAAAGAGTTAACCAATTACATGAAAAAGTGTGCTCTTGCCTTGATATGACTGAAATACCATTGAAAGCTGAATAAAATACAACTTAAACCAAATGAGTGATGCTCTGGGAAAAAGGGGTTTAATGCATCTTCGAAATGCATTGTACCAAGCAAGCCATTGCATAATATGAATCCATTCTGTCTACAACCAGCGCAATCATGGGTTAGAATGGCCTTTTGACACACAGAAAATTTACAAGTAGCAAAAAAAGTTTCAACCCTGGTCAGCCTGCGTGGACTGGGTAGCCTGATACGGGTCGATACTTTCTGCAGTTACATTAAACCACCCTTTTCACAGTGCATGACCCAAATTATATTGTATAATTATCTTATTTTTTATACTTCAGGTATGCAAGAAAGGGTTTGTGACAGTTGAAGGGTTAAGGGTCCATAAGCTGATTCACACAGAGAGATGCCATACCTGCGACCGGTGTGGCAAAAGTTTTTACCGCAAAGGAAAATTAACGGAGCATTATAAGATCCATGAAAAGAGTTAAAGGTTTGAAACATTGCTCCAGCAAGTTTGACTCGTGGTCAGAGGGGAGTAAACATGTTGCAGAAAAAGCCATTTACTGTGGAAAGGAAAATTTAGCAATCTGTTCTGTTGCATGAAATAAAGATGAGCTTAAATTGTTTTTATCAGAAGAAAAAAAGAAAAAGCTTTTAATGTTATGATTGACATTTTCCATTTTATTTAAGTGTTTACTGTTATGATCCAAAGACTTTGTGGAAAAGGGATAAATCTGATAACCATGATTTTCTCCATTTTCCAACAGTGTTTTCTTCTTGTTAAAAGCCATCTCATAATTTGAGGTTCATGCACAGTATACATGATTGTATATGATTTATGTGTAGAGGTTTAACTTGAAGACAAGGCAAAACTTTAGTTGCTTTTACAGACAGTATGTCTTCCATGGGAAATATTAAAAAAAAAATTAAATGCTGTTACATGCTTGTTTGTTTTCATCAGATTGTCCGTCTTCCTAAACTTCGCCCCCTGACACACTCTTTCCACTCAATCCCGACTTTAAACGATACTGATGGAGAAGGCATTTGAAAGCATTGCTGGAAAAGGAGAGAATGCTGTTAACCAGCATTTTCTCCTTTACCAACAATGATTTTTACCTTTCCATAGACAAATTCCATCATTTCGGAAACACTGAATTTGTCATCTGCCACTGCTTTTAGTTTGAGCAAGTCTAGAACTTTGTCATTTGGTAGAGGGTTAACTAATTGCTAAACGATCATGTGTTTATAATGACCCTGAGGAAGAAGGGTTTTGAAACATTGTGGGACAAGGAGGAAATGTTGGTGACCAGCATTTTTTCCTCTATGCTCTATGTTTTAAACTCGGAGACAAATCCCATCATTTGAGAAACTTTTTGCCTTCCATCTGCAAATGTTTTTATTTTTGATATGTTGAGAGAATTTCAGTCCAAAATAGCTTTTAAACTGTAGTCGTTACTTCCTAAAAATATAGTTTCATCCATCCCTTTACCAAGCAATCCCGAGTGTTAGCGACCCTAGGGAAAAGACTTCTTAAAACATTGTAGGAAATTCAAAGGAAAAAATTCTGGTATTCAGCATTTTCTCCTTTTTCCCCCCAAGATATTTTTTTTATAACCTTTCAATGACATTCCATTATTTAAGACGCATTTCAATTTTCGTCTGCAAGTGCTTTCAATATGGACAAGTCTGAACTGAATTTGCGTTTATTTATCGTCGACACCGGTTGCCCATATGGGCGGCGCCCCTCCCACCGGCTGTTGGTTTTGATACGGGGGATAGTCCAGGATAATGGACGAAACTCATCTTAAGGTACGCCTGGTTCTTTAACGTGCTCAGTGTATAAAACCGTCACACGGGACCTCGGTTTGACGTCTCATCCGAAAGACTATTGGTAATTTGAGATGGCTAGCCGTGGGAATAGAACCCACACCCTCAACTGACCCGATGTTAATGAGTCCTACGCTCTACCACTTGAGCTATGCGGAATCTATCGTCTGTTGCAGGGTTATAAGGCATTTTTCATCACGCTGTCCTTACAGTCATGTACTGGCATGTTTGTATCGCAAGTGTCAGTCACACAGCTTAAGATGGCGCGGGCTAACGGATCAGAGACTGCCATCGCACCTACTGAAAAATTTTAGTTGAAATGTCTAAACGCAAACCGAAAGTTCTGGTTATCTAGAACCAGCCTCTTAACTCTATCACCGCCAAAGATATAAACTGAAGGCTGATTCCACGGCTGAAATGTAATCCGCTCAAATTTGGGAAGATTTTTATCATATAGGCCTGACTAAACAAGCGGACGGTATAGATCCAAGATCAAACTGCACGTTCTGTGCAGTCTGGGTTCATATTTACCAACAATTTAAGTTTATTCTCAAGAATTTTCTAAAGTTGAAATTAGCGTAACTTCTGATTTGCAGATCCTTTTTCTGATTAGCTAAACCAAATAGTTAAGCCAATCAGAAGTTGTGCTACTTTCAAAATGTATAATTAGACCAAGAATGTTATTAGAATGGTTGGTGATTCGTACAGACTCAGGTCTTGGTTTATGCCTTCCGAAAAAGCCATTTGCCCCCCTATGGTACCGAAACTGTTTAATACAAATCCGATTATTTTTTTATTTACGGTTGTTGCAATAGTATTTTTCAATCTTAACAGTTCAGTCTAGTCTTTCCGAATCATCGGATCACTCCCGACTGACGTCGTGACGTCAGGCCATCCTCTGATCGTCAAACTGACGTTAGTAACCGCTCATAGTCGTCAAGGATTATCTAGGGAAATGCTTGATATTGTCACGTACTAAATTTTGTTGTACAAAATTATCAGAAGTGCATAAAGATGTTTAAATCTGAGAAATTTCAATCCAAAACGAAGATGACGGGCAATCTTAGCTTAAAAATGCTACCGTGGAATTCCGATAGGGACGAAGATGTTGAAGAAACCGAATGTGTAGTTGTTCACAAGGTATGTTGGGTTAAAGCATGCGAAAGCAGGGACTTTTGCTGATGGTATAGATCAAGATCAGGCTGCACAGAATGTGCAGTTTGATCTTGGATATATACCATCCGCTTATTTAATCAAGCCTATAAGGTAAACATCTTTTTTTTATTTTCAAGTAAATGTATTTTCAGCCTTCGACAGAGAGGTCGGATTTATATATTTGGCGGTGAAAAAGTTAAATGTAAAATTTAGACATTCTTTTTCGCTTTTCTTTGACGGGAAAAATGAGCTTATAGTTAATATACATGAACATGTATGGCCTGAAAAAAAGAGCAGTCTTTATTTAGAATGTTTATTTGGTCTGTTTGATAAATAAATGAGATGTATGTCTGGATAAAAGAACAAAAATCGTAATGATTCACCTGCCACATAATTATTATTATAGTATCTTAATTTTGGATACACGTTGAAATGTTACTGAAACCTATTTTTTTTTTTTTTTTCATTTTTATCAACGGGCTTCTTATAAGAATTGTGAGTCTTCGGGGAGATTTAAAAACATATAGCTGAGCCATGCTCTGTGAAAAGGGGATTTCATTCATCTGCAAAAAGTATCGACCCATTGTAGCCTACGCGGACTGCCATGAGTCGACATTTTTGCTACTTTTAAATTTTCTGCATATCCAAGTACCATTCTACCTCACGATTCAGCTTGTTCTACAAAAAGGGTTTTATGGATCTATAAGTATAATTATGATGACTTGTTTTCTATATTGCATCACGGAAATGCATTGAAGTCCTTTTTGCTAGAGTGCTGCTCAATCATATAAATCGGCCATGTCCAACAATAACAGATCAAGGATTGATTGGCTACGCTTTGTTTCTTTACCCAACAGCATTTTTTTGTAATATTATAACACAAAATGGGGGAGAATTGGCAGAAATATGAATTGCATTAACTCTAAATACCAAATCGTAATGGACTTAAATCAAAGCATAATTACAAGAGTGATACTCTGAGAATAGGTAGGTTAACGCGTCTCCGTATTGCATTAAATGCGGTCCTCGCATATAGACTAACTGAACCATGAAGTTAAATGGTCCTTTGATATGCAGAAAATTTACCGATAGCAAAAATTTCGACCCAGGTCAATCTGTGCGGACTGCCGCCAGACTGACATGAGTCGATACTTTTTTGCAGATACATTAAACTTCCTTTTTTCCAGGGCACGACTCACATCCATTAAGGATTACGACCCCTAACTCATCGGTAAACATCGTGTAACATCGACGTTTTAGTAAAGGCTATTAGGCCAATCTCGGCAGCTTCCGTCTCTTAATGTGAGAGTAAGGGACCGTAGACTCACTAAGTCATCGGTAAATATCGTGTACATCGACGTATTCGTAAAGGATACTCGGCTAATTTCGGCAGCTTCCGTATTTTAATATGAGAGTTAGGGGCCGTAGACCTTAAAACTATCTTGCGTATCATTTTTTCTCATCAAACATTACAGATCACAACTTACTTCCAAAAAATGCAACAACGTACTTTTTTGAAGCGTTCGACTCTTCAACTTTGT
This sequence comes from Hippopus hippopus, assembly GCA_946811185.2. Classification (NCBI taxonomy): domain Eukaryota; kingdom Metazoa; phylum Mollusca; class Bivalvia; order Cardiida; family Cardiidae; genus Hippopus; species Hippopus hippopus. The sequence continues at coordinate 54,976,722 of OX328096.1, forward strand.
GTTTAATCGTTGATTTTCTTTGGTTTTTCTTTTTTCTTTCAGAGAACATAAAAGCTCTTTTATTGTATTTACAGAATGACCCACGCTGTACTTGGTTTCGTCCCAGGAGGGTTTTCATAACTGAAACCAATATGTGGTCTTTAGAAAACTATCTTCGTGACCTGGATCTATACAAACAGTATACTCATGGTATTTGTATTAAGCATGATATTAGTTTCAACATATTTGAGCTATGCTCTGTAGAAAAGGGGCTTAATGCATCTGCGAAAAGTTCCGGTCCAGGTCAGCCTGCGCGGACTGCGCAGGCTGACCTGGTCCGAAACCTTTCACTATTGGTCAATTTTCTGTATGTCCAAGGGCCACTCTACCTCATGATTCTATTTGTTGGTACACAATGTGAATCTTATGGATCCATAATTATGTGATGGCTTGCTTGGAATAATGCATCACGGAGATGCATTAAGCTCCCTTTTGCCAGAGCATGGCTCATTTATTTTACATCAATTGAGAAACAAGTTCTGGAAACTTTTACTAGTCTCTCTATATTCTACTTCTTGGAAAATACACCAGTACTCGCGCCAAGTGTGTGGGCCATTGAAAAGTCCCAAAGTTGACACCCGCTCTCGGGTACCGAAAACTCGGGACCTTATAGTTTCAAGGCCGACGCTCTACCTCATAACCACGGACACCAAAACTATGACATAATATCATGTTATTTACAAATCTCTATAGCGAGCGTGCATTTCACTACTAGCAAAAACAGAACGGATGTCTTGTAATTTTCTTTATTGTTCTTAAATAATTCCTCCCCAATAAATCATGAGGCTTGTTCGCAGTCACGTGGTATTGTATAAATACGGTTGAAATATTAGGTTAATTTCTTCCTTTTATAGGGGGGGGGGTTACCTGGTTAAAAGTCGGTTTAGCTTTTCTTTCTTTTTCAGAGGATATGATGGTAAAACTGGGCTACCCTGCAGCAAGCTGGCTTCCTATATTCAAACATCAGAGGCAGGAATACCCGAGTACTAGTCTCGAGGGGGAGCAAACCAGGCTGGTTGGAAGACCAAACATGTCGCCTCTGCCTTTATACCAAAAAGTCAGCGATGTGCTTTGGGCAAATTTACACCTGTGCTACAAGTACAGACAAATCACGTATATTTCTGACGAGCTCAGTAATGAAGAAATGAGTCCTTACATGGTATTGATGCGATCGGGCGACTGCTGCGAAAAGCCGAAGAATTCGTACGCCTTGGCCTATGATGAGCTTCGTAAAATGAGAGAACGGGATAGGCAAAGAAATATCTTGTATCGCGAGGCAAAGTTACGGGACCTGGCTCGAAAACGATTCGCACAACTACGATCTAGCAAACAGTGTTGGACGGAGGAAGATGACGCCAGTAATGCTACATATACAGTAACAAGTTTTGTATCGGAGTACAGTTATCAAACATCATCACCAGTCAAATCTAAGACAAGCAGATTGCTTCGTGCTGTAACAGCACCATTTCGATGGCTTAGAAAACACATTTAAAGTGTGTTTTTTCCTATGATAATTTGTTGGTATTCACTATTATTTTATTTGTGTATCGTTTGCTATTGACGTGCACAGTGCTTTGTTTAGTTTGCTTTCAAATGCCTTTGTTCGAGGTGTGACTGAGTTACCTCTCTTTGTTAGAAAAGTTACATTGTAATATTGCTACACAAGAATCCCTTCCTATATTTATCATAATTTAGGGGAAGAAAACCCTGTTTACTATCACTCGATTTTTGTTCTCACAAATCATCTGATAGAATCACATGCAACTGTAGATTACATGCTGTATATGCATATACTTGGATAGACACTGCAATCTTTGAAGAGGAGTTCTGTAATTGAGGCAAATTGACTAAATACATACTTGTAACTAGTATCTTAATGAACATCTGCGTTCAGATAGTCAAATTACGTTCAACAAGCAAATGAAACAAAATACTACATTAACAAGAGTGGACCAAGGAAACTGTTGTGCTCTTTCACATACTGTGAATTACATGCTATATATGCATGTACCTGAATAGAAACTCGACTGGAAACATAAATTCCTCCCCAACTCTAAATCTTGGGAGAGACATTCGCAATAATCGACGAACTGGCTGAATACATATATATGTGGTACCCTCAAGTCTGCAAGCTGATGAGCTATGTTACATGAATGAATTAGCGAGGACTACAGAGTATGGTAGATTGACCTGCGAGCATGGAACTTATGACTCACATTTTCTGGTGAATCAAGTAAGCTACATGGACGGTAGACAGCTAATAGAAGTAATTCATTATACACGAAAGTACTTCTTTATTCTTTGACCCAACTTTCTGGAATCCACATCTGTTCCTAGAGCAGTAATAATCTGCAACACATCTTCTCATACTGTGTACATCTACTATCGTTACCTGTATAAGAGCTCAAAATAAATAATGATAAAAAAATAACCTATATCAATTTCACGGATTTTATTGCCAGAATATTTCCAAGAAGCGAACACTGAAGCTTCGAGGTCAGACTGCAAAAGTCTGACTTTGGCAGGGAGTGGGTGGGGAGGGGAGGGGCTCTCCGTGGCATAATTGTTAACCTTTAACTAAACAATCCCGCGTTTAATGTCCCCTGGGAGGAAGACTTTTGAAAACAGTGGGAATTAGAGAAAATGCTGGTAACCTGCATTTTCTCCCTTTTCCACCTTTTCTTAACCCTTCAAGCACAAGTTCCATCATTTGAGCCTTATGGAAAATGTCGTCTGCAATTGCTCTCAGTTTGGAAAAGTCTAAAAGTTTGGCGTCTAGTAAAGAGTTAAGGCATTGGGTTCGTAATCAGGAAATCCTGACATTGATTCCCGATGATATCGCTGGTTATGTCGAAGTGTCCTTAAGCAAGGCACCGATCAGACCCTGTCTATTACTGGTGAAATCCATGGACGTCATAAAAATGGGTGGTGCCAATTAATGCTCATGTGTATATATCGCTGGTTATGTCGAAGTGTCCTTAAGCAAGGCACCGATCAGCCTCTGTCTATAACTGGTGAAATCCATGGACGTCATAAAAATGGGTGGTGCCAATTAATGCTCATGTGTATATATAGCCTAGGAGTCCAAACAAGCGTTAAGTGGCTGATTGCAAAGAGTCTAACATCTCCCTCATTGATCGGGTTGGGGAGAGGACGTATTAACTCTTTACCAGACGACAAAATTCTAGACTTGTCCAATTTGAAGGCATTTGCAGACGACAAAATAAGAAATACTCAAAAATTAGAAGAAAACATTGAGAGAAAAGGAGAAAATGCATTATTCAAAAAGCAAACTCTGCATCTAGTCATCTCACTGGCTGAGACATTATGTCTCGGCTTATCAGATGGCTGATTTTGGAAGTAAGAACTAAGTCCGTATTTACCAACCATTCTTAAGAACCCTCTTAGTCTCCACAATTTTCTTAATTTGAAGTATCATAACTTCTGATTGACTAACTATTTGGTTCAGCCACATAGGAGTTGTGTTACTTTCAAATTTGGACAACTTAAGAGAATAAGACTAAGAACGTTTCTAAGAATGGTTGACAAATACAGACCCTGGAAATGAAGTTAACTCTTTACCAAACAGAGAATTTTTAAACTTGTTCAATTTGAATTCATTTACAAATGACAAATCAAAGGTAGCTGAAATGATGACACTTGTCTTTGATACGGTAGAAAACATTGTGGGAACCTGAGGAGAAAATGCTGGTAACCAGCATTTTTTCATTTTCCCACAATGTTTTCAAAAGCCTGTTTGGTCAGTGTTGTTAAAACTAGTGATTGTGTGGTAAAAGGTAAAATGGCTGGTAAAAATATCTTCTTTTATTGTAAGTGAAAAAAATGCAAAATAATGTCCAAAAAAATTCTTTTATTCTGTTAAAAAATACAGTAAAGAATACACACAGGGATCAACACACAATAAATAAATAAATAAAATACTACTCTTACAACATAGTTTATAGTAGTACAAAGTTTTGAAACATTTGCACTTCTATAGTTTATGGTTAACCCTTTATGACTTAATGGAAAGTTTTAAAGACCCTTAACAGCTTGAAAAAGGAGAAAATGCTGGTAAGCAACATTTTCTCCTTTTTTAACAATGTTTTCTACCCTGTCAAAGACAGAAATCATCATTTGAGCATATTCAAGTTGTGGTCTGCAAATGCTTTCAATTCGGTTGAGCACATAATTTTGTTGTTTGGTAAAGAGTTAAACAGTGGTACAAAGTTTCAAAACATTAACACTTCTATTGTTTATGTATCTTCAAAAAGTATCAACCATAGTCAGCCTGCAAAGTCACCAAAGGCTGACCTGGGTTGAAATTAGGACCAAAGAATGCTAGCAATATACTGGCAGTATTTCTATGTAAGAAAAAAAGATGGATTTTTTGCTGGAGTGATCCATGTATTTGCTTAAACATACACTGTAAGCATAATTTTATCTTATTTTTTTGTTTGGTGTTTATTTTCATATGAAAAAGCCTTCCTTCTTAGTGGGACTGTTTGGTAAAGTCGAAGTTAGAATTGACGGTGAATACAGCTGAACTGTGTAAAACACATACAATGACAAATATAACAAAAAATACATAATAATCTAATAACACTTAAATACTTTGTCAGACAACCCCGAGGTTTAACAACACCAAGGAAAAAGGCTTTTGAAAATGGGAAAAGGAGGGAATGTAGGTAACCAACATGTCCTCCTTTTCCAATAATGTTTTCTACCCTTACAAAGAAAAAAATTCTATTTTTTGCAATATTTGAGTTGTTGTCTGCAACTACTTTCAATTTGGACCAGTTGAAAATTTTGTCATGTTGTAAACAGTTAACCAATTACATTAAACACAAATATATTTTTAGCTATACAGAAGTCTAAGAATCAAAACCATTGCTACTTTTCTTTTACATACTCACTAAAATTATACACAAAAGAATACAAGGAAAAAATATATCATATAGACATTAATTCCTTCAGTATATTTGGAACTGAAAATTTTGAAATACATGTGAGCCACACTCTGTGAAAAGGGGCTTAATGCATCTGCAAAAATTAACGAACCATGTCAGCCTACGCAGACCACAGAGGCTGACATGGGCCAAAACCTTTTGCAATCTTTAAATTTGCTGCATGTCCAAGGACCATTCTACCTGCAGATTTAGTCAATTTTATGAAATTATTATTATGTGACAACTTTCTTGGTATCATGCATCATGGAGATGCATTAAGCCCCCTTTTCACAGAGCATAGCTCATGTATAGGCAATTGGCCTAAATGAAGATTAAATGACTTGTATGATAACGTGGAACAAATTGGAGTAGGATAATTTGCTTTTAATGAGCAATTTCTGCTTTTGCTTGCAACGTTTTCAAACGTTATCTGATGCAAAATGTTCAAAATTATCTGCAGGTGGAAATTTGCCTATACAGGATAGAATGAACTTTTTGAGTCAAGTAAGAACATGAATGTAAGGTGTGTCTTCAATGAACTTTGCTCCATTTTCCATCTGGTTCCTTTTTGAAACAGTGTCCTTTTCCTTTGAAGACAGAATTTTGTGGGTCTGGAAAATCCCGAATCTGCACAAGAGCTGCACGAACACTAGCTTCAAAATGACTTGGTTCTTGTTCTGGTGATGTTGATAAATGCTGAAATGCAGGTGGTTTTTGTGAAGACACACTCTAACCCTACACTAAGCAATCTCCAGTTTTAAAGAACCGAGTTAAAAAGGCATTGTTAAAAAAATTGCGGAAAAGGGAAAAAATGGTTGTAACTAGCATTTTCTCCTTTTCCCACAATGTTTTCAAAGAAAAAGCCCCATGTACGAGCCAGGATCGATTGGTAGTCTGCAAATGCTTTCAATATGTGTCTGTCTAAAATGTCTGTGTTTGATAAAGAGTAAATTTTTCACAAAACAGTCTCTTGTTCTGATGACCCTGAGGAATTAGGCTTTCAAAAATATTGTGTTTCCCACCCTTAGAAAGTCTAATCCCATCAATTGAGACATTTTATTTGTCTTCCACAAATACTTCCAATTTGGGACAGTCAAAATCTTGTTGTTGAGGAGAGAGTTACTCAATGGGTAGTGGTCTATTTTCAAAGTACCGTGAAAAATTCGTCATAACTTGTACATGTATTCTGCATCTGAGGTTAATAAGTTTTATACCTACCTGTCTGATAAATTGGTCTGGGAGTCGACACAGTAAATCTATCTCATCCATACTAGAATAATCAAATGGTCCAATCACCATCACTTTCTTTCTGTTGTCATAAATGTTAAGTACCTGTAAAAAAAAAACATTTGATGCTTGATTCATGCTTAACCCCCCCCCCCCAAAAAAAAATAAGTAAATAAATAAATGTATTCCGTATGAAGGAAGCAAAAGAACATCCACATTGCTAATGCTCTTTTCAACTTTTTTCTTCTAACAGATTTCAGCGTAATATAATTCTCAAATATTACAACAAATTTCAAAGCACTGCAGATAATAGGAACAAGTCTGACACAATTTTTCAAGTTATCAAAACATTTAAAAGTCATTCATAGCTATGGCATGACAGAGAGTCAGATCAATAAAGTTCTAAAAAATGTTAAGAAATGTTCAAAAATATATTCACATCTTCTGATCCGGTAAAATGCCTTGCTGATCTCAAAGGTTGATCTGGTCCTCGGTCTTGAAATTTGGCAGGGAAGATTTCTCCTGTTCGAACTATCACAGCTGTGGAGAAACAGATTTAGAATTTCCCTTAGTGTATGTATGTTCTTGATTCTTTTTTTAAATTGGACTCAATAGTAAATAGAATGTGATAAAAAAAGGGAAAACAGTTTAACAAAAAAGGAAAATGTCTTCTAGGAATAATACGGAAACATTTGTTTAAAAAGGATCATCACTAGAAATGGAACAATGTTAATTACTTTAACTAGATCTATCTATATGTATGAGCCATGCTCTGTGAAATGAGGGCTTAATGCATCTGCAAAAAGTATCAACCCAGGTCAGCCTGTGCAGTTCAGGTGGGCTGACCTGGACTGAAACTTTTTGCTACTAGTCAATTTTCTGCTAGTCAAAGGACCAGTGTACCTCATGATTCAGGCAGTTGTTAGACAAAATGAATTTTATGGATTCATAATCATGTGATGACCTGCTAGGTATAATGCATCACGTAGCCCTCTTTTGCCAGAGCATGGCTCATATATTACAGGTATTGAAGTGCTGAATTTCACCACTTGTCAGGAATCTTTATAAGCGCTCAGCAGGTCCTCATAGAAATGTCTACTCTTTTCGAGAAGACAAAATTTCAGACATGTCAAAATTGAAACCTTTTGCAGGCAACCACATAAACATAGCTCAAATTTATTTTTGACAGAGTAAAAAACATTGTGGAAAAAGGAGGAAATGCTGGTTGCTAGCATTTTCTTCCTTTCCCACATTGTTTTCGAAAAGCCATCTATATGAGTTTTGTAAAGACAAGTAACCATTTGGTGAAGGGTTCAGAATGTAACATGAACATGGTCATAAAAATTATTATCAACTTACCTAAACCATAGATGATTGGAAATGGAATGTTCTTATCTATTCTTGTATTTAAATCTACAAAGAAGACATACATTTTTACATAACATAGATTACAATCAACAACAACACCAAAAAAAAAAAGCCTTTCTGCTCCATAGGCAAAAACAGGGAGTTTTGCTTCAAATGTTTTGTAACTATTAATAATAACATTTTCTGCTGAAAATGGAGCTATGTTGGTGTGATTTGCATATAGATATTTCTTCTGAGGGCAGATATGACAGATAACCTAGTTAATTTTTGATATCAAGCCCAATGACAAGATGTTAATTTTTTATCTAACCCTATAGCAAAAGAACCCTCAATAGTTAAATAACCTTCTTGAAAAGATTCTACTTCGAAAAAGAGGCTGATTTTGTAAATCCTCTCTGGGCACACCTTTGAATTTGAAAGCTTATTTTGAAGCACACACAACGAACGAACACAAGCACGGTAAAAAGTAAAGAAGACACATTTATTTTTAAAAAAACACAGTCTATTTTCGTTACAGTCTATTTCATCTCATTACGATTGTTACAGTGTAGAATTTTATTACCATTAGGGCTCTGGCTACAACTGTTAATGCCTATCAACTGGATAATAATAATAACATAATCTCCCACTCGATGAATATCAACTTACCTGGATGTACCACAAATAGATGAATTTGAGTATTGGGCAAAGAATCCATAAATGTGAAAAGAGGTTCCTACATGGGTGATGAAAGCTAAATAGTGATATTTATCCTTACCTAGATATCTGCCATCAGGCAAAATCCTTTTGACAGATATCCAGGGTCTGTATGAATTCACCACCCATTCTTAAGAATGTTCTTAGTCTTATTAAGTACCTATTTGGTTTAGCCAATCAGAAGTTGTGTTACTTTCAAATTTAGAAAATCTCAAAGAGTAAGACTAAGAGTCTTATTATGAATGGTTGGTAAATACAGACCCTCAGCACCCATATAACAGTCATAACTTATTTGTGTGGTACTGTGTGATATATATAATAAAGAATAACAAAGATTACCTGTAATGCATGCCTGTACTAGGTGAATATCTGCTGGGTTACTGTTGAAAGAATCTGAAAGACAAGTTAACCTTATTACAGATAATCCATACATAATGTCATAAAACAAATTAATTTTTTTTTGTAAATATATCAATAACTATCGGCCTTTATTTGTTCCATTCTGAATCAGCTAAATAATAAAAATAACAAACAGAATAGCACATCTCTTCCAGCAGACATTTTTTTTTTCTCTCTTGTAGCAAACAACTCCAGAAAGCATTGTGACAAAATAACAAATCACTTGAAAAGAGCAATCTGAAAAATGGCCAAAAGCAAGTAATTTCTCCCTTTGCCCTATGTTGTCACATGTAATCAAGTATTGAATCTTATTCTTCAAGACTGTTTTCAAACAAGTCTACAGAAAATTTGTTTCAAAAGGTACTGAATTGACAATTTAATATCAAACTGGTAGCAACCGGTATAGTATACAAAAGATTTTGACAACAAGTGAATTCTTAATATTTCAGTGTTTTATAAAAGCAGTTACCAGAAGGTGCACCAAGCCATGCTATTTAACTCTTTCACTACTGAATATATAAATTGTATTTCCTTAAAGGCTAAAAATACATTTCCTCTGCAAGATCAAGAGAAAGTTCAGTAATAATCTAGAATACAGCAGTAGACAGTGTAGATCAAAGATCAGACTGCACGTTCTGTGCAGTCTGATCTTGATCTACACTGTCCACAAAAGCTTCTGGCGTCGTCTATGGTATGGAAAGACCTAAAGAGAAAGGGTCTAAAGAAAAGACTATTATCATACTCAAAATTTTCAGAGATAGTTCCTCTGACATTCCACCTTCATCTTTAAAACCTCCAACTAATGTTAGCTCTAGCCTGTGAAATAGATCAACAATTAAACATTGCGTGAGTTCTTTCAAAATTTTTTAAAATTGGCCTAAGTAATACTGTATAAGTGGAAATTTTCAAGATGTTGAAATTTTTGCGATTTCGCGAATTTGAAAAATTTTTCTGTTTGCATATTTTAACACAAATATGACAACAAATAACAAATGTCTTGAAATCGCAAATATTTCCGTACGCAAAATGTCCGTAATCGGTAGTATGCACGTTTTTCGACACACGTATATATCCACATACCGGTATACAGGACGCAGCTATAATATTACAGAATACCTAACTTATGTCATGCATTAAGACCAAAATACTTGCCTTCTTTGACTGTTGAGTTCAGCCTTAAACTGCTAGACGAATCAAGTCAAAATTTCAAGATGATCTATTGCAAATACCCAAGTATTTTTATTGCAAAGCTCTTTTTGCCAGAAAAATGTAACCATATCAGAAAGTATAGATCCAATTTAGACTGCACATTCTGTCTAGTCTGATCTTAAATTTTTCCAAAAAAAGCTTTGACTCAAGTTTAGCATTGTAAAGGTTCAAATTTTTCTAAGTTTCATAATTTCAAGGCATACTTTCTTGACTGTTTATGTCTAAGATTTATTGCTACAGTTTCTAAATATGTCTCATTCTTTAAGTGGTTAAGACAATCATTTCATACATTTATGGATGAAGTAAATCTAGAACTGACTGCAAATTCTCAAAGAAGTAGAGGGATACAGGCTATTCAGACCAGAACATCTTTCAAATTAGCAGTCAGTATTGATTGAAGTCAGACTATACAGTTTGTGAAGTCTAATATAGTTCTATACCGACAGCAATAGCATTTTAGATTGCCAAACCCTTAACATTTTCCCAAATGACAAATTTTACATTCTTTCATAATGAAATCATACGAAGATGACTGATTCCAAACTGTTCCACATGAAGCAAAGTTCTCTGACAGGGTAGAAAACACTGAATACCAGCATTTTCTCCTTTTCCAACACTTTTTTTAACAGGCTTTTTTCCTAAGGGTTGTTACAACACAGGATTGTTTGGTAAAAAAATGATGTGTTTCAATAAAATTGTTTACCTTCCCCACTGTTTCCCTGCTGTCACTGTCATGACATCTTGTATCAACCTATCCACAGCTGCTGCTAAACCATTGCCATCAAAATGGGACAAACCAACAACATTGGAGGCTGTAATGAACATTTGAGTCATGCTCTGAAAAACAGGGCTTAATGCATCTGCAAAAAGTATCAATCCATATCAGCTAGCACAGACTATGGGTTGAAACTTATTGCTTTTTGTTAATTTTTTGCAAGTCAAAGGGCCATTCTACCTCATTGTTCAGTCACTGAGTAGACAAACTTAATTTCATGGATCCATAACTAAGTGATGTTTTGTTTAGCATAATGCATCATGGAGATGTATCAAACCCTATTTTGCTAATTTTTTCCTATCATTTTTGTGCATATATTAAAGTACAAATGCCAGGAACAATAAAAATGCACCATTTTTTATCATTTGGGTGTTATAGACTGCTATGCAACTGATCCATTTTTCACAAAATTTGGTGTTTTCATTACTCATTGATAGTAACAACCAGTAGCTCCATCTTCAGATCTTTGAGTCCTTTCCTAAATTGATGTTATTTTCTCCAATCTTATCCATAACACTTGTTGTTATACATTTGGAGAATTTTATGTCTGCGTCTGAAAAATATCAATCTTATCTAATGAGTTTTTAAAAAAAAAACTTCGGATAAAGTTAAAAGTTAAATGACAGGCTTTATTTATAAATGGTGCAGCAAGCTGCAAGATGCATTCTGAAATTAACTAACCCTGCCATACTGTTGAATCTTTTCCTTATTTTTCCTGTCTGTCTTGGAATTTTGACACAGTAGTATAAAGCATCTACAAAGTACATGGTTAAACAGTGACTTAAAAATAACAAGAGTTCATCACTGCTCTGTATCATTTACCTGAACCATATGATAAAGTACATGTAAAATTATTTGGTCAAAATAATAGTCTTCCTGAATTTAGTTTCTAATCAATCATACCTGTGTGTCTTAGGACTACAATGTGACAAGTTGTTGCATCATCTGTTCCCAAAACTTGTATCATCTCTGTAAACAGTGAAATATAAGATATACAAGAGGGCCATGATGGCCCTGAAATCGCTCACCTGAGTCATTTGACCAAACATGACCCATTTTCAGTCTCTTTTGAGATATTATGACAAACATTCTACCAAGATTTTCATGAGTTATTGACCCGAAATGACCCACTTGCAAAATGGTGCAAGACCAACATTCTGACCAAGTTTCATGAGTATTGCATTAAAAATGAGGCCTCTAGAAAGTAAACAAGGTTTTTGAAGATTTGACCCAGTGACCTAGTTTTTTATCCAACATTACCCATTTTCTAGCTCTTTCAAGATATTATCAAGACAAACATTCTGACCAACTTTTAAGAGTTTCAGACTAAAAGTGTGGCCTCTAAAGCATACACAAGGTTTTTCTAAGATGTGGCCTAGTGACCTAGTTTTTGATCAGACATTACCCATTATCAAAAACTTTTTAGATATCACTAAGACAAACACTCTGACCAAGTTTCATGAGTATTGGACTGAAAATGTGGCCTCTAGAGCGTACAAAAGGTTTTTCTAAGATTTGACCAAATGACCTAGTTTTTGACGCGACATTACCCATTATCAAACTCTTTTGAGATATCACCAAAACAAACATTCTGACCAAATTTAAAGAGTATCAGACTGAAAATGTGGCCTCTAGAGCGTACACAAGGCTTTTCCAATTTTTGACCCAGTGACCTAGTTTTTGACCCCACATGACCCAAATTTAAACTCATTCAAGGTCTCATCAAGACATACATTCTGACCAAGTTTCAGGAGTATCGAACTGAAAATGTGTCCTCCAGAGCGTACACAAGGTTTTTCTAAGATTTGACCTAGTGACCTAGTTTTTGACCCCACATGACCCATTATCAAACTTGCCTGAGCTATTATCAAGACAAACATTCTGACCAAGTTTCAAGAGTTCTTGACAGAAAATGTGGTTTCTAGAGCATACACAAGGTTTTTCTAATATTTGACCTAGTGACCTAGTTTTTGACCCGACATGACCCATTTTCAAACTCGTCTGAGATATCATCAAGACAAACATTCTGACCAACTTTCAGGAGTTTTGGATTGTAAATGTGGCCTCCAGAGCGTACACAAGGTTTTTCTAAGATTTGACCTAATGACCTAGTTTTTGACCCCACATAACCTATTTTTGAACTCATCCAAGATATCATCCAGACAAACATTCTGACCAACTTTCAAGAGTTTTGGCTGAAAATGTGGCCTCCAGAGCGTACACAAGGGTTTCCTAAGATTTGACCTACTGACCTAGTTTTTGACCCGACATGACCCATTTTCGAACTCATCCCAGATACCATCAAGACAAACATTCTGACCAACTTCCAAGAGTGTTGGACTGAAAATGTGGCCTCTAGAGCGTACACAAGGTTTTTCTTAGATTTGACCTAGTGACCTAGTTTTTGACCCGACATGACCCATTTTCAAACTCGTCCAAGATATCATCAAGACAAACATTCTGACCAACTTTCAGGAGTGTTGGACTGAAAATGTGGCCTCTAGAGCGTAAACAAGCTTTTTCTAAAATTTGTCCTACTGACCTAGTTTTTGATCCAACATGACCCATTTTCGAACTCGTCTAAGATATCATCAAGGCAAACATTCTGACCAACTTTTAGGAGTATTGGACAGAAAATGTGGCCTCTAGAGCGTACACAAGATTTTTCTAAGATTTGACCTAGTGACCTAGTTTTTGACCCGACATGACCCATTTTCGAACTCGTCCGAGATTATATTGAGACAAACATTCTGACCAAGTTTCATGAGTATCGGACTGAAAATGTGGCCTCTAGAGCGTACACAAGGTGAAAAGTTGACGACAGACAACGGACACAGCACGATCACAATAGCTCCCCATGAGCACTTCGTGCTCAGGTGAGCTAAAAATAGCTAGCAAACTATTTAACTGATGTCCAAGTATAAGACTAGTCTAAATTAAAAGCATTTGCAAACAATAAATTAGATGTAGATTTGTCTTGGAAAGGGTCGCAAACATTTCGGGAAAAGCTGATCAACAGCATTTTCTAATTTTTTCAAAATGATTTCAAAGCCTTCCTCTTCAGGGTCTTTAAAACAAAGAAATGTTAAGTAAACGGCTAAGCCCAGAGCAAATCATTTCTTGATCATAGCATTAGAGTGAGAAAAATAAATCAGTTTTGCTGTATTAAAAGGAAGGTAGTTTGATGGATCTGCAAAAAGTATCAACTCATGTCAACTTGCACAGGCCGACATTGATCAAACTTTTTGCTATTGGTAATCTCTGCATGCCAAAGGATCGTTTTACATCATGATACTGCCATTTTTAGACAAAATAGGTCCACATAATTCAATGACTTGCTTTACATCATACAATAAAAAGATACATTACACCCCCTTTTTTCTACAGTGCATCTCAAATAATACCAGTGACTACAGAAAATAAGTTACCCACCATCCTCAGGTGATACTACAGCCATCTCTCTTTGTCCAACATATAACAGTCCATGTGGAGGAACTTCCTTTATGGGTTTGGAGCTCAGCACCATTGCCTTCTCCTACAATTTACAAAAAAAAATTAATAAAATTACTTTAATGTAATGGTGGTTTAATCCTTTGGCAAACAAACCTGTGATTTAAAAACTCTAAGGATAGAGGCTTTTGAAAACATTGGGGGCAGGATGCTTGTACCCTGCATTTTCTTGTTTTCCCACGATTTTTCTATCTTTACAAAGACACTTACCATTTGCAACATATTAATTTTTTTGTATGCAAATGCTCTCAGTTTGGACTAGTCTAAGATTTTGCTGTCTGGTAAAGAGTCATTGCATAAGTACAAGCATAAACTTGTTCTTATTGCATTCAGAATGGGCTAGTTCCATTTAATATGATTAATTTCGTTCATCATAGGATTTCATAGCATGAAAGTGTCCTGAGGAAAGACAACTCAAGGCTCTAACTCTGCACTAATGAAACCCAGGACATACATGAAGATGTGAGCTGTATTTGTGATATGACTGAAATAATATTAAAAAGGGCATAAAACATCATTCAATCAGTCAATCATCATTGGATCAGAACCCTGTGGCAAGAGTTTTCTGACCAACTCACAAGAGACCAATGATTAGTCTGACCAAGGATTGGCATTGTCACTGTATTGTCAGATATACTTGGCCAACCATTATTGAGTTTGTAGCATTGGTATATTTCCTCCTGAAAGAAAATTCAGGCCAGCACTCAAAGGGTTAGGTCTTTACCATACAACAAAAGTTTTAGACTCAACCAAACTGAAAGCTTTTGCAAGACAACAAATAAATAACAGCTAAAATGATGGAATTTGTCTGAAAAAGGGTAGAAAACTTTGTGGGAAAAGGAGCAAATGCTCATGACTGTGTGGTAAAGGATTATGTAAGTTTCTAAATGTTGCCTAAATAGGTCTTAAAATGATATGTCAATAATATCAAATACTGTAGATATATGTAAAAATATAAAATGATCCATTCTGTCAACAATAGCCTCTCTTCACACTTTTCACTCTCTTATCTTAATTTGGTTAACACTGATAAAAACCAGCAATCATGGTATTCCACCAAACAGATTTTTGTTTTCAATTCTTACAAAAACAATACAATACAAATAAGCAATGCTCTGTGAGAAGGGGTCTTAATACATTTGCGAAAAGTATTGACCCAGGTCAGCCTGTGCAGTCCCCTCTGGCTGACCTAGGCCAAAACTTTTTGCTATTGGTCAATTTTCTGTATGTCAAAGGACTAGTGTACCTCAAGATTCAGTAGGTTTTAGGGACGTATAATACTGTGATGACTTGCTTGGTATCATGCATCATGGAGATGCATTAAGCCCCCTTTTGCCAGAGCATGAATATGTATTCAACTTGTACAGAGTGATAGAGTATTTTGACTTGAGTATAACCTGAGGTGCATTTCAGAATGATTTTTTTTCCACAAAAAAATGCGCTTTTGTTTTGCTTGGTGCTACAGGAAATACAGGGTGCGCCAGGTTTAATGTAAAAAAGTACAATGTGGCACTTCGATGCTACATCATAGATCATGCTTCTGCCATGCATAGAGACATCAACAGCCACAGCGATCTTCAGAAGTTCATCTATCCACAGTGGATTGAACAGCAATTAAAAAAATCACTCAAAAGTTCACTTAGGTTATAATTTTGCTCCTCTTGTACAAAATGGTTGGCACACTTGCCCCTTTACCACACAATCCCGACTTTTAACGATCCTGAGAAAGAAGCCTTCTGAAAACATTGTGGGAAAAGGAGAAAATGCTGGTAACCAGCATTTTCTCCTTTTCCCACAATGTTTTCTTCCCTTCCCAAAATGAATTTAAAATTTTCAGTCGCTTTTATTTTGTCGTCTGCAAATGCTTTCAATTTGGATCAGTCTAAAATTTTGTCGTTTGGTAAAGAGTTAAAGTACATGTATGTCAATCTCTGTGAAAAGGGGTTACAATGCATTTGCAAAAAATTATCAACCCACGTCAGCCTGTGCCCACTGACACAGGTCAGTACTTTTTGCTACTGGTACATTTTCTGCATTTACAAGGACAGTTCTACCTCATGATTCAGTCTGTTGTTCAGCGAAATGTATTATATGGATCTATAATTATATGGTGACAAACTTTTACACTTGTCCAATTTGAAAGCATTTGTAGATGACATAAAAATTGTGGCTCAAAATTTTGGAAGATGTCTTTAAGAAGGTAGACAGCATGTGAAAAGGCAAAAATGTTAGTTACTAGCCATAGATAAAGTCTTGCAGGTTTGAGTGGGTGGAGAAAAGTTAAAAAACAACTAATTGAGTAAGAAAAAAACAGTAGATTGAGATCAGACTCATAAAGATACCAAAAATTGGCAAAATGCAGCGCTGATTTAATCCTTTACCACACAATCCCGACTTTTAACGACCCCAAGAAAGAAGCCTTTTGAAAACATGGTGGGAAAAGGAGAAAATGCTGGTAACCAGCATTTTCTCCTTTACCCACCCTGTTTTCTACCCTTTTCAAAGCAAATTTCAATTTTTCAGTCAGATTTATTTTGTCGTCTGCAAATACTTTCAGATTGGACAAGTCTAACACTTTGTCGTTTGGTAAAGAGTTAAGTCTACTCTCTTAATGAAGGACATCAGGTACATAGGATATGAGTTTACCCTTAACTCAATAATGAATTTTAGTTTTTTCCAACTTGAAAGGACTTGCAGATGATCTATAAAAAATGTATGGAATTTGTCTTTGCACTGGATCTAAATACTGTAAGAAAATATTTTCTCTTTGTTTCCACAATGTTTTCAAAATCATACTTCCTAAGAGTCATTCAAACAAAATGATCATTTTGTAAAAAGTCAACCCTTTACAAAACAATCCCAGGTTTTTGCGACCCTGAGGAAGGAGGCTTTTGAAAACAATGCTGGAATAGGAGATAATGCTCAGGTAACGAGCACTTTCTGCTTTACCCAAACTGTTTCTGCTCTTTCTACCTTCACTTAACCCTTTACCGCACAATACCAACTTTTAGCGACCTTGGGAAATAAAGTTTTTGAAAACATTGTGGGAAAAGGAGAAAATGCTGGTGACCAGCATTTTCTCCATTTCCCACAATGTTTTCTACCCTGTCATAAAAGGATTGTACCATCTGAGCCACATTAAAATTGTCGTCTGCAAATGTTTTCAATTTGGAAAAGGCTACAATTTTGTCGTCTGGTAAAGAGTTAATTTGTCGTCTGCAAATGCTCTCAGTTTGAGCAAGTCTAAAATGTTGTCATGTGGTATAGAGTTAAAAGACAGGGTTACATTAGTAACTAACAATGAATATTTATGACATTTTTCAATCAAGCAGTTAATCTGATTGTATGGGGAAATACTAGTAATGTTTATGACAATATTTGATACACAGTTCTATAAATATTGGAAAATACTGTCCCATTTAAAATGTATACAAAAAGTAAATAACCAATATTTGTATAGCTCTTAAAATGGTCATTCCATGGTTGTTTACATTGTGTTTTTTATCTGTACTAATTTTGGCTTTTAGATGCTTTCAACCTCTGCCTACCCTGTTCCATCCTACACTTGCTAATACACAGCATCATTATAGCAACAGCTTTGCTTCAAGAAACAGGAGTATTAATATATTTTTGCTATTGACAAAAAAAGAATGAAATGACAAAATCCAAATCACATGGGACAAATCTAGTACAAAATTGATTAGACAACCAAGCTTAAACAACTTGATGTGTAGAAAAAGGAAATTAAAAGACAGAATAAAATGTCAAGATTACACACATTGGTAATCACAGATCAATTCAAATTCCGCACTTTATTCTTTTCCAAAATAATACGTACAAATCCACAGAGAGAGTCATGCATTGTTTGGGTAGAGGTTGATATCCAGCCACTGAGTATAGTGAGTCTCTGAACTGAGAGTAATTGCAACACTGAAGATCCCATGAAATTTATATATGGCCAATATATACTCCTCACAAAAAGTTAAGCAACAATGAGTTACCGCTGCACCAAAATTTCATTATTACACATATAGACAATCTCATTGTATAAATGTAATGAGTATTGAGTTAAAAAACCAGTCCAAGCAATTCTGTACTTCTATCAGATGTTTCTTACTTTCAGGCTTTTGAAGTAAGGCACTGTCTAAATCCACATGCAAAAAAGTGGTGTACCACCCAAATGTTTTAAAATATCTAAAATTCGGTCAATCTGCAACAGGGATACAGTCAGTACATGGTATGGCCACCATTAGCATGAATACAAGCTTGAACTCTTCTGGGCACTGACCAGATCAAGCCGTCCAGCTGTTGTTGTGGAATATCCTGCCATTCCTGACTCAAAAGTTGCTGTAGGTCTTGGAGGTTCTGAGACCTCACAGTTCCATCATTGACACGCCTACCGAGAATGTCCCACGCATGCTCAATCGGGTCGAGATCTTGCTGGCCACTCAAATTGCCCAGAAGAGTCCAGGCTTGTTTTCATGCTAATGGTGGCCATACCGTGTACTGACTGTTGCAGATTAAAAAAATTTTAGAGATTTTAAAACATCTGGGTAGCATACCACTTTTTTGCATGTGGATTTAGACAGTGCCTTACTTCTAAAGCCTGTAAGTTAAAAACATTATCTGATAGAAGTATGGAATTGCTTGGACTGTTTTGTAACTCATTTCTCATTACATTTATACAATGAAATTGTCTATATGTGTATTAATAAAATTTTGGTGCAGCAGTAATTTCTTGTTGCTTAACTTTTTGTGAGGAGTATATTATGTAGCAAACAAATAAAATTGAACCATGCTCAGTGAAAAAGGAGGTTTAATGCATCTCCAAAAAATATCAACCCAGGTCAGCATGTCAAAGGACCAGTCTGCAGCATGATTCATTTGGTTATGAGACAAAATTAATTTTATGGATCGATGATAATGTGATGACTTGCTTGGTTTAATGCCTCACAGGGATGCATTAAACCCCTTTTTGCCAGAGTGCTGCTCATTGATTTAACTGCAGAACTACTAAACTTTTTCACTTCTTACCAAACAAAAAAATTTAAGACTTGACCTGGGCAAAAGCTGCTTTGCAGTCGAGAAATCAAATAAGATGGCTTAAATAATCGATTTGTTTGTAAAGGGGTAGGTAACATTTTGAGATTTTCCCTTTTTCCCATGATTTTTAAAAGCCTTCCTCTTCAGGGTTGATAAAAAAAAGGATTGTTTGGTGAAATGTTAAGCCAGGAAAACATAAATGTACCAATATCTTCCTTATTTTTGGTTGTATGGCCAAATATATCAAAAAGTTGGTGAAATTCTGAATTGAAGCCCAAAACTGATGCTAATTCTAAGCTGACTGATCTTCATTCAAGGGTTCCCAAAAGAAGCTTTAAGTCAAACAAAACACTTTCAGGATAAAACATTGTCAAAATATAACAATGAATCAGCAACATTCTCATTTTTCCCATAGTTTTATAAGATTGCTACATATCAAGAATTTATAATTTTGTTCACTTATTTTAAAAGGGATACAACTATGTTTTTTTATTGGTAATGGGCAGAGTACAAAGATCCCATTCAAGCAGAGCGTAGCAGTGACCAGCGATAAAGTGGTCAATGAAATCAACACCTGGTCTTAATGATTTATCGAAGTGCAAACATTCATAAACTTTTAGCATTTACTATTTCTCTGATTAGCATAGATGAAAGTACATGAACTGTTAAGTTAACCCTTTACCACATAATCCCCAGTTTTAAAGTCTCTGAGGAAGAAGGCTTTAGAAAACATTGTCGGAAAATAAGAAAAAGTATTTTCTCCTTTTCACACAATGTTTTCTGCTCTTTTAAAGAATAAATATCATTAATTGCAACACATTTAATTTGTCATCTGCATGTGCTTTTGAATTAGACAATCTAAAATTTTGTCGTTTGGTAAAGAGTTAAACCGCTGAGGCAAAATTCAGGTCCTAAGTGTAGATCAGACAGTGTAAATCAAGATGATATTGCACTGAAAATATAGCCTGTTCTTTGAAAAACCCTCTCTAATAATCATTTTTGCAAAATCTAAAATACCTTAGATCTTACTGGGTCTACAACTTGTCCAATCAATTCATTTTTTTCTAAATGACTAAAATTGTCCCTTTCATTTGATTAGCAGTATATTATGATTTACAATTGACTAGATATCAAAATCTTGAAAACATTTGTAGCACAGAAAGCCCATAATGAACAATCTCTCCTTTTCCTAGATTGTTTTCAATTGCTTTTATGTAAGTCATTATTTTCATCTAGATTATCAATATTTTACAGCTGTGTTTTCCAACTCACCTGCAGCAAATTTATTGCAGGAGGTAACATGTTAAATAAAGCATGCATTCAGATGCATCTAAATATACCTGAATTAATTAAGTTCAAATCACAGCCATTTGGAAACCCTCCAGCTCTTCAACCCTCCCTGAATACTTATCCATATCTCAGATTTATTAATTGTAGATTAAGTCTTTAGCAGTTCGTCATTTGAGATTAATTTAGATTATCGTCTGCAAATGCTTTCAAATTGGATCAGTCTAAAGTTTTGGTGTCTGCTAAATATGACAAAGAAGGCTTTTGAAAACATCATTGGAAAAGGAGAAAATGTTGCTATCCAGCATTTTCTCCTTTTCCTATGATGTTTTCTGAGGCAGAAATTATCATATAAGCCATGTTTAATTGGTCGTTGGGAAATGCTTTGAATTTGTTCAAGTCCAATGTTTTGTTATTTTGTAAAAGATTAATGAACAACCCTGTGTTTTAATGACCCTAAAGAATGAGTTGGAAAACTTTTGGAAGGGAAAAAATGCTGTTAACCAGCATTTCGTCTTTTTGCCACAGTGTTTTCTTACCCTTTCAAAAACAATTTCGTCATTTGAGATTAATTTAGATTGTCGTCTGCATTTTTGTCATTTTCTCCTTTTCCGATGATGTTTTCAAAAGCCTTCTTTGTCAGTGTGGTTAGAACTTGGGATTATGAAGTAAAGAGTAAAAGGGTTAACAGAGACTGCAAAGTTGATAACAAACTGCTGGCCCAGGTAGCTCAGTCCATAGTAAACAGGGCTATCACTATGTAGTAATCCTTAGGTCATAAGTTGGAATTGCCACTTAGACAAGCTCTTGTTTGGATTGATGATTGTCAGTGTCATAGAACCCATTCTGCTCTTACCAGCCATAGCTTAATATGGTCTCTATAGGATTATGTGGGCAGTCAGTCAGTGGCTTGGAAAAAGGCTTGAGCAAAATACTGCTAAACGATTACCGGTAAATCCAGGAATATTTGGACAGTTGCTCTGATTATCATTATAATACTAAAATAATATTGAAAACTGTTCCAAAATCCAACAAATAGACAATGCAGAGTGGTTGTTTTTGTCTTTTAGCTGCCCATATTTAGAGACGCTGTTGCAAAAGGAGAGCTGCTGATAGCCAGTTGTTTCTCCTTCAGTTACAGTATTCCTACATGAATTCAAGACTAAGGCTTAACCTTTCACCACACATTCCTAAATTTTAACAAACCTGAGAAAGAAATATCTTGAAAAATTGAGGAAAAGTAGAAAATGCTGGTTACAAGCAATGTTTTCTAACCTTTCATATACAAGTTTTATCATTCAAGCTATTGCAAATTTGTTGAAATAACTTAAAGACAGTAAATCTTGCTTCATTTCTTTTATCCTCTGAAAATGACATAAAACTTAAAAGATGCACAATAACAGACAAAAGAACAAAAATTCAGAAAAAAAGGAAAGTGTTTCAAATTATGATAAGCAATTTGTCAAAATTTCATAATATCTGTCTTTGTAGTAGTAGATATCTGCATGTAAATCATAAAAAGCTATAACTACAATGTAATAAATTGAAATACATGTAAAGGGTTTGAATATTCAACAATCATAAAAGCTTACATGATTTTGTTAGATAAGGAAATGACAGCAAACAAACAGGTTAGGTCTATAGCCACTTTTACCCTCTATCAAACAATCCTATCACGTGATCTTATGTAGACATTTAAAAATCTCTAGTAACCAACATTTTCTTCTGTTCCCCCATTGTTTTCAACTCCTTGAAAATCTAACCCCATCATTTGAGCCACATTGAAATGGTAATCTGCAAGAGCGTTCAATTGGGATGAATCTACCATTTTGTATGATTTCAATGTCTGGCAAAGCATTTAGAAGGCTATGATTACTGATCAGTGAATTAAGTCCTTACCAGATGATAAAATGTTACCCTTGTCCAAATTGAAAGCATTTGCAGGCGACAAATTAGCTGTTGTTTAAAAAATGAAAATTGCCATTCAAAGAGTAAAAAACATTGTGGGAAAAGGAGAAAATGCTGGTTACCAGCATTGTCTCCTTTTCCTACAGTGTTTTCAAAGGGTGTTTTCTTCAGGGTCGTTAAAAGTGTGGTAAAAGGGTTCAGGGCTGTTGCACGAAATCACAGAAGTATCAGACCTATAAGACAACTGATACGACTCTTACCTTAAACTCTGGGTATCTTTGCAGGAATTCATTCAGAGATTTTGGGGCTGAACCCATGGGCTTTTCGTTGATGTGTAATGGCATTCTGGCACTCTGTCTAAAAAAAAACAAAAGAAAATTATATTGTTTGGTTTCTTCTTTTCTTTTGCAAAAAAAATAATAAGATCAAAATGCAACATTTTTGTGGCAATAAGTCTATTTTGTCTGCAATGAGTACTAATCAATCTAACAGACAAACTGTGAGAAGTTCAGAAATAATGCATAAGTATGGGCGAAGTCTGCTCTAGGTTGAATTTTTGTTAAATGCAGAATGTAGATTCAATTCATTTTTTTTTAATCAATAAAACTAGAGGACTGTTGAATGCAGCATAAACACCATTCAAACAGAAAAACTGCTGATAGGCCCTTTAATCTGTTTTCTGATTGACCATTTTTTAAAACAGTGTCGCAAAACAAGGAATTTCTCCATTTGACATAACTGTTTTCACATGTTTTCATGGATTTTAACTGTCACTTAAGGTGAATCTTGATACCGGTAATTCATATCTTGCACAAGTGATTGGAGTTTAACGCCGTTTTAACAGCTTATGTCATATCACGGCGGCTTTCTCACAACAATACTGACACAACATTATTTCCAAGTCACTGACTACTTTCTCACGTGCATCAGAGGTGTGAGGCAAAAAATCGCCAGAAAGAGAGTGTGCCTCAACTGGGTATCAAACTCATAACCACCAGGTCATGAGTCTGATAAGCTAACCACTGAGCTACCTGGGTGGGCACAAATGCTTTCAAAAGCATCTGCAAATTTGTGTCTGGAGGAACCAGGTTAATTTTTTTCCAAAATAGAATTTATCTAATAAATTTCACTTCCTCAATGGCTACAAATACAGTTCAGCTGCAAATAATGAACAGACAGTTTGATCATAATCTAGAATAAAGAAGTGGCCAGTGTAGATCAAAGATCAGACTGCATGTTCTGTGCAGTCTGATCTTTGATCTACACTGTCCACAAAAGCTTCTTGTGTCATCTATGGTTGGGAAAGAGTATTGAAAATACCTTTTCTCTTATAATAAAGCTTGAATAAGCTCCTTAAATCCTAAATCTATATATAGATGCTGATACTGCACAACCACAAGTACAACTCAATTCTGCACAATCCAAAACATAATAAAGGAAATAAATCCAGATACAGCTATACTGGCCAAAGTTAATAAAGTGATCTGTTGGAAGGAAACAATTTGTCAACTGTAAAAGATAAATTATTGAACATAGGTCTACAACGCTTGTGTTTTAACACTTTACCAGATGACAACATTTTAGACTTGTCATTATTGCAAGCATTGCCTCACAGATTACACATATGATGATTTGCACTCTTTCAGTGCTAGATATCATGCATTTGATCTCTTCTGTCAGCTGAAAAATACAATTCAGCGAACTCTGAAGATTTTTATCTTATGAACTTGACTAAGCAAGCAGCCAATATAGATTAAAGACCAGAATATGCAGTCTGATTTTGATCTATGCTGTCTGCAAAAAGCTCCTGTTTCCTTTTGTGGCCCTGGTTAAATATTGCTAGACTAATCAGATTTGTATTTGCAAGGGTAGAAAACCATGTAAAAAATGAAGAAAATGATAATCTCAAACTTTTTTCCTTTGACAACAATGTTTTAAAATGCCTACAGGTATTTCTACCAGGTCATTAACCCTTTACCACACGGCAAAATTTAAGACCTATCCAAATTGAAAGCATTTGCAGATGACAATTTCATAGTGGCTCAAATGACGCACATTTTCTTTGATAGGGTAGAAAGCTTTGTGGGAAAAGGAGAAAATGCTGGTTACCAGCATTTTCTCCTTTTCCCACAATGTTTTCAAAAGGCCTCTTTTTTAGGGGCGTCAAAAGGCGTCATTGTGCGGTAAAGGGTTAAAAAGGGTTACTGGTAATAATTTAAACTTAAAGTCCTTCACCTTTAAATACATGAAATATGGTTTAAATCTAAATGCATTTTAAGACCCACGTTGTTTACCTTTGACTGCCACTGTGCTTTTAAGCTATTACAAATTTGATCAGTATACTTGGTAAATTGTGGATTGAATTATTGATTAAATTCCATACAGTAGTAAAGATCGAAGGTTCAACAGAATGGTCCTAAATTACAGTTCTATCTATAAAAAATTTAGTGGGCAAGTTACCCTTTCAACCTTGTGCTTTATAATAAACATTAGATAGTTTGTTTGTCTGTGTTATGAACTATATTTTAGGGAAAACATAGAACTAAATCTTAAAAAAAATTGGCTTGTCCAATTTTGAAAACCTTCCTATCCATGACAAAAGACAGCTCTAATGAATGACAGTATAATGGCAAACTTACTTCTGCTACACTTACAAAAACAGATGCAGTTGAAGCACATATCTAATAATTTGGAAAATATTTATACTAGTAGTGTTTGGTAAATGACTATTTTGGGCAAAAAGGTATGAATAATATATAATTATAGCTCCGTTTTCCAACAATCTATCCTTTATGGTAATTTGTGCTAACTTAACTCTTTATTAAACGACAAAATTTTGGACGCTACCAAATTGAATCTATGTAAAACAACAAATTAAATGTTACTGGAATGATCATTTTTGTTTTAGGTAGGGTAGAAAACATTGTGGGAAAAGGAGAAAATGCTGGTTACAAGCATTTTCTCCTTTTTCCACAATGTTTTCAGAAGCCTTATTTCTTCAGGGTCATTAAAACTCAGAATTGTGTGGTTAAGGGTTAAAAATATAAATTCAACTAATCACCTCCTTCAGACAACTTCTTTTGTCAGGCAACTGACCGCTGTTTCAAAAATGTTGTAAGAGGAGAAAAAAAAAGGGGCATTCTTTCCATTTTGCTGGAATGGTTTTATTAAGAAATTTCCTAAACTCATTACCAGGAGACAAAATTTTAGATCAGTCAAAATTGAAAGCTTCTGTAGACAACAAATTGGAGAGTGAGACAAATACAATGAAGTTCTTTGACAGGGTAGAAAACATTCTGGAAAAAGGAGAAAATGCTGGTTACCAGCATTTTCTCCTTTGCCCACAATGTTTTCAAAAGCTTTCTCCTACAGGATTTTTATATGTCAGGATTGTGTGGTAATAAGTTAATCAAACAATCCTGTGTTTTAACGACTTTGTGAAAAAAAGCTTTTAAAACATTGTGGCAAAAAGAAAAAATTGCTCTTTGCAAGTAATTTTTCCTTTTCCAACTATGTTTTCTTCCTATTCAAAAATAAACCCTATCAGCATCACACATTTCCATTGTCATTCTGCAAATGTTTTCAATATGGACAAATCTAGAAAATTGTAATCTGGTAAAGGACTGTACTTTAACCCTTTGCTGCATAATCTTGACTTTTAACAACACTGAGGAAGAGAGCATTACGGGAAAAGGAAGAAATGCTGGTAACCAGTGCTTTCTCCTTTTCCCACAACGTTTTTCAACCATTTGCAAAACAATTTTCAATTTTTGGTCACATTATTTTGTTATGAGGAAAAGCTTTCAATTCGGCTTGACTTAAATTTTGTCATTTGGTAAAGAGTTAATTCATGTTGGTTATCCATACTTTGGAAAAAAGTATTTGAAATACTTTGATGCAAATTTGCTTAACCTTTTCTGCACCAACACAAATTTAGACCTGTCCATACTGAATGCATTTGCTGACACCAAATTGAAATATGCAAATAATTAGGTCTGTATTCAAAATGCAAGAAACACTATGGGATAAGGAAAAATTGCTGGTTACAAGCATTTTCTTCTCTTCTCACAATGTTTTTGAAGCAATCCACCTGAGGGTTATTACAACATGGGTTTTTTTGTTAAAGGGATCATTGATTTAAGGTTTAATTCTTTACCAAAAGCCAAAATTTTATTTCGTATGAATGCTGTTTTACAGCCCACTGAAAGCCATGATCATTTAGCACGCATGAAAGGTAATGCCTCAAAATGAAATAGAAAAACGGTAACCAGCATTTTCCACAATGCCTTCTGCCTTATTAAAGAATACATGATATGAGCTACATTTGATTTTCCGTCTGTAAATGCTTTCAATTTAACTTGACCAAATTGAGAAGGCTGCTGAAAAAATTGTGGTAATAGGAGGCAATGGTGGTAGCTACCCCCAATTCAGGGACTAGCTACGGTGTTAAAGTAACATCAGAGCAACCCTTCAGATTGATGGAAGCTGGTAACCTGCATTTTGTACTAATTTATACAATGTTTTCTACACTTCTCAAAATGAGTATCAGTTTTTGAATCACATTCAGTTGTTGTCTTCAAATGCTTTGAATTTCAACTAATCTAAGATTTTTGTTGTTTGGTACAGAGTTAATGTTTTTTCTTCACATATCATGTTAACAATGTGAGAGGGTGTACAAATAAAAAGATCCCTTAAATGACCACAAAAGCTTCATCTCTGTTTGAATTACTTGAAAATGATCGTTAAATTCTGCTGTATTTTTTTGGTGTCTAGAAAATTATTATTGCATTTTCTATTGTGAGAAGAAATGTTTTTGTGATATATCTGATGGAAAGCAAAGAATCTCATTTAATTTAAAAGTGAAAATAAGAAAGCAAAGAATCATATTTAAATGTGAAAATAAACAGAGATCTACACCTTTGATTGTCATCAATTATATCTGTACATCTCATCAATTTGGCGAAAGTATTCTAAATAACCAGTGTTACGATTAAACTGCGTCGCCTTAATCGGGTACGAATTGACCTGGGACGATATGTGATATATTATTGGCGAAGAGAATGTTTTGTCTCACGTCTTACTGCATCACCTTACGCCAACTACTATATTAAAGAAAAGGTAAATGGTTACGATTTCTTCTTTAAGAAATTCCAAAGTGTTTGACCATCTATGTTTACATCCTACATAGCAACTTCTTCCTTATATACTCCTCCGAGGCTGTCGGTCTCTATCTGGAAAGTAAAGGGAAGCAACCCATACACACCGTTCGGATATCAATATCAAGGTTATTCCCCGCTACAACCTTTGCAAAGCACTCAATTAATCTCACTCTGACAATATTTGCCAGACGATTTTGTGTTTTAACGATTCCCGCAGAAGCAGGCTTAAAAAAAAAAAACATATTAGCGAAAGGACAAAATGCTGGTCAACAGCATTTTTTCCTTTTCCTACATTTTTTTCTTCGCAAAAGCAAAAAAGTCACATAGATCTAATTTGATATTCATTCAACATGTCGTCTGCAAATGCTTACAATTTAATAACTGTATTTTCCGTTTGCTAGAGAGTTAAGGACTTAGGCTAGCCTTATACTAGAAACATAGGAATTCCGGATTATCTAGGGAAGCACTCGGGAATGGTGAAAAACTAGCCATGTGCTATAACAAGTTGGCTTCTTTACAAAAGAAGCCAGGAGAGGTCAGCATCGATGTTTTCAAATAGTTTGTTAGCTTTTAATTTCAATATATTTTGGTACATGTAAATAAGTTAAAAAGCCGCCTCGTAGAAACCTCTTATAAATGCTTTACATGACGGTCATTTGACCTTCTTTCCGCGTTTTCAAGTCGCATGATCTTGTCCAGCGGTATTCTTTCTCTTTTTTAACGAAATTCTTCTTCTTATTTTCTCTTCTGCTTAGATTTATTTGCTAAATTACAATTATTTGAGAGGTCATTTGCAACCATGGCAAATTAATATAACAAATCTTTCCTGAAATTCGTCATATAAAAATAAACCACGTTTATTTCCTGTTTCGGTTTTTTGATTTCGCTTAAATTTACAAAACCATGACGAAACAGACTGTGTATCCGAACAATTTCGCAAGAAAAATGGATTTCGACAACAAATTCTGTGGCAGTCTGCTTTTTAAACTCACCACTGTTGGAGAGGTCTGATGACCTCTCCAATACTCTCATACGTAGGCCAGTTTGGAGATCAAAATTTTGTAAAGAAACGCTCAAAGCTAATTTATTTCTTCTCACGTAGTTGACTCTTAAACTGTTTTCCGGAGAGGATAAACGCAGTAAAGATGAGTGCTACAATCGCAAATAGCCTTACTTGCCTGCAGAATAAACATTGCCTACAAGTTTGCTTTCAAACCCGCGGAATGAACTTTTCTAAATATTCTGGACCTTCTTTTGATTTTTGCGCAAATAAAAGCCGGTAAACATTTATACTCTCTACAAAGGAGAACGTCGCAAAGTTACGAAAATGAATTGTACTCAATTTCGATGTAAATAACGACCGATTTCTCTCTTTCTCGTCAATCATTTTATTTGAATACTGCAGAGCCTTATAGAAATCTTATTCGCCCTACTGGAAGATGACAAACTAAATGGCGGTAAACATTATAAACGATTCCAGTTAGCTCAAGTTCGAAACTGACCCTGTTTAAACTGAAAAACAGGACGAAATCTTGACGTAAATGATATGGTTCTTTAAATAGTAACAATCCCTCCATCAAAATAGTCAAAGGCGTTGTGTTGAAGAGGTCGTGAGCCGATCCTTTGTTGCCAATTTGATGCTATTTTTAAATGCATTCGGCAGATAATGTAGATCAACAGGCTTCAACGTATCCCAGATCTTGATCTACTTGTTCAACATTTTTGAGGATTTTTTTAAGATGCGCGGATCGCTTGTACTTTGTCAATGGGCTATGGTTTCAAAGGCTCTGGCATAAACTATAAAGTACCAGCAACGGCATGCAATTTTGTGCGTCCAACTCAATATGAGAAAACAAAACTCATGCTCTGTTGATAAATCCCCCTTTCTATGGTTATATAGTTAAATTGGTGTACGACAAAATTTGCAACAAAGCAAGTCAACTCAGCTATACGTAGCTTACACGGTTACATGTACATGTATAGCCTACATGGCTAGTAAACCAGAGATTGTTACCTCGAATCCCTGTTTGGCCTAAATGTGTTCCAGACTTTGTGATCTAGTCATTGCTACATGACTCGTTTCTCTTTCACCTCTTAAAACCTATGTCGATATTTGTGTGATAAAAAAAAAAGCAAACCACTGGCTCAGAAATCAGAAAGAGTTTTGTGCGGAGTACTGCAACAGAAACTCAAGGAACGCATCGAATATGTGTTGGTGACCATCATTTTCTCCCTTTTTTTTTACTATCAAAGACAAATAATATACTATCAGCCACATTTCAGTTTCTGTCTACAAATGCTGTCAATATAGAAGAGTGCAAGATTTTGTAGTCTGGTAAAACCTTAACCCTTTACCACACAATGCCTAATTTTAACGACCCTAAAGAAAAAGCTTTTAAGCTTTTAGAAAACATTGTGGGAAAAGGAGAAATTGCTAGCAATTTCCCCTTTTCCAACAATGTTTTCTATCTTTCCAAAGGAAAATTTCTATTTTGAGCCACATTTATTTTTTGTCATCGACAAAAGCTTGTGCAAGTCTAATATTCCGATGTTTGGGAAAAGGTTAAAAAGCAGTCTTATCTATATACATGTATATTATAACAGGGATTGTACCTCTTATTATGCGTAAATATTGCGTATATTCTGTGGAAATTTGGTCAAAAGAGGCTTTGAATTGCAATATTAGATTCATTTCACTGTTTTACAATATTTAGGACTAATTAATTAAATCCCCCTGCTTCAAGAGACTAGTAAATACAACCTAATTTTCGACCTACATAAAGTCATGTCCAACTATATATAGGACTGATTTCCAATATTTGTACAACAAAACAAAGAGTCCATAGATATATGTTCAACTATTTCCCTCATGTATGGAATTTCGCTATCAGAACAATATAACCCGCAAAAGAAATGCTGGAGAAAACCATGGCAAGTGGAAAATTGCTCGTCATTAATATTTTCTTGATTTGCCACAATCTAGTTTTTTAAAAAGCTAGAAGTACCACATGTAGCAAGTTAGAATGAGAAATTATTACCGCCTAGCTCTAAAAGCGCTGAAAGCAACTTAAGCTGCTTTTGCAGGCAGTGTAGATGTAGAGTAGACTGCTACCTGCTGTTTGATCTTGGAGCCACACTGTAAGCTCTTTTCTTCGATATTTTCTTGTTACCTGAGGAATCCCAATTCATGTATGAATTCAGCGGTTTAAGTGTTAAAACATGTAAAATTATCAAACGAGCAAAATGACACAATTAAAGTGGAAAAAGTACCCCAAATCATGGCAATTCAGGACTGCATTTGGCCATGTCTCAGGAAATTAGATATTGTATCATAGATCAAACAGCGCATCGGTGAAATTCATCTACTGTGGCCACAAAAAGCAAGTTTTGTTGTAAAGGGCATTTAAAGGATTAAAAGTTAACCCATGGAGAAAATCTATATAACCTACTAATCTTAACCCTTAACAATCTAAACAAGTGAAATGAAAATTTTAAGCTAGTAGTAAAAATTAAAATTTTGCTCTTTCATAGGTTTTTTTTTTTTTTTTGCAAATAAAATCTCCCTATCGGACAGTGTAGACCCAAGACCAGACTGCACATTCTGTGCAGTCTGATCTTGATCTACTCTGTCCGCAATAGGCCATTGAGTCGCGTCTAGCCAAAGGGTTAAAACGCATGCTGTTTGTTCAGTTTTGAAAGTACATGTAGTTCCATTTTCAGAGGAATATCAGTCAAGGTAAGTTCGATATTTTCATTTATTTCAATCTAAAACTAAGTTTGAAGATTTGGCCGGGTCACACGCATTAAGGTCTTGAATTTATGGGTTATTATATTTTAAAAATTTAATGATGTAGGTTTAAATTTTCAGTCAAGGCATTGGAAAGCAATAGGGAAAAAAAAAAGTATTCCAGTCAACAATAATTTCCACGGGCTTTGGTTAACCCTTAACATGCTAAATAAGTTAAATGAAACTGTCAAGCCTATTGTAAAAACCTGAATGTACGGTGGCACAAAAGTGACATGGAAGATATATTTTATACTACGTGCGCACGCAGTAGCTAAAACGTGCGCACGTAATAAGTAATACGTGCGCACGCAGTAGTATTACGTGCGCACGCAGTAACTAATACGTGCGCACGTAATAACTAATACGTGCGCACGTAATACTATTGCGTGCGCACGTATTAGCTAATACGTGCGCACGTATTAACTAATACGTGCGCACGCAGTAGCTAATACGTGCGCACGTATTAACTAATACGTGCGCACGTATTAACTAATACGTGCGCACGTAATAATCGACCAATCAGTTTATAAGGATCAATAAATGTCTATCTTCCACTTCCATCTTGAAACAATGGCTTCCGTTCATGATTCTGATTGGTGGATTATTACGTGCGCACGTAATAACTAATACGTGCGCACGTATTAGCTACTGCGTGCGCACGCAGTAGCTATTACGTGCGCACGTATTAGTTATTACGTGCGCACGTAATAACTAATACGTGCGCACGTAATACTACTGCGTTCGCACGTATTACTTATTACGTGCGCACGTATTTTTTTTTTCATCTTTTTTTTTTTTAGAATAAATATCTCCTTAACGGACACGTTCTGTGCAGTCTGGTCTTTATCTACACTGTCTGCAAAAGATCCTTGAGTCGCGCATAGCAGCCTAAGGGTTAAACGCTTTCAGGTCCAAATTCTGTGCTTTTCTGTGTCTTTAAATGTATGATGAATTGTTTGGCAGCCGCATTTGAAAGTGGGGGAAAACGTCTATTTATACAGTTTTTACGCACTGTGTACACCCTTGCACAACAAGATTTATTTTAGGAAAAGAACATTAGATGTCAAATTCTGTATTGCTCAAATGATGGAACTAGTGTCTGAGAGGATAGGAAACGTTGTAGGAAGAGGTGAAACGGCTGGCTACCGGAGTTTTGTACATTTCCATTGCTATTACTAAAATTCTTCCATCCTAAGGGTAGTAAAAACTCATGATTATTTCGTAAATAACACTAAAATATAGGACCATTAACCAAGTCCAAGAGGGGTATTTCATGATTTAAGTGTACAATATGCATATATTTGTATTTTCTTACAGATATCGTTGTGATTACAACAGTGGTAAACAAATCTAAAGACAAAAAATGGTGAAAGTATTTCTCCATTATGGACCATACCAGAAATGAAACGGGGTGTACCACTCGACCCGGAGACTGGGTTCACTTATAAGTGAGTGTACTCTTTACTAAATAGTCGGTGTTTTACGGCCCCTAAACAGAAGGTGCCTGTTAACATCATATTCTCCTTTTCCCTTAATGTTTTCAACCCCTTCAAGACAAATCCAATCGTTTGATTCACATTTAGATTTGTTATCTGTTCATGCTTCGATAAGGAGGAGCAATTTGTGTATGGCTTAGCTCTGTCACGGAGACAAAGCACTTAAATCTATAGCCTTACTGGAGAGTTAGCCCTTGGGCTGCTTAGCGCGACTCAAAGACCTTTTGCGGACAGTGCAGATCAAGATCAGACTGCACATAACGTGCAGTCTGATCTTGGATCTATACTGTCCGATAAGGAAATATACCCCCCCCCCCCACAAAAAAATACCATTGAAATAGCAAAATATGGTTTTTACTATATATAGGCTTGAAAGTTTCATTCCACTTATTTAGCAGGATAAGGGTTAGCTTTTCGAGTGATAGTATCTCTGGAAGTAAAGCTAAGTGTTGTGTTTAGTGCTTGAGTGGGTGACTGAAGTTTTTTTTTTACAGTAAAAATAAAACTATCGAACATTGTAGAGATTCAAACAAGAAAATTTTTAGACTTCCATATAAATCTGCATGTACAAATCCACTTAGGAGCTAGGCAGGAAATAAAAACGACTTGGGAGCGATTTCAACATTGTATTAATCAAGGTGTCTCTCATAACACTGATAAATGTGAATCAAGATCAGACTGGACCTTCTGTGCAGTCTGATCTTGATCCACATTGTACACAGAACAAAGCATCTTCTGTTGTTGCGCTTGGCGTCTGCAAAACAATAACCGCTACACTGAAACGGAAGTTAAATAGAAGTGACGAGCTTATACACTGAATAGCTTCATGTAGGCCTATGCTCTAAATTAGCTGCAGAAAGATATCGCAATGGCCTTTTCATTGAACCCACCTTTTGAACAGTGTCTTACGCCATATTTCATGCGTATTTTTTTTTTTTTGTCTCATAACTATCAGTTACATCTAAACGTCTTACATGGATATCACCAGTCGAAGCAATGTCTTACCAAAGGCAATTCCTATGTGGCCTGTGCCTCTAGTGTAAATCGAATTCGTGGCTCGTGCTTACGTCTTATTTTGTTATGAATCGCTAACCATTTGGTTTAGCAAATAAATAAATTGTGTTTATTTCAAGAAAATTTTTAAGAATTAGACAAAGAATGTTGTTTAAAGAGGCCAGTGGATACAGACATAGGTTTGATAATAGTCCATGTTTAATTATCATTTTGTTACTAGCCTACATAATTGTAAATAATTTTCAGCCCAACTCGGATCTTCCGGTTATGTCGTGGTCCCTGTCCAAGTAAACCGGCGAGAAGCCTGCGACCTTGTGATCAACAAACGTCGTGTTTGGTCCTGTAATATTCTTTCTTTCAGCGGTAATGTTTTTCTTCTTTACCCCTTTCTTCAATACAATCCTGTGCCTTACGACCCTGAGTGAGAAGGCTTCAAAAACAATGTGGGAAAAGGAGAAAATGCTGGTAAACAATGTTTTCTATTCCAACAAAAACAAATTCCATGATTTGAGCCACATTTGATTTATCGTCTTCAAATGCTTCCAAAAATGCCCAGTCTAAAATTTTGTCGTCTGGTATAGAGTTAATCTCGATATCGAGTGGCTTACTTTTGAAACAAGAAGCAATGTCACCTTTTTCAACAATGTTTTCACCAGAGAGGTTTGCGAGTTGAAAGAAGTCGTCAACAGGCGACAGTGTGCTTTTCGAATGTGGTGTCCAGGGTTGTAAGGTAGAGCGTCAGCCTCGTAATTATAAGGTCCCAAGTTCGATATCCGGAAGCAGATGTCATTTTTAGAACTGTTCATTGGCCCACACATCCGGCGCGAGTTCTGGTGTAGTTGCAAGGAAGCAGAATCGAGAGAGATTAGTATAAGTTGCAAGAACTTGTTTCTCAATTGATGTGAAATAAATAGGTTTAAACTAACTTCAGTGCATGTAGTGGATCATAACATGTCTTCCCGCGCCCATACTTACCTTTGGCTAATTAAAACCATCACTAAAAGCTGTATTTCCACGTTAACCCCTAAAGCTCCGAATAAAGCTACCTTACATTTTCATTCTAGAAATAAGATCCAAAATGTTTCAATTACATCGTTTCTTTGGTCTACATTGCGTCAGGTAAGCGGACAGTGTAGATCAAAAATCAGACTGGACGTTTAGTGCAGTCTGATCTTTGATCTACACTGAACGCAAAGGCAACTGTAGTTATGGTAGACGCTTTAAAGGTTCATATCAACACGCTTTATGGGTTTTTATTCTTTCTTTTTTCACAGGGAGCGATCCCAATAACACTCTTATACAACAAGCAATAGAAGCATGTAACATGGAAATGAAAAAGAAGTAAAAATTGGATAATCAGCTCTCCTACATGATGTGACATCTATACTAGGACTGGTTCCCAACTAAGTGAAGTCAGCCCTATCCTCATATTCGCTTAGAAGAAGTTATTTTTATTACAGAAAATTTATTGGGTGATAACTGTTGTCATGTTGACTATATACATGAAACATGAAACAGATACACATTAGAATATTGCAAATGAAATCTTTGTCCAGAATAATACAGATTTTCTTTGATTTGGGCCATAATCTGGCAAAAAATGGCAGACTGCACAAAACATGCAGTCTGATCAAAGATCCGTGGTTCACAATATGGTGAGTTTTTGGTTGTAAACAGGATTCGATTATCAACTGATTTTTCCGTTCCTCTGAATTACATATGAGCTGCACTTTTGGGAAAATGGGGTTTAATGTATTTCGATGATGCATTATACCAAGCAAATCGTCACATAATTATAGATCCATAAAATCCCTTTTGTATAACAACCGACTATCATGAGATAGAATGGTCCTATGACACGCAGAAAATTTACAAATAGCAAAAAGTATCGACCCAGGTCATCCTGCGCGGACTGTGCTTTTTGCAGATGTATTATTCCCCCTTTTCACAGAGCATGACTCATCTCTATTTGAAACTGCAAAGAATGTCATTAAATAGGTATCTGACGACTGGTTATTAACTGGACGCATGAAGTGAAAGTTACGAAAGTACTGCTTGTGTACTGTGATTTCACGGAATCTTTTCAGTTCTTAGCCCGTAACGTGGGTTCTTTAATGTCTTTCATCCTAAATTATAGCTCGCTAAAATAAAGCTCCATTTATGTTTTTTATTGTTGCTTGCCTGTACAACAGGCACCGTCGGTAGCCCCATTTGTCTGTCCGTTCACTCTCCTATTTCTCGCGTGGGACATTTCACTGCAGAAATTTCGTTTTAGTATATAGTTGCAAAGGTAACTGTTCAAATATGTAATACTCATGATTCCATTGAAGACACTTGTACTTTGAGTACAACTGACGACACTTTTGGGATTTTGTTGCCCTATTCAGAGCAGGTTCCGTATTCAACAACTATTCTTTAGAAAATTCTTTGTCTTATTCTTCAGAATTTTCTAAATTTGGTGTAGCCAGTCAGAAGTTGTGTTTCTTTCCAATTAAGAATCTCTTGGGGAATAAGACTAATGGTAGATACGGACCCGGGACAATCCTTTTGCACACGTGATTTATAAAGCGTCTTAACATTGCTCCAAAGCTCCGTATAATGTCATTATGGTACCAATGAAATGCCCCATTTTCTAATTCATACATTCGAAATTTTGTCAGCCAGATATCCAACGTTACATATGCAGTGTTGTGTTATCAAAGTATCGTCGTTCGCCAAGGTTGTACTTAGGATAATGGTGACACTTACAGCACCAGTAATTCCTTTACCCTACAATCCCTTGTTTTATCAACTGTGAGAATAAATGCCGGTTGAAAACATTGTGGGAAAGGAGAAAATGCTAGTAACCACCTGTTCAAAGATAAGCCCCACATTTTAAGCCAAACTTCATTTGTGATCTGCAAATGCTTTCAATGTTTAGAAGTAAACAAGATGACCATGATGGCCCTGAAGACGCTCACCTGAGTCTTTTGACCAAACATGACCCATTTTCAATCTCTTTTGAGATATTATGACAAACATTCTTCCAAGATTTTCATGAGTATTTGACTGAAAAAGGTTTTTTGAAGATTTGACTCAGTGACCTAGTTATTGACCCGAAATGATCCACTTGCAAACTGGTCCAAGAAATCATCAAGACAAACATTCTGACCAAATTTCATGAGTATAGGATTGAAAATGTGGCCTCTAGAGCATACACAAGGTTTTTATAAGATCTGACCTAGTGACCTAGATTTTGACCCGACATGACCCATTTTCAAACTCATCCAAGATATAATCAAGACAAATATTCTGACCAACTTTCAAGAGTTTTGGGCTGAAAATGTGGCCTCTAGAGCCTACACAAGGTTTTTCTAAGATATGACCTAGTGACCTAGTTTTCGACCTAACATGACCCGTTTTTGAACTCGTCTGAGATATCATCAAGGCAAACATTCTGACTAACTTTCAAGAATTTTGGACAGAAAATGTGGCCTCTAGAGCGTACATAACGTTTTTCTAAGATTTGACCTAGTGACCTAGTTATTGACTGGACATGACCCATTTTCAAACTCATTTAAGGTATCATCATGGCAAACATTTTGACCAGTTTTCAAGGTTTTTGGACTGAAAATGTTGCCTTTAGAGCGTACACAAAGTTTTTCTAAGATTTTACCTAGTGACCTAGTTTTTGACCCGATCTGACCCTTTTGCAAACTCGTCTGAGGTATCATCAAGACAAACATTCTGACCAACTTTCAAGAGTATTTGACTGAAAATGTGGCCTCTAGAGCGTACACAAGGTTTTTCTAAGATTTGACCTGGTGACCTAGTTTTTGACCCGACACGGCCCATTTTCAAACATTTCCGAGATATCATCAAGGCAAACATTCTGACCAACTTTCAGGAGTATTGGACAGAAAATGTTGCCTCTAGAGCGTACACAAGGTTTTTCTAAGATTTGACCTAGTGACCTAGTTTTTGACCCGGCATGACCCATTTTCCAACTCGTCCGAGATATCATCGAGGCAAACATTCTGAGCAGGTTTCATGAGTATCGGACTGAAAATGTGGCTTCTAGAGCGTACACAAAGTAAAAAGTTGACGACGGACGACGGACGCCGGACACAGCACGATCACAATAGCTCACCATGAGCACTTCGTGCTCAGGTGAGCTAAAAAATTCAACGTTTTCGTTTTTTGAGGGTTAAATGAAACGGACTTTCTCTAGCAAACCCAAGGATAAATTTTTCAGAATGTTTCGCAAAGTACCCACTTGAACACTGTTTATACGAACCATGCTCTGACAAACGGAGGCTTATTGCATCTCCGTGATACGTTATACCACAGGCCTTTGATGCTCTATTGGCCTATCACGGAACACTAAAATTGTCCTTGGTCGATCATCGAACACTTATAGCACATTGGTGCATCGCCTGTATATCACGGAATATATATTCAAATTTTCATCAAAACTGTTTCTATAAATAGCTCATTGGTGACTCCCTCTATATCGTATATAGCATATACTTCATTCGGCATACCTCGGGTTATGGTAGCCATCAAATCCCTCGGCTGTATCTGGTGGATTGATATGCACAAGATCGGTACATACCCGGAAATATGCCGGTTTACCGTTCTGAAAATTGTAAGGCTCCTCTTAAAAAAGAAAGCTTGAGTTTCTATTTTCTATCGAAATCTTTCTAACTATATTTAAGTTGAGTTGGCAAACAGTTCGTATATTCATTATTTATCAATTCCGATTAAAGTTTTCATCGACAGATAAACAGATGTGAATAACTTCATCGAGGTTGTTTACGAGTCGTTGCTAAACGACTGGCAGAGGCGCGCCATGTACAAGATCACGTGATTCGCAGTTCAAATGGAAACGACCGTTATACGGACGAGGTTAGATGTAGGTACGGAATCGGCCGAGTTGTGACGAGTGGTATATACTATATACGATACAGAGGGAATCCCCAATGTGCTATTTATAGTAACAGTGTCCGATAATGAAAATTTCGTTACCCCTTGATAGAACAATGGAGTTTCAGAGGCCTATGGTTATACCTAGCAAGTCATCATATCATTATGGATCCATGTAAATCCATTATGTTTATCAACCGACTAAATCATGAGGTACACTGGTCCTTTGACATGCAGACAATTGACCGATTACGAAAGAGTTCTGCGGTCTGCACAGGCTGACCAGGGTCGATGCTTTTCACAGATGAATTACGCTCCCTTTTCACAGAGCATGACTCAGTTATAATTTGTAGAATAGGGTGGGGTGAGGATCTTACTGCATTGGCATGAAGGACCATCAGAACGCTTGTAGCATCTACGGCAGCCTCGTCGGTTGCAAGTACCGTTCCCTAGATGCGCTTAAGTAAAGAAACCTTGAAAAGGCTTGATTTCATTTAATATCACAACATAAACATTTATTTGAAATGTAGAATAAAGTCATATTGTTAAGCGACTGTTTTTGTAAGGTTTGCAAATCTTCCCAATTTAGTTTAACAACCAACCAGAAAAAGTCGACAAATATCGCCCGGTAATAGTTCCACTGTGGATTGAGTTGGAGCGGATCCAAACTGTGTCACCTTTATTTAGGTTTAGAATAACAGTGTTCGAACCTACAGCCACGTCGTTGTGATCATAGGCATCGGACCAGGTAGTTCCAAAGACATTTGCATTGACAACAAGCTCGGTTTGCATGTGTGTGTGCTCTACATTGGCTGCAGTCCATGAGAACACATATGTACCGGAAGTAGGTACGGTGAAAATCCCATCGGCCTTGTTATATCCGTTACCGTTGTTTGTTGTTATCACGTCAAATACGATTGGTTGAAAGTTTCCGATGCTAGATAGGTCATGTGACAGCTGTGCATAAAAGGATACGTTGAAAACTTCATCTGGTGGTACATCTCCTTTGTAAAAAAAATAATGAAAAAAATACTAGTACATGACAAAATTTTAGATTTGACTAAATTCAAAGCATCTGCAGACGACAAATCCAATATGGCTAGAATGGTGGGAAAGGATGGAAAACATGATGAAAAAAGGAGAAAACGCTGGTCACCAACATTTTCTCACATATCCACATTGTTCCAAAAGTCTTCCTACCTCATTGTCGTTAAGATACGGGATAGTATGATAAAGTGTTAACGAAAGAACAGGTCTACTCAAAGTATATACGACCCCTCTTTAAATGGAAAGTTGTTGCAGACAACAAATTAAATGTTCTCAGATAATGGATTTCGTCTATTAACTATTTTGCCAATGTTCGTTTCCCAGCATTTTTTCACAATGTTTTCTTCCCTATCACAGACAAATCTCACGATCTGAGCAACATTTTATTTACCGTCTGCAAGAGCCTGAAGGAGAAGGCTCTTGAAATCATTGTGAGAAAAAAAAAATGGTGAAAAAAGAGGGGGGAAAAACAACTTGTAACCAGTATTTCTTTTCATTTTCCCATGATATTTTTCCCCTATGAACAGACAAATTTCATCATGAATTTTAGCAAAACTTCATTTGTTGTCTGCAATTGTTTTTAATTTTGATGGCCCTAAATTTTGTCGTTTGGTAAAGAATTAAACTTACTTTTGCGCACTTGGAGAATATTTAACAGTGAGTTATATTTCTCCTCCAGTTCTTTATATCGTCCTTCAATCTTCGTCTGTCGTCTATTAAACTCAGCGTGAAGGTCGCTCAGTTGCCCTCTATAGCCCTGCCTCAGATCCGCGAAAATCTGTGACAGTATATTTGGACCGACAGAGTGAGCGACCCCGGCACAGGCCAACACAACGAGAGTTAGCAGTGCATTCCCCGGCATAATTAAAATGCCTTGTTATGTATGCAACAAATAAATCCTTGTGTTAACGTTCTAGTCCTCTTCCCCCTTTAGTGTAGAAAGTGAAATAGATAAGGCAGGGCTATTTAGACCCTCTGTTGAAGTTATTTTCGTCATATGACGCAAAGTTAGGTCATATTGAAAGCAGATCTGTAACCTTTTTTCGTAGTGTTTTACGTAGTATGATATGGCCTGCAACACGCGAAAAGGGGCATTCGGACATATGCTTAAAGTGTCGTCTCGGATCAGCTTGCGCAGTCCGCGTAGGCTAATCCGAAACGACACTTTCCGTTTTTATGTAATTTTCTGTTTTGCGCAAGTCTACTGAAGAACAAAATCTAATGTAGACGTAAAGTGCCGTCTCGGATTAGCCTGCGCGGACAGCACTGGTTGATCCGAGACGACACTTTACGCAAATGTCCGAATGCCCCTTTTCGCGTGTTGCAGGCCATATGATAGTGACACACTAGTAGTACTGACCGACTTGAACGCTTACAGCCCTAAAATTAGCTTAATTCTTCACTCTTAAATCAAACGACAAAATTTTAGACTTCTCCAAATTGAAAACATTTGCAGAAGCCAAAATGCAATTACATACATGTATATTGAGACTCAAAATTTGAAATTTGTTCTATAAAGAGTAAAAAAAGAAAAACGTGTGGGAAAAGGAGAAAATGCTGGTTACCATCATGTTCTCCTTTCCTCACAAGTTTTTCAAAAGCCTTCTTCTTTTGGAACGTTTAAACTCTGAATTGTTTTGTAAAGAGTTGAACTAAGTACTAAATGCAATGGGAATTTCTAGCTATGGGCGAAAAGCCAAATGAAGCCATTCCACAGTTCTGTTCCTCTGAGAAATATCACCATTTTGAACAGTATAAATCTAAAATCAGGATGCATGTTTGGTGTAGCCTTATCTTTACTTACACCATCCGCAAAACATCGTACTGAGTCGCGCATAGTTTTCTGCAGATTAACTGGATCTAGATCGGCCAGTGAATAGAACAGAATTTTTTTTTTTCACTTTTTATTTCTAAAAGAGAATATTTCCCTTTTTCTCGTCATTCTTACCAACCTTTGAGCGTTAAAGAAATGTAATGGAGTGTTAAAGGCCAGTAGCAGCCAAAAGTAAACAGTGAAGGTGTTAAATTGCATTTGAATTTAGGTTATATCATTGAAAAAAAGGGAAATTATGGCGAAGATGAAAATCTATTATCTTACGGTCAGTCCAAGTGTTACTAGCAGAAAAATTAGTTTCAATACTAGGTCAAGTTGCTAAGTCGCTCTGTCAGTATTATTAAATTTTTACCTGGTTCTAAAATTCCTTTTTTGTCAGCGACTAATACTTTGACCGACCGTACGATATCAGATTGTCATCTTCACAATGATTTCATTTCCATTGTTTTAAATTGTATGAATCATTTATTTAAATCTAAATGCATTTTAACACCAGCATTGTTTACTTTTGAAGGCTACTGGGCCTTCAACAAAATGAAACAGATGATTTTTGTCTTTCAAGAATCTAAATGACCTACTTAATCGACAAACAATCGAACCAAGATTAATGATTCGCTCCAAGATATCTTATAGACCCAGTTATAGTGATCTTGTACTTTTATCAATGACCATTTTCATTTGTGTAGTTGACGTCAATAGGCCTGCAACGCGCGAAAAGGGGCGTTCGGACGTTTGCGTAAAGTGTCGTCTCGGATCAGCCTGCGTATTCTGCGCAGACTATCCTGAGACGATACTTTCCGTTCTTATGTAATTTTCTATTTCGTACATGTCTACTGTAAGACAAAATCTAATATAGTCGTAAAGTGCCGTCTCGGATTAGCCTGCGAGGAGTGCGCAGGCTGATCCGAGACAACACTTTACGCAAATGTCCGAATGACCCTTTTCACGTGTTGAAGGCCAAATTATTAGTCTTGCAGGGACCGTATTCGTAAACCATTCTAATTGCGTTCTAAGCCTATTCTCAAGCATTGTTTTAAAATCAAAGTAACCCAAGTTCTGATTGGCTAAATCAAGTAGTCTAGCAAGTCAGAAATCGTGCTAATTTCTAAATTAAAAACTACAGTTAGAACGCAACCAAGCTTTTTTTTTTCTACTTTTCTTTCTCCTGTATGATGTTTGAAGCCGTTTTCAAATCATTTCACTTATATCTCGGCGGCCAATGCACCTATCGATGCTTTCGAGGAGCCTCTTTTACCAGCACTTTGCACAATATTC
Source organism: Hippopus hippopus (assembly GCA_946811185.2). Taxonomy (NCBI): domain Eukaryota; kingdom Metazoa; phylum Mollusca; class Bivalvia; order Cardiida; family Cardiidae; genus Hippopus; species Hippopus hippopus. Next base: position 55,019,649 of record OX328096.1, read on the forward strand.
TTCGAAAGCCACTGGCTGCTCTCCCAGATAACAATCGTCGAAGCAATGATTAGCGACGAGAGAGGGTCGAGTCCTGTCGCAATGACTATCATCAATCCTTGGTCAGAAATTGGCCTAGCTAAGGTTTCGAACCAGCGATTCTTCGGTTCTCAGGCCCGACCGAGCATGCAACTTAAAATGTTTAGTGCACACAGACCCTGAACTAATCTTAGACTTAACTTTAAGGCTGCTTAACGCAACTCAATGTTCTTTTTGTGGCAATGTAGATCCAAGATCAGACTGCACAGAAAATGTAGTCTGATCTTGATTCTACTCCGTCCGATACGGCGAGATACGACCGGACGATAGCAACTTCAAAATCTTAATAGTTGTTTTTTTTTCATTCCGAAGAATTTTAGTCCTATGATTTACTTGTAGATCTACATGTATTCATTGCTTTCAGTTTTAATATTGGCTGACTTTTTCCAAACTAACTTAGCTTTTAAATGAATAAAGCATGCTCTCACTGTACATAGGTGCTTCAGTACACAGTGTAGATCAAGATCAAACTCTTCATATTATGCAGTCCGTGATCGTATTCAACAACCATTCCAAATCAAACTGTAAGCCTAAAATTTCAAGACTATCCATATGATTGGCTGAGACGTTTTGTCTCAGCCAATCAGAGGGATAGTCTTTAAATTTAGAATTAGAACAGAATCTAGAATCATTGGTTAGTACAAACCTTATGTCTTTCATCAAATCTATAAAACATTTTGTCTGACATTCTGTTCAAACCAGCTTTCAATTTGGTATCAACTTTATCTTTTTCGACGGAGCGAAAATATTTCTTTCGTTAATTTAGTACATGGACTATGTACTTAGTCTAGGGCCGGGTTAATCTAATTAGTTTAATTTAGTTGAGCCATGCTCTGTGATAAGGGGGCTGATTGCATCCGCAAAAAGTATCGACTCAGGTCAGCCTGCGCAGGCTGACCTGTGTCGAACATTTTTTTTTATTTGTAAATTTTCAAAGGACCAGTCTAACTCAGTTGGCTGAGGAATGTTCTCTAACGCGGTCTCGGAATTTTGAACAAAGGACTGATTTTAGAATGGAAAGTGAAAAACACTCAAGAATTTCCGTCATACTGCCTTCAGTTTAGATACAAAATCAGATTGTTAAGTATGATCTTGATCAACAGTAAAAGCATGAGTAATCTTGAGCGACAGCAGACTTTTGCTCAGTGATCTGAGGGTAAACAGTTGTTACACTTAGTTTAATAATAAAAATGATGAGAAGAAGAAGAAGAATGATTGAGATAGCGTTGTAAAACAACTGACATATTCTTGATAGCGTCTTTCAAGCGAAGTCTCGGAACCACTCAAGAGATGAAGCGTGTAATCCAGTACAGGCTTTTTTCGGCGTAGCTGTATGATCTCACTTTTGACCTACTTTCAGTATTAGGAGGAAATGAATGGTTACACATTTTGTGATTGGCCAAATATAGGTAAACTACGCAAAAAAATAAAGGTCACAGTAGAAATTTACCGACATTGGATAAAAGTTTTCATGACTAGAAAATCATGTAATGGTCACATTTACCTGTGTAAAGATGTACTTTTTGGCCATGCAGATGTTAAACTCTAGCTAAACATCCATAATCTAAATCATATGGATAAACTAATAACAATGAGTATTGGCCAGTTCTCTATTTAGGTTACTGTGTAAGAGATTTGGTACCCGTTTTTCCTCGCGTAACACCGAATACGAATTGCGACGGCAGGCTACCGCTCTATTGTCTTAAACGAAAACGGGTTGTGAAACAACTGATTTCGTTTCTTGTCATAATGAAAAAAGATGTTATGTCTTGAATTTAGTAATTTAATTCGAAACGTGAATAACTATGCCTACCTGGGGGAACAATCGATTTTATTGCGTTGTTAGCGAAGAAACTGGGTTTCTACTAAATTACTCTTAATAAAAGTAGGTGGGTGTGGTCAAGCATTGAGAGGGGTGATAAAACCCCGCCTTCTGATAACGACAAATAGCGGATGTTTGAAAGATGCTTCATTTTTGTACAAAAACCTGCAAATCTACTTTGTTTTCTTTTTAAAGATTTCATCGTATGGTCTAAACAGACCTTTATTTAAACATGATTCATTAATAAAAAAACAGAACAAACGACATATTCCGAAACATGGCAGAATGTCGACTCTCATTTTACGTTAAACATGAGAATTAATGTATTGCTCAATAACGCTCATCACGAGAGCTTCCTCATTTTAAATCTTATTGAAAATTCTACTTTCGACCATATGCAAAACAATTTAAAAGAGGCTACTTTCAGAACTGTTTTCATCATTTCTCTTCATATTATACTACAAACGGATTTAAATATTCATATCCAAGTGCCTCTTACGCCGTCTGTCTTTTTTTAAAAGATATTTCTTGTTTCAACTTGTCACTTTCTGACCGTGTGGCACACACAAAGGTAAAATCAGGGATCTTATACGACCCCTATTAAGGTTAATGAAAACATTTTTGGAAAACGAGCAATCGCTTTTCACAAGCAATAGCACCTGCAACGTTTTCAGAAGCTTTCGTAAGAACGGGAGGAAAGATTAGTATTTCTGTAAAGGTAAATTCAGTGGTCACTGAGCTCTATGTAATTACGTGTCCTAATGTACTGCCCTAAGAGCAAACCAAGGTAGAGGAGATGAGATAGTTTAAGTCACTGTTTTTGGAGAAGAAAAAAATTTCAAATAGAATGACATGATCTACAGCATAAATTTGCCTACCTGATGTGGGTCTAGATTTACACCTTCATGGAGTACCTGAAGCTGAAAATCGATTTACAATTTATACGAATATGAACTAAGTTCCCAAATACATGGATCTGTGTCAAAGTAGGCTATTCTATATATAGACCACATATACGTAAATTTAGCCCACATGTCACTTTTGTGTTAATCCAAACACGCGATTCATAGTGTGCGATAAGTATATAGTAAGTTACTGAAAAGTTGAAAACTCAAGAAGACGCACCTCTGTATTTATCAAGGTGTAATATTTGTAACAGTAGGGTCTCTAACAAACACGGTAATTCAGAGAGCTGACGGGCTAGAAAAGTCAACATGTCGGAAAAGGAGGTGTTGATCAATCGCAGTGGACATCATGACGAGAGGCCATTTGATGCGTTTGTGAAACCGTGTCTTGCGGAATTTGTTGGGACATTACTTTTTGTTTTTATTGGATGCTTGTCAACGATTTCGGGAGATCTGACCAGTATAGGAATTGCACATGGCTTCATGATAGCTTTACTGATTATGGGCCTTGGAGAAGTAAGGTATGCCTACATTTTAACCCTTTAACAAACGACAAAATTTTAGACCCGAGAAAACATGTAGATCTACATGTAGGATATATGAGTCACGCTCTGGCAAAAGGGGGCTAAATGCATCTCTGTGATGCATTATACCAAGCAAGCAATTGCATGATATACTAAATGGATCCGTAATTGCTACTCTTTTTACAACCGACTTATCATGAGGTAGACTGGTCCTTGGACATACAGAAAATTGACTAATAGCATAAAGTTACTGCGCAGGCTGACCTGAGTCGATACTGTTCGCAGATGCCTGAAGCCCCCTTTTCACAGAGCATAGGATTAGCTTATGTGCATATGACAAATTAGATGTGGTTCAAATGATGGAATTTGTCTCATGAAAAAACATTGTTTGAAAAGGACAAAATGCTGACAAGCAGCATTTATTGCCTTTCCGACAATGTTTTCTAAAGGCCCTTTACATAACCTTCAAGGTCGTTAAAACTTTGGATTGTTCTGTGAAGGGTTATTTCATTTCCTCTTTAAACAAATTCGCAACGGTCCACTTCGAAATCATCCTTGTGATAAGTACTATTGAATACACCATGTGGAACTACGGGTAAGCTGAGAACGTTTTCTTCTTGGCTTAAATTTCTTCGATGTAACTATGGGAAAATTGAACAAGTATTGGACATAGGTCCCTTGTTGTTTGTCGAAAAAGTCTCTGACACCACTGTACCACTATGCGTCGGAAAGATTTTCTTTCTTCTTGGCTGCTGTCAACAATTACTGGCAACAATTTTAAACTGTTTGGAACTGTCGTGAACTGAACAGAGTTTTTCTGCTTTCTATCTCAAGCTCCCCGAATGGCGTAACTAACTCACCTTAATTCGAACGGATATCCTGTAGTCATCTTTCCGCGTCGTCTGACATGGTACGACTCTGCGAGTTATAGCGACGCGTGTTTGACACAATAAATTAGTTCGCAAAGGGGTTTTTTTTTTTTGGCGGCATCTCTTTCAGCGAATTCGTTCGACCGTCTTATTCAAGACCTCATATCGAGATTTTAACTGAAAAGTGTCCCGGCATTATTTAAATAAAAATTACAGGCGGGTAAGTATACTTCCCAATATAGAGGAAATTGGGCTTTTAACTCTTCACCAAACGACAAATTTTAGCTTTGTCCAAATTAAAAGCATTTCAAGGCGACAAAATAAATGTAACTCTAAACTTAAAATGCGTCTTTCATATGGTAGAAGACATTGTGGGGAAAAGGAGAAAATGCTGGTTACCAGCATTTTCTCCTTTTCCCACAATGTTTTAAAAAGGGTTCTTCGTCAGCCTGGGTCGTCAAAAGTCAGTGTTGTGTGGCAAAGGGTTAAATTAAGGACAACAATCCTTATTAACCGGGAGATGCGGTATCCTCTTCCAAGTACTTAAACACATCTGTTGGCATGTACAGTTTTCAATTTTATGATCTCTCTTGAAATTTGATTAAATATCGTTCAACTGAATAATGTTCAACATCGCTGAGACGTTGAAATTTTAACTATCGCCATAGAGTATACATGTATATCCAGAAACTAACCCGTCTGTACTAAGTGGATGTCTAATGATTGTCTTCAGAACTCGTAAAGACTCGTACCATGTCATGTTTTGACGTATCATGTTGCAGAGGGGTCTTCAGTTATTGAGATGGACTCGTAGGCGTATCGTGCATCGATCGTGATCTGGGTCTGTATTTACCACCATTCTTAACTGTCTTAGTCTTATTCTCAAAACTTTTCTAAATTTAAAAGTAACAAATTTTCTGGTTGGCTAAACCAAATGGTTTAGCCAATCAGAAATTGTGTTACTTTCAAAATTTGAAAATTCTGGTGAATAAGAATTAGAACATTCTTAAGAATGGTTAGTGAATACAGACCATGCAGATCACGATTCTTGTACTACAGTTGCCGGAGTATCGAGGAAGTATCGAACAGGAATCAAACTGAAGCTACCTAGTCTCAAAATTACGACCAGCTTGCAGACTCTGGGGCGAGCTCTATGTCGTCTGTACTGGTAGTAGGTCGCAGGTATAACTCGCGACCGTATGAAAAGAGAATTACTCGTTTTCAACGATTTAGCCGATTATGGACAGACATATTAACCCCTATGGTGCCTAAAGTTGCCATTGTGGCCAGTGTAGATAAGGCACATAACGTGCAGTCTGATCTTTGATCCACAATGGCCGCTTCATGATAAGTTATTCAGGACTAGGCCAGACATTGCTCTTACAAATTAGGGTCTTACTTCAAATTCTTATCCGGCCAAAAACCTTTCCGTGGAATAGAGAAAGTCATTATCGCTAGTTGCATTCCCCAATGGTACCGTTCATTTTATTCTTTTCCAACATTTTTTCAAAAGCATTCTTTCTCTACTAATCATGGAATTGTTTGGTTAAAAGTTAAACTGATACCTGTTTACCCTTTACCATACAGTCCCAAGTTTTATACGACCCTGAGAAATAGTGCCTTACAAAACATTGTGGGAAAAGGAGAAAATGCTGGTCACCAGCATTTTCTACTTTTCCCACAATGTTTTCTATTCTTTCAGAGGAGAATTCCATCATTTGAATCATATTTAATCTGTCGTCTGCAAATGCTTTCAATTTGGACCAGTCTACACTTTTGTTGTTTGATAAAGAGTTAATGGGCGCCTTATTTGCTGGACAGGCTGCCATTTTATCTGCATCAACATAAAATGTCAATTTGGATAAGACGGCTTTGTCCTTTACCATACAATCCTGACTTTTAACGGTCTTAAAAACACTACGGGAAAAGGAGCAAAATGGTGGTAACCAGCATTTTCACCTTTTCCCAAAATATTTCCCACCATATCAAAGACAGAAATCATCATTAGAGCAACATTTATTTTGTCGTCTGCAAATGCTTTCAATTTGGTTGCATCCAAAACTTTGTCGTTTTGTAAAGAGTTAATCCCGATGAATTTTCTGCTGCACAAGGGATTAGTCTGCATAATTGTTGCAGCTATACCTCGGTTTTCTGCATCAAATCTGCACTCGAGAAACCAGCTGTTTGCTGATCAGACTTTCTCATGTTCAACCCATAATCCTTCACTACACTATCCCGACTTTTAACATGCAGCAAATTTACCAAAAGCAAACAGTTTCGACACAGGTCAGCCTGCGCGGGCTGCGCAGGCTGATCTACGTCGATACTTTTGCAGAAACATCAAACCCCCTTTTCACAGAGCATGGCTCAATTACATAGTTTCTTTTGAAAAAAATAACGGAATCAATCAATCAATAAGCCTTTTAACTTTCCTACCCTCGAATAGTGTTAACTGTAAGGCAGCTAAACGGGATTCAATACACCTTTGGATACAGTGTCGATCAAGATCAGACTGAATATATCTGTACTGTCCGATACGGTGAGATATTGTGTGGGCAAAGAGAACTTTGAAAATCACAGTATATGAGTTTTAATAATTGGATGGCAATCCCACCTCTTTTCTTGCTGCGTAAATGAAATAAGCATCATTAGAACCCAGTCAAAACCAAATAATGCAATTTCAATGCAGTTTTTCTCCAACATCACAATACCGTGGACAGTGTACTTTTATGATCAGACTGCACGATCTTTGCAGTCTGATCTTGATCTACACTGTTCGCATATGGCGAACTAAATTTGTGCTTTTCACATTTGGAATTCAAACTGGAACGATGATAAAAGCAGATAATTACTTTATTATTGCCAGTCATATGACAAGCATATGATGTACCCCATCGTAAGTACATGTAATATCTACACCCTATATCTCTTATCAAATTTTAAACACTTTTTCGATGTCAGATTATGGCCTTTATTCACCATCCATTCCTAGTTTCATTCTTTGTCTTGTTCTTGATGAAGAAAGTATCGCAACTTCTGATTGGCTAAACCTTTTGGTGTAGCCAATCAGAAGTTGTGTTCCTTTCATATTTAGAAAATTCTCGAGAATAAGACCAAGAATGTTCTTAAGAATGGTGAGTGGATACGGACCCAGAACTACTAAACAATTAATTCTTGGAGACATTTGTGTTGAGGTAGATTTGGGTCTCTCACATTAGACTTTCTGGGTTCGAATCCAGTCCTCAGCTGGGTCAACCTTGGAACTTACCTACATCACGGCACTAGATCTAGTATTGGTTACGATCTCCAGGAAGCAATCATCGAAAGGGGTAAATATAATCTGTGGTAACTTCTGTCTGTTTCACTATCGATACGTCACTTTACCAAACAGTCCTGAGCTTTAACGACCCTGAGGACAGAGGCTTTTGAAAACATTATGGGAAAGGGAGAAAATACTGACAAAAAGCGTCTTCTCTTCCCCCCCCCCCTCCCCACACACAACTTTTCTACCCTTTTATCTGTCACTTTATCTGTCGTCTGCAAATACATTGAATTTGGACCTTTACAAAATTTTGTCATTTGGTAAAGAGTTGAACTAAATATAGATACCTCATACAGAGGAAATTTATCCTTTTGCAGCAAATCACTTTTTAAACAATTGATGCGAAAGGAAAATTTGCTCACAAAAACCAGTCCTCCGGTCTTTTACCCTTATTCGTGTCACAAACCCTAGTTCATATTATTGGTCTGGTCCCACATTATCCAATTATCTGCAGAGGGTTATGAGTAATGTTGATCTTCAAGTCCAAAAAAACCCCATTCTTACATCGCACAACTGAATTCATCCATTATATCAAGCTATAGCCTACATTTATACTCAAAGGAGAAATTTTTGACGAAAAGGATAATACTTGTCTGCAAGGAGTGAAGAAATACATGAGCAGTGCTCTGTGAAAAGGGAGTTTAATTCATCTGCAACAAGTATCGACCAGGTCAGATTGCGCGAATATTACAGGCTGATGTACAGGTGTCGAAACTTTTTGCTTTTGGTAAATTTTCTGCATGTTCGAGGACCATTCTACCTCAGGTTTTAGCTGGTTGTTAGACAAAATGGATTTTATGGATCCATAATTGTGTAATGACTTGCTTGGTATAATGCATCATGCAGGTGCAGTAAATCTGCTTTTGACGGAGCATGGATAATGTAGCATGTAATTTATTTGTTTAAGAAATAATCTTCTTTCTATCGTGGTTTATCGTTCAATAAACCACAGTTGTGAGTTATGAGGCACAATAAATAATCCACGAGGGCGATAGCCCGAGTGGGTTATTCATTGCGCCTCATAACTCACAACGTGGTTTATTGAACGATAAACCACGATAGAAAGAAGATTATTTCGATTCTAACATGACCAACTCTTAATGAAAGGAAAACAAGTTCATACTTAAGAGTAAAAACGCGGATGTAGATTATATTCCATTGAATAACTTACTTACTTTATACAGAATGACGTCACTGTATATAGAATGACGTCACTCTACATAGAATAACGTATATTTTACCACGCTTTCGTTGCACTGTGTTTATAGTGCCGGATTCGCGTGTCATGTTAGAATATAGAATAACATTCTACGTGTTTAGTCAGTAAGATGTACAGGGCAAAATAAAGCTTTGCATTCCTATACACATTTCAGAAAAAAGGACACATAATTCATCTTACAGCTTAACAAACTTAACCCATTCGGCAAACTCGGGTGGTCCAGTTTAGTTACGGAATGGGTCGAGTTGTGACGAGTGAAACTTAAAGTGCTGAACCCGCATATAGTTGCTTATGCAGACAGTATTTCCGGATAAGACCGCTCACAAGCTGGAGTCTGATTCTTTTTCAAACGTTCTAACAAAAACAGCATCGATATTGCATTATTTGCCTCTTTAGTTTTGACCGAGGGTGTCTGTTTCATTTGAGCCATGCTCTGGCAAAAGGGGGCTAAATGCATCATCGTGATACATGATACCGGCCAAAGTAATCACATAATTATGGATCCATAATAGCCACTTAAAAAAAAAAAAAAAAAAGACTTAATCATGAGGTAGACTGGTCCTTTGACAAACAGAAAATTGACCAATAGCGAAAAGTTTCGGCCAGGGTCAGCCTGCGCGGACTGCGCAGGCTGACCTGGGTCGATACTTTCCGCAGATACATTAAGCCCCTTTTTCAAAGAGCGCGGCTCATTTATTTTGTGCAACAAGGGTTAAGAAATATGGTAGAGCCCTGGCCCACCAGTTTCTCTCTGCATCAGTGAAATTATATAGTATCCTCAAAAACATCCTGCCGGGTCAGTGATTAATTTAAGCTCTCCTGAGCAAAACGTCTTCCGAATAAAGTTCAATCCTTTAACTTTGCAACCTCACGGAAATAGGGGATATACAACAGAGCTGATATCCCTGGTTGCAACTGTCACGTGACAGCGTACAGCATCCTTGTACGAAGCATGACAAAGCACCATCTTTATACAGGTGATTAACTATTGAGCTTTATCCATGAAATGACTTAACTATCGTTGAAAGGGATGTTAAACACCCTTCTTGCAATTTATATCATTGTTTCTCTTTCGTGAAAAAAACATAATCATTAATTAACTCAATGGATAATGTTTAGCGTTTGGATTTATAAAATCTAAGTATCGTTGGCTTGTATGTATTTCAGTGGCGGCCATTTCAACCCCGTGGTCACTTTAGGTGTGTTGTTATCTGGGTCCATCACGGTCACGTTACTCATTGGCTATTTTGTGGCTCAAATTCTTGGTGGAATGGTCGGTGCAGCTTTTGTAAAGGTAGGAAGTACTTGTTTAAAACTGAAAAAAAAAACCTGTAATTAACTTCTTACCAGACGACAAGATCTTAGACTTCTAATAGAAAGTATTTGCAGACGACAGCTTCATGGTGATTTGCTAATGAAAATTTTCAGGCTGAAATGGAGCTTCTGTAAAGGTAAGAAGTGGTTTATCACAGGAAAAATTCTGTGGTTAAGTCTTTACCAGACGACAAAGGTTAGGCTTATCAAAATGAAAGCATTTGCAGACAACAGATTACGGTAAATGTGATCCCAACATGCCGACATTTCGTCCTTTTTCCCTAATGTTTTAACTCATATTTCCTCAGGGCCGTAAAACATGTCTGGTAAAGAGTTTTAAAAAGCCTGCACTGTTTTCCTACGTAGCACTTTTTTATGTTAACTGCGATGTAATAACCTTGTTATACAAATTACAAGCAGACGACTTTGATAGATTTGAGAAATAGTTATAATCTAGAATTCATTAAAGTTTGAAACATGGGTGTATGAGAAAACACTGTTGCAAGAGAAAAAATTGCTCGTTCATCGCCACAATTTGTTCAAAAGTTGTGCTGCAAGACACCATTTCTTTCTGAACCATGGAACGCGGTCATCCTTCTTGACTGGTGAGTTCTATGCTACTAGTATCACCCACAAATTTACATTTACAACTTTGTAATGTCTCATTCTCACCCACTTGTGAAGCCATATGTTATTATTTAGTATCATGTCACATTCTGGGAGACCCAGATTATGTTATATTTTATCATTATGTCACATTTTCGGTGACGCAGATATTAAACAGTTATATAAACTTTATTATCACGTCGTATTCTCGGTAACTTAGGTTTGAGTCAGTATGTTGAACTTGTACTGCCATGTCACATTCTCGGTAACCCAGATGTGAAATAGTTCGTAAATCTTTACTATCATGTGTTAAAGTCGTACATGTCCTTTGGCGTTAAGAAGGCAATGATTCTTTACCAAAAGACATTATTGTCGACTCTTTCATATGAAAGCATTTCATCACTGAAAACTTTATGAAAGGAGCGAGGATTGCAAAGATAAGTCTGCTTGTTCTCGCCGGCCATTCACGGTTGCATTCCCCGGAAAATGCATCCATAGTACCACGATGGGGGTTGGAATTAGATTTTATTTTATACACATAGGCCGTCCTCCCAGAAGTCCAGTATAAAGGTATAAAAGGTGGTACACACCAACTTGGTCTCGACACGGACAAAGGCTGGGCGATATTGATCGAGTCCATCCTAACGTTTGTGTTGGTTTTCACCGTGCTCATGGCGGCCGTTAACCCCAAAACTAAATCCAAATTGGCTCCTTTGGCGATTGGGTTTGCGGTAGCGGTGGATATAATGGCTGGGTAAGTAGCCATCAACTTGATCTCTGCCGTCACTGCTAGCCAAGGCTAATATTCCATTACGTCTCTGTGTTCGGCAGTATCCCTTGTCAATCGGTAATGATCATGGCTATGAGTAAGCCAGGGGTCGTGCGTTCGGATCATAGTGCAGCTAAGCTCTCTTCAAGGGTTGATGACAATCATTGCGAAAGGATTCTTTTTTCGCTCTGTGCTGCCGAACATTGTTTCATCGCTGTTGTCTTGAAAATAAGCCGTTGGTTTGGAAAGATTGTCATGTGGAATAGGCGTACTGGTGAAAAACACAAGTTTGTGCATGTTGCCAGGTGTACATATATTTCGGCCATTTATGAAGGTCAAAGTCTTAAGTTAAAAAGAAGCAGAGCATAACCTCTTGACGGGCTAAGCTGGTTTTCGGCACCTACAAAAAGACAACAAACTCATAGATCTATGCATTATGTAGCAATATGTACAACCAACTTGGGCACCAATGAACGATCACTAAGTCTTCTATCTACGTGTTGGTAAGTGGGTAATTGCAAGTATTCCAGAAAAAAAACAACATTGTTTAGAAAACAAAGATTTCGGATGTGATGTGAAAAATACTGCTGAAAACGGCTTTGAACTCTTAATAAACCTTTTCGTCTTGTGTAGAGGTATTCACCTACACGCCTACAGTGGGTCTGCTAATGGTTGTTACATCGGAACCAAATAGAATGAAATATCAAAAGGCCTGTTTGTATTGGAAACCATGCGTGCCCTTTGGTCAAATAAAAGGACAGGACATGATAAAGTAATTAAATGCAATTTTGTATATCAGGTTACATTGGGTTTTACTCAAGTTCAAAAATGTCTTGCAACCCTGCTTCAGCTGTAAACCTATCTGTTGCGCGTTATAACTGTTACAGGGGACCATTAACTGGTGCCTCCATGAATCCCGCCCGTGCCTTCGGCCCTGCAGTGTGTTCCAGTGCTGTAGTGGACGATGCCTGGAAATACCACTACATATACTGGGTGGGACCTGTGGTTGGTTCAATTTTGGCAGGATTAATATACAGGTGGGTAGTGATCGTATTTTAATCTCTCGGCTGCTAAGCGCGACTCACTGACCTTTTGCGGACAATGTAGATCAAGATCAGACTGCACACTACACTGTCCGATAAGAAGATATCTTTCTCCCAAAAATACCTTTGAAATAGCAAAATTTGGGTTTTTACTATCGGCTTGAAATTTTCAAGTTATTTAGCAAGCAGGATAAGGGTTAATCTTTCGGCTGCTACCGTCGAGTTAATGGGCTTTTGCAGCCAAGGTATATCCAAGATCAGACTACACGGAATGTGTAATCTGATCTTTGATCTAAACTGTCAGATACGATGTGATGTTTTAACAAAATGAATTTTTTTCATATCGTAATATGGTCTAGATCTATTCGAGGTTTCATAATAGGCAGTACTAGTTATTTTTTCATCAGCTCTTGAAAAAATTTACACCAAAACCAGTTTTGCTTTTACAAAAAAACAAGTCTGTGTTTAAGCGACACTGATGATAAGGTCTTGAAAACTTTGGAGAAGGAGAAAATGCTGGTCACTAGCATTATCAACTTTTCTCACAATGTTTTCAATCCTTTATAGTAAAATGTATACCCTTTCATATGGACAGGTCAAAAATGTGGTTTTCTGGTTATAGCACAGAATACACAATCTGATCTTAATCCTTGCCCTCCACAAAAAGACTGTTTTTCACCTTTGATGCAGATAGAGATACACAGAACTTCAAGATGTCATGCAGTTCAACAAGTATCGATGCTTTAACTCTTTACCAAACGACAAAATGTTTGACTTGTCCAAATTCAAAGCATTTGCATGCAGCAAATGAAATTTTGCTGAAAAGGGAAAAGTTGTCTGAGAAAGGATCCAAAACACTGTGGGAAATGGAGAAAATGCTGGTTACAATGTTTTCAAAAGCCTTCTTCCTCAGGGTTGTTAAAACTCAGGATTGTGTTGTAAAGGGATAACCCAATGCCAGGCATCTTGTTCTAGGCTTGCATAAATGAAGCAATTGACACAAGGGAGGAACAATTAAGGTAAAGGAAAATAAGCTTCTTGGACTATATAATGAATCTTAACCTTTTACCATACAGAGAAATTTTAGATTAGTCCGAAGTGACAGTCTGTCAAGACAACAAATGGCTCAAACTTGATGGTTTGTTGGCAAAAGGGTTGAAATCATTGTAGAAAAAGGAGAAAATGCTGGTAACCAGCATATTCTCCTTTTCGAACAATATTTTCAAAAGGCTTTTTGGAAAGGGTGGTTGAAAGTTTAAAACACAGGATATTGTGGTAAAGGATTAAACAGCAGGCCAAAAGGAGTCATTGTTTGTAAAATGCACGTTTCTGTTCCCTCTATTTTTATAGTGTTTTTTGCTGTATGGAATAAAATGTTTTATTTGAATGTTAAAATGTGGTCGTGTCTAAGCTTCGCCTATTCAATTTGATTTTTCAGATTATTCTTTACAAGTCCAAATCAACGTGTCATAGCAAGGGACCCTGCATAAATAATGTTCTACATATGCTGTATCAAGATGTAATGGCTATTGTGTCACGACTGGAAAGATGTAGACTGTTGTTTACATTTATTGGGAAAAAAACACAAAAAGTTAAAGGGCTTATTATGGGCGTTTCTGCTTCAATCTTAAATTTGTCACTGAGCTTCCTTCATATACATGTTTTAAAGATATTTCAACACAGTAGCAATAGTAAACTATATCTGCCATAACATAATCATTCTGATCTGATTGAGCACTTAGAGTGCACTTAAGAGTGTTTCTAGTAAGATTGTTCAAGGTTTCAATTTCTAAAAATAAAGTGGCAGCAGCATTGCTACTGCTTAATTATTGGTTGAGGCGTTAAATGAAACTAGATAAGGCTATTGTATTCCCTGTGATACATGAGAGAGAGAGAGAGAGAGAGAGAGAGAGAGAGTTTCATTGAAACTTATCTGATTTATTACATAATTATGTATATCAGTATAGTACCGGTATTTGCTGCTACATAGTGCTATGCAGTCTATCCATTTCTACTCCTAACTTCAAGGTGAAACATTTTTATGAAAGAAAAGATATGTTGACTTGCATGTGCAATATTATGAAAAGTATAATAATCTTTGAGATTTTTTGTCTTGATTAAGTGTTTCATATTGTTTTTAACATTTGAGCCATGTTCTGGCAAAAGAGGGTTTAATGCATCTCTGTGATTAATTCTACCAGGCAAGTCATTACATAATTCTGGATCCAAAACATCCATTTTCTTTTACAGTCACCTAAATCATGTGGTAGTATGGTCCTTTGACATACAGGAAATTGACTGATGGCAAATAGTTTTGACCCAGGTCAACCTGCACAGGCTGACCTGGGTTGATACTTTTTACCAAATGACAAAGTTACTCTTTACCAAACGTCAAAGTTTTAGACTTGTACAACTTGACAGCATTTGACGACAACGAACTAACTGACTCAAAAATTGATACTTGTTTATGGAAGGGTAGAAAACATTGTGGGAAAAGGAGAAAATGCTGGTTACCAGCATTTTCTCCTTTTCCCACTATGTTTTCGCAAGGCCTTTTCCTCAGGGTCGTTAAAAGTCGGGATTGTGTGGTAAAGGGTTAAATCCCCCCCTTTTCACAGACCATGGGTCATTTATTTCCCTTAGTCTTTCACTAGTACATCCAACAACACTCTTTCCAAAACATTGGCTGCTTTCCCACATATACATTGTCAAAAAAATATTCAGCACAATATTAAGCACATGAAAAGAGTTTGGTCAAGCTCAGACTCAAACCTCTGACCCCTGGATTACTGGCTTTGTACTTTACCCATGACTTCAAGGGCTTGGTTACTTTAGCTTTTTACCTCACAATCCCGAGTTTTAACAACCCTCAAGAAGATGGTTTTTAAAAACATAGCACTTGGGAAACGAAGAATATGCTGGTAGATCTATCCATTTTTTTCCTTTTCCCACAATATTTTCCGTCCTGTAAAGGAACTTCTGTTCATTTGTATCACTCTCGGTCTGTCATCTGCAGAAGCTTTGAATTAGGTAGGAATAGTTAACTCTGTATGAGAAAATGATGTTTTACACTACCCCAAATTGAAAGACTTTCCAGATACAAAAATAACTATGTTTCAAATGATGGGATTTTGCATTTACAGAATAGGAAACATTGTGGGAAAAGTAAAAAATGCTGATTACCAGCATTTTCTATGTTTTCTATGTTTTCAAAAGCCGTTATCCTCAAACCCCAGAATGTTTGGTATAGAATAAAAAGGAAGTACAAAGAAAAAGTAATGACAAGTGTAGTGTCGTGGTTGCAAGGTAGAGCGTCCCGTAACCGAAAGGTCCCGAGTTCGAGACCTAGGAGCGGGTGTCAACTTTGGGATTTTTCATTGGCTCACACATTCGGCGTGTAGTTCCCAGGAAGCAGAATCAAGAAAGATTAGTATAGGTTGTAAAAACTTGTTTCTCAATCGATGTAAAATTAATATGTTTAAAGTAAAATATTACAAAGTCTTCAACAATGATTTAAAATCTATTTCTGCAGTCTTAGATCTAAAATTTAAATAAAACAAAGTCTTTGGCATTCTTCTGAATACAAACATGTAAACAACAGAGAGGTAAAATTTACCCCCCAAAAAAGCCCTATAACACACCAAAAAATACTAATTCAAAATCTGAAATGATACATATGAACAGAAAAACAAATAACTCTCAATAAGAATACATATCACAGAAAAACACATGTATAACTAACAACAAGATTTATGAAATAGAGCTCAAACTACCAGCTTCAATAATATTCCTACGTACTATCCTGTTTTCCGGAAATTTTATCTCATTTGTCAAATGCTATAAACTGGTATAAACTGGTAAACTGTTGTATCAAGATAGAGACACAAATAACGAGAAAAATGTGACAGTCTATATTTCAAATATGCTTCCTGAGATGCACTGAAAGACATTCTCCATTTAACCCTCTACCATAGAGTCCCATATTTTTATGACCAAGAGTAAGGTGACCTTAGAAAATATTGTGAGAAAAAGAGAAAATGCTGGTAACAAGTACTTTGTCTTTTCCCACAAAGTTTTGTACTCCATTAAAGACAAATCTTACGATTTGAGTGACATTTAATTTGTCGTCCGCAAATAGTTCAATTGCAAGAGTCCAAATTTTTGTCTGCTGTTATAAAGTTATAATTTGTTAGCCTGTAACTGCTCCCTCTCCAACTCCGTCAAAGATAGTTCCCTAAATCTGAATCACATTTGTCAACTGCAAAGCTTTCAATATGGTTAAGTTTTCATTTCTGTGATCTGGTATAGAGTTAAAATTCAACACATATAGCTTGTTAACTACCTCTCTTGACTGTACTCTGTTACAACATACTGCAGTTTTGTGATTGCTTTGGCTATCATATGTGGAGATAAGTCGTTGTGTGTCAGGATTCTTGCTGTTTGTGGGTATATCGGATTCATTTTTACTGATATCTTTTCCCCAAGTTGTCTCTCCTCAGCTTCTGTTACCTTGGAAATAAAATCACAAAAGTATTATCCTATTCAACCCTTAGAGCACAGAATAAACCCAACACGCTTTTTCAGTCTGGTGATAAGGCTAAAATAATTGCAGTTTAAAGTGTGTTTATCAATAGTTTTTCAGCAAAACAGACATCGTAGTGCAAAGAGCAGACTGCACATTCTGTGCAGTCTGATCTTGATGTACACAGGCTACAAAGACAATTATAGTTGTGAAAGGTACTTTAGCAGTTATGATCTAACTCTTTCCTATAAACAGATATCTACTGATGCCTCTGCAAAAAAAGTCACTTTTTAATAACAAAATTAATGGCAGTACTGCTGTAAATTGGTTTTTTTTTTTTCAATATGACACAAAGTTTTCATATCTGTACAACTGAATGCAAACTGTATTTTGATAGCCTGTAAAATGTGAGTGTCATGAAATGGCCTGCAACACGCGAAAAGGGGCATTAGGACATTTGTGTAAAGTGTCATTTCAGATCAGCCTGTGCAGTCTGTGCAGACTAATCCGAAACGACACTTTCCATTTTAATTTAATTCTCTGTTTTGCACGAGTCTACCGTAGGGAAAAATCTAATGTAGTTGTAAAGTGCAGTCCCGGATTACCATGCGCGGACTGCGCAGGCTGATCCGAGACGACACTTTACACAAATGTCCGAATACCCCTTTAAGCATGTTGCAGGCAAAATAAGGATAGAAGAGATTCAAGATAAGAGTGCACAATCTGTGAAGTTTTATCCTCATCTACAAGGTTGGATACTCGAGTCTTCCAGGTGTACTTAGTACACTAGCTAGGTGTGTAATTGTCATACATGTATTTGACTGTTTAGTTTCTTGGGCTATACATTTGTCATGACCATTAGTTGTTGGACCCATGAGTCAACATTTACTAAGCTTGAATGATTGTGCAATAGGTTGGCTTTTCATCGCAACAAAATATTTCATAGAAGGTAAATCTTTTGCAAGTTCAATTGAACAAACAAGAGTACCATACCTGCTTCATTCTATTACAAAACTGTGCAGCAGTAAGACCAGGTTTTATGACTTGTACTGTGATTATGTTTGTGTCAACACCCTTCACTTCAATATCTACTACTCCTTCATTGACAGACATCATGGCTGGAAGAAAAGGAGCAAATAAGCTTATTTCATCACAAATATCAGCCCAATACTTTAGTTGTCTCATTACAACTGACGACTTGGTACACACCATGGTAATACAAAGATAATTAAGACGTATTTGTAAACTGAATACATGAACACTTCCGGAAAAAAATGTGGTCAAAAATTGCTCATGATAACCAATATCAGGAGTAAATGACTTAACCCTTTACCACACAATTCCGACTTTTAACGCCCCTGAGACAGAAGCCTTTAGAAAACATTGTGGGAAAAGGAGTAAATGCCGGTAACCAGCATTTTCTCCTTTTCCCACAATGTTTTCTACCCTTTCCAAAACAAATTTCAATTTTTCAGTTACATTTATTTTGTCGTCTGCAAATGCTTTCAATTTGGACAAGTCTAAAATTTTGTTGTTTGGTAAAGACTTAAGCCTCTGCCTTATTCATATGTGTCTATACTTCTTTTTAATCTTTTCCCAAACAACAAATTTTAAGACCCTCAAAAACTGAAAGTGTCTGTAGATGATAAATTTTAAATTGAGAAAAAGGACAAAAAGTTCTCTAACTGGGCAGAAAAAAATTGTGGTAAAAGGAGAAAATACTGGTAACTAGTATTTTCTCCTTTTTCACCATAATGTTTGCAGCGGGCTTCTTCCTCCGGGTTGTTATACACAAGATTGTTTCATGACGGGTTGTATCATTGTGTCAAATGAAGGAATAGCCCATCATCTGCTTTTTTAACCCTTCTCATGACAAATAACATGCAGCTAAAATGATGACGTCTGTGTTTGATAGGATTGAAAACGTTGTTGGAAAAGGAGAAAATGCTGGTTACCAGCTTTTTTTTCTTTTTCAACAATGTTTTCAAAAGGCTTCTCTTAAAGGGTCTTTAAAAGTCAGTATTGTGTGGTAAAAGTTTAACCAACAGTCTTGATAAATGCTCATTTCAATCTATCAAGCAATCATACAAAAGGGTAACCTTTTACTAAATGACAAAATTTTAAAAGAATTTGCAGACAACAAATTGAACATGGCTGAAATTATGAAATACGTCTTTGAAAGGTTAGAAAACACTATGGGAAATGGAGAAAATTCTAGTTACCAGCATTTTCTCCTTTTCTCACATTGTTTTCAAAAGCTGTCTTTCTCAGGGTTGTTTGAGCTCGGGATTGTTTAGTAATGGGTATAATTCAATGGTTTTCAAAAAGGTACATGTCTCATATTTACAACATAGTTGACAAACATCAAGAACACTTAAAAAACAAACTTGGCAAACATATACATGTATATAAAAACTTGTACTGACCTTGCGCAATCATCTTTGCATGCTTGTGATCCTCTCCAAGCCTTGGAACAATGTTATCTAGAGAATACAGAGCAGCAGCAGCCAGTATACCAGCCTGCCTCAATCCACCACCTAGTACCTTCCGCATCCGTACAGCTCTGTACAAGAAATATTAACTATACCTTAGAGCTGAACATTTTCAAATGAGAAAAAAGGTTGATTTGTGCAACTTCTATTCTTTTTATGACCATAATATCTTTACAGATCAGACTAATACAATATATCAAGATCAGTCAGTTACTTCTTTGTTAATGTTCCTGACTTTATCTTGTAATTTATGATAGAAGACAAGCCTGAGAGTAAGACCAAATTCAGTCAATGCATTATGTGCAAAGTACATTGATGGTTGGGGATGGTTAAATTACAGTTAAACCTTTTCCAAATAATCCTGAGTTTTAGCAATCCTGAAAAAGAAGGCTTTTGAAAACATTGTGAGAAGAGGAGAAAATGCTGGTAACCAGCATTTTCTCCTTTTCCCACAATGTTTTCTGTCCTTTCAAAGATTTATTTCATAATTTGAGCAACAATGAATTGGTCATTTGCAATGCTTCTAATTTGGACAAGTCTCAAATTTTGATGTGTACGTATAAAACAGTTAACGTCTTACCAAATAATCCTGAGTTTTAACAAACCTAAGGGAGAGGCCTTTTGAAAAACAAAGCGTTTTCTCTTTTTCTATCCTTTCTAATACAAATAAATGGTTCCATTTTATTTGTCGTCTGCATCAGCTTCCAATTTGGACCACTCTAAAATTTTGTTGTGTGGTAATAGAGTCAAATCATGTATAATAATAATATCATTTTTTCAGCAGGACGTTTTTGAAGTAGTCTGCAGGCAGATTTGCTTCAAGACACGTGTACAAAATATATGTCCCAGTAATGATAAAAAATTTTGTGATTTTAAAGCTGACAAACCAAATTTTTATGTAGAGTACACAAAAACATTATAAAGCGTCGTGGTAACGTTGTATGACGTCATTAATTACATCATACGATACATTGTTTATTCAACGATGGCTGAAGATACTGAATTGTTAGATACTTCTATGAGTTTGGAAATTAGCCTACTTAAGTGAAAAGGCACTTAAGAAAGCATTACATGGGTCAAACAGTGCAGTCCAGAAAACAAATACGATGTTTAGTTTACAAATATCATGTGTTTGGAACAGAAACAGACAGACAGAATGAAAATGAAGGACGTCCCAAGACAGCCCGGTCTGATGAAAGTGTTGTTAAGGTTACCTCTGATCACTACATTAATATTTTAAAAAAAAAAAGTTTGGACCTGAACTTTTAAAAAGATGTTTCTCATTAAATAATTGTTGGTTTCAAAAAGATGGAGCAGCACCCCGTACAAGTAGAGCTGCTTTTAACTTTCTGACCGATACTTGTGGAAGGAGGCTGTTTTCGTTGAAGACCACAGTAGAATGGCCACCTCACTCGCCCAATTTAAACCTGTTAGATTTTTTTCTTTGAGGACCCATCAAAGACAAGATGTATGATTATAAACCAGCATATTTAACTCAACTCAGCACTGCTATATTCGTAGGAAAATACAGATTACATAGGGTACCTGCCAAAACGTCATCAACAATTTTTGACGTCATGTCCGACGCATACAGCAGAAAATGAGTGGACATGTAGAGCATGTGTTATGAGGGATTGAAGGCAGCCTAGTCCCTAAAACTTTTGTCCATACAAAATTTTAGATGTTTTTAGTAATACTGCAAAGAGCTATCTAGTTATGCTGAATATTTACTAGCAAAATTGGGTTTTGAAACTGGGACATATATTTTGGGACACCCTGTATGTGCAAGGAAATAAAGATCTATTACAGACTGTGTACTTACTTTTCAATAAAATCAGCTTTTCCACCAATGATAGAACCAACAGGGGCTGCCAATCCCTGCCATCAAATAAGAAACAAAATTAACCCTTTACGAAAAGATCCTGTGTTTTCACAACCCTAGGAATGAATAATCTTTGAAACATTGACAGAAAGAGAGTGTGCTAAGGGCAGGGGAAAGTGCTTTTGCTGACAGAGTAGATCAATGATCAGACTGTAGTTCTGTACGGTCTGATCAATGAACTACACTATCCAGTATAAAATATTTGGACAGATATTCAGGTCAAAACAGCTTTGAAGTTGCTATAAGTATTTTACTTTTTCTACTGACTGAAAATATTTTTCAACAACATGTATTAATTGGTTTTGCAGGTAACTTACCAACAAATGACCCAAGACCCTGAGACCTTATGACAGAAGACATTTAATAACATCATGAGAAAAGGTTAAAATTCCTGGTAGCAAGCATTTTCTCCTTTTTAAAGACAAATTTCATCATTCAGCCCTTTACTGTACAATCCTATGTTTTAACAACTCTGAAGAAGAGGGCTTTAGAAAACATTTTGGAAAAAGGAGAAAATGCTGAAAACCAGCATTTTCTCCTTGCCCACAATGTTTTCTACCCTTTCCAGGACCTATTTAACTATTTAAGCCATACTCATATTGTTGTCTGCAAATGCTCTCAAATTGGGTATGTCTAATATTTTGTTGTTTGGTGAAGAGATAAGGTACATTAATTTTATCATCTTTAAATGCTTTCAATATATTAAAGTCTACAATTTCGTAACCTGGATAAACATGTCTAGTTAAAGATCTGCCCATATTAATGCACTCTATATTTTGTCTGGAACTGAGGTCTAGAACTGACAAACCTTAGAGAAACATAGGCTGACGCTGTCAGAATACTGTAATATCTCTGCAACAGGTACACCTAGTGCAGTGGCCGCATTAATTATTCTTGCACCATCTGTATGAACCATCAAATTGTTCTCTTTAGCTATCTGATAAACCTGGAAAAGATCATTTTTCTTCAATATCTGATAACCCGCTGCAGCAGATGACTTTACCCACTTCCAAAACACCAGATTTTATACTTTTCTTAATTAAAAGAATATGCAGATAACAAATGCGATAGTGGTACTAATAAAGTTAAATTCTTTGACAGGGTAGTAAATATTGTGGAAAAATGAGAAATTGCTTGTTACATGTGTTTTCTCCTTTTCCCACATTTTTTTCAAATGTCCTCTTCCTCAGGCATATTAAAACAAGGGCTTGTTTCGTGAGGAGCTAAACATATCCTTAACAGATAGGGATACATATGATCAACATAAAGATAGGTTTAATTCCTAACCGGAAGACAAAATTTTAGACATGTCTAAACTGAATTCAAAGCATTTGCAGACAATTACATTGCACTCAAATAATGGGATTTGTCTTGGAAAGGTAGAAAACAATGTGGGTAAGGAAGAAAATGCCAGTTAGATCTACCAGCATTTTCTCCTTGTTCCTAATGCTTTCAAAAGACTTTATCCTTGGGAGACAGTAAAACAAGGGGTTTGTTTGGTAAAGGGTTAAAACACCAAGGAATTGTTATATCAAGTACCAGCACAGCTAACCTTTTCTGAAAGAGTCATGAAACACATTGCATCATGATTCTTTCCTCTCTCACTACTAAACTTTATTTCATTTATTTCTAATTTGGAAAGCAGCAACAGGCTTGAATAGAGTGGTGTGTGAAGTACTGACGAAAGGAACTGTATTGATATGCTCACTTACCCACTGTAAGTTCTAAAATAACATTGAAAACAGCATTTGGCATCAAACAAACATAATTGTGAAGCTTTTTAAAAGATTTTGGGTAAATGAGAAAATGCTGGTTACCAGCATTTTCTCCTTTTCCCACAATGTTTTCTTCCATTTCAAAGGCAGAAATCATCTTTTGACCTGCATTTAATTTGTTGTCTACAAATGCTTTCAATATGGGTGAGTCTAAATTTCTTTGTCATTTGGTAAATACTGAAGAATGAAACATGCACAACTAAAATTAAAGCTTTGATTCTGTAGTAATAATTAGGTCACATATATACCTTTTTAACGAAATCCAGCGGAAGAGCCTTCCCTCCACAGAAGTTATGTGTGTTTTCTAAACAGATCAGCCTTGTCCAGGGTTGATGAGGGTCATTTCGAGGTCGTATCATTGAAGTTAACTCGGTCAGGTCAAATGTTCCATCTGGTTGATTTTGGATGGTTCTTGGGCAAACTCCTGCAAACTATATCATAGCGTATTTACCCCTTTGCCAGACAATTCCCTGTTTTAAGAGCGGCCCAGGGGGTTTTATAAAAACTTCTTAAAAAACTAGTAATCAGCTCTTTTTATTTTTCACATATGCTTTTGTCTGTATAAGACAAAGAAAATTAAAATTTAGAAAAAAAAAATACTGCATCACTGCAGAGGCTATATCTACACAAACAAAAAACTGTTACATGTAACACAGAAGAAAATTTTGAGAGGAATGTATCTTTTGTAAATGGTATGGAAACATTGCTGAAAAGGCTAGCATGTATTTGATTGTTACAAGCAAATGCCCCTTTTTCACAATGTTTAAAAACAAATGGCAGGGTTTGGAAAACTTATGTTGAACTCCTCACCAAACCCAAGTCTTAATGACCTAGAGGTAGAGGGCTGTTGAAAACATTATGTTTGATTGATTGATTGATTGATTGTATGGTGTTTAACGCCGTTTTCAACATTATTTCAGTTATATTGCTGGTGGCCAGTGCACCTATCCATGTTTTCCTGGAGTCTCTTTTACCAGTACTCCACACAATTTTCTTTCCAAGCCACTGGCTGCTTTCCCACATAATCATCGTCAAAACAATGGTCAGTGGTGAGAGAGGAATGAATCCTGTCGCAGTGACTATCATCAATCCTCGGAAAGAAATTGGCCGAGCCAGGGATCAAACCCTGGACCCCATGTTCTCAAGTCCTGCACACTACCGACTGAGCTACCGGGGCTCGGCTGAAAACATTGTGGGAAAAGGAGAATATACTAGTAACAATCATTTTTCCTTCTCCCACAATATTTTCTACCTGTTTGAAGACAAAATTACCATTAAAACAAAATTAAATTTGTCTTCTGCGAATGTTTTCGATTTGGACAAGGGTAAAATTATGTTGTATTGTAAAGAATTAAAACTTTTATAAGCAATGAATTTAAGACTCTACCCTCTACCAAATTTGAAACATCTGCAGTTGACAAATCAAAATTGGTACTAATGAGCTTAAGATCTCTAATAGGAGTGAAAACTTTGTCTGAAAAGGAGAAATTGCCGCTTTCCAGCACTTTCTTCTATTCCCACAATGCTTTCAAAAGCTTTCTCAATCTGATCATTAAATCTTGGGACTGTTAGGCAAGGAGTTACATGTAAGAGTATCAGTAATTGATAAATCACATTTATTTTTCAATAGCCACACACTTTATCATACCTGAGCAATCCCTCCTTGCTCATTCAACAATATGTGAGACTTGTGTCCAACTATGGCTTCTAAACCACGTTCTTGACAATGCACTAAAACTGAAAATAAGAATAAGTTTATCCTGAAAAAGTAATCAAAAACTAATCAATATATAACTAGTTCTTATTATTATAAAGAAACCATCAAAAAGCATTATCTTTGCACTTGAGTTTCAACAAAGTTAGAGAGTTAAAAGATAGTGAGTTTTTTTAATCAAATAGGTCAGTACCATCTGTGGCAAATTGGTACCAAGATACTCATTATTGCCAGTCCCATAGAGTTATCTCTCTTTGAGCAGTCTTGTTCTATATATGGTAAGAAAATGAACAGGTCTCAAGAGACAGAGCAATATCATTGAAGCCACATGGTGCCTATAATGTAGTCAAATCACTAACTAATTCATTGCAGTAAAAGAAAATGAGGATTGAAAGCCATAATATACTTCTTAAACACTGCATTGCAATGATGTGTGCCTCCACTAGAACAATCAACTGCATTTGATTGTACTCCATATATGATGCCATTGACTTTTGTTTACATGTGGTCCTGGTAGTAAGTCTAAACCCATGTTTAACTTGAAGAGTTCCACTAATCAAAGAATTAAGTATTACACTCAATAAACAACATATCTATTTCTCATATTTTCTCCCTGCTTTTAGATGTCAAAAAGAAGAGAAACACTTTGCTTCATCAATTCTTTAAGAAACGACAAAATTTCAGTCATATCCAAATTGAAAGCATTTGCAGATGACAAATCAAATGCTGCTCCATTGATTTGATTTTTCTTTGAAAGGGTAGGAAGCATTGTGGGAAAAGGAGAAAATGCTGCTAACCAGCATTTCCTCTTTTTTTTACAATGAGCCATCTTCCTCAGGGTCGCTAAAATTCAGGATTGTGTTGTAAAGAGGTAAAGGATGCACCTTACCTGAAATGAGATTTCCCATAGTTCCTGTGGGTACAAACAAAGTTGCTTCCATACCAAACACCTTTGCACATCTCTCTTGTAACTCTGAAAATATACAATATCAAAACATCTGAGTGGCAGCCGCAGAGGAAGGAAATAGGTGACTTAAAACTTTTTTTGTCAGAAAGAAGGACCTCATTTTAATTTCATGACTTGCACTTATCATAACATTTTACAAAATTTTGGACAGTGTAGATCAAAGATCTGACTATGTTCTGCGCAGGACGTGCAGCCTGATCTTGGATACACATTATACAATATGATAAGGTTTTCTTTCTGTGAAAAAAAGAAAAAAAAA
Organism: Hippopus hippopus; assembly: GCA_946811185.2. Classification (NCBI taxonomy): domain Eukaryota; kingdom Metazoa; phylum Mollusca; class Bivalvia; order Cardiida; family Cardiidae; genus Hippopus; species Hippopus hippopus. Next base: position 55,045,731 of record OX328096.1, read on the forward strand.
ATGAAATCATTACTTTTGGGATCTTACCTTCAAGTTCAGCGGAAAAATTTTCCATCAACCTGTGTAGCAGGTTAAGGGTTACATTGGTTTAACCCTTCAAATTACAAAATTTTGGACTTGTTTTTATTTCAAAGCATTTGCAATCGAATGTGCTCCAATGGTGATTTTTTTTTTTGCAAAAGGTAGAAAAAAATTGTGGAAAAGGGAGCAAATGCTGGTAACCAGTACTTTCTCCTTTTCCCATAACTTTTTCAAAAGTCCTCTTTCTATAAGTCATTTAACTCCAAACTGATTGCTGAATAGTTACGGTAGTAGACCCTTAACACTTCCAGTTTTAACGACCCCCAAAAAAGAAGGCTTTTGAAAACAATGTGGGAAAAGGAGAAAATGCTGGTGACCAGCATTTTCTCCTTTTCCCACATTGTTTTCTACCCAGTCAGAGAGCATAAACTTGGGTGTACCAATTTAATAATTTTCCTCTACAGGTATTTTGAATTTGGATAGGTCTAAAATTTATTGTGTGGGAAAGGGTTAAGGTAGTAGACCCCTAACGCTTCCAGTGCAACATGGAATAAAATTTCTTGTTAGTTGATAAATAAGGAGTTATACTGATATAATACTTTTGCACATATTTAATGATCAGAAATTCATTTGATATCTATCTTGAAATTATTTGTTGATGCTTTTGTTAGTTTCCTGAAAAGGGAGGTAATTATTATCTCCCTTCGTAATGAGAATATAGTGGTTTTAGATCTATAAATGATAATTCTAAGAAGGAAAAAAAGGAAAAAGTGGCTTGGTTAAAGTAGTACAATAATACTCATTTTCAATCATAGCAAATTTTGTAGGATAATATTATAGTAGAAATAGCTGTCTCCAGTAGGGGTCTACTACCTTAAGTTAACTACAGGAACATAAATGACCCAATAGTTCACTTGGAAAGACCTGCTACATAGTGGGTGAAGCGTCCAGGGCTCACTACCCTGCCTACTACTTTTCTTCCTGTAACAGACAACTAGATCTATTCCTTTTCCCAAAAAAGTTTTCAAAAGCTATTGACCACGGAAGAATAAAATTTGTACTTATTGCTAATCCGAAGGTTTCATAACTCATTAACTCTTGAATAAATTTTAGAGTTTCCCAAATTAAAAGAATACACAGACAACAAATTAGGTGTGGCTCAAATGATGGGATTTTTTGTAAGATGGAAAACATTGTCGGAAAAGTAAAAAATGCTAGTTTACCAAAATGTTTTTAAAAGATTTCTTCCAAAATGTTGTTAAAATGTGATTGTCTGGTACAGGGTTTATGAAATAAACATGAAACACACCTATAACTGTTGGATCCTCTCCATAAACATCATCTCCCACTTCTGCTTCAGCCATGGCTTGTCTCATTGCTGGGGTCGGTTTTGTAAGTGTATCACTCCGTAAATCTATCTCTTGATATATTGTCGACATATTTCTGTCTGTGTTATATTTTGGGATTGTATTTGCTTTGACAGAGTAGTTCCTCTGAAATGTTCATGTTTATTTAACTCTTTACTAGACAACAACATTTTTGACTCTCCAATATGGAAAGCTTTTGCAAATGAAAATTAAATGTGCCTGAAAATACTGAATTTGTTTTTGAAAGGTAAGAAATTATGGTGAGAAAAGGAGAAAATGCTGGTTACCAGCATTTTCTCCTTTTATAACAATGTTTTTAAAAGCTGTCTATCTCAGGGTCATTAAAAGTCACAATCATGTGGTAAAGAGTTAAACAGAATAGGAGTAATTGAAAAATTTTGTTTGCTGCTTTTGTTGATGTATGCAATCTAATCTCATACCTTCAGTCTCTATAATGAGTATCCCTTGTTCTAATGACCCTGAGAAAGAAGTCTTTTTGGATCATTGCGGGAAATAGAATTTTCATGTCACTTTCTACCCTTACTCTTCCAATGACAAATTCCATCATTTGAGCCATTGTTATTAATTTTTTTGGTCTGCAAATGCTTTCAATATTGACTAATCTTGTCGTCTGGTAAAGAGATACGTGTCATATATTTTGTGAGATATTATTAAAATAAAAAAAAAAAACTTAAAGTTTAATTTTTTTTTTTTTACATCCTGAAAATTTCAAGTTCATTGGGTTGGTACTGTATGGAAAATGCAATGAATCTTTCATCACAGCAACATACATGCTACACCTATAGAACTGACAGAATTCTTTTGCATCACATCAAATGAAAATTTATGTATAGTACCATATTGCACTCTTACACTGAGCAATATTATCAAAATAGACAGCTAGTGACCTAGGACACACATCTGATGAATCAAGACCAAAAACGGAATCTTCTAAATGCACAGTAAATATTATGTGCAGCTACTTAGTCAACATTGGACAAATGACATCCATCTTATAATAACCATAAATCAGCACACTAACTCTTTCACCACCAAATAAATAAGTTACACTTTTTCAACGGCTACAAATACAGTTTCACTGCAAGCTGAAGAGACAGATTAGTCATAATCTAGAGTAAACTTGAGGACAGTGGAGATCAGATGGTATCTTCTGTACAGTCTGATCTTCACCTACACTGTCCTTTAAAGCTTCTTATGTTGCTTATGGAAAGAAAGGAATCTATTAATAGTACTCCAGTCTTTCATTTCATTTTTTTCTCATCATGAACCACAAATTAAAAAGAAATCAAGATATTCCCACATAAAAAACTGATAATATGTAGCAACAAATTTTTGAAATAATAATAATTTAGCACTTGTTCAAATACCCCACATATAATACAGCTGTCCTACTAAGAATATAATAGGAGTATCTATATCACCTTACATGAACAAAAACTTGCAATTATGCATGAGCATGTTTGAACTCTTTACCAAATGAAAAATTGTAGACTTACCCAACCTGAGAGCATTAGCAAACACCAAATGATATATAGCTCAAAGTGATGATTCTTTCATTGAAAGAGTAGAAAAAGTTGCAGAAAAGAAAATGCTGATTGGCTCGCAGCATTGTCTTCTTTTCCAACAACGTTTTCAAATGCCTTCTATCTCACGGTCCTTTTTTATTTTACTTTGTCATCAGTTTTCTAAATTTCTGTATGAAACTGACAAAACAACATTTCTGAACTGCACTTTTTGTGACCACTTTCATTAATTATAACTTATATATTATACTTACTGAAAATATAGGGTACTGATAGTTGTGTGGACCATGATGAGCAATCAATCTCACTTTCACCAGAGAAATACCTTCGCTTAGTATTTTAGCTGATGCACTGCAAGACGTCAAAACTCTCCTTACTGCTGTCATGGTTATGGCTATGGTTACTCTCAGCTGAATAAAAAATTGAATATAAACGTAATCCAAAGAACCCACAACGGCTTCATTCTCTTCCACAAATGGAAAACATCTACATCTGTATTCTGCCATTTCAAAGACAGGTTCCACCATTTGAGCTAAATTGTATGCAAGTGTCTTAAAATCTAGAAAAGTTGAAATTTCTGTGTGTAGTAAAGGGTTACCTCATTAACACTTTACCACTTCGTCCTGACTTGGCTTTGAGAAAAAAGACTTTTGAAAACATAGAGGGATAAGGAAAAAATGCTGGTAACCAGCATTTTCTGGTCTAGAATTTTGTCATGTTGTTAAGGATTAAAGGGCCTTTCATTACTCTACTTGCCTTTGTAGCCAGGGTATATCTAGCTCAGCCTGCACAATAAGTGCAGTCTGATTTGTGATCTACACTGTCCACTTTGCCAAGACATTTTAAACAAGGGTAACCTTGATATGCTTTTATCAGTGTCTTCTTTCTAGAATAAAACATTTTGGGTTCATTTTGCACTCAAGGGTTACAAGTCTATACATGTTACCAAAATTTGTATGGGCTTTTGTGAAGATAACCCTTGTCGAATAACAAGCAATTTTTTCTTCTTGCCAACATGTTTTTAGATTTAGCCTAGTTGGCTAATCCATAATAAATTTTTTGTAGTGATAGCATAATCTATCGCATGCAGACAGCTTTTTACATCAACTCACATCCATGTATGAAAACAGTGGCTAAAGGCAATACTGATCCCAGCAATCAATTGTCATTATTGTAACAATGTTCAAATGTATTCCTGTATTAAAACTTAACCACACAATTCTCATTTTCAACAACCGCAAGGAAAAGGACTTTTGAAAACATTGTTGGAAAAGGGAAAATGCTGGTAACCAGCTTTTTCTCCCTTTCCCACAATGTCTTTTTACCTTTTCAAATTTCTTACGTTTGTTATCTGCAAGTCCTTTCAATTTGGACCAGTCTAAAATTTTGTCATTTGGTAAAGAATTAAACATCGTTGTCTGCACATATCATATTCTTCGAAGATTCGACCTATCTGCTATGATGCATCACCCAACCCATATACATGGGAAAAGTAGGGCTTACACCGAAGCTCTTACCCAAGCCTGTAGGGGGCTGTTTTAATAAATGGCCTCATGCTAGCTGATCACAGCTGAATGAATCGCACCAGGTTGTGTTTTATTGAGTAAACGTTTATTTTATTTCAGGATTCAAAGTAACAGTTGTCGTTTTGAAATATAGTCCGGTTCTGTACCCCGAATTCCCAAATTAGAGAGATGTGTATTTGTAGAATGCCATCTTGCTGGAGAAAGTGAATTAAATGTTACTTATTGCATAATTCATTGGTAGTCTCAATAATGAGACGCTACGGTGATTTTTTTCATATTTGGACATTTATTGTGCACCATACCGTCACAAGTCCATCGTAAATTTTCTGGTAGCAAAGATAGAGCGCCATACTGACTCTCTGTTTCGTTGGTTTAATCTGAATTGCAGCGAAATGTAATCAAATTTAAGTAACTAACATGACCAAAGACAAATTATTAAACCTTTCATTACCTAAAGAGCTTGTAGAAGTCGTTTATAACATGTAAATCTCGGAAAAAACACTGACGAAATTTATCGTGCGTGGCGGTCATTTTGTGTGTATTCAGGAACGTAAACAACTCGAGTAACAGATAAAATGCAAGGTTTTCTCTTATGTTCAGCATTTAAATTGAAGATTTTTTTATTTCAAACAAAGGGTTATTAAATACGCAAGCAATAGGTATGTTTAAATCCTAGTTTTGTGCTCTATATGCAAAATTATGAGAGTTCAAACTTGCGCACAAAATCTGTTTGGAGCTTTCAACTGATTTTGTCTTGATCGTCTCTGTACCCAAAGGCGACCAGTCAGAAAGTAACATCGCCTTTGGCGACAGTTATCTGTACTAAATTCATTGGTTGATTATCCATATTTTTGAAGTTGTTTGCTGTAAATTTGTATTGATCAAAGCAATTTTATCAGAAAGGTAAAATTAGGTATTGTTATTTTTTGAAACCAAGGCCACATACTATCTTTTCAATGTGTTATGAGCTTATTACCTTCATAAGAAAACGTATGAAGTCGAAACATTGTAGTAAAAGGAGAAATTGCTTGTCATGAGCAATTTCTACTTTTGGCACAATTTTTTCGTGGAATGAAACTTAAAATGAGAATTGTGACTATTTTGCAAGGAGGTTTTGAATCTCATATCGTATTATTTAGTTGTGTCAGATTATTTTTAAAGCTCACGTGTTTACTCACAAACACCACAACAAAGAGCTGTCAAATTCTCACGTGTTTTAAATTTTTCCTAAGTGTTCCGCTGGTTCATTGGCGAAGTGTACACACTTTGATCCAATCAACAACATTTTTACATGTTCATATTACGAAACCGCTCATTGGCTGAAAATTGTAGAATACACCAATGATATTAACCCTTACAACAGAGGTTTCTTTATTTCAAAATGGCGACCGAGTTGTGGGTGAGCCGTCCTCAGACTGAAAATTATTGATTTTTGTTCTTTTCATTTGTATTTAGCAAGTAACAACCACAGAAAATGTTCAACCGTAAAGGCTGGTTACCAAGCTTACTATCTAAGCCCAAGAATCCGCACTCACTGGAACATTTGAAGTAAGAATAGCTAAAACTTTACTTTTTGACAGATCCTGTCAAACATTCCCCAGGTTTGTTCAGTTCCCTTAACCCTTTACCGTACGGCAGAAATGTACTCTTGTCCAAATTGGAAGTATTTGCAAATGAAAATTTGATGGATTGTGTTTCTGATAGGGTATAAAACATTGTGGGACAATGAGAAAATACTGTTTACCACTGTTTTCTCCTTTTCCTACAATGTTTTCATAAACCTTTTTTCTCAGGGTTGTTTAAAGTTGACATTGTGCAGTAAAGGGTTAATACACATTCTCCATCAACAGGATCCTTCGAAAAAGTAGTTTGTAAACACCATACCTAATCAACATGTTTATCTTATCATGGTAGGAGCTGTTGGGGAACAAGCAGTTTTGGGATGCCTTTTTGATGTCAAACATAAAAAACCAGCCATTTATCTGATATATATGATACCTTTCTGAACACCAAAGGAGGACTGACTTCAATTGGGGATATATTATACTTGAAAATTAATTAGAATTTTAGTATAAGCAATATGAATTTTTTTTTGTTTGGAAAAGAATTAAGGGTTCTTTTCATCAGACTTTTCTGTGTATAAATTGATATTTTAGATGGTGCTTAGTGACTGATTTCTCCTTTCAGATATTTGTATAATGTTTTATGCAAGAATCAGACAGTAACAGAACAGAACAGAGTGCTCCTTGTTGAGACATTGAGGTCTATATCAGAAATATTGATATGGGGCGATCAAAATGACAGCAGTGTTTTTGAGTAAGCTATCTAGCGTCTAAATGTTTGAATTTCAGTGAAGTCTATTATCAAAATTATATAATAATACAATTGCATTGATTTATACCCATAATAGTATCATAGCTTGAAAATGAAGACACATATTCAGGGTTCTCCTTTGACCCGGGACTCCGGGTTTTGAAGCATGGAAATCCGAAATGACCCGTTTTTGACACTAAAAAATATCTGCCTAAGCGTCAATCTGACGCATGAGATTACCAGCCAAAGGGTCATATAAATTATGTCGCATGCATCCGGCAGGAATGTAGCCTATAATAAACACGATCAGTGTCAACTGTGTAAAGATGCACGCAGCTCTGTTTATCACACATAATCAAGCTGACGAGTGGCGAGTCATTTTTGAAAACATGATAAAGGTGTTAGTCCAATTATTTAGTGTAAAATGACTGGTTTTCAAGTTAACTGCTACCCTAATTAACAAATTTATGTCAAATCATGCAGTAATACTTGTAAAAATATTAACTGATTTGAAAAAAAAGATCGCTAAAAAAAAACCGTGAAAACCCATGACACAACAGAAATCAGTTTGACATCGTCCGATCAGAGGCACTTCAAACTATCTTTTCATCTTTGGTGACAAATTTAAACAGTGAATTTATACTTATTTCTTTATGAAACAATAAGTGAAAGCTAAAATCTCTGTTTAAAAATTAGGAAAAACTTTTTAAGATGAAAATAAACAACAACCTATAGATAAGATGGGGGTGGGGGGGGGGAACCGGAACAAGTGTGAAAGAAAAAGTAAATGGACAAGAAAAGAAGACTTAAATCTTAAGAAATAACACTTTAATGGATGTGACCTTTATTTTCTCCCGTTTCCACAATGTTCTAGGGTAAGAAAGACAAATCAAGTCGTTCCAGCCACATTTGAATTGTTGTCTGCAAATGTCTAAAATAATTATGATCTAGTCAGAAGTTTTTGTTGTTTGGTAAACAGTTCAAAAAGTTGTTTGTGTCCATTTATTCATCAAGATGAATTGCATGCTAGAGCTGCAATTTAAAATTCTTCTGTCCACTTCATTCCAACAAGTCTCTACATAAGAAAGGGTATTTTCTTATCTAATTCCTATCCATAAACAAAGAACATAAATGGAAAGTTTTCATTATTTCACCCTTATCTCTCCCCATGATAATCAGGTAATCTTGACCCTTGGACATTTCTCTTTGGCTCTTGGAAATTCCATTTTGATTCTTGAAAATTTGGGCCCAAGAGTCAATGACTCATGGGATTCTGGACCTAGGGAGAACCCTGCATATTGTTCATTTTTATTTTTTCTAAGTTCAACTTAAATGTTTTAAAATCTGTATAAAAAGAAAAAATAAACATCCACTTAACTCTTTACCACGCTATCCTGAGTTTTAACAACCCTAAGTAAAAGGTTTTTTGAAAACATTAAGAGAAAAGAAGAAAATGCTGATAACCGCATTTTTTTTCCTTTTCCTACAATATTTTCTATCTATCTAGGAGAAATACTACCATTTGAAAAAACATTTAAATTACTTTAATATGGACCAGTCTAAAATTTTGCTGTGTTGTAAAGAGTTAATATGTATAAAGAAAAAAAGGCCTTACATGAAGTAAAATCTAAAGCAGGTACAGCTTTTGTCCTTAATGGCTAATATGTCTTGAGGTACTCTTAGCCAACATTATGTCACTACGATACCAGGATAGCTGAAATATTGATACACGCTACAGTAATTAATCCTAGAATACTTAATTCATGAAATCGGCCCGTTAATTTAGAATAAAAGCCAAAATAGTGCAATTTCAAGGCTGTCTAGATCAGAGTTTTATATAGGAAAGTGGACAGATACTAGATTGCATTGCATGTTTTGTGGGCTTAACCCTTTACCACACAATCCTAAGTTTTAACACCTTCGGAAGAAAATGTTTGAAAAAATTGTGGGAAAAGGATAAAATGCTGGTAACCAACATTTTTTTTCCTTTTCCTACAATGTTTCCTACTTTCCCACAGCCAACTATCATAATTCCAGCCGCATTCAAATTGCTTTATGTAAATGCTTACAATTTGGAAGGTTCTAAAATTTTGTCGTTAGGTAAACAGTTAAAGCTCTTAGGGTTGATATTGTGTAAACTTGCAGCTTACAAAAATCATACACTAAATGGGTTTGTCATTTTTCAGTTTCTTTTTGGAGAAGAATATGTTGACGTTCTTCTTGCGTTACATGAGACAAAAATTTGGAAGATATATCTGCGTGCAGCTTCTGCAAACACTCAACATTTTGTTTGAGAATATCAGCAATGAAACATCATTATGTAAGTATATTTTATCTTCCAAGTCTTTTGAGTTACATTGTTTGTACAGAAACATTTCAACTTTTTTCGTGTTCAGGAAACATTATGTCCATGGTAGATTGCCATTCCCTCACATTAAAGGTTTTGGGTTTGACACCTGTAATATCCATGTTTTCCATTTGGATATCAACTCACTGAGTCTGATGCGACCTATGTCATTCTGCATTCAGGCTGTCTTCTGTTCACTTTGTGTTCACCGTGTGTTTTCAGATGTTTGAAAGTGTAAAAGTAGTTGACACATTTACTGTACCTTCAATGGAAATGCAACGAGATGTGGTTCCTATAAGCCAAAAACCTGAAACCATCTTTAGTTGCAACAGCAATTTTTTTAATGATATCATTTTGAAAGATTCTTCATGAATAATGATGCTAATTAACTTTTGTGTTAAAGCAATAGTTTCTTCAAATTCATAATAATTGTCAAACAATTAATTTCTAATGCTTCAAAGGGTCCTTGCCAATATGATAAAGGGACAATATAGTGCCGTTTGTCTTGGTTAGGGGATTTGGATCTGTGACAAAGATACCAATAAGGGCAGTGTTGCACATAAATGGATTCAAGAGTTATTAATCATCTTTGTTGTTCATATAAGCCTAGGTTGTGGGATTTGTCTTGAAAATACAGTCAAATGTGTATACACAGCATAGGGTTTAGGAAAGAAATATTGTTATAGGATTCTTTTACCCTCTTTTATCTGAAGTGTGTTTTTATTTCAGACTACCTACTCTCCAATAACCACATCAACTCCATCATTGTACACAAGTTTGACTTCTCAGATGAAGAGGTAAGGTTTCTAGTCTTTTGTCTTTCGTTTACCTTGTAGTAAATTAGTAATTCGATATTTAGCTTACCTGTTTTCGAAGTGTCGTAGTATTATTTTCAGCTTTATCATCATCTGTGTTGTCAATATGCAAATACTTAGACAATTTCAGACATCATTTCTAGTATCACTGTCATTACTGAAGATATCTTTCTTCAAATGTAGGCTGGTTGTTAATTATCAAAAGGATGGCATGTCCCTTTTTAAACTTAGAGTATTCACCGAAAAAAGCAACTGTTGCCAGGTGTTAGCATCCATGTGTGGTGCTCTTGTGATTCTTAACTATGACCTTATTTATAGTGAGATCATATTATCAGACAAATTCATATGAGTCATGCTCTGTAAAAAGCGGTTTGATCGATCTACAAAAGGTATTATTGACCCAGGTCAGCCTGTCCGCTCATGCCGACCTGGGTCAAAAAATTTTGCTATTGGTTAATTTTCTGTATTTCAAAGGACCATTCCACCTCTTGATTCAGTCGTTTGTTAGACAAAATGGATTTTATGGATCCATATTGACATAATGACTTGCTTGTTATAGTGGATCATGGAAATGCTTTAAGCCCCCTTTTGCCAGAGCAGCACCCTTATATTTGGTTCTAATAGAATTAGTGTTGACAAATTTAGCACAGGAAAAAGATCATCACAGAAAACAAAAACTTGGCCTTCACAAATGGCTGTGTGTCCTTCATCATTGTAAAGTGTTCTTTTGGCAACATAACCTGCAGTGTAGATCCATGATCAGATCTTACAATCAGTGTAGTCCTACACTTGCTGCAAAAGGAACTTGAATTGTGATAGGCACTTTAAGTCTTAATTGTAAATGCTTTATTTTTTCCCATTTTCAGGTGATGGCATACTACATTTCATTTTTGAAAACTTTGTCCTTGAAGCTAAACAAACATACAATTCACTTCTTTTATAATGAGGTAAGGCATTTAATTTGATATTTGATTTGATTATTAACTGAGTTACTGAATAAGCCAATCAAATTTTTTAAGTAATCTTCTGTATTATTCATGTTGTTTACAGTAACACTTCACTTACATACCAGTCTATAGACTAAATGGAAAAATGAAAAACTGGTTTCAGTATTTACAAGAATGTTGGCATCATTTGAACTGTAGTAAAATATGAATCAATCAAACATGCAGTAGTTGAGATATTTTTTAACGGTTCTGATTCAGCTGCTCTGGTTTCTCACAGAAGCTACCTTTGTTCACATCTGTGTAGAGACATTTGTATGTACATACATCAATTATTCATTCAAATGGCTTTTCTCTCTTGTATTCAAATTATGGATAATGTCCTGTATTGTTTTTGAAACATACTTTAATCATTATTTTTAAAAGTAAGAGAACTCCTTAACAGAGACTAATATTACATTTATTTTTGCAGCACACAAATGACTTTGCTCTGTACACAGAAGCCATCAAGTTCTTTAATCACTCAGAGACAATGGTTAGAATTGCAGTAAGAACGATTACACTTAATGTGTATAAAGGTAAGCATAACAATATCTTTAACACTTTACAATACAATTCCAACTTCTAACAACCCTGAGAAAGAAAGCTTTTGAAAACATCGTGGGAAAAGGAGAAAATGCTGGTAAACAGCATTTTCTCCTTTTCCCACTATGTTTTCTGCTCTTTCCAAAACCAATTTCAATTCTTGAGTCACATTTATTTTGTCATTTGCAAATGCTTTCAATTTGGACAGGTCTAAAATTTTGTCATTTGGTAAAGAGTTAACAACTGACATGTCAACAGGCATAGTATTTGTTAATGTTTGCACCTTTCAGCATGATACATGTAGTATGAACTTTTGAAGTGTTACAGAATTGAACATTTTTCAAATTATGAATATTTTTGTAGTGTTTTATGTGTCTTGCAACAATGTTTCATTTATATCGAATCTGCTAGTGTTCTTATTCATGCATTTATGCTTTTTTTCTTTTGGAAAACATTGTTGGAAAAGCAGAAAATGCTGGTAACCAGTCTAAAATGTTACCATCTGGAAAAGGCTTAACAATGTTCTGTTATGGTAGAGGAATGAATGCTGTCACACTGATTACCAGTATCATAAATCTTGGAGAAGAGTTAGGCAGAGCTTGGATTTGAACTCACAGCCTGTGTTACTAGCCTTCTTTGTTACCAACTGAGCCATCAGATCAGGCTTCATATAGCAATACTTCATTTCTGCATTGATCATTATTTCATAGTATGATATGAAAGATCTTGAGAAAATAGTTTAACCATTTACCACACGAAAAACTTTTCAATCAGTTCATATTGAAAGCATTTTCAGTTGACAAATTGAGTAAGACTCAAATAATGTGGTTTGTCTTGAAACAGGTAGAAAACATTTACCTGGTTACCAGTATTTTCTCCTTTTCTCACAATGGTTTCAAAAGCCGCCTTTCTCAGGGATGTTAAAACTCAGGATTGTATGGTAAGGGGTTCGATAGAATGAAAAGTGATTAGAAAGAAAGGCAAATAGTTTTTACTATTTTGTACTTTTTTAGTTGTAAGGATTGTATTTATGAGTTGTAAATGTCATCTTGCTTCAAGTTTGTGTACAGTTTTGCAGCAGATATGACTCTTCCTTTGAAAATTTTCTTTTGATTATGTTATGTATTTGTGATTTGCTTCTTTAATTTGAAATTTTGTTTTTTTCCTTGTTATTATTTTGAAAAATACAGTTTACATTGTGTGTGAGTATAAAAAGAAATCAATTTATTCAAGATTATCACTTTTAACCATTTACCAAACAATCCTTATGGTGAAGGAAAAAGGCTTTTGAAAAATTGTTGGAAAAGGAGAAAATGGTGGTTACCAATGTTATATCCGTTTCCAACAAACATTGTTCTCTTCCATTTCAAACACAATCTCAGCCATTCAAGCCATATTTCAGTTTGTTGACTGCAAATGCTTTCAATTTGGAAAAGTCTAAAATTTTGTCATCTGGTAAAAAGTTATTGTACCAGCTAGTCTCTATAGCTATATGTGTTGATGCCTGCAGTGAAGCTAACAATCAGTACTTTAAAACTCTTTACCAAACAACCTTGAGTTTTGACCACCTTAAAGAAGAATGCATTTGAAAAAATTGTGGGGAATAGGAGAAAATGTTGGTAACAAGCATTTTCTACTCGTTACCAGCATTTTTTTCTCTTTCCACTGTGTTTTCTGACCTGAAAAAGATGGTTCTCGTCATTTGAGTCTCCTTGTCATTGTCGCCTGCAAATTGTTTCAAACTGGACAAGTCTAAAATTGTTCTGTTTGATAAATGAGTTAATTTATAACTCATTACCACCTTTTAACCCCTTTTTTGATTTTGTAGCATACCAGTTTTGAAAACATTTTCACAAAAAGATGAATGGCTTGTATCAAGCTATTTATCTTTCATATACAGAATGAAACCTGTTTTCATATACAGTTGTAATTAATTAAACCTGGTTTTAAGTTGGCTGTTAATACTTTCAAAAGATATTCAGGTAAGAGTGTCTCATAATTTCCAAGACACTGAAATTTTGGAAAAAGCAACTAAGATTCAGCATTTTACAGAACAAATTTTCCCCAAATTATGCTTATTAATGGATTTGGGGCACCTGTCTTGAAGGTTAGTGCATAGCCCTGGGTCTGTATTCTCCAACCATTCTTGAGAATATTCTTAGTCTTATTGTCCAAGGTTTTCTAAATTTGAATGTTACATAACTTCTGATTTGCTAAACCAAACAATTAAGCCAATCATCAGTTGTGTTACTTTCAAATTTAGAAAACTCTGGGCAATAAGACTAAGAACATTCGTAAGAATGGTCGACGAATATGAACTGATGTTTTCAAAATCTTTGACTTCAGTTTATTTTTGGTGGTAATGAGTTTTTGAAGGTGACAAGTATCAGAAGTGGCACTTTGGAATGTTTGAAGAATGATGATCTTTTATATGCTTTTGCTGATGGTATTTGGTTATTCTTCAATATTGATGAATTCAGCTGTTTCACCATTTAAATCCTTTGCAAAAAGTACTTTTCACTTACTTAGCTATGCGCAGAATAAACAAAAACAGCACATGTAAAGATGATTTCTATGACTGCGTAACCCTTTACCACACAATCCCGACTTTTAACAACCCTGAGGAAGAAGCCTTTTGAAAACACTGTGGGAAAAGGAGAAAATGCTGGTAACCAGCATTTTCTCCTTTTCCCACATTGTTTTCTACCCTATCAAAGAAAAAATGCATCAATTGTGCCACATTGAAGTTGTTGTCAGCAAATGCTTTGAATTCGGTTGAGTCTAAAATTTCGTTGTGTGGTAAAGGGTTAACCTTCTAACAGACAATAAGACTGTAGACTTGTCAAAACCGAAAGCAGGCAACATATTCAATGTGGCTCAGTTGATGAGTTTGTTTTAGAAAAGGTAGAAAACTGCTGCTTACCAGCTTTTTCTCCTTTTCCTTCAGTGTTTTCAAAAGTCTTTTTTCCTTAAGGTTATAAAAATTCATATTGTTTTGAAGAGGGTTAATAAACAAAACAAACATTCTTTGTCATTAACAAGGACTGAAATACTGCAACTTGTAATTCTTTGCCACTTAGCATAATTTTACAATGGTACAGATTGGAAACAATTGCAGACTACAAATTAAATGTGGCCCAAATGACAAAATTTGTATTTGAAAGGTTAAGAAACATTTTGAGAAATGGAGAAATGTTTGGTAATCAGCATTTTCTCCTCTTCCATTAGTACTTTCAAAAGCCTTCTTCCTCAAGAGTCATTAAAACACAGATTGTTTGGTAGGTCAGTATTGTAGGAGCATTAACACTTACACATTACAATGTTTGAACTGCATGATAAGGCTATAAAGCATGAGTTATATTCCTAGAGATTAAGTGTACCATAAGATCAAGTAATTCTGTGTATATTATGATTAGATAACAAAGGTTATTCTGACAGCGTAAGTCCATAACTAATGTCCATTATAATGCATTATTATTGTACTTTCTGTAAACATCCTGGTGCAAGCTGAAACATTAATTGAAACTTTATCATGTATATTTATGTAGCAATACATGAGAATATTCCACTTTCACATGATAATTATTATTGATAACCAAAATAAGTGGAAACAGATAAAACAAGGATAACAAAAAATATTTAAGACACACATTACCTCTTAAAACAACATTTTGCAGAAAGCAACTGTTAAAATGGCCTTGTAAAGTAACCATACATGTATATTCAAAAAGATTATGGTTTAACTCTTTACCTAATTACAAAATTTCATACTCTTCCAAATTGAAAGTGTTTGCAGATGACTAATCAGATGTTACTCAAATGATGCGGTTGTCTTTGGAAAGGGACAAAACATCATGGAAAAGGGAGGAAATGCTGATTGCCAGCATTTTCTCCATTTCCTACATACTTTCAAAACCTCCTTTCTTCAGAGTTGTTGAAAGCCGGTTTGTGTGGTAAAGGATTAATAGATGAATACATGTGGATGCATGGTGGCAAAAGGAGACACTGGATATTCTCATTAACTCTTAGACTTGCCATTAAATTAATGAAATACACATTTTTGGTCAAGGATGTTGCATAATTATGGCTATTTGAACCAGAATGACAGAAGGAGTAGTTTGATTTGACTCTACAGTGTTGGCAAAAAACTAAAGAAAATACAGCTAATGTACAATATATCAGGATCATTATTGTCATCATTATTACCATCAACGTTATCACCACACCCTCCACCAGCACATTCTGCATCACTTTAAATTATTCTAATTCTATACAATACGGTGCCCTATTTTACAACCCAGGGGAAGGAGGCTCTGGAAAAAACTGTGGGGAAAATGGAGAAAATGCTGGTAAACCAGCATTTTGTCTTTATTTCCCACAATGTTTTCAAAGGAGTCTTTAAATTTTCCATCGCTTCTTTTTCTGCCCCCTTTGAAAGCCAAATACCATTGTTTGAGTCATATTCAAATTGTCATAAATTGCCTAGAAAAAGCTTTAACTTGTGAGCTTCTAAGTAAATGAAACATACTTTCAGTCTGTAGTCAACACTTTTCATGGCAAATGCAAGATTGCTTTGATGAGAAAATATCTGAAAATATTGTACAGTGTTGATCAATCATCAGACAACATGTTTCTGTAGTCTTATCTTGATCTGTACAGTCCACACAAACAAGTTAGCCCTTATGTAACTCTAAACATGCTAAAGTTAATCTTGACTGTGATTTGAAAATTTTCCTGACAAGTTTGATCTATATTTTTCAGTTTCTAATTTACTGCATTGTGTTGATTTTATTGTTTGTAGCTTTCTGTATCTGTTTGCATCCCTTATTACCTTAAGCTTCATAAGAAGTATTTAAGCCTTTGACAGCATGGTAAATTTAATTGGAAGTTTTCTGGCATTGTAAAAGACCAAAGGATTGCATTTTAACTCTTTTCCAAGTAAACAGAATTCTGAGCTTGTCACAATTAAAAGCATTGCAGATGACATTTAATATGGTTTAAATGGTGGGGGTTTGTCTTTGAAAGGATAGAACACATAGTTAAATAGAAAAAACGTAACCAGCATTTTCTTGTTTTCCCACAATGTTTTGAAAGGCAATCTCCCTCAGGGTTATTAAAAGTTTTGAGTGTTTGGTAAAGGATAACCCCATTACCACACTATCCAAGGGTTTAACGACCCTTGAAAATTAAAATTTGAAAATATTGTGGGAAGATTGTTTTCCATTTTTTCTTGTACAAATTCCATCATTTTTTCAACATATGATTTGTCGTTTGCAAAGTTTTTTAATTTGACTGGGCTAAAATTTTCATATATGGTGAAGAGTTAGTTTAATTAGTTTAAACATATTTATTTTACATTGATTGAGAAACAAGTTCTTACAACTTATACTAATCTCTCTCGACTCTGCTTCCTGGGAACTACACCAGTACTCGTGCTGAATGTGTGGGTCAATGAAAAGTCCCAAAGTTAACACCCGCTCCCGCGTCTCAAACTTTGGACCTATTGGTTACGAGACTGACACTCTATCTCACAACCACGTACACCACACAGGAGTTTAAGGCTATATCTGCCTGAAAAATCTCAGTATACTGCAAACTGTAGTTACAAGATCAGTCTGCATTCTCTGAGCTGTCTGATCTTGATCAGCATTATCTGCAAAAGCAAAAGAAATGAAGAAATGGTGTGAATAGATACATGTAGTATTAGTTATAGAGCAGATTAAGCAGCATTCCTAATAGTAGCTCTGTAATTATTCTTACCCATCACTGAACAATTCTGATTTGTGACAACTGATTTGTGATAACCCTGAAGAAGACAGCTGTTGAAAACATTGTTGGAAAAGGAGAAACTAATGGTTGCCAGTATTTTCTCCTTTTCCCTTCATGTTTTCCAACCTTTCACAGATATATCCCATCATTTGAGAAACATCTTATTTTTCTTCTGTAAATTCTTTGAATTTGGACTAGTCTAAAATCATTTTGTTTGATAAAATGAATAACAGAAAAGTATTTTTCACTTCTATTACAGTGAAAGATGCAGCCATGTTGAGGTATATTAGAGACAGAACTGCTGCACCATATTTCTCTAATCTAGTCTGGTTCATAGGTAGTCACATACTTGACCTGGATATTTGTGTGAGAAATGATGCAGAGTAAGGTTTCTTTTCATTCATTTAACTTTATGTTATTGTACGGCAATATAAGGTACATTTATGGACAGTGTAGATTTTGATCAAACTGCACTGAACCAGCAGTTTGATTATTGATCTGCACTTTCTATTGTTTTTAGAGGTATTTTAGTCAAAACAAACTTGAAAGTTTTACATACTGTTTACTAACATGACAATATACCATATGAGCAGCACCCTGGGAAAAAGGGGTTTAATGCATCTCTGATGCATTATACCGAGTAAGTCATCATATGATTGTGGATCTGTAAAATCCATTTTGTTTAACAATTGACAGAATCATGGACAGGAATGGTCCTTTGATATGAAAATTTACAAATGGCAAAAAGTTCTGACCCAGTTTTGACTCAGATGCAGATGCATTAATATTCCTTTTCACAGAGCATGGATCGTATGTTTATTTTAGTCAGTGATCTTACAGTTGAACAATTCTGCACTGACATGAGCCCTTGAGACTGGTTTTAAGATGAAATATGATGCTGAATAAACTCCCTTTCATATAAATGCTTTGTTTAGGCCCCTATTACAAGGAAAGTACATTCATGGCTTATAGTACTAGGGCTGTCCCAAAATAGCGTAGACAAAGGCTATAACACAATCAGTGTTAACACAATAGATTCAGGAAGTTTCGGAATTCTTTACAAGAGTTTTGTGCATATGTGTGTGAAATATAAACTAACTACCTTAAGAACTGATCAATCTATCATGATTTAAAATAAGCTACTCATACATACCCGGTGCACACTAACATCAACGTCATGATGTTCCTAGAAAACAATTTATTCTTTTTCAAAGTACACATGTGTGACTCACTTATCATATACATACGTCCTCAAACCACATGCTTTTCAAATTGCTCAACACTCGCAGAGTTTCCTGTCGCAGTTCATTGAATTTTTCGAATCTATATCCCCGGAACTGAGACTTTAAATAGGGGAACAAAGCAAAGTCTAGGGGTGCCTAGTCTGGTCTGTAGGGCGCTGCTCCTCCGTCCATCCGTCAAAAAATCTCTTGTGCCATTTAAATACAACAGATCTTGACACAGATTTGACACAGATTTGTACTTTTCTGTAGCGTGCAGTTTGTGTAGTGTTTGCATAGGAGTCATATCTAATTGTACACAATATTTGATAACATTCCGCTGCGCAGCCAGTTTCTATGACATCGCCATTTTCAGCATGTTGGAATTAACCGCTACACTAGTTTTTATCCTGTAACTTTTTTCAAAATAACATTACGTAAGCACCCTTCGGTGGAATGACGTCAAATGCAATGACGTTAATCCATGTCGAATGATTTTCCGCAATTATGACCATGTTTGGAATTATAGACATGTAAAGATGTAGCATGCTTGTAAAACCCAGTCATATTTTGGTGTGCGCCAGGTTAGGTACCCCATTCATATAAATAACTTCATAAAATGTACTATTTGTGACCTTGATTTTCTATTTTATACAGGAATATGCACAAATGACTAACGGATACAGCATGCAAATTTTACTGAAATCTGATGTCGGGTTCCATAAAAAATAGTGTTGTCTACGACATTTTGGGACAGCCCTCATATATATTTAACTTTGCGAATATCATTAATTTGCTACTGCAAGCCACTGCTCCATTTTCACTGTGTGTACTAAATTAATACTTACCTGTCCTAAGGATAATTCTTGTTTGCTTCAGTTATACTATTTGCTTTTATTTCAACAACAGTTGGAAATTTGCATTTTGTTTGAATTTCACATTTAGTACTGTAAGGATGAAGATCAATGAATCGGTAAGTTGTAAAAATTTCATTAACCCTTAGGCTGCTAAGCACAAGTCACTGACATTTTGTGGAGAATGTAGATCAAGATTAGATTGCACAGACCTTGCAGTCTGATCTTGGATCTACATTGTTACGATGAGAAGATACTTTTTCTCCAGAACCCAAGTCTGAAAAAGCATTATTCGTGTTTTTCCTGTCGCTTGAAAGTTTCATTTATTTAGCAGGATAAGGGTTAAAGTGAGACATAGTTGCCTGAACTTTCAAGCTGGGGTCCTTTCTATTTACAGTGAGTGTTTATTTCGTTCATTTACAAACCTGTTGATAAATGAAAAATAAAATGTAACTTTAGATACTATCTTTTTTCAGCCATCAGAGTCGTGATAGACTGTCTACACTAGTTGCAGAACATTTGGACCATCTTCACTATGTGAATGATATATTGATGATTAACATCGATACACTCAATGATGTTTTATCAGATCAGTTATTGAACAGACTGCTCATTCCTCTGTATGTGTACTCACTGACGAAACGGAAGAAGTTTGATGCACGACAGGTTGTTTTTATTATTTCATCATTTACCTTCTGAAATAAATTTGCTGTTTAAGACTTTAAAAACATACTGGTAAAGTAATGATCATCCACAAGAATTCAGGTCTGATACTTGGAATACATGTAAAAACATGAGGCAAAAGGAGAAACTGCTTGCTCAACAGACATGATCATCCACAGGATGTAACTAGTTGAATACACATTCCCATGAAAACTTTAGACATCACATGAAATATTACAGTCATCTGATCTTTATTGTTATAGTGCTTCCTTTGTGTTAGAAAGCAAATGATGCTGTATTAGAAATACCGATCATCAGTGGAAATAATTAAATGGGGGCTATTAGCCAGTAGTTTTGATTGTTACCGATAAACTTATACATGTAGCGCTTCTTTCGGATAAGATTTTGTATTTTGTGTTCAACCTGGACAAGATAACCTCTGTTTAGGTGATATGTAAAATATTACCATTTTGTAATTTATTTTGAAATGCTTTCATTACCAGAGGAGAAAGTTTTCAACAAGACAGGTAAAGTATCTTGGATCTTGCAATTTATAAATATAAACTGTTGTGACAAAAAATTGCTCTTGTCTAAGTGATTAGTAATCCCGAATGCCTTAATTTCAGATTTTGTACTCATTTTCTCCTGGCAAAAGCCACAGCAGACAACTTTGAAAACATACTTCCTGGAAAGTCAACAGGACTTAAGATTTATGCATGAGTACAGTTGTATGAAATCAATGAGGTGATAAGATACCTTAAAATAATTGTTTCCATTAATTTCTGTATTTCCCACATTGTTTTGAAATGTGGTCTGTGCTGATTTTACTAATTGCTTCTGCTTCGAATTCATAATTCTAACAGTTGACAGTTACAATCTAGAAGAACGAATAGCACATGTTTAGTCATGGAATACGGCCCAAGTTATACATTTTCACAAAATATCTCACTGTGTAAATAGAAGATTCGGATGCACTTTTTGTCACATATTAGCTAAGACACACTGTCTGCTAGAGCAGAATAAGTTGTAATAAGTGCTTTATTCAAAGGTCTCTCCAGCGTATTCTTTTCAAAAACATTGATGTATCAGATATGAATGTATTTACACACATAATAAGCAATATCCCCCTTTTTTTCCCCAGGTTCCAGCCAGTAGAAAACATGTTAGCTCTGTAGTGTCACTATTCCTGCTGTCTCAGGTGAGTAGTTTTATTGTTGCCGGAGAGATCAAGTGAAAATTGATGAAAGTTGCTTGAAAGATCAAATGCTTAACCCTTTACCACACAATGCTGACTTCTAACGCCCCTGAGAAACTAGAACTTTTGAAAACACTGTGGGAAAAGGAGAAAATGCTGGTAACCAGCATTTTCTCCTTTTGCGACAGTGTTTTCAACCCTTTGAATGACAAGTTTCATGTTTTAAGTAACATTCAATTTGTCGTCTGCAAATGCTTTCAATTTGGACAAAGCTAAAAAATTTTGGTCTGGTAAAGGATTAAATAAAACTTTTTGAAGAAGGCCAAGATGATATTTCAAAGAACTGAAAAAGTGCCCATTTTGGGAAATTTCTCTTGTTGCAGTTCTTTGCAGTACTACTTATGTTAGAATGTGAAGGCATTTGAAAATGTTTGCATGGGAGAAATAAATCAAGAATAAACCAGTAAAGCTTATTTTATACAGTGAAAATAATTACTTCAACAAGCATCTGTATCATTACAGAGCCAGATCTAACTGAATGTACTCAAAAGAAATTAGCAATATTTAAAAGAATTTCATGCACTTTATTTCAAAAGAATATTCTTAACTGACTTTATGCTGCCTATTTGTAGGTGTTTTTGATTATCAGACATGCCCCGCTAGTTCGACAACTGGCAGAGATAATTTTTCATGGGGATGTGGAGACAACCAGACAAGATGCCCCAAGTGACTCACCTAGAATGGTAGATTTTTTTCTCAAAGTATTGAAAATATTAAATTAACCCTTAAACCACCTTTCACAACTGCAGTCGCTTTTTTGGGCAGTGTAGATCAAGATCAGATTGCACAATATTTGCAGTCTGATCTATGATCTACACTTGCCTTTTTATGGGAGACATTCTAGACAAGAGCAACCTTGAAATTGCAGTTATTTGGGTCTTTATTCTTAGACTGAAAATATCCACTGGGTTTATTTGGTGCTCTAAGGGTTAGCTCTGGGCAAAAAAAGGCAACATGCAATGCTTGTGCAGACAGTTTATGTCTAGAGCAGGCTTCTTATTAATTCTAAGGATGCTAAGGGCAACACAACATGCTTTTGTGAACAGTTTAGCTTAACATCAGAATGTTGTTTTGAGTAACACATTGGTAAAATAAGCCTTGAATTTGCTTCGGATGGGCTTTGTTTATATTTTTGGTTTACTTACTTATAAATTCACAAGACCAGCAGTATTTGTCTTAACTATTTGTTCCATAGATATATTGCTTCATTAATCTTATATACAATTTATTTTTACAAATACATGTATTAGCAAACTTGCGCATAAGTTTCATAATTTTACCGACAGAATATATGGAAAATTATTATTTTTTTTTTGTCTTGCAGAGAGTTCGAGAGTTTGCTGCCCCAGATGAGACCCTAGAGGAAACCCTTGGTGGGAGTCGAGGTCTGCGCCCAAGAAATCAGTCAGTAAGAGTTAGAGAGGGAAATTCAATATTCTATAGACAGAGTGATGTGCCAGGAGAAGTTATCTCTGGTAAGTAAAGCAGTGCTCTCTGCTTATACAGCTTACCTTTTTACCAAACGACAAAATAATAGCCTTGAATGAATTGAAAGCATTTGCAGGCAACAAATTTATTCTTATTCAAAACAAAAAAATGTTTATTTCAGTGGGTAGAAAACATTTTGGGAAAAAGGACAAAATGCTGGTTACCAGCATTTTTTCCTTTTCCCACAATGTTTTCAAAAGCTTAATTTTTTTTAGGGTTTTTAAGTTCATATATTTGAGTTATTTTGGATGAAGAATTCCTTCATTTGAGCATTTCTAGCTCCACTGGCCTTTGGCCAGTGGGCTTATGTCATGGCCCAGTGTCCGTCGTGCGTCCGTCTGTGTGTGCGTTAACTTTTTTTTCAAACTTTTTCTTCTCCGAAATTACCCATCCAAATTTGATGAAACTTCACAGAAATGATCCTGCCATGGTCCTCATTAGAATTTCTTGAAAGAATTTGATTCCTTCAAAAACTCTGGTTGCCATGGCAACAAAACTGAAAAATATTGAACATCTTTGAAAATCTTGTCTGAAACCATAAGGCCTAGGGCTACCAAATTTGGCATGTAGCTTTATCTAATGGACCTCTATCAAATGCCTTCATATTATAGCCCTGGGGTCAAAATTGGCTCTGTCCCGGAGATCACAAGTTTAACATGGGCTTATATAGTGACTGAAATTTAAAATAGTAATCAAGGGAAATAACTCGTTATACAAGATAAAGTTTGTTACTATTTACCTCCCTTGATTATCAAACTGCGCTTATAAATCATTGGAGTTTGGTATTCAAGTTTTTTAGAGAGGAAATGTTCTGTTTTAAGGGAGAGTGATTTATTTTGATGTTAATGGTTATGCTCACATGAATGGAATGTTTAATTTAAAGTAAGGTTTCTATCACTCAAATTTTTTCAGAACTTTACCTTTCATGCTAATGAATGTACCTGCTTGTATTCACTGACATTATCTTTGCATTTAAAAAGATATGACTGTTTTTGTTTGGCGGGCGGGGTGGAGGTTATGTTTTCAAAGTAAGTTTATAACCATAGAGACTTTTTATGCTGTATGTCTCTGTCAATGCCAATTAAGCGCATGATACGTTAATTTTACTCTTTAAGAAATGACAAATTTTTTTTACTGCACCAAGTTTAAAGCCATTGCAAAAAGACAAATTGAATGTAGCTTAAATGACTATTTCTGTCTTTGATAGGTCAGGAAACGTTGTGGGAAAAGGAGAAAATACTGGCTGACAACATGTTGTCCTTTTCTCACGATGTTTTTGAAAGCCTTCTCTTTCAGGGTCATTAACACTTTGATCTGTGTGGTAATGGGTTAAAAAGCAAGTGGAGCAGAAAAGGCCCTCATGACCCTCTTGTTGTGGTCTGCTAAGGTTTTTTTTAAGACAAGTTTAAAGTGTTGTTGTTTGGTAAAGACTCAAGGGTGATTTGGTTTCAAAATATACATGATAACATGATAAAGTTTCTTGCAGTCTGATCTTGATCTATAAATCTCCACAAGAGCACTTGAAATTGCAACAAGCTGAAATTCATACTTATTGATATAGAAACTATTAAAAGAGTATACCATACATCCAAGACTGTTTATAGTAACAAAGAAAACAAAGAACAAGATTCTGAAAGAGAATATTAAATGTACAAAGACTTCTTTGCCTTTGGATTTTTACATTATTTTAACTTATTTCACACTTACAATCTAACTCCCAGTGAAATTGCTTAAATACTACTACATGACTACAAAATATGTGAATCCATATTTGACTCTGAGGAGTCCCAAATATAGATTTTTAAGAAGAGTCCAC
Organism: Hippopus hippopus; assembly: GCA_946811185.2. Classification (NCBI taxonomy): domain Eukaryota; kingdom Metazoa; phylum Mollusca; class Bivalvia; order Cardiida; family Cardiidae; genus Hippopus; species Hippopus hippopus. Next base: position 55,070,258 of record OX328096.1, read on the forward strand.
CAATATGGCTTTTTCAAAACGTGGCTAGAGTCCAAAATATCAATATTTGCCCAGAAGAGTAGTCTACCAAAGTCAGTTGTCATAAAGCAACTTCATTGGTTTAAAAATCCTGTTTTGTCATGTTGTAAACATTTGTTGTTTTTTTTTCAAATTGAAATCACCAGATACTAGCTGTTTACCCCAAAGTCAAAACAGAAGTGTGAATTAACAAGGTCATTTAACCTGCTTGAGTACAATACTAAATTTAATTGGATTCATACATTGCAGACCCAGTCTGTATTTTGGAATCGGCTGTCGCCTCGTCCAAAATACAGACCTGTTCTGCAGCATACTCATCAAGTAGAATTCAATATTGTACATAAGCAGATTAAATATACAGGATCTTACATGAGTGTTTATGTATTATCATTTTTATCAAAAAGTTGACTAAAATTATATGACGGGAGCCTTGGCGAACATCATATACATTTTAGTCAAAGAGAAAAATGATAGTACATAAACACGAATGTGACATTCTATTTATCACATAAAACGAATAGAAGACATATGTATCCTCCATCATCACCTTCAACCTACATACCGTTCACGCATCCATGTTTACAGATGTAGCTTGGTTTGAAATGAGTACATGCACAAGAAGATAGCTCTGTGACATGTAAATCAGAAATAGATTGAAACAGTTTAAAATAGGGGGTAAAACGAACTGTTTCCTCAATTTTTTTTTACTTTAAACGACTTACGCTGCATTTCTTGTTTTATTTAACATAAAAATCACAGTATTTTTCCGCACATATATGTCTTAGCAACAATGACGTCTTTTTTCCGCAAAATGGCGCAAAAGTACAAATTCCTGCACTTGGTTTCACCAGCATGATGTGCTCATAGCTACATAGGTAACCAGAACCTGGACCCAAAAAATGATAATACACTTGTGTATTAATAAGAATAAGTCATGGGTTTAACACACTGCTGGAGATGGTTTTATGTGATAAAACCTCATAATACATTGTATTTCATTGTCTGCTGCAAGACAAAAACAGTTTTCTGCTTGAGATAAGATTTATACTGTTAATAAAATTTCAGATGGGACAACTAGTCAGCCAGATGATGTTTTTCAAGGGGAGAGGGAGGTTACAAGTCCGTCACAAAATTCAACTGATGAAGAAAAAATAAGTCAGTCTCTACGTTGGGGAGCCAGTGGGTCATCTAGTATAGATCCTGTGCAGGGAACCTTTACTATTGAAAACAAGTAGGTATATAATGGTTACGAGTCAGTGGGTCGTTTAGTATAGATCCTGTGCAGGGAAAATAAGTAGGTATATTATGATTTGAAGGGGGGGGGGCAGTGGGGCATCATTTACTAATCCTGCGTCGGGAACCTTTACTGTTGAAACCAATGACTGTGACACCAGGTTTAAACAAAACCTGATAAGATGCAGAGATGGCTTCCAAAATTTCGGGGTCCACCATTTTCAGTATCTGATCCAGGTCCTCCATTACTTTGATGAGACTGAATCAGGAAGAAAAACTTACCTGTCAATTAAGTACTGGGGGTTAAAATTGAAGTGATGCACCATTTGAGAGTTTTTTTTACATATTTTGAGGGTTGATAACTTTTATCAGCCATGGATGTACATAATTGCTTGAGTACAGAAGGACTTCAGACAGTAAACAAACTGTCTCAACACTTTGGTGAAAAAAAAAGTTAAACATGAGCTTATACAAGTCAACTTTCAAATAAAAATTATGACTACTTGTTTTGGGTGGGTACAGTACAACTGTACTTTAGTCAGCATTGGCAATCAAACATCATTATTCTTTAAATAATTTTGCATTGAAAAATCTCCGTCAGCTATTGCATTTTCATTTATCCAAAATATTTTCTTAGTCAGAGCACTTTGTTCCTTAGATTTGTTAATTTGACTACAAATACTTCGGTCTAGATCTAGCATCAGCAATCAAACATGCCATGTCTACAAAACTACCTTCCGTGTTGCATTACTGTCTAATGGTTAACAGTTCTGTTTCCTATATTTAAGAACCTTATTACCTTTTCAGGCCATATTTGGAAGCTGTTTTTCATGCTTTGGAATGTACAGAAAACGATTATGAAACACTATTTGCCCTTTGTTTACTCTATGCTATGGGACATAACGATGGTAAGTTGTTTTACAAAGTTATTAGACTACTGTTAGATTAAACACTTTTTACAAGATACCTGTTACAAAAGGATACTTACGTTTTCCCTGAATATACTCTAAGCAGGCGTTATTTAATCTTTTCTCTACATACTTTTCACTCTTGTAAGTGTCACAAAATAATTATTTTCTCAGGGCTTATATTCTGATTGTATGGTCTGATAGTGAATTTATAACTGAAACAAAAGTTTCATTGATAATTCAGACTGTTTGAAAATTTAAACTTAGGGCTTTTACCCATCACAAATGATCCCTTGATTTAAGGACCCTTAGGAAGATGGCTAATGAAATTACTACAATCAGGTAAATAAGGAAATTGTTGGTTATCTTTTAAAGACAAATCCTATCATTTGAGTTTCATTGAACTTTGAAGTCTTGACTGCAAATGCTTTGGTTAAGAGTCTTGAGATTTGCCGTCTCATATAGGACAAGAAGAAAGAGAAAAACCCTCAGATATTCATTTTGCGCTGTTAAGGTATAGGTTTTCCAATGAGCATTACAACATTATCAAAGAATTTGTAGTTAAGTACACAAATGATTAATTACTAATACTGAACTAAATGTTCATTTTCTTGCTGACAGAGGGTAAGTTATAAAATCTTGTGTTGTAAGTTTTTGTAAAAATCATATCAGTATTCTGCTTCATTTAGTTGGTGTACATGTACTTTTAGATACGTGTGAAAGAAATTGCATGTAACTTTTTTTTCTCTCTTTCTTTTTATGTTGAACACATGTTTGAGCTCAAAATTTGGTTGTCTTTGGTGTGAAGTTTTTTCTGATCTGTTTAATGAAACAACACATGATATCCTCTTCTTGAGAAATGTAAATTTTAATTATAATAATGTACACGAGCTTTCGGCGGTACAACCGCCTTCTTCTAGTGTTACTGCAGGCATTGTATCACAGGACCACACTAGAAGAAGGCGGTTGTACCGCCGAAAGCTCGTGTACATTATTATAATTAATGTTTAATGAAAGTTTTCATTATCATCTAATTATTTTAAAACTTGCACAGATTGTATCATCAAGGGCTTGAATCCTAGAGTGGAGATGAATAAAATTCAACAATAAGTATGCAACCCATTCAAAATTTTGAAATTTCTATAAATAGAAAGAATTTCTTGTATATAGGATAAAATAAGACACTCTTCATCTGATTATTCTGAAACTTCACTTACCATTTTTAAGGGCTTGAACAGTACTGGAAATAAGCATAGATTATATTGGAGATAAGGAAAACCAAAAAAGAGTTAGTTTTGTTGATATTGAATTTGGAGAATTTCTTGTTTTATGTGCAGATCACAATTTTTCATCTGTTTCTCTTTCTTTTAAAATTTACACTGATCTTAAAATACTGTATCATTAGAGACTTATCAAAGATGAAGACATATAAGAATTAGTTTGAGAGAAAGATCTCATAGACAAGCATTGTCAGATCCAGGTTAGGGTCTCAAATATTATAGTCTAACAACCTCTATTTGCAATGAATACATAGCTCAAGAAATGAACAAGAGAAATAGAATGATATAACCAAGCTAGAGCTGAATGCAGACTAGAGCATCTTATATTACATGAGCTATATAAGAACATCAAAAGACATATTCTCCAAAACTATGAGCACCTAAACACTACAAAGTTAAGCTATCAAGTTTAGATTTTGATAAGCCATGTTGCAAACTGTTAATGCTTTCTTCTATTTATGAACCATGCAAAAAGGGGGTTTAATGCATCTGCAAAAAGTATTAACCAAGGTCAACCTGTGTAGTCAGTGCTTTCTGCTATTTGTAAATGTTCTGCATGTCCAAGGACCATTCTACCTCATGATTCAGTTGGTTTTTAAACAAAATCTACTCTATGGATCCAGAATTATGTGATGACTTGCATTGTTATAATGAATCATGGTGATGCATCTTTTTCCAGAGCATGACTCATATACATGTACATGTATGCAGAGCTTATTATTAACTCTGATGAGGTCAATCATTTCAAAAAGCTGTAGTTTTAAGGTGTAGATATATACCAGTTAGATATATACCAGTTAGATATATACCAGTTAGATATATACCAGTAAGCTGTAGCAAAGCATGTTTGGTCAAATGTACTTTGCCACAGTCTGTCTTGTTTAATATCCGTTGCCAAAGTCTCTGGCCATCATCTATGCTTAACCCTTTACCAAAACATTTCATGTCATAATGACCCTTTGGAAAAAAGCAATTGAAAACTTTTGGGAATAGGAGAAATTGCTTGTATTAAGAAATTTCTTCCTATCTCACAATGTTTTCTACTCTTTGAAAGAACTTAAGCTCATTTTATTTTCTTATTTTTCAACTGCACATGCTTTCAATTTGGATTTGTCAAAAACTTCTTGTTTGGGAAGGGGTTAAAGAAGTAGCTGTTGTCAAATTTGGTCTGTTAGTAGTTTCTCATGCTTTTCACTTAAGATAAAGCACACAACAGTTAATAAGGTTTGGTTTCTCCACTTCCATTTTGCAGATGACAACTTCAATGTGGTTTAAATGATGGAATATGTCTTTTGAATGATTGAAATGTTAGTGGGAAAAAAGATGAATTAATGGTTACCAGCATTTTCTACTTTTGCCACAATGTTTTCAAAAGTGATCTTCTCCGGGTCATTAAAACACAGGGTTGTTTGGTAAGAGTTAACTGCTTTCTTCTAAATTTTAGGTATACACCAAGACTTAATGGACTCTGTATTTATGCCAACTGAAAGATCAGAAGTAAGGTTTTTTCTATATTAACATGGAGATAGAAAATCGTTATGTTCTAGGTCGGAAAGAGAGCATATGAAAAGAAAAGATGAATTTTATATGTCATAAGGAATGCTTTCGTGTTCATTTGTTATTTTCACAAATAAGATATAACAACACATTTGAACAAGGCATCATTCTTATATATTCTGATGCTTTTTGTTGTATTGGTCAAAGAATTTAAAAAGGGAATACAGAAACATGATTGTTGGACATATGGTTGTACATGTAGTTGATTCTAATCTTCTGTCTTTAACCCTTGAATTGCTGAACCTGGATTAACTTGTTTTAGGCGACAGTGTACATAAACTGCTAAAAACATTAAGTCTGATCTTGGAGCTATGCTGTCAGCTAATTTGCCAGACATTCTGACAAAAGCAGCCCTGAAATTGCAATATCTGAAAACTTTTCACTGACAGAGAATGTCTACTGCATATTTTTGATAATACACCAGTGTATTAGTGTTTTTGCATCCCAGTTTTGATTAATTTGTAGTTATAAATATACGAAGCTGATGAAACCACTCACAGTGCATGCAGGAATATGTACTACTTTAAACCTTTACCAAACAATCCCGGGTTTTCACAACCCAGAGAAAGAAACCTTCTGAAAACATTGTGGGAAAAGGAGAAAATGCTGGTAACCAGCATTTTCTCCTTTTCCCACAAAGTTTTCTACCCTTCCCTAAACAAATTTCAATTTATGACTCATATTAATTTTGTCGTCTGCAAATGCTTCCAATTTGGACTAGTCTAAAATTATGTTGTTTGGCAAAGAGTTAAACCAGTCATTGCACTTTTGTAAAAAAACTTTCAAGGCAACACTGTGAATAACATTCTATTTTCTTTTCAGAGCAAAGATTCATATAACATTGCTTTAGTTGAAAGATTGATAAGGATCATCACCTTGGCAACACAACCTAGTAGCAAAGTCAGGCTAGTGACCTTGGAACTTTCAATAAGGTTATTGAAACAACTGGTGTACACTCCGGATAAATCCTACATGCAGGATCGACATCTAGCATGCATTGAAAATGCAAAGGAATGTGCCACACAGTTACTTAGAGGATTCTATAAGGTAAAGGGTTTTAGCTTATTTTAGTGAACTTAGGTGAGGGTTATAAGGCTCTTTTGAGGCAAACTTTTCCTATATTCCACTTTAATACTAAACCTGTTACAAAAAAATATGACTTTTACACCTTTGTAGTAGACATCCATACCACAGAAATATAACTCTTTACTCCCCCAAAGCAGATACATGTAGACTTTGAAAAGATTTAACTCTGCACCACACAATCCGGAGTTCTAACCATCCTAAGCAGAAAGGCTTTTGAAAACATTGTGGTAAAAGGAGAAAATGCTGGTAACCACCATTTTCTCCCTTTCCAGCAATGTTTTATATCGTATCAAAGACAGAAATCATCATTTGAGCTACATTTAATTTGTTGTCTGCAGATGCTATCAATTTGGTCCCGTCCAAAATTTTTATCGAAGAAAACATCAAGGTATTTTCGTCGCCATTGCATCACCTGTGTCACGGTAGTTTGTGTCATTGTGTAAAAACTTTTGACATTTATAATATTTTTTTTGAAAATACTTACTTCAGATTTGGACTAGTTGTTAACTATTTAAACAGGGAAACCCTTACATTAGGGGCAGGTAATATTTCTAATGTATTGATAATTTTGACATTTATATCCACATTTCAGAGTGAGGAGATTTTTCTTGATATGTTTGAAGATGAGTACAGGGAGATGGTTGTAAGTAGAATACATTCATCATTGAACTTAGTGCATGTAACCCTTTATCATAATATATACACCTCAAGTTTTTTGCCTTGGACTACCTTTGATAACATTGTTGGAAAAGAAGTAATTGCTTGTGACAAACAATTGCTTCTTTTCCAACGATTTTTTTTAAAGTCTTTTTCTCTTTAAATTTCTTTCTTTTGTGTCACTTAACCCTTTACTACAAGAAAAATTGTAGACTCTTCCCAAATTCCAACTTAATATAAATGAGCTGAAGTTAAGGAAAGAGAACATTATGGGAAAAGGGGAAAATGTTGGTTTCTCCTTTTCTCACTATATTGTTTACCCTTCCAAATGTCAATTTAAGCTTCCAGGTCACCTGAAATTTGTTGTATGCAAATGCTTTGAATTTGGACTAGTCTAAAATTGTCATTTGGTACCTCTTAAACTTTTCTTTCAGTACTCTACTTTGAGACTGTCACATTTTACACCTAAGTTCACTGAAACAAGCTAACAACTGATCATAGGTCTGCTCACTCTGCTGCAGATTTGTTTGAATAGCTAATTGGATATTACACTCAAATTGAGATATAGCACTCTATAGATTTTTGACTGACCAAATTAAATGAATTCATGTAAAAAAAAATATTAGTTTAAGGGATGGAGAATATCTTGATGTAAGTTAAAGACACATTGTGGTAGAGAAACTATTTTTCAAACACTTCATGTATTTTTGACAGTCTCTTGGTAAAATGATAAAGAAGTCTTTTCTTAGGTATTTGAAAAATTTCCACGAACAAATTAAAATTAATGATGCAGTTTTTCCTGTTCTTTATTCTTTTCAGTCTCGACCCTTGAATGTGGAATATTTGACAATGGATGCTTCCATCCTCCTACCTCCCACAGGAACTCCACTGACTGGGATTGATTTCAAGAAGAGATTACCATGTGGTGAAGTGGAGAGAGCCAGGAAGGTAATATCACTGTGTAGCAAACTAAATACAAGTCATGCTATATGAAAAGAGAGTTTAATGCATCTGCAAATGTATAGACCCATGTCAGCCAGCACAATTTGAGCAGGCTGACAGAAATCGAAATACTTTGCTGTTGGTCAATTTCCTGCAAGTAAAAGGACTATCTCATGAATTGGTCTGTTGTTAGACAAAATGGATTTTATGGATCCATAATTATGTGATGACTTGCTTGGTATGATACAGCAAGGAGATGCATTAAACCCCCTTTTTCCAGAGCATGGCTCAAAGGTTGAGGCGGTTATTAGTAATACTGGGTGCTTCTCGTGGCACAATACTCTATGTATATCTTTATTGAATTTTAACCCTGAGAGTGACAAACCCAACTGACATTTTCAGTGTAGAAATACAATCCAATTAAGTGCAATTTCATCTATAGAGTCTCAGCAATGTGGACAGTGTTGGCCAAGGATCAGAAAGCACATTTTGTACAGTCTGATCTTGATCTACACTAGTGGTAAAGGCAACTATAGTTGTTACAGGCTCTTTATGGGTTAATATCCAGATTGTTAAAAAAATGTTTTCAGTGTCAATTGTTGGAAATTTGTTTTGTTAAGTAAATGAAATTACCCTTTACGAAACAGTCGTGAATTTCAATGACCCTCAGGAAGAAAATTGTTGAAACATAGTGGGGAAAAGAGAAAATGCTGGTAACCAGCATTTTCTCTTTCTTCCACAATGTTTTCTCTCCTTTCATAGACAAATGTTATTACTTTAATTTTATTTAAGTTATCCTCTGTAAATGCTTTCAGTCTAAAATACTTTAGTGTGATAAAGAGTTAATGGAGGGGCAGGGAAAAAGGATAAAGATCTTCAGTTTTACTGTATTTTCCCAAAAGCTTTGTTTGTTTATGTCCATATAGAAAGGTTATATGGATGGTGTAGTTGAGTTGTCTGTTGAATTATAGCTTCGTAGCTTATACAGCCCAGCTAGGTAGGGCAGTGGTTAGCATATCTGACCCATGACCTGGTGGTTGTGAGTTCGATACACAGTTGAGGCAAACTTTCTTTCCAGTGATTTTTCGCCTCTCACCTTTGATGCATGTGAGAAAAGTAGTCAGTGACTTGGAAAGAAAGTTGTGTTAGTACTGGTGTGATAAAGCCAGGAAACACATGCGTAGGTGCACTGACAGGCGTGATATGATCTAAGCTGTTAAAATAGCGTTTACTCCAATACAGTCAATCAGTCTTGGTAGCTTACCGTATATACTGATATAGCCATTTTAGTCATAGAGAGCATTGGATAACTGAAGTTGCTTATTCATACAGCGTAGATCAAGACCCAACTACACAGGACTGATAATCTGATCATGAATCTACACTGTCCTCTGTTTTGTTAGAACTTTGGCTCAAAACAGCTTTAATGATATAAAATCTAGAACTGAGAGTATTAAATACATGTAGTTGGGTTATCTCCCTTGTACTAAAGTTTAACTTCAGCTTTCACTCTTTACCACACAAGTAAATCATTAACCTGTCCAAACTGAAAGCATTTGCAGACGATAACTCTAATGTAGCTCAAATGATTGGGTAGAAAACATTGTGAGAAAAGGAGAAAATGCTGATTACCAGCATTTTCTCCTTCTCCCACAATGTTTTCAAAGGGCTTATTCTGTAGGGTTTTTAAAACTCTGGATTGTGTGGTTAACGGTTAAAGTCTAATAAAAAAGACTATAGGTAATTTCAGTTGGCCAGCCATGGGAATCAAACCAACACCCCAAAGTACCTCAAGAGAACAACTTGCATGCTCTATCAGTAGAGCTAATGTGGCTGTGCATTGAAAGTTGGGTGTGGCTATCCTTGACCTGTAATTCTATGTTTCATATAATTAGCAGTCTAAAAGTAAAATAGAAAACATTTGACTTTTAGAATAGAGGAAAGGTAGGAAGTTGGGAAATTATATTAGCCTATTTTATAGTCAACTCTTTACTAACAAACTTTAGACAAGTCCAGATTGAAAGCATTTGCAGAGAACTAATTAAATGTGACTAAAACACTAAATTTGCGTCTGGACAGGAAAAAAACATTTAGGACAAAGTGTTCATAGGCCCTTTTTCCCAAAGGTTTCTAAAACATGGGATTATGCGGTAAGGGATTAACTGTTTACCAAGTGATAAAATTATGCACTACTTAAAATCCAAAGCATTTGTAGATGGCAAATTTAATGTCACTAAAATGAGGAGTAGTGCCTTTGGAAAGGTAGAAAATATTGTGAAAAAGGACAAAAAGCTGGTTTCTACTTTCTCTAATGTCAGAATGCTTTCAATTATGTTTCTGGATTTTTGCTTTATTCTCAATAATTTACATTGATGTCAAAGTCTTGCACTGTGGAGAAGTAAGGGGTGAACTCTTTACCAAACAACAAAATTTTAGACCAGTCCAAATTGAAAGCATTTGCAGACGACAAAATAAATGTGACTCAAAGGTTCAAATTTGTTTTGGGAAAGGTAGGAAAAATTGTGGGAAAAGGAGAAAATGCTGGTTACCAGCATTTTCTCCTTTTCCCACAATGTTTTCAAAAGACTTCTTCATATGGGTCGTTAAAAGACTGGATTGTGTGGTAAAGGGTTAATAGAAACTGAAAGTATAGAACAATTATTTTTCTATTATCCATTCATGCCATTGTATATCTAAACCTACTTTTGGTTATCACAATTTGAAAAGCTGTGAAGATACTTGCAACAGAAATCAGGCAATACACATACTTTTGGAAAAAAAATAAGGAATCAAGAAATATCTCATTATGAGTAGTTTTTCAATATTTTCAAAATTGGTCTGTTGGATTTGGATCTTATGACTTTTTGAGGGGAAAGAGAGAGTTTTTTTTAAAAAAAGAGCCTCTTTGAAAGTTTGAAGAATTGTCTTGTTTACTTTTACAAGAGAAGCATATTGGCTTATTTCAAGTATTTATTTATCAAAAACTTCAAATACACAATTAACGTCATTAGATGTTTACTTAGAAATTCAATACTGTTTTTGATTGAGAGGTAGTGGAGACTATGTTCTGTTACTGGGTGTATTTTTGTAAATAAACATATCACAGCATGTATTTCAATCAGATCCAGTTAACTCTTTACCAAATTTTACACTTGTTCAAGTCAAAGAATTTGCAGACAACAAATTAAATGTGGCTCAAATGTTGAAAATTTACTATGATAGAGTACAAAAAAACTGTGAGAAAAAGAGAAAATTTTGGTAACCAGCATTTTCCCCTTTTCCCACAGTGTTTTCAAAAGTCTTCTTCCTCAGGATTGTCAAATTAAGGATTGTTTGGTAAAGGGTTAGGAAAAAAGGACAGGAAACTTTGCGGAAAATGGAGAACATGATAGTATTACGTAACCAGCATTTTCTCCTTTTCCCATTATCTTTTCATAAACCTGCTTTTCAAAATTCTTAACAAGTTAGTAACTTACAACTCAGGATTGTTTGATGATAGAGTAATTACGGTATCTCCCAGATTGTCTCTCTTTTTATTGTTACAACAGCAAAAAAGATGTGTTTTAATTTCACATCATATACCTTCAGGGTATGGCTTGAAATTATGACAACTTTGGTTTCATTCTCCCTTTCCTTCACTATATGTAGGCAAAATAATACAGATTTGTGAAATTCCAGATGGAACATAGAATGTCAAGAAATAAGATTTTGATTTAGAATAAGACAGTTTATAAAGTATATTAAGTATTTATGTATATAAGGAATAAGAGTTCAATCAATGTTATCCCTGTGGAAACAATTGCTTTAAGGGGTAATTCCTGGAATCAGCCCTATCCTCTGTCTTTCTTTCTACTGTCTGTCTGTCTGTCATAACATAAAGAATGCATTCTCATCTTCAAGGGATAGAACATTCCTTCTGTAGTTTAACATCTAGACCTATAAAAAGGACTTGAATGAAATCACTTGCTTTACTACCTAAGCAGAAAGGGCTTGAAGAGAAGCTATTGTTACACACACAACTGTATCTATTGTCCACTCTGTCACTCTGGGCCAATGACTAGCTCATTGAATGAATTGAAATTTGAAACATGTTGTGTTTATTCTGGACTCTGAATTGAGCCTCAACCTCCGAAACATTTTGTTTAAATCTTTTTCATTATGTTGTATCTGCCAAATTTGAATATGGGTAACTGAGGATGAGAAACACGAGTCTTTAGGTCAAGTAAAAAAAAAACCTTTTGTTTACATTTAAGACCACACTTTTACCACATAATATGCGATAAATTAGTCAGACCGATTCTCAAGGTGATAGCAGAGTATGGGAAAAATCATTGGTTGTAAAACAAAGTTGCCTGTTCTATTCTTGTAGAACCTTGAATTCAAGGTACAGGTTACGTTTTTGCCCTAATCATATTGAAACAAGGCCAGTTTCTTTTCATATTTAAATGAATGCTAGATCACTACTAGGTCACTCGATCAAAAGTTGAAATCTGATTAATTTTAAACCATTGTCTGCCTTTTCTCAAAAACAAAATTTGATATCAATGGTGGAAGCTGCTTTGATTTTGTATGTTTCAGATGAGCAATTCAGGGCCCTCATGGATACTCTTATTTATGAAACCTAATTCACCCATAGGTTGTTAAGGTTGTTTTACCCCTTTATCGCACAGTCATGTGTTTTAACAATTCTGAAGAAAAAGGCTTTTGAAAACATTGAAGGAAAAGGAGAAAATGCTGGTAACAAGCATTTTCTCCTTTTCCCACAATGTTTTCTACACAACACAAAATTCAATTTTTGAGTCACACTTATTTTGTTGTCTGCTCATGCTTTTAATTCAGACTGGCCCAAAATTTTGCTGTCTGGTAAAGAGTGAACAGAGTTTAGATCAAGATCAGATTGCAATAGTCCTTAATCCTCTCTTACAAGTGAATGTTTTTGACTGAGTAAATGAAAAAGCAGCCAGTAGATTGGATAGACTACCATGCATAGTATTGGTTAACTCTTTCTTTACTGTTGACGATACCAGAAGCTTTTGTGGACAGTGTAGATCAAGATCAGACTGCACAAAACATGTATTCTGATCACTGATCTACACCTTCCACTTCTTTATTTCAGATCTCTTCATCTTGCACAGGAACTATATTTATTGCCAGTGAAAGCGTCTAAATCATTTACTTGATAGTGAAAGAGTTAAATGAGATGTTAGGAATGCATGGGTAGATGCTCCAGTTACTTACAGAGATACTATTTAAGTATTGTTGAATGTTAGTAAATTAAAAAAGATGATCCTGTATCATAAGAAACTTTTGCTTGATTCTTTCAAATAAAAGGTATTCCAATCAGCAAGGTATAATTTTGCAAGTTGTTGAAAATTCAATCATATGACCAGTTCACAACTTGAATTACTTCTACCTGTTTCAGATGCACTAAATGTGTTAGGGATAGAGAAGGGTTTATTTAGGTTAGTAGGTTAGTGTTTCACATTATCTGTCTGTTTCTTTTTTTTGGGGGTATTGATGCATAATTTAATACTTTATAACAAAGCAAATTTTTGCTGACTTACAGTTCTATTGTGTTTTTTTTCCTGAGTCAGTCACAAGTGGTTGATCTTTTTACTACTTCCATAACAGTAAACTGTTACCACACAATGCAATGTTTTAACAAACCTTAGAAAACCGATTTTAAAACTTTGTGGAAAAAGAACAAAATGCTGGTTACCAGCATTAGGTCCTTATTTCACATGCATTACGCTAATGAAGACAAAGCCCATCATTTGAAGCAGATTTATTTTGCTTGTTCCAAATACTTACAACTGTAGTCCAATTTTTTTTTGTCTGGTAAAGAATTAATCCTTTCCAAAGGACATTTTTTAGCCTTTTTCATATAAAACACATCAGTTCTGCAGACAACAAATTCTGAATTTGTGCAATTAGGCTTTAGTTCAAGGGAGAAATTGCTGATTAAGAAGAATTTATTCTTTTCCAACAATGTTTTTTAAAGGCTTTCTCAGTACTGTGTCTGTTAAATGATCAAAAAGAAACCCCAGGAATGCATGGAATGTTGCTCAAGTTGTGACAAGCAAATTCCCCTTTTGCCATAACATTTAACTTGTGTACATGTTAAACCAAACATCATGATAATCATCTCTATATTACAAGGATAGTCTCTTAGTCTTCTGCTACAAACTTCTTTTAGCAGGTAATGAGTGCACTCTTTACCAAACGACAAAATTTGTGCAATACGAAAGAATCGGGAGCCAACAAATTCAGTTTGGCTTCAACTCTTTACCAAACAAGCCCTGGTTTTAATGACCCTGGGAAAGAAGCCTTTCGAAAACATTGTTTGAAAAGGAGAAAATGCTGATAACCAGAATTTTCTCCTTTTCCAACAATGTTTTCTACTCTTCCAAGGACAAATTCTGCCATTTGAGCCACTTTTGATTTGTCGTCTGCAAATATTTTCAATTTGTACAAGTCTAAAATTTTGTCATTTGGCAAAGGGTTAAATGATAGAACCTGTCTTTGTAAGCACAGAGACAATTTTAGGAAAAGGAGAGAATGCTGATTTTCCAGCATTTTCTTCTTGTCTCACAATGTTTCCATATCTCTCTTCCTCAGGGTGGCTATAAGTGAATTGTATGGTAAAGAGTTAACCCTTTACCAGACTGTCCCAACTTTTAATGATGCCAAAGTAGGAAGCTTTTGAAAACACTCACTGTAATGGAGAAAATGCTGGTAACTAGTGTTTTTCCTTTCCTGTCAGAGTCAAATCTCATCATTTAGGCTACATTTATTTTATCGTCTGCAAATGCTATCAAAGTGGAGTAGTCTTACATTTGTTGCCTGGTAGAGAGGTAAATGAAGACAGGAACAAACTGTAGTATTAATTAGTACAATAGAGGTTCTTCAGACAAGGAAATGAAAAGAGAAAAGTATTTCTTGGAACAGTTTATTAACTCTTTACGGAAGGAAAAAAAACTTTAGAGAAGTCCAAACTGAAAGAATTTGTAGGGGACACAATGAATTAGAAATGACTCAGATTGTGGAATATTTCTTAGAAAACAGTCTGGGTAAAGGAGCAAATGCTGGTTACCAGAAATTTTTCCTATTCTCACAATGTTTTATAACCCTTCTATATCAGGGTTGTTAATATTCAAGATTTTGTAGTGAAGGGTTATCAAATAACAGAAATCAATAAGACTGGTTTTCATCATGAAGAGGTGAGGGTTTTTACCTGGGTGAACCAAGCACACCATACGCTTTTTTAACCCGTTACTTCACGACAAAATTTCAGACCTGTCCAAAGCATATGCAGAAACAAAATTAAATGTAGCTTGAATTATGGAAGATGTCTGTGATAGGGTAGAAAACATGGTGGGATAAGGAGAAAATGATGGTTACCAGCATTTTCTCCTTTTCCTATAATGTTTTTAAATGTCTTCTTTTTCAAGGTTGTTTAAAGTTGGCAATGTGTGGTTAAGGGTTCAGCAAAACTGTGCCCTCCATGACCAAATCTATGAAACAAGATGTGTGACTGTATCACCTTCCAAACAAGACACCCAGTCATTTGTCATTATTTTGTCACATATTTTTAAACTGGAATGGAAAAAATTGTTACTTTAAGGATAGGGCACCCTAATGGGATTCACATAACATCGCTTTTCGTAGCCGAAAAAACGTATGGATTCGACCTAGACTCGGGTAATCCGTAATCGATCGGCCAATAGACGCTGGTTCCCCGCATCGATTACAGATTACCTTAGTCTTAGCCGAATCCGTACATTTTTAAGGCGATGAAAGGCGATGTTACACGAATCCCATGAGAGTGCCCTATCCTTAATAGAATGTTCTGTGGTAGTTTATCTACAATGTGGCATACAATGAGTAGATAAATACCAAGTTATATTGGTCTAAACTTGTCAGGGAGACAAAATTTGCTCTTTCCACTGTGAAATGGAAATTTTAATGCAGCAGTTAATACAATGCACAAATCTGATTGGTCAATACCATTTCTGGCAATCTGCCATTAATTTGATTGCCAATAGCTAAGTTTCGTGGACATACCAGTGATCAAATCCAACGGGAAGGTTGACTGTATACCATTAAATGGTCAGTAGACAAGATGAAAAGTGTATTTTTTTTTTTCAAACAAACAGAAAAAGATTAATGCATGAATAGGTGTAAGCAATTTGACCATTTGGTTTGGTAATTTTGAGTTTTCTATCATCTTAACGTCAGTTCAATAGTGAATTTTTTATCAGCTTGTGTAGATTATCAATGTTTTTGCTCACAACTCTATGGAATCATAGAAAAACCAGGTAATCAGTCTAGTGACATAGAGTGTTGCCAATCCATGTATATATAGAGTCCCAGTTTTAGCTAAAAAAAAAAATATTGCTTTGACTTAGGATTGAACCAGCCACCCCTAAAATTATAGTTATAATGAAAGTTATAATTATGTATGGACTTACCTAGCTAGCTTGGTAATACAAGTACTGTATTTGACATAATATTAACGCTCCCTCCCTAATAGTAGTGCTTTCCACAATATTACTTACTCCAGAGGCCTCCGGACAACCCCCACCCACACCCAACCTTATCTGAAAGTCGGCGACTGGAGTTCCAAATGCAAGATAACTTCACTAAAACACAGACTGATGAAATTTATTGATGACATATATCTTACGAGGGCTGTTCGATATGTAATGTGTATTGTACAACAGTGCGATAACGCTTTCAACGATTTCATGGATGATGATACGCTTGAATAGCTCTATTCAATACCTTTCCAACAGTATAAACACGAGTCTTTAGCTCCACATAGTTTTAAACATATAGTCATTTCATTAGAGCTAGTTGTTGACCACTGTTGTAAAAATGGTTGGGAAACGGATTAAGAATATTGAAGAAATTAGAGCTTATATAAAAGTTCGCACAAAACTCGGTCGTTCGGTAATGCAGATTTTTACTGAATTGGGGGAAGTTTATGGGTCTGATAAGGTATCTTATGAGACAGTTCGTAGGTGGAGAAAGAAATTTCTGACTGGCACAGAGTCCGTCAAAGATGCAGCAAAATCTGGCCGACCTGTGACTGTAACAGGCAAGGCAAATGTCTCAAAAGTCAGGGAAATAATTGAAAGTGATGGCAGATACACGATTCGTGATATTGCCAACGCTGTTGGCATATCGCTATCGCGGGTGCATTTCATTTTGAAGCGTATTTTGAAAGTACGAAAGATTTCTTCCAGATGGATACATCATATATTGACAGATGACCAAAAACGGGTACGAGTACAAACTGCTAAGCAATTGATCAAAATGTTTCCCAAATTCAATCAAAGACAATTTGCAAACATTGTTACTGATGACGAAACATGGGTTCACTATTTCGAACCAGTAAGAAAAATTGGAAACAAAATATGGCTAACTAAAGGTTCTTTATTGCATATTCTTCTCATGTGATGGTATAGCCGTACAAATTTCGGTGTCGAAGGGCAAAATTGTTACAGGTCGGTATTACCAAGATGTTATACTAAAAAAGCTCAAGAAATATTATCTTAAACGATGCCCTGTGTCAGGATTTAGGCATGTTCGTCTACTTCATGATAATGCTCCATCACATACATCTGAGCTTGTGAAGCAATTTTTGAAGTCGGAGAAGGTTACTGTCTTGCCACACCCACCATACTCTCCAGATCTAGCCCCATGCGACTTTTTCCTTTTTCCAAAACTTAAAAAGTTCTTATCTGGTCGTCGTTACAAGTCCCGACAAGCCCTTGGCTCAGCCATCAGTCAGTGCCTCAGAGGTCTACCTAAATCAGCGTACTGTGACGCATTTCAGAAATGGATTCAGAGATTGAAATTATGTATTTCAAACCGCGGAGAATATTTTGAAGGGATGTAATGTTCATTTCATTATTTGAGTCGAATGCTTTTGAGATATCGTACAATACACATTACATATCGAGCAACCCTCGTATAAATAAACTTACCGGTGTGGCATTGACATAATCCTAATTACATGTACTTCACAAATCGATGTCATTAATGCCTGACTATCTGAATATACATACACTTCCAATACCATTATAAACTTCTGGCAACACAAAATTTGTCAACTTACTTTAAAAAAAAAATTTAAGAAAGTGAAGTATCGAAAACTAGTGTACCATATAAATTGTGAATGCTATTTCATGTCCAAATGAATCATTATTGGCAGTAGAATTGATACATTCTGCATTATTACAGTGGGTCTTTCAAATAGCGATCACTTTGCACACAGCACTAACTAAAACCTGGATCAAAGTACCGTACTTACTCTACATGATGACACTGAAATTTCGGGAAATTGGCTATGAAATAAGGGTGCCTTGTTGGTCTTTTGTATGGCGCCTTGGCGCGTTAATTAGGTGAAATACGGTACAATACTTCTGGTATGATTCCTGCTACCCTATGAGTATGAGGTTAAGAAATGTTATAGAAAAAAAGTAGTGCTAAGAAAACAGAAAAGGAATTCTACATCTGAAGAAAAAGCAAAAAAGGATATAGTGCAAATTTCAAGTTCAGTTTCTGCTAGAATACCTTTTTAAATGTTGGACAGTGTTGATTTAGATCTAGCTGCACTTTCTGTTCAGTCTGATCTTTATCTATATTTTGTGCATAATCATCAAAGATATTTGTCTAGATTGAAAGGTTCAATTATTATTTCACTTTACGGAAAATATGTTAAATTTCGAAAAAAGAAAGGTATGAAAGAGAAACTGAAACTGAATTTGACATACATGTAGGAAGTTTATTTGAAGAAGTATTTACATTGTGCTCCTTCTCTTTGAAGGATCAGTGATCTGATTTATCTCCTTATCACACAATCCAATATTTTAACAACCCTAAGGAAGAGGCTTACGAAAAATGGTGGAAAGGGAGAAAATACTGGTGACTATTATTTTCTCCTTTTTGCCAAAATGTTATCTATTCCTTCAAAGATTACCTCTGTGACTTCAGCCACATTTAATTGTCAAATGCAGATGTTTCCACTTTGGATAAGCCTTTTTTTTTTAGCTCACCTGAGCACAACATGCTCAAGGGGAGCTTTTAGGATCACCCGGTGTCCGTCGTGCGTCGTGCGTCGTCAACAATTCTTTAAACATCAACTCCTCCTAAACCGCTGGGCCAATTTGGACCAAACTTGGCTGAAATGTTCCTTGGGAGGTCCTCTTTAAAAACTGTTCACAGAATTTGATTCCATCAAAAACTCTGGTTGCCATGGCAACCAAATGGAATTTTCTAAGAAATTCTTTAAAAATCTTCTCCTCTGAAACCACTGGTCAGATTTTGAAATAATTTCACAGAAATGTTCCTTGGGTGACCCTTTTCAAAATTTGTTCTCGAAATTTTGATCCGTCAAGAAACATGGCTCTGGTGAATGGGGGCTACTTGCAATTTACAGAAATGAAGAAATTCTTAAAAATTCTTCTTCTCTGAAACCGCTGGTCAGATTTTGAAGTAATTTCACAGAGATGTTCCTGTGGTAACCCTTTTCAAAAATTGTTCGAGAAATTTTGATCCGTCAAGAAACATGGCTCTGGTGAATGGGGGCTACTTGCACTATACAGAAATGAAGAAATTCCTAAAAATTATTCTTCTCTGAAACCGCTGGTCAGATTTTGAAATAATTTCACAGCAATGTTCCTTGGGTGACTTTTTTCAAAAATTGTTCACAAAATTGTGATCTGTCAAGAAACATGGCTCTGATGGTGGGGGCTATTTGCACTACAGGGACATGAAGAGGAATTTCTTAATTCTTCTTCTCTGGAACGGCTGGTCAGATTTTGAAATAATTTCACAGAAATGTTCCTAGGGTGACCCTTTTCAAAATTTGTTAGGGAAATTTTTATCCTTCAAAAAACAACAGCCAATTGTTGGCACCTGCATGTGGTGCTCTTGTTCAACTCATGTTTTTAGTCACTATTGAGCATGTGCTCTTCTTCAAGAAATTGTCCTTGGGTGATCTATCCGAAAATTTATTTGCAGAATTCCGATTCATCAAAATTATTGCTGTGGTGATGATTATAGGGGTTGTGACAGATTTTGAAATGACATTTACAGGTGACCTTTTCAAAATTGCTTGGCAAAATAATGATTTTGTTTCCAAAGTTTCAATACCCCCAAAAAAATTGATTATGTTCCTCTCAAAAATTCAGGTGAGCGATCCAGGGCCATCTTGGCCCGCTTGTTTTCATTTGTAAACCCTTTACAAGACAATAAAGTTTTAGACCTTTCCATTTTGGAAGCACAAATTACCAGTACCCATAGTTGTACTTATACTTGTAAACATCTTTTCTGAAACTACTTATCCAAGTTCGACCAAATTTCATAGGATCAATCCTTCCATGGCCCTCCTGAGAATTTGTGCAAGGAACCTGGTTGCCATGGCAACAAATCTGAAAAATATTGAAATACTTTAAAAATCCTTATGTCCAAAACCGTATGGCTTAGAGCTACAGAATATGGCATGTAGCTTCATCTTATTGACTTCTATCAAGACAAACCAAATTATAGTCCTGGAGTTAAAAATGGCTGGCCATGGGTATCACAAGTTTTACTTAGGCTTATATTGAGAAAACTGTTTGTTCTCTACCATATAGCATAGGGCTACGAAACCTTGGAATGCAGCTTTATCTAATGGACCTCTATCAAGAATGTTCAAATTTCAGCCCTTGGGTCAAAATTTGCTCCTCAGCAATGGTTACAAGTTTTACTAAAAAGGTTACAAGCTGAAAACTTAAGCTGAAAACTAAGAGAATCTAAATATGATCCCTAATAAGAAAGCCTACAGCTACCAAATTGTGGAAGTAGCTTAATCTAGTGGAATTACTACCAAGTTTGTCCAGAGTTTTGCCCTTTGGTAAAAATTGGCCCTGCCCTTGGAGTCCCATGTAGTGCAGAGGCTTTATTTGGTGGAAACTTCAAATATCTTCATGTTTATAGCCATTTGGCTTACATCTTTATTATTATTTAATATGAAGCTTGATCTAGTTGACCTTTTCCAGGATTCAACTAACTATATACCTTTGGTAAAAAATAGCCCCTCTCTGGATGTTAAACTTTCATGTAGGCTTTGTAGAGAAAACTTTTAAATCCTTTTGTTCCAAACCTCTGACCTAAAATTGTGCAGTTTGGTTCATAGCATGATATCAGGGAATTTCTAAGATTGTTCAAATCATTGCCCTGGGTCAAAAATTTGTCCCACCAAGGCCGAACCCCAGTAGGTCAGTCGGTAGCGTACAGGACATGAAAACAGTGGGTTCGATCCTAGGCTCCGCCAATTTCTTTCCAAGGATTGATGATAGTCCTTGCGACAGGATTCATTCGTCTCTTACCACTGACTATTGTTTTGACGATGGTTATGTGGGAAAGCAGCCAGCGGCTTGGAAAGAATATTGTGCAGAGTACTGGTAAAAGAAACTCCAGGAAAGCATGGTAGGTGCACTGGCCACTGCGATATAACTGAAATAATGTTGAAAGCGGCATTAAACACCATACAATCAATTGTCCCCCAGGGGAAGGAAAGTTGTCACAAATTACTCTCTGGTGAGCCCTTGAGGGTCATTTTGGACCTCTTGTTGAAAATCACCTTGCCAAAATATTCTTTGTCTGAGTTGATTGTTATTTAGTGTAAATGAGACCTGCTTGTATTCAATAACATCTTGGTAGGTAAAAAAATGACACTTATGGGCTGTGTGAACTTTTTTTGCAATACAGATTTGTTACAGATGCTGTAGCTGCCAGTTACATGTATTTCAGCCATACAGAACATCATGGCCATCTTGTTCAATAAAGATTGCCCATTCTAGATATGTACATTAGGGAGCCTCTACGGTATAATAAATTGACCTGCTGTTTGTCAGTGTACAGAGATATTTTGGCATACATTTGTATGTGCTGAGGTTAATTAGATCATGGCTAAAAATTCTTAAATTCATTGAAGTATGCCCTTTTGTCGTCGTGTACTCAGTTCTTGAAAAAAAGTTGTGCATTCTTAAACCTTTTTAACGTATGCCAACAAATGCCCAAGAACAACCCATATGCAGTGGGTTTGTAAATGAACATATTTCAAATGCTTTGTTCCTTCCTAGTATGGCAAGGATTTCTTATCTCTGTAGTGTCAAGCATCAAACTGTATCCTTTAATGAATTATGACTGTACTCCTCACAAAAAGTTAAGCAACAATGAATTACCGCTGCACCAAAATTTTATTATTACACATATAGACAATTTCATTGTATAAATGTAATGAGTATTGAGTTAAAAACCAGTCCAAGCAATTCTGTACTTCAATCAGATAATGTTTCTCACTTTCAGGCTTTTGAAGTAAGGCACTGTCTAAATGCACGTGCAAAAAAGTGGTATACTACCCACATGTTTTAAAATCTCTAAAATTCGGTCAATCTGCAACCGGGACACAGTCAGTACACGGCAGGGCCACCAGTAGCACGAATACAAGCTTGAACTCTTCTGGGCATTGACCAGATCAAGCCGTCCTGCTGTTGTTGTGGAATATCCTGCCATTTCTGACTCAAAATTGCTCAAGGTTTTGGAGGTTCTGAGGCTCACATTTCCATCATTGATACGCCTACCGAGAATGTCCCAGGCATACTTAATTGGATTGAGATCAGGAGATCTTGCTGGCCACTCAAATTGCCCAGAAGAGTTCAAGCTTTTATTTGTGCTAATGGTGGCCCTACTGTGTACTGACTGTTGCAGATTGAACGAATTTTAGAGATTTTAAAACATCTGTGTAGTATACCACTTTTTTGCATGTGGATTTAGACAGTGCCTTACTTCAAAAGCCTGTAAGTGAGAAACATCTGATAGAAATATGGAATTGCTTGGACTGGTTTGTAACTTAATTCTTATTACATTTACGAATGAAATTGTCTATATGTGTAATAATAAAATTCTGGTGCAGCGGTAATTTATTGTTGCTTAACTTTTTGTGAGGAGTATATTATCAACAAATAAACAGAACTTTTTCAACATTCTTCATACAAATTGATTCAGAGTGCTCACAGAGCATACAAAACAAGTTAGATGTTCACTCAGAGATCATTGAAATTCATTGAAATTCATTTTTCATTCACCTTTGTTCATTTATACGTTAGTACTGATATCATTAATCAGTCAAGAGGCATTCAACCCTTTACCACAAAACCCCAAGTTTTAACAATTTTGTGAAAGAAGCCTTCAGAAATATTGTGGGAAAAGGAGAAAATGCTGATAACCAGCATTTTCTCATTTTTCCACTGTGTTTTCTAGCCCATTGAAGGACAAATTAAATCATTTAACATTTGATTTAGTGTATGCAAATGATTTCAATTTGGACAAGTCTTAAATCTTTTGTTTTCAGCTCATCATGTTCCCCCCCCCCCCCATTACTCATTACAAAGTAATGATGTCAAGGACAACCTTTTTTAGCTCACCTGAGCACAACGTGCTCAAGGGGAGCTTTTAGGATCATGTTGTGTCCATCGTGCGTCGTCAACAATTCTTTAAACATCTCCTCCTCCTAATCCACTTGGCCAATTTGGACCAAACTTGGCTGGAATGTTCCTTGGGAGGTTCTCTTTAAAATTTTTTCACAGAATTTGATTCCATCAAAAACTCTGGTTACCATGGCAACCAAATGGAATTTTTTAAGAAATTCTTCAGATTTTGAAATAATTTCACAGAAATGTTCCTTGGGTGACCTTTTTCAAAAACTATTCGCAAAATTTTGATCCGTCGAAAAACATGGCCGTGGTGGTGGTGGGGGGGGGGGCTCTTTGCGTCGTGCGGTGTCAACAATTCTTTAAACATCTTCTCCTCCTAAACCGCTGAGCCAATTTGGACCAAACTTGGCTGGAATGTTACTTGGGAGGTTTTCTTTAAAAATTGTTCACAGAATTTGATTCCATCAAAAACTCTGGTTGCCATGGCAACCAAATGGAATTTTCTAAGAATTCTGTAAAAATCTTCTCTGAAGAAACCGCTAGTCAGATTTTGAAATAATTTCACAGAAATGTTCCTTGGGTGACCCTTTTCAAAAATTGTTCGCAAAATTTTGATCCGTAAAGAAACATGGCTGTGGTGGTGGGGGGCTATTTGCACTATACGGACATGTAGAAATTCTTAAAAATTCTTCTCTTCTGAAACCACTGGTCAGATTTTGATATAATTTCACAGAAATGATCCTTATATTATGCCCCTTTTTTTAGCTTGGCTGTTTTCGAAGAAAATATTGAGGTATTGTCATAGTCCTGTTGTTGTCGTCTGCATTGTTGTCGTTGTCATTGTGCAAAAACTTTGACATTTTGTTATATCTCGGCTTCCACTCAACACATGTACTTGAAACTTGGAATAATTGTTCACTAGTAAAAGAGCAACCCAACAAGGGCAGATAACACTAAAATCATTTTGTCCAAATTATGCCCCTTTTTCGACTTAAAATTTTAACTTACTATCCAGCACCCAACAACCAATCGTTGGCACTCAAATGAGGTGCTCTTGTTCGACTTAATATTTTTAGCCACTATTGGGCATCTGCTCTTGTTCAAGAAATGGTCCTTGGGTGACCTATCCCAAAATTTATTTGCAGAATTCTGATTCGTCAAAAACATGGCTATGGTGATGATTGTAGGGGTGGTGACAGATTTTGAAATGATTTTTTTACCTGTGACCTTTTGAAAATTGCTTGGCAAAATAATGATTTTGTTTCCAAAATTTCAATACTTCAAAAAAAAAATGGCTATGGTCCTCTCAAAAATTCAGGTGAGCGATCCAGGGCCATCTTGGCCCTCTTGTTTGAAGATTCCTATGACAATTGAAATTCTGTAGTGGTTGTGTTAGATCTCTTACTTAACTCTTTCAGCGCCAAATATTATAAACTCGATCCTTTTTGAATGCCTGAAAATTGAATCCACTGAGACTCTGAAGGATTTTTGTCTCATAGGCTTGACTAAACAAGCGGACGGAATAGATCCAAGATCAGACTGCACATTCTGTGCAGTCTGATCTTGATCTATGCCATCCGCAAATGACCCTGTTTTCGCCTATAGAGCTGAAAGATTTAAATGTCATTTTCATGGAATCAGTTCAGTTTTCATGGAAAAGAATGTAATACGATAGACATTTGCCTTCTTATTTTTTGTTGTGGGGGGGGGGTTGTTATCAAGACATGAGCCATGCTCTGTTAAAAGGCGGCTTATGCATAATGAATATCCATGATGCATTATACCAAACGAGTATGGATCCATAAAATTCATTTTTTCTTAGAATTGACATGGATCTGGAGGTTGAATCATCCTTTCATATGCTGAAAATTGACAAGATTTAATGGCCAAAGATTTTGACCCATGTCAGCCTGTGAAGTCTGTGCAGGCTGACATGGGTCATTACTTTTTGCAGATGCATTAAGCCCCCTTTTAACAGAGCATGACACATATGCAATTGATATCTCGAGGGGTTAGTGCAAAACTATTGTAAGTGCCTATTAATTAATAGGCACTTACAATAGTTTTGCACTAACCCCTCGATATTATTCTGGTGGGATATCATTACCCTGCTTACATTTTCAATCCTTTACCTAATAATTCCATGTTTTAATAATCCTTGGGAAGAAAACGATTGAAAACAAGGGAAAAGGAGGAAATGCTTGTAACCAGCATTTTCTCCTTTTAACGTAATGTTATAAAACCTTAGCCAAGTCCTCTCTTGTACAGAGTAACTAACTGTCCTGTGAAAGAGCTTACAATCTTAAACAATTTAATTTCAAAGTGATCTTTAAAAAAAGGATACCCGTTCAGGCTTGGAAACTTATTTTACCCATGCTCTATGAAAAGGGGGCATCTCCGCAACGCATTATACCAGAAAAGTCATCCTATAATTATGGATCCATAATATTCATTTTGTTTAACAATGGGCTGATTCAGGTAGAATGGTCCTTTGACATGCAAAAGAATTACAAATAGCAAAAGTTTCAACCCATATAAGCCTGCACGGACTGTGCAGGCTGACATGGATCTTTGCTTTTTGCAGATGCATCAAGCCCCATTTTCACATTAAATTGTTAAGGGAAAAAAATTTTTTTTATCAATTGTATTAAAGACATTGAATCGCTTATCAAAAGCACCTTTCTTTTAATGCTTTCAAAAACTGAAACCAGCAGGAAGGTAAAAAATGTAATTTACTTGGGATGATTTGTTTAGTATTGTATAAGTATTTTAAGTTCAGGTGGTTGCCTAGATTAACCCCAAGAGTCCCAGTTTAACCTAACAGACTGGAGAAATATAACGAAATAATTGCAACTTCAAAGTTTATATTTTTGATAATGTCTCAGCAAGGAGTACAGTTTAGATCAAAGATCAGACTACACCATTTGAGCAGTTTGATCTTGATCTACATTGTCTGCAAAGGCATCTATTGCGATCATAGTACTTTAACTCTTTAACACACAATCCTCATTTTTACGACCCTTAGAAAGAAAGCTTTTGAAAACATTGCAGGAAAAGGAGAAAATACTGGCAAACAGCATTTTCTCCTTTTCCCATAATGTTTTTTAACCTAGCAAAGACAGAAATCATCGTTTGAAATACAATATATTTGTTGTCTGCAAATGCTTTCAATTTGGTCGAGTCCAACATTTATTCTTTTGGTAAAGAGAAAAGGGATAAGGGATAAGTTACAATCTATTCAAATTTTGAAAGTTAGCCTTTAATTTTTTGTGAGTATCAAAATGGGGCAAAGATTTACAGAAAGATAAGATTGAAAAAAAAAAGTTTGATTTATCCACTTGATTGTCAAAAATAACTGATAACAGGTTGGTATAATGTGTTTTATTAGGGTTTATTTTAACTCAGCTGTTTTTGAAAAAAAAAAAGAGTCACTGTATTGTGAAAGCCCTGTCATGTTCTGCATAAGTGTTGTCTTCATACAAAAAATTTGACATTTTCTCATGTCTTCATTATTACTGAAAATATTCTGTTCAAACTTGGACTAGTTGTTAACTTACAATAGGGGAACTAATACTAGAAAAGCAAGTGACACTCAAAATATTTTTGACAAAATTATGCCCTTATTTTGACCAACAGTTTTCACTGAAAAAGGGTACACAGCTGAGCATTGGTACCTGCATGCAGTCCTCTTGTTCGTACATTTAATTGAAGTCATTTTAAATATTACATTTAGCTCCGTACTAAAATTTTTTAATGACAATACAGGCAATCAGGATATACTTTTTATGTAATTTCAGACGATCAGGGTATTTGTCTTTGTGCACGAAATGTCCTTTGACAATGATTTGCTTGGTTTATTAAGACATTTCTTTGGCATCTTATTTTCATTTCAGGCAGACAGGATATTCTCTTTGGTGCCAGAGTTGTCCTTGACTTTGATTTGCTGGTTTTATGTGGACATTAAATTTTTTTTTTGGCATCTTGTTTAGTTTCAGGCACTCAGGGTAATCTTTTTGGTGTGATAGCTTTCCTTGACCTTGATTTTCTAGGTTAATGGGAACATTATGTTTTATTCTTTTCATCTTGTTTAATTTCAGGCAATCAGGGTATTCTTTTTGGTTCGGGAACTGTCCTTGACTTTAATGCAGGAAGAGGAGACACAGCTTCCACTTACAAAGGATAAAGACTGTGTGAAAATAGACAACATTTTGGACCTAAGTGAGTTTAATATATTTAAACTTTTCATAGCGACTACCTGTATTTAGTGAGCAGGCTGTATAGAGCAACCGTGTTCTTTTAAGTTCCCTATGAAGGCAACTATGTTGAAATTTACCTGTACTTAGCAAGAACCTGTCTGAATTCTTTACAGAATGACAAAAATGTAGATTTGTGCATATCAAAAGCATTTGTAGACGACAATTAAAACATTACTCAAATGATGGAAATTGTCTTTGACAGGGTATAAAACACTGTGGGAAAAGGAGAAAATGCTTGTTACCAGCATTTTCTCCTTTTCCCACAATGTTTTCAAAAGGCTTCTTCCTCAGGACTGTTTAGGAAAGGGTGAACTCTTTTTCCAATCAACTTAATACTTGTCTCATCCAATTAGAACACAAATGCGGATGACAAATGAAATGTAGCAAAAGAGATGGGACATATCTTTGAAAGGTAAAAAAAAATGTGCAAAATGAAAAAAAAAAATGCTGATTAGCAGAACTCTCTCCTTTTCCCACAATGTTATATAACCTTTCTAAGGAAACTCAATTAAATGAGCCACATTAGACTTGTCATCTGCAAACTTGTTTAATATAATATATTCTTAAATGTTGTTGTTATCTAAGAAGTTATCCCATAGAGCACAGAATAAACTTAACAACGTTGATCCTCAAGACTATAGATAGTATAACTAAGGCCAAAATAAACGCAATATCACTTGATTTTTGCCCTGAATGTCTTAGCAAAGAGGACACTCTACATAAAAGACCAGGCTACATGTTTTGTGCAGTCTGATCTTGATCTACATAGGCCATAAAAGGAACTAAATTTGTCAAAGGAGCTTTATTCATGAACAAATAAGTTACAAATGATGTCATCGATTATTTTCAGATAATAGTGATCTTATTGCTTGCACCGTCATCACTAAAGATAAGTAAGTGTTTACAGTATGTACCTATATTTTGTATTTGGTCATTCATTGACAAAACATTTTTTTCATTTTCAGCTGAAAAGACGATCAAATCTTTTATTTTTATGTGGCTTTCAAATTTATGGTGCATTACCAATTATCACTAAAGATTATAGATATTGTGCCCTTTTTCAAGTAGTATGTATTCACTACCATTCTAAATTCACTTGTAACTGTGAATTCCAAAGCTAGCCCTCTGATTTGGCTGTCTTAGATCACCCAATTATTTGGCAAGTCTTGAAATTTTGAATTAGGTATGAATTTTTGATTAAAGGCCCATATCCATAGCTATTACATATAACCCATATACTTTTGTAATGCTCCAGAATTAAAATAGGTATTTTTAGACAGTAAATAAAGCCTAATGTTATCAATTTAAGGCCTTTTTTTTGTTAGAATTAATCAAAAGTTATCAGACAGTGTCGATAAAGATAAGATTCCAATGTCCAATCTTGTCTTGTTCTGAATAGTACATCTGCAAAAGTGCCTTTTTGAGATTTAGGCAAATGCAGTATATAATGGGTCTAAGATTTATGTAGGAAAGTTATTTACCTTTCAAATCTTTAAGCCATTTGAATGATTAAGTCTTAGATGACTGAGTTGAATAATAAAAAAAGTAGTTCAATTAGTAGTGTTAAGCTTGAACTAAGTAGATCAATGATCAGATTGTGCATGGGTTTGCAATCTGATCTTGATTTACATTATCTACAAGGCAGCATATATTGCCCAATAAGCTTAGCATACTAATAATTACCCTTTCACAAGGCGACAAATATTAGACTTGTCCAAATGAAAGCATTTGCATGCAACAAATTACATGTTGCTTAAGTTATAGGATTTGTCCTAGGCAGGGTAGAAAACATTGTGGGAGGAAAGGAGAAAATGCTGGTTTCCAGCATTTTCTCCTTTTCCTCACAATATTTTCAAAAGCCTTTTTCTCATGGTTTTAAAACATGTGCTTGTTTACTTAATTCTTTCCCACACAATCCCAAGTTTTAACGATCCTGGCAAAGACGGGTTTTGTAAACATAGTGGGAAAAGGAGAAAGTACTGCCAATGAACATTTTTCACCTTTTCTCACTATGTCTTCTACCCATCTAAAACAAATTCCATCATTTGAGCCATATTTAAATTGTTGTCTGCAAATACCTTGAATTTGGACAAGTGTAAAATTTTGTCTTTTTAATAAATAGTTAAGAGTAAAGAATGATACTTTCAAGGAGGAACAGCATGGATTGCAAAATATCTAGCTTTGACTGATTGCTGTTTGTCTCTTGTTTCCAGGAAACAGAAAAGGTTTCTAGTTATTGATGCCCTTCAAATGATACTTGTGGAGCCAGATATCCGACGTCTTGGCTGGGGCATTGTCACCTTTGTTGGATTCTTACAGGTAGGACAAGAGCAGTCTAGGTGAACAGATGCAAGATGTGTAAAAAAGATATTTTTCATTTTGTGCTATGCTTTCTTTCTTTTGCTTCCCTTTATAAATATGTTATCTACTGGCATAGTGTGGGAACTACAGCATCATTTAAATCACAATTTATGTATTGACAAGTCACATAGGAAGGGAGGGTATATATTTTTATATGAAAACCATATAATACATCTGTTTTATGCTGATTATTGTGCCTTTAGATTTTTTCTATGTAGTTTTGCTTCAGTGCTATACACTTTTGCTTTTGCTTTGTTGATTTAATTCTATCCATTGAAGAACCGTATTAAATTAAGATTCAAAACCTATTACCTAATTACCAAAAGACAAAATTTTGGACCCATCCAAATTTAAGCATTTGCTGACAATAAATCTTATTTGTCTCGAATGATAAAATTTGCCTAAAAAAGGGTATAAAACATAGCCGGATATAGTGAGAAAATGCTGGTAAGCAGCATTTTTCCACAAAGTTTATAAAAGTTTCTCCATATGGTCGTTAACCTTTTACCAAACAATCCTTTGTTTTAAAGACTCTGAGGAGGAGACCTTTGAAAGCATTGCAGGAAAAGGAGAAATGCTGGTAACTGGCATTTTCTCCTATTCCCAGAATGTTTTCTACTCTGTCAAATTCAATTTGAAAGAATCTAAAGTTTTTATTTGTGAAAGGGTTAATTCTTTACCAAACAACAAAATTTTAGACTGATCTAAATTGAAAACATTATCAGCCGACAAATTAAATTTAACTTAAATGATGGTAACTGTCAGTGAAATTGTCAAAAACCTTGTGGGAAAAGGAGAAAGTACTGGTAATCAGCATTTTTTTCACTTTCTCCCACAAGGTTTTCAAATGGCTATTTCCTCAGGGTCATTAAAACTGGGGATTATGTGGTAAAGGGTTAAAACATGGGGTTTCTTGAGAAAAAGATAACCCTCTAAAGCAATGAGCATAATCGTTGCTTTTGTGTACTGTGTTTAGACTGTTGATGCGTTGATCTATATAGAGCCTTAACCTTTTATCATACAATCAAGAGTTATTATGACTCTGAAGAAAAAGTCTTCAGAAAACACTGTGGGACAAGGAGAAAATGCTGCTTAACAGCATTTTCTCCTTTTCCCACATTATTTTCTACCCTGTCAAAGACACGCCTTAATTGTCAAAGACTAGAGCACTAGACAAGATAACTGGTGGTTTCAGGTTTCATCTCTTGCAAGCTATTACCATATCACCAAAGGCCACTTTGTCATGCTGGTGTTTGATTTTGTTAAAATTTTTAGGCCATGCCAGGAAGTTCAGTCATTAGCATGCAGTACAAGTCATTCAGGAGTCATGAGTTCGAATGCCAGCTGTGCTAATCTCTTTTCAAGGATTGATGATTTTCATTGCTGCATGATTCATTCTTCTCACACAACTTAACGTGGTTTCAGTAATTATTTGCATGCTTCGCCAGTGGCTAACTTGCTTGGATAGAGGGTTTGAGAAGAAATGGTGTAAGAAATTTTAGGAAAGCATGGATAGATGCACTGCCGGCTGTTATAAAACTGAAATAATGGTAAATACAACATTTAACACCAAGCAAACAATATTTTAGGGATTATGTCCCATCTGGTTAACTGGTTCAAGTATAATGTGAATAGTAAAATACTGATTTAAAAAAAAAACCAAGACACTTTTCATGAAAATATCTGTTCATGATAGTAGAGGACAAAATTTTAAAATTCTCTATATTTAAAGCTTTGCAGATGACAATTAGATATGGTTCAAATGATAGGGTTTGCCTTTCCACCGTTTTCTCCTATGCCCAGAAAATTTTCAACAGGCCTAATCTTCAGGGTTATTGAAGCACAGGATTGTTTCTTAAAGAGATAGTTAAGAGTGAACTTTTTACCAAACAACAAAATTTTAGATGTCAAAATTGAAAGCACTTGCATAAGACATATCAAATGTGGTTAAAATGATGTCTGTTGCCTTAAAAAAAACATTTTGGGAAAAAGAGAAAATGCTGCATACTAACATTTTCTCCATCTCTCTCAATGTTTTCAAAAGCCTTCTTCCTTTGGCCTAAGGCCTACATAAATCTATCATGAAGCATATGACAGTATACATACACAACCAACACAAATAGTCTATCTTGATGATTTCTTTGCTGTGATGTTAATGATGATGTCATTCTAGTTCTGAGTAAACATGTCAGACAGATTTCTGAATGTGAACAAAAGACCACATTAGCCCGATACCATACTATCCCGAATTTTAACAACCCCAACAAAGAAGTCTCCTAAAAAAATGGTAGAAAAAGAAGAAAATGTTGGTAAACAGCATTTTCTCCTTTTACCACAATTTTTTTTACCCTTCCAAAAGCAAATTTCAGTTTTTCAGCCACATCTATTTTGTCGTCTGCAAATGCTTTTAATTACGACTGGTCTAAAATTTTGTCATTTGGCAAAGAACTAAGAAAGTTGATCCTTGGAGTAATTGGATCAATCTCAGTTTTAAGGACTAATTTTCACTTTTTCCTTTTTTATTCAATGGTAGTCAAGTTGAAAAATAGTAGTTCAATCACAGTTTGTCCTTCCTATACAGATTTTCTTGACATTGATAAAGTTTTCAAAAATAAAACAGATTGGTACAGTGTCCCTGTGCCACACATAACCTCCTAATGCAAGCTCGTAACAAGCATAAATAGAGCATGATCAGTTGTTCCACTTGGTGTTCTGCCCTATCAGTTCAAATTTAATATGAAACAGGCAAACAGATCATCCTTCATGCGGTCGTCAACATGTACCTTGTATGCATTTTAGAGGCAAAATTTTCAGTCAGTTACTCATGAAACTATGTCAGAATGTTTGTCTTGATGATATCTCTAAAAAGCAAAGTGCATAGATCGCCTTTATTAGATTTTTTTTTCTTTCTGCAAATGTCTCTTATAAGCACAGCAATTGATTAGAAAACTTAACATGTTTTTCACAGTTATAAGGTCCTTGTAAATCACAGTGATACAAGAACGAAGTCTGAATTTCATTTTTAAAAAAATCTAAAACTGTTACAGCAAAACAAGCTTTGTTTGTTTCGAGCTTCACCTGTAACTTACTGTTGCTCGTTATAATTTTTCTTTTTACACAAAAGATCTTTTCTTTTATCCAAGAATAGAGATCATGTATGGTTATTCGTGCAGTAACATTTGCCAAGTCCCCTTGAAGGTGTTAAACACTGCACCTTTGGCTTGGGCTCCAATACCTACCTTGGGACTGGGCCCATACTAATGCATGAAACACCATACTTGATCCCTGTAGTCGCTTGATCTAAAGCTTTGTACAGACTAGCGTTCCAGGTCATCTAGTTCAATTTTGTATCACAGGTAATGAGTTTTTAGCTCACCTGAGCACGAAGTGCTCAGGATGAGCTATTGTGATCAGTCGGCGTCCGTCGTCCATCCGTCTGTCGTCCGTCCGTCTGTCGTCCGTCTGTCTGTCCGTTCACATTTTTTTGTTTACACTCTAGCATCTACAAATATTAACCAATCAGCACCAAATTTAGTCAAAATACTTATGACCATAAGATCTAGGATGAGTTTGATTATGGGTCTAATCGAACCAGAATGACTTGAGTTATTTGCCCTTGAATTAGAAAATTGCCATATTTGATTTTGTTTACACTCTAGCATCTACAAATATCAACCAATCATCACCAAACTTGGTCAAAATATATATGACCATAAGATCTTGAATGAGTTCGATAATGGGTCTAATCAGACAACTGGAGTTATTTGCCCTTGAATTAGAAAAATTGCTATATTTGACTTTGTTTACACTCTAGCATCTACAATTATTAACCAATCAGCACCAAACTTTGTCAAAATATATGTGACCATAAGATCTCGGATGAGTTCGATTATGGGTCTAATCGGACCAGAACAACTGGAGTTATTTGCCCCTGAATTAGAAAGTTCTTTAGCATAGTTGTTTGTCCGGAGCATAACTTTGTCATCTCCAGTCCGATTGACTTGAAACTTGGCATCTGTGTTTGTTGCAATAATACGGAGTGCAGTATGAAAAAACCAGAACTCTACCTCGTACTGTTTATGAGTTATTTCCCTTTGATCGTCATTTTTACAGCATTTTCTGCTTGTCTGGAACAGAACTTTGTCATCTCTAGCCTGAACATCTTCAAATTTGATATGCATGATTGTTGAAAAATTACGGAGTGCAGTGCACAAGAACCATAACTCTTCCTAGTACAAATTTTGAGTTACTCCTGCTTTGACCTTCATTTTTATAGCATTTCTTGCTTGTCCGGAGCAAAACTTTGTCATCTTAAGTAGGAATGACTTGAAATATGGTATGCTTATTTGTTGCAATATTTGGAAGTGCAGTGAGCAAGAATTGTAACTCTACCTCGTGCTGTCTTTGAGTTATTTCCCTTTGATCGTCATTTTTACAGCATTTAGTGCTTGTCCCGAATAGAACTTTGTCATCTCAAGTCAGAACGACTTTAAACTTGATATGCATGTTTGTTGCAATATTACAGAGTACAGTGCGCAAGAACAATAACTCTACCTATAGCGGATTTTGAGTAATTCCACTTTGATCTTCATTTTTACAGTATTTCTTGCTTGTCTGGAACGGAACTTTGAAGTCTCATGTCAAATTGACTTGAGACTTGGTAAACATGTTTGTTGCATTACCTGCCCTTTGCGATTATTATACCTCCTCGACAACTTGCGGTGGGACGGGCATATCTTGCGACAATTTGCTGCTCTTGTTTCATTATCATATGGCCTTGAACCTCGATTTTTGGTATTTATCTTCATTGTAAACCTTTACTGCTTAGTACTCAGGTGAGCGATATAGGACCATCATGGTCCTCTTGTTCTAATTATAAGTGCGTAAAAGGTGTTCTATATATAGCAGTGGATAAAAGTGTTTCTGTCTATTATAGTGCATTCCACTTTAAGATTAACTTAATTTGGCTGTAAGGATGGGGCTGATAATGGGAGCAGGGGAAGCAGTCACTTTCAAACAACGGATACGTGTATTTTGAAGTCGTTAACATGTTACTGTACAGGCTATATTTGTACCTCCCGAAAAATTATCACAAAGTATGCAGATGACAAATATATGAAGGAAAAGAAAATCATAGTTCTCAACAGTATGGATAGCATTGTGGGAAAAGAAGCAATTTATCCTTTCCTGCCATGTCTTCCAAAGCTTTCAAGTGCAGAGTTCAAAGTTTATTCTTTATTGTAATAAGTGAACCCTTTGGATGTCCTAAAAAGCAGCACCTGGACATTTTCAGACCTTAAAAATATGTAACCCAAGATTTCAAGTCTTTGTCAAACAGTGTAGATCCAAGATCAGACTTCATGCTGTGTTCAGTCTCAATTTATTCTATAGTTAAATGCCCTTGTGAATCTTTTGTGATTCTGTAATGGAAACTGGCTGTTATCAGTGAGTTACTGTCTGTCCTAATGTAAAACTTGTTATCCCTGTACTTCATTGTTTAAGTGTGAATGCTGGTATGTCTGAAAACATCATCTGCTTGAATGTTTAGATCCAAAATCAGGCTTCATGTTCTGTGTAGTCTTATCTTGATCTACACTGTCCACAAAAACTCTGGAAGCTGTCTTTAGCATTCAAAGGATGAATAGTTTTCGGTTCTGTGGTTGATATTTGCTGTTAACAGATAGGATTCTTTTTTGTTGCCATTGGTCCCTTATCCCCTGTTTTTCTTGGATTGTCTTTCACATTCTTTTGGGTCTTAGCCTCTGACATTCAATCTATCACAGCAAAATTACCATATTTACACGCTTTTGAAGACAGCCCCTGATAACATTGTTTGACAAGGAACAGTTGTAGGTTACAAGCATTTTGCTTGATTTTCACACTATGGCATAAAATGTTGTATATCTATTTCAAGTTTAGAAAGACAGTAGCTCCTGTATATGAGCCATGCTCTGAAAAAAGGGGGTTTAATGGGTTTAATGCATCTCTGTAATGCTATAAACCAAGCAAGTGATCACATAAATAATTGGATCAATAAAATTCATTTAGTCTAGCAACCAACTAAATCCTGAGATAGAATGGTCCTTTGACATGCATAAAATTTACCATAAGCAAAGAGTTCTGACCCAGGTTGGCCTTACTCAGACTGTGCAGGCTGACCCAGGTTGATACTTTAAACAGATGCATTAAACCCCCTTTTCACAGAGCATGGCTAGTATATGTAACAAAGTGGACTTGAGTCTTTGCCATAATGTAGGTTTCATTTTGTAGAAACATATATTTGTGGGTCAAGTCAAATGCATGTTCTTTACAGTTTGCTCATCTGTTTCAGAAACTTGACTTTCCTGTAAGATATTATTGATCACCGGTTCCCCTATATTTGATATGTACATGTATATTCCTTATCATGTTAACCTTTCAAATGCTGAGCATTTTCAGACACTGTAGACGATGGTCAGGCTGCACAGAATTAGCTATGTCCACTTTCTAGTAGGATTTTCTTGCTGAGTCAGCAATAAAATGTAAAGTTTCCTTTTCATTGTATTAGCTTGGCTGTTTCCAAAGAAAACTTCGAGGTATTGTCATAGCCCTGTTGTGGTCTGCATTGTCTTGCAAAAGCTTTGATATTATATAATACCTCTGTCATTACTGGAGATATTAACTTCAAACTCAGACTTGTTGTTAACTATCACAAGATGTACCCATACAACAAGGGCAGGTAACCATCAAACTATTTTTGACACAGTTATGCCCCTTTTTCAACTTAGATTTTTCATAAAATATCAAGCTGACCATTGGCACCCACATGAGGTGCTCTTGTTGAGGTATTAAAATTGCATTCCTTGAATCTACCAAACAATCATGTGTCACCCTTTAAAAGTAGGCTTTTGAAAACATTTGGGGAAAAGGAGAAAATGCTAGCAAGAAGCATAATCTGTAAGTGCTTTCAGTGTTGGGAAAGTCTAAAATTTCACTGTTTTGTAAAACGTTTACTTATGATTCAGTAGACTGTTATGTCCTGATGTTTAGCATGCTCACCAAAAATGTCTCTTATATCATGTTACAGCAAGTCATTACCAGAATATCTGAAAAACCACAATATACTTATTATCCTGCACTGTTTTCAAAAGGTCTCTTCCTCATGGTTGTGAAGACACATTTTCAAAGAGAAATGCTGTCATTTCAATGAATTTGTTGTCTGCATGTTTGTCACTTGGTTAAGAATTGGCTCTTTACAAAAGGACAGACATTTGTACCTTTCTAAATTCAAAGCACTTGCAGATGACAAACTAAATGTTGCTTGAAAGGGTAGAAAACATCATAAGAAATGAAGAAAATGCTTTTTACAAGCATTTTCTCCTATACCCACAATGTTTTCAGTAGCTCTCCCTAGGTCATTTAAACCCAGGGAAAGAAAAATGATGTGTTAAGGGGTTAGACCTGCAGAATTTCTGTTTTCTAGAATCTTGCCATACCCTCATTTTTTTTTTCAAAATTTATCACAACTTCTGCCCTTTTCTCATTTTTTTCCCATTTCACCCCAAAGCCTTGATATTATAGGAAATCATCCTGACTTTAGAAATGATCTGTTTGGTTTTATGACATTGCATCCAGTCATGTCCTCTTGGTATAGAATGATATTGAAGGAAATTATAGCTT
This sequence comes from Hippopus hippopus, assembly GCA_946811185.2. Taxonomy (NCBI): domain Eukaryota; kingdom Metazoa; phylum Mollusca; class Bivalvia; order Cardiida; family Cardiidae; genus Hippopus; species Hippopus hippopus. Next base: position 55,107,703 of record OX328096.1, read on the forward strand.
AACTCTTTTACAAACACTCCAATCAATATCTTTACAATCCTGATGAGGAGGACCTTTTCAGATGTCATGGAAAAAGACAAAAATGTTGGAAACCAGCATTTTCTCCTTTTTCCATAATGTTTTCTGCCCTGTCAAAGATAATATCCTATTGAAGCCACAGTTAATTTGTTGTCTGTACATGCTCTCAATTTTTGGATGAATCTTGCTTTGCAGAGTTCTTATTAATCCCTTTTGGGGAGGTGGAGAAGGGATTATAGGAATGCCAATATCTGTACAACCTGTCTGTCATAACATTTTCATGACCCCTCCATATCTCCTGAACCCTTTGAAAGATTTTCAGTAAACTTTGGCCAAATGTTTATCTCAGTGAGAGGGTGTGCAAAATTGAAGATTGATTTAGATCATTAACTCTGTTTTCATTTTTATTGCCCTTTGTTACATAACTTCCAAAGTATAAAAGCTAACGCCTTCATATGCAGATAGATCACATTTAGGGCAAGTGCAGTGCACAAGATCCATAATTCTGTCTAGTTGTTTTTGGAGTTATTGCCCTTTGCTATTTTACAAAGTGGATTTTTTGTCTGGAGCATAACTTCCAAGTATAAAAGCTTTTGACTTCAAACTTCATATGCAAATAGTACATTTAGAGGACATTTGTAGTGTATTAGATTCATAACTCTGTCTTCATTATTGTTGGAGTTATTGCCCTTTGTTATTTTACAAATCAGATTTTTTTCCTGTGCACAACTTTCGAAGTATAAAAGCTATTGACTTCAAACTTCATATGCAGATAGATCACATTGAAGACAAGTGACAAGATCCATAATAATGTCTCCATTATCTTTGTAGTTATTGCCCTTTCTTAATACCTCGCCAAGAACGCCAATGTCCCAGTCATAATTCTAAAGTTTGAAACCTGTCTTTCATGTTTGCAATTTAGTGTTTGCAGATTTTGTGTTTGAAGATTCTGTGCTTGTAGATTTATCTTCAAGAAATTGTATTGGTATACTGTTGTTCTTTGAATTCATCAATGCAACCAAAGATATGGATGGCATGGTGTTTTATGTCTGTCAACAGTATTTAAGTCGTGATACATCAACGGAAGGGTGATTGTAAAAGGTCCAGAGTAATGAAGTGCTGTTAAGGTCCAGCAGGAACCAAAGCCGGGACTATATGATCCAAAGTCGGTAGCACTTGTCGCTTGGCAACCCGGTCTCTTCTACAACCAAAGGTCCCACCACTCTGTCATTTTGGGGCGGGGGATATAGCTGTCCCTCAGACTGTCTTCTTGTTTTCAACAGCTTCAGCAATATCTAGACATGTCAATATCATGACATGGAGTGTCACTTGAGTTTCTCTACAAACACTGAGCTCAACATTTACCCAAAGCAACAGGCTGCTTTCACATCTAAACTAAGTTGACACAATGTGGGAGAGGAATTAATCCTGTCACAGTAACTTTCAACAACTTGTGAAAAAGGTTTTGCCATGCCCAAACTCAAACTAAATACACAAGGATTACTTGTTACAGTGGAGCAGATTACCATAAAATCGTTTACTTTGTGATACAAGCACCAAATTTGGCACAGTTAAAGTCTATTACCTAAATTTTATGAAAAGTATGTTATCCACCTGAAAATCCAAGATGGCCGCCATTTTTTTTTTTTTTTTTCAAGGTGGCCGCCAGTCTTAGCTATGACTGTCTTATTGTATATCAAAAAAGTAATTTTTGGTTTATTTTTTCTGTAGGACCTGATTGTTTTCATGATTTAAACATAATTATGAATGTTTTGTGAAAGTAGAACCTCATAATGTCTACAGCATTCCAAGTTGGTGTTCAAGATGACAGCCATTATATTAGACCGTGAGCCAGCAGGTTGTTTTTCCTTGATCAGTTGATCAGCAATTAACAGTTTTTTTGTTAGTTTTAGACCTTTTGTAAGTTCTAAATGATCTAAAATAATGTAATAAGCTTATATCAAAATATTTCTTTACACTTGTTACAAAGGACAAGAGTGTTAAGTGCAAATCAAAGCACTGAAAGCACTGAATTTTTACGGTTTATGCATCTAAAATGTCAAATTATGAGAAACTATGGGGATATTTTTCAAATAAAACACATTGCCTTGATGAAAGATACTTTATATGCATCCTAGAACCAACTCATATAGTGTTTTCAGATTTATAATTCACCATTGTGCCATATCCATGAACAAAACGGAAGTACTAACAACAAAAGTTCATCAAATATACTGTCGAATGTTTTATATCAGTTGTTGAGAATTCAACTATTATCTGGTTCATTTCTTATTTTGGGTTGAAAACGAGCTAGGATTTATTGGTCAGCATATTTTCATCATCTTACTGTATTTCTTACAGTAAAATGAAACTTTTAGTGTAAATCAAAGCACTTAAGTTACTGATACATCATTTACCATTAAACTCTCGCATCTAAAAAAAGGGGGGACAATATTGTTTAAAAATACGTTTTTCTTAATCTTATTTACTAAGAAGACATTGCATATCTTAGCTACAGTGCCTTCTCTTGTTAATTTATCATTTAGTTCTATCAGTCAATGAAATCAAAGTACTAAATATTTACCTTGCCATGACAAAGTACAAATGGTATGACCTACAGCCTTATCTACCTTTTTAACTAAATGCGCAGTGCATATACATGACAATAAAAACCGAAATCAGAATATTCTATTATACCTAGTTAATCTTGTGATAAGCTCCACTTTTTAGACACATCAGTTTGGTAATCAGGTGATTTGCTAACTATGTATGTTACCAAGATGGGTTGAATTCCCCCTTTGCATTTGATAATATAAAATGGCAGCTGTACCTGCTATAGCACATTTTATTGGCCAGTATTCAATTTCAGAGGGCCACAGTATCATAGGGAATGAGAGCTCATATTTGCTTGGTTTAATCATCATCAGCATCATCATCCTCATGCATGCCAGCCATATTTGTAAGTACTTGGTTCTGTTATGGAAACTGAGGTTATTGTTTTTCCATTGTTACTTATTTAGAAGTATGTCAGGTTAACTGTTTGGCATCATGATGCTAAGAAGCATCATCTCACGATTATGGACCAAGGCTGAGGGGCTGAGTATAATTGTTGGAGATGAGATGTTTTTGGTTTGGTATATTTTGTATAAACTGCTGAAGTCTAAAAATATGCAATGAAGAACTCTGGCTTTTTTTCCCATTCTTTTATCCATTTTCTATCCTATTTTTCCCTTTTATGTTAGCCTGAAAATGAAAGGTATTTTGAGTGTTATAATGTACTGTTCATTTTTTGGTCATTATTATGTTTTTTTGTTATAAAATTATTATCTTTCAATTGGCAATCCTTTTATTGCACAGATTATCTTGTACTAACAACATATGTATTATAACCTCTTGTTTTATGTTTGCACAGTTTCAAGGCTATGTATTCTCTTAGTCATTGCCTGGCCAGGTAGCTCAGTGGTTAGCGTATCTGACACGTGACCTGGTGGTTGAGGGTTCGATACCCGGTTGAGGCAAACTTTATTTCTGTCGAATTACTGCCTCTCACCTCTGGTGCATGTGAGAAAAGTAGCTATTGGCTTGGAAAGAAAGTTGTATCAGTACTGGTGTGAGGAGCCAGGAAACACACGTGTGTAGGTGCAATGACCACGGTAGTATGACCTAAACTTTTAAAATGACACTAAACTCCAAAACAAATAAACAAACAAACAAACACACAAATCACTTACTCATTTACATTGCATTTAGTGATTAACCATCAGTGTCAATACAAAACTTGCTTTATGGAGTTTTTTGTTTGATGCTGTACACATTCAACAGAGACAAATTTCTTATTGATGTTTGAGCTGGCCAGTTATTATTTACATGATTGATAGATATGCTATAATTCTTTTTATTTCTACTATGGGTAAAAGGCCTGTGCATGGGTTTTGTTTTCCTCTCTTCCTCTCTCACCCTCAATCATACACACATATGAAGGTACCTGTCATAATTCAAATTGGAAATGCATTTTGCAAAATACTCTGACTGTATGAAGCTCCTAATTTTTTAACAGCATAACTGTATTATTGTGCATGAACAGATGAGCATTTGTTTTGCATTTGGTATCAACATCATGGGCTTATTGTTATTTCCTAGATATTGTTTCTCATATTATAAATATGTTACAATTTATTGTACTGTTCCATATCAGTGATGCACCAATGATTGCCCAACTGTAGGAAGAAATGATAGTGATCTCATCGTCTATAGTTCCTTCTTTTATAGCATGCTTTTTCGTTCACAAACTATATGCTTTGAAAGGAAGTCTCTGTAGTTCGACAAAAGTAAATCCTGTTTTGCAAAACACTACCTTGGAATCATTATGGGAATAATAAACCCAGGCTAATTCAAGAATGGATTTATGTCAGCCCTTTTTGTGTACATCTTGATACTTTTCATTTGGAGTGAAATCGCTACATTATGAACAGAACGTAAACTTCATTTAATTTTTAAGATATTTACGGGGTAATTCCTCATGTCATAGACTTGTAATACATGTATATGATATATACCGGTAAATAAAAAAAAAACCCTTGTGATTTATAGGAGTGAAAGTGATAATTAATAGACCTTATAAATCTGAAATGGTCTGCTATAAGCATCACTGTTATAACTTCAATAAAAAAACAACTTAAATTAGCCTCGGACTATATGAAGGGCCACATTAAAGAAAAATATCTAAACAACTTAATTCAGTGGGTTATCACATTACCAATCTATGCAGTAATTTACTCACTGTTGACCACAGAAGTATTTAATACAATCTTGACTACAATGAATTCTTATGCGTTAACATCAAAAACATTTTATATTAATTCCAGCAAAGGATTTCAAACAAAAAAGTCTACCCTTGGCATTGTAAATACACTGATTTGCAAGGCTAAAGCAGCTTATAGAAAGCATTAATCATAATGAAAAGGCACATTGTTTGCATAAGATCTATTCTGTATCACTGACATCATAAAAGATATGCAGCGGATACGTTTTTGAGTACCAGCCATTTTAGGCTTACAAACATGACCAAATACAGTTCTTTTAGTACTTTGATTCAGTTAAAATTGTGTCTGTTTCTGTAAAACATTGTTGTAATAATAGATATGAGTGTATTAAGCCATTCATAGTTATGTTTAAATCATAAAAACAACCAGGTCCTACAAAAAATAAACCTAAAATGACTTTCATAATAGACAATAAGGCGGTCATAGCTATGACTGGTGGCCATCTTGAAAACTGGCAGCCATCTTGTATTTTTGGGTGGATAACATACTTTTCATAGCATTAAGATAATAGACTTTGACTGTGCCAAATTTGGTGCTTGTATCACAAAGTGAACGATTTTCATGAAATTTGGACTTAATCTGCCCCGCTATTATGCATGTTACTGCTTAGCTACCTTGGCTCAACTATGGATGTCTTAGAACTAGGTCACATCATGTTATCAACCTCTTGCCTTTGTCCTGAAAAGCATAAAATGTATACCATTTAACCCTTTACCAAACAATCCCATGTTTGAACAACCCTGAGCATTATAGCTTTTGAAAACATCAATGGAACAGGGGAAAATGGTGGTAACCAGTATTTTCTATGCTGGTAACCTGCATTTTTAGCTCACCTGAGCACGAAGTGCTCATGGTGAGCTTTTGTGATCGTTCTGTGTCCGGCGTCCGGCGTGCGTCGTTCGTCGTCCGTCGTCAACTTTTACCTTGTGTACACTCTAGAGGCCACAATTTCAGTCCAATACTCATGAAACTTGGTCAAAATGTTTGTCTTGATAATATCTCGAAGGAGTTTGAAAATGGGTCAGGTTGGGTCAAAAACTAGGTCACTAGGTCAAATCTTAGAAAAACCTTGTGTACACTCTGGAGGCCACATTTTCAGTCCAATACTCTTGAAAGTTGTTCTGAATGTTTGTCTTGATGATATCTCGGACGAGTTCGAAAGTGGGTCAGGTCAGGTCAAAAACTAGTTCACTAGGTCAAATCTTAGAAAAACTTTGTGTACGCTCTAGAGGCCACATTTTCAGTCCAATACTCTTGAAACTTGGTCAAAATGTTTGTCTTGATGACATGGATTAGTCTAGAAAAAGCTTGCGTACAAACTCGAGGCCTAATTTTCAATCCAATAATTATGAAAGCATGTTAGAATGTTTGTTATAATATCTCGAAAGAGGTTTAAAATGGATCATGTTGGGTCAAAAGGCTCAGGTGAGCGACTTCAGGGCCATCATGGCCCTCTTGTTTTCATGTCCCTTGATCTTGTCTACCCTTAAAAAGATAAATTATAATTTTTTTAGCAACATCATTTTTTCGTCTGCAGTTTGAAATATTGCCAAGTCTTTTATTTTGTCAACTGTTGACGAAGAACGAATGAATGACTGATACGTGGAAAATTGTCTGTTTCAGAGAATACTTATCTGTTCACCATATAAGGAAAATTGTAGGCGGAAATAGTTTGGTCGTGCTTAACTTTTTATCAACTCATATTAAAATGTCAGCAGTGCAGAGCGATACAAAACTTCATGCAGAACATGTTGCTATTTCATTTTCTTGATGGGGTCTTCAACTTCATATTTATTAACCCTTTACCACACAGTCCCAGGTTTTAACGACCCTAAGGAAAAGGCCTTTTGAAATCATTGTGGGAAAAGGAGAAAATGCTGGTAACCAGCATTTTCTCCTTTTCCCACAATGTTTTCTACTCCTCTACAGTCAAGTTTCAATTTTTGAGTCACGTTTATTTTGTCGTCTGCAAATGCTTTCAATTTGGACCAGTCTAAAATTTTGTCGTTTGGTAAAGAGTTAAACCTTTACTACACAATCCCAAATTCTTATAACCTTGGCAATGAAGGCTTTGGAAAACATGTGGGAAAAGGAGAAATGCTGGTAACCCCTTTGGAAGAAACCCTGTGAAAATATTTGAAAATATTGGTCGCACACATTTCCTCCTTTTCCCCCAAGGTTTTCAAATCCTTCAAAGACAAATCCTTCATTTGAGCCATATTCAATTTCTCCTCTGCAAATGCTTTCAATTCAGACAAGTCTAAAATTTTGTCTTTCTGTAAAGATTCAAAGGAGCATAAAACTAGATTTTGATCCAAACATTTTTGAGGAGAGAAAGTTGATGTCTTGTAAAGAAAAACATAGAGATCTGACTGTTTATCCCTAGTTGGAGGGAAAAAAATACTGCAAAAATAAATTTCCTCTGCTGGGATTCAAACCACATGACCTTCAAAACCATAAATCAGTGACTCTATCAACAGAGCAACCAGGGCAACTACCATTCTTCTATATTAAAAGTGTATTTATCTTTGTAATGCAATAACCACCAACAATTATCAATTGGATGGGAAATTTTACTGAAAAGATACCCAAGACTTGGTTATTTCTCATGTCTTCTATATGATTTAACAACTCTGTGAAAAAAAGCTATTGAAAACATAGTGGGAAAAGGTAACAAGCGTTTTCTCCCTTTCCCATATTGTTTTACACCCATCCTAAGTCAAATGTTATCATTTCCATCATTTGAGACACGTGCAATTTTTCTTTTGCCAATGCTATCATTTGTGCTAAATCTATTTGAGCCATGCTTAAAGGGGCTTAATGCATCTGCAAAAAGTCGTGACCAAGGTCAGCCTGTGCAGTTCGTGCAGGCTGACCTGGGCCGAAACTTTTTGTTTTTCTTCAATTTTCTGCTTCTCCAAGGACAATCCTTCAACAGGATTCATTTGGTTGTTAAACAAACTAGATTTTATGGATCCATAATTATATAACGCCTTGCTTGGTATAATGCATTACGGAGATGCATTTAGCCCCCTTTTGCCAGAGCATGGTCCATTTCTTTTGTTAAGTTTAGAGATTAGCCTTCATACAAATTGTGATTGACATTTTTAGCTCGACTGGCCAAAGGCCAGCCGAGCTTAATGTTGTGGCATGGTTTCTGCCATCTGTCCACATATCTCTTCATTACTCTTTCGTATTTGTGAGATAAAGTCTGCAGTCATGGTCAGATTTTTGTGGAACTTGGACAGTTTCTTTATACCATCAATAGCTTGAACCCTATTGATATTGAAAAAAAATCTACAATTAGTCAGGGACTGAACAGAGCTAGTTACAGTCCAAGAGTTTTAGTTTGTCAGTTACATTTGAAGGTCTGAGGGTTTTATTCACCAACCATTCTTAAGAATATTCTTAGTCTTATTATCCAAGATTTTCTACATTTGAAAGTAACACAACTTCTGATTTGCTAAACCATTTGGTTTAGCCAATCAGAAGTTGTGTTACTTTCCAATATAGAAAACTGTGAATTATAAGACTTAGAATGTTCTTAAGAATGGTTGGTGAATACGGATCCAGGACTCAAGTGTCATGATTTTAGGAGTTATGGATTACTATCTTGGTGTGCAGTAGTGGACAAAGTTCATTTAAAAGATGAAAGAAGTGTTCTGCATTGACAGATTTTTTGCGATATAATCTCACAAAAGCGTTTATACTTAAGGCCTATGCTAATCTAACAGCATTCATAGCAGTGCCTTGCCAATTGGTATTTAGATGTTTGGTCCAAAGCTTCAAATTTTAGGGGAGTCCTGCTTCTCTCTCATAGCATATCAGATGCAGAAAATGGAGGTCTGATAAAACCTTGCAGTCAAATCTTGACTCCTACAAAATCACTTTATAATTTCTTTATGATACATCTACACTCATTTTCAGGCAGTTTTCAGCCAGTTTTTTTCCTATTTCATCCCTATCTTATGAAACCATAATAATTCTTGTATCTTAATGCTAAGTGTTGCCCCTGATAGCTTCAGTATTGCATGACAGATAGAAAATGCATTTCATTTTTTTTTAGGCCTCCAAAGCAATCGCTGTTGTTGTTTCTGGTTTTAAATGAGGACAAATCCCTTGTGTTTTTCTATCCCTTACACCATATGTATTGGTAATTTATCTATGTTTACACAGCTGAGCCATTCAGCACACTTTCACGTTTTAACAGTGTCAGTTCTCTTTAGCTGTAAGGATGTATTTACAAAACAACAAATTTTTTGACTGGACCAAATTCAAAGCATTTGCAGACAAAAAAATGACAGTTGCTAAGATGATGACTTCTGTCTTTGATAGGGTAGAAAACATAGTGGAAAAAGGAGAAAATGCTGGTTACCAGCATTTTCTCCTTTTCCCACAATGTTTTCAGAAGCTTTTTCTTTTGGGGACATTAAAAAGTGTGATTGTGTGGTAAAAGGTTAAGCTTTTTATGAGGTCATTACACCACTTAGCAATCAGATAAGCCAATTTGTAACCTAATGCTCTTCTGATATTCAATCTTTGACGGGCATTTGAGTGTTTTTTTCCATGTCAAATCTACCAAATGACTAAAATTAGGTCTTGTCTAAATTGAAAGTACTTGCAGACAACACACTAAATTTGCTTCAGTTAATGAGACTGGCAACTGAATATTGTTGGAAAAAGAGAAAATACATTCTGGTTACCAGTATTTTCTCCTTTTCCCCACAATGTTTTCAAATTTCTTTTTTCTCAGAGTGGTTAAAACTCAGGATTATTTAGTAAAAGGTTAAATAAGCTTTTAACCTTTTACCAAAAAATTCGTCTTACGAGCTGAAGAGGAAGACTTTTAAAAATATTGTGGGAAAAGAGAAAATGCGGGTAACCAGAATTCTCTCCTTTAACTTGATGTTTTCTACTTTTCTACAAATTCCATTCTTTGAGCCACATTTTAGTGTCCTTTGCAAATGATTTTAATGTTAATTTTGATTGTCTAGAAATTCGTTTTCCACTATTTTATTAATCCATTATGTAAACTTTTCCTTAACTTTTCAAAGAGTGCTTTTTAATGTATTTTCTATGAAATGGTCTCCAGTCTCAAATAACAAATGAGTAAATAATATGCTTGAAAGGAGTGATGAACTCTTTCACTACTGAATAAATAAATTGCACTTTCTCAAAGGCTAAAAACACATTTCATGTGCAAGATCAAGAGACAGTTCGGTCATAATCTGGAATATTCTGTGCAGTCTGATCTTGATCTACACTGTCCACAAAAGCTTCCGGTGTCATCTATAGTTAACAAACTTAGATTTCTTATCATTTTGTCAATGTTTTTTTGTCTCATGCATTTGCTGATGATGTGCTTATTTATAGGCATGTGATGTTTTACAAGAGCATCAACAGGAGAAAGTTAGATCAAGATCAGACTGCACAGAATGGGCAGTGAGATGTAAATTACATTGTTGCAGTATTTTGTGTTATTCTAGCCTTTAACTTGCAGTTTACAGATCTTTGCTTCTGAAGGATTGATATCTATTTCATTATTTTCCTTGTATAAGCAGTCTTTCGATCTAATAACTTTCATATGAGGAAATACTGTCAAGTGTCTCATGGCAGGTTTTTATGGAGATAAAAATTTATATTTTTGTTTATCCCTCTACCAAACGATCCCATCTTTTTGAGAAGAAGACTTTAAGTAACATTGTAAGAAAATTAGAAAATACTGTTACCAGTGTTTTCTTCTTTTCCAAAATGGTTTTTACCCTTACACTGACAAATTTTATAATTTGATCCACATTTATTCTGTCATATGCAAATGTTTTCACGATATACCAAGTCTAAAATTCTATTGTCAAGTAAAAGGTTAACTCTTTACCAAAAAACAAAATTTTGGACTGGACCAAAATGAAAGCATTTGCAGACAAGAAATGCAGCTCAAATGATGACCTCTGTCTTTGATAGGTTAGAAAACATTGTGGGAAAAGGAGAAAATGCTGGTAACCAGCATTTTCTCTTTCCCCTAATGTTTTCAAAAGGTTTCTTAATCAGGGTTGTTTAAAGTCAGGATTATGTGGTAAAAATTAAACTAGCCACTGGTGACAAGACCTGTAGATGTTACCTTCATAATTGCCTTTTTGAAACCAGAAAGTTTCTGCTGATGATTAAAGAAAAAGAAAAACTTTTGTAGAGTTAGCACTGAATTTTATATCTGTGCATCCTGGCTTGGCTGTCTTTGCAGATAACATCAATGTTTTGCCATAGCCAGGGTCCGTATTCACCAACCATTCTTAAGAACATTCTCAGTCTTATTCTTCAGAATTTTCTAAATTTGAAAGTAACACAACTTTTGATTGGCTAAACGATTTGGTTTAGCCAATCAAATGATGTGTTACTTTCAAATGTTGAAAATCTTAGAGAATAAGACAAAGAACATTCTTAAGAATGGTTGGTGAATACGGACCCTGTGCAGCTCTTTGTCTGTGTCAACTTCTAATCCCTTACCAAACAGTCACGACTTTGAAAGACCCTGAGAAAGAAAGCTTTTGAAAACATCATGGGAATGGAGAAAAAGCATGTAACCAGCATTTTCTGCTTTTCCAACAATATTTTCTACTTGCTGAAAAACAGTTTTCTTGTTTTGAGTAACATATATCTTGCCGTCTGCAAAATTTGGACAAGGCTAAAGTTTTGTTGTTTGGTAGAGAGTTAACCAAAAAGGCAACTGCAACCTAGTTTTAAAGATGGAGAGATTGACTTTATTGCACTGTGTTGGCTTCATCCTCGACAATATATATCACAAAAAATGTTTGGCCTCATCGTGGTTCAACAATATCAGATACTTAATGTGATACTCTTGGCAACACAGCCTTGAAATTGGCCAGTAGCAAGGCTTAATTCTTCATAAAACTGTCTATGTTTTAATGGATTTGAAGAATGAGGCTTTTGAAAGCATTGTTGGAAAAGGAGAGCATGCTGATAATCAGCATTTTCTTTTCCTTTTTGGACCATGTTTTTTTAACTTTTTAGACACAAATCCCATCATTTGTGCCTCATTTGTCATCTGCAATCGCTTTCAATTTAATTTTGATCAGTTTAAGAATTTTTTTGTTTTTCTGGTTTAGAGTAAATGAGATACTCTAACAAATACAGCTTTCCAATTCATCAATAACAAGACAGAAGATAACTTTACCAACTGCAACCAAATGATGCTATCCCCAGTTTGTAAGTAATTCAGAGGATAAGTGAAAGTGGAGTAGTTTAGTATAAATATTTAAAAGTGGAGAAAATGTATTTTAGTGCCTACCAATTGATCAATCCTTACATGTATGTTTGCTGACTGCAGCATTTTTTCAGTAGTTTATTGAACTAGAATTCTTTCCCATCTAAGTTTATGCTTTGTGCCTTATTGATCCTTTACCACACAATTGAGTTATGACGACCCTGACATAGACAGCCTTTGAAAACTTAGTGGGAAAAGGTGAAAATGCTGATAATCAGCATTTTCTCCTTTTCTAACAATGTTTTTCTTCTGTATCAAAGACAGACTTATGCATTTCACCCACCTTTAATTTGCTCTCTGCAAATGCTTTCAAACTCCAAAATTTTGTTCTTTGGTAAAGAGTGAATGCCGGCAAATATGTATGGCGCCAAAAAGTTTTTCTAAAACCTGTGAGTTTGTTGTTGTTTATTTTATTCCAGAATGTGGAAGTCACTGGGGACAAAGAAGACTCCAGATCACTGCACATCACTGTTCACAAGCCAGCATCCTCTCATCACGCTCACACCATACCTCTACTTACAGCCAGATTTATATTTGATGACCATATACGATGTATGGCTGCTAAGCAGAGGTTGACTAAAGGCCGGACAAAGGCTAGGCAACAGAAGATACACATGATTGAGAGATTGTTAGACATTCCAGCAGAGGAAATAGTGGGACATTATGGTCGATCAGGTCCCATTCCTGGTATGATGATTGTCTCTTTTACTCTTTACCAAATGATAAAATGTTAGACTTGTCCACATTCAAAGCATTTGCAGCCGACTAATTAAATGTGACTCAAAGGCCAAAAAAAAGTTCTTGATAGGGCAGAAAACATTGTAGGTAAAGGAGAAAATGCTGGTTATCAGCATTTTCTCCTTTTTTCATAATGTTTTCAAAAGTCTTCTTCTCTAGGGTCATTTAAACTCTGGATTGATTGGTAGAGGATTAACCTTTGAAAACTGACAGGCATTTGATCTACTATAGTTCAGGTTATTTTAGGTGTACCAAAATTTATTACAAATTACAGTACACAAATGACAAATATTCGAGTAAAGGTAATGATAACCATCATTTTCTCCTTTTCCCACAAGGTTTTCTACCTTTTTAAACACAATTTTCACCATTTGAACCACATATATTTTGTTGTCTGCAAATGTTTCGGATTTGAACAAGTCAACAAATTTATAGTGTGGTAAACAGTTTATTCTTTACCAAACATCAATATTGTGGACTTGTCCAAATCCACATTATTTGCACATGACAAATCGAATGTGACTGAACTTATGGGATTTGTCTTCGAAAAGATAGAAAACATTTTGGTGAAAGTAGAAAATGCTGGTTACCAGGATAAAATTATAATGAAGTCTTCTTGCTTATGGTTCTTAAAACTTGGATTGTGTGATAAAGAGTTCAGTAGGGTGAAATAATTTCTTAATTCATGTATTACATTTACATAAAGGCTGCCTTGGCATTCATTACTATTACATAAAGGTTGCTTGGGCAGTCAATGTATTTGAATTACAAGGTTTTGCTAGGGCTGGTGCAATTTTTGTGAGAAAATGTAGCTTAGCAGGAACCAGACAACAGATAAATTACAACTTCCTTCCCTGAAATGCAATGACATCAGATATCTTTTATTTCAGGTCGCAGTCATCCTGTAAGACCATCAGCTGGTGTTTCTTCAACTGCTAGAGAGAGAGCAGTTGTACCAAATCCATTGACAGTTACTCACTCTTCAAGCATGCCTCTCATGTCACATGAACATCATTCCAGCCAATCATCTTCAAGTTTACATCACATGTCAGAGACAACTAGTGAGGACCATGTTGGTCGAAGTAGAAGTGATGCCATGTCAGAAATCACGGAAAGGGAGGTATCCCAGTCTTCAGAAACTAGAACCAACTCTAACAACAATCAAGAGGAAGATAATGATATAGAAGTTGCAGAAGAAGCCACTTCAGAAATGGCATTTCAGACCTTACATCAAACAGCTAGTGACTCATCCATCAGGCGTGACTCCAGTTCTCATGAGAGTAGTCCTGCCCCACAGGAAATCCCACTTGAAGACTTGTCAAGGAAACACAAGTCCAAGAAGAAACAGCAAATCACACGAGCCAGGCTCACACAGTCCAGACTAACAGCAGAGCTAAAACAACAACAGGAGTCAAGGAGTAACTCCCAGAGTCCAAAACGAAAATCCAATACCAGCAGTGTAACTAAAGCTAAACTCAGAGGGAGGGCTACCTCACTTACTACAGAGGCTCAACAAGGCACTAGAAGTCGAAGTAGTACTCCAGAGAAACGTCACCATAGTGAAAGTAGCCCTCTTCCAACAGGAAGTAAAACCAGTCATTTCCATAAGTCAAGGCAGATGAAATCCACGGAAATTCAGACAAATTTAACTTTGAATACAGATTTAGCAAATGAAAGTTCTAGTCAGTCAGAGCTTGGTATTCAAGTGGGACATTCTCCAAAAACTTTGTACCCAGCGAAATCTCCAGTTGTGTCTCTTGTTCAGGAATCAGAGAAGAGTATTCGAGAAAAAGTGAAAGAATCACCAAAACTGTTACCACCATCAGAGAAGCTTCGAAGTGCAAGTGATGCTTCCCAAACTAGCAGTGACTATGACACATCATCTTTGAGCAGTACAAAAAGCTCTGATAGTCTGGAACCACCAAATTTTGGACTCAATGTGAGAACCTCGGTTGACCCAGAACTTTCGTCTGCTAGTGTTACCATAGAAACAGCTGGTGGAAATATGTCACAGGATGCTGCATCTGACCAGTTGGCCAAGCTTGCCAAGATTGTACATCAGTATAAATTTGAGAATGAGGCAGACACAGTTATGGCAGAATCAGAATCAGTCCCTAATGATACAACAGGTTGATGGCCAAAAACAATATTATTTAATTAAACACAACCATCATTAGCATAAAATAAGTTTAAAAATATTTAGTTTACATCGATTGAGAAACAAGTTGTTACAACTTATACTAATCTCTCTTGATTCTGCTTCGTTTGAACTACACCAGTACTCGCGCCTAATGTGTGGGCCAACGAAAAATCCCAAAGCTGACACCCGCTCCAGGCTGTCAAACTCGGGACCTTATGGTTATGAGGCTCTACCTCATGACCATGGACACCACATTAGCATATTTGAGACCTAGTGCAAATCACACAAAGGAGAAACTTTTCAAAGAAAGGAAATACCTTTTTTCTTGTATTAAATGCATATTTGGAAAAGTAAAAATTGCTCGCAACAAGCCATTGCTCTATTTTATAAAAGCTATGAAGACATACCTGTTGACAGCTTAACAGCAGAAGATGTAGGAAATCCTTGTAGAATGGATTCGATCATGAAAAAATATTTTGACTAAACGAGAAATTGCTTGTTGCAGGTTTTTTTTTCATTTCATCAGTTTTAAGAATTGGCTGCTGAAACATTTCAGCTAAAGGCCTGTTACAAGCATGTTTTCTTTCATCAGAGCATTTTAACCCTGTACCAGATGATAAAAAATTGTCATTGTTCATGTTGCATGCATTTGGTTTGAAACGGTAGATAATATTGTGGGTAAAGGAGAAAAAGCATGCTGATTACCAGTATTTCTCACTTTTCCAACAATGGTTTCAAAGCCTTCTTTGTTTGGTAAAGGGTTAAGAAGTGGTCTGCCGCAACATGTTAGGTTTTGTCCTCACAGAAAAGACTGATTTTGTTGAAAATTGAAAAATTTTCTTGAATGGCAGTCAGAAGTAACCTGTGTTTTTTTTTTGTAGAATTACAATACTTTCTGAAATGTGTAAAAACACAGTACAATGGCTGTTACAACACAAGAGACACAACTGTTGAAACTAAAGATTAAATAATACTTGAGCATGCTGAAGGAAACTATTTAGATATAGATGGTGGAGATTAAGATCAGGCTTTGACAGAATGTTGATTGTTTTTGTTATATTCCCTAGCCAAGGTAACCTGAAATTGCAATATTTGGAATTCAAGAACTGAATGAAAAATTAATCCTTTATCAAACAAAAAGAAATATACCTTTCTCTAAATTGAAAGCATTTGCATTTAAATTAATCAATTGTGGCCAAGATGATTGGATTGATTTCCAAAAGGTAGAAAACATGGAGAAAAATGGAGAGAATGCTGGTTACCAGCATATTCCCCTTTTCCCATAATGTTTTAAGGACCCTTTAGACAAATACCTTAGAAAACTTGGGATATTCTGGTATCAGTTAGGTTTGATTTTATTTATTAGGTTTAATTTCATTTATTAAGGAGGCTAAGGGTTAAGAAGTGTATCAGAAGGAAACTGATTAACTCTTTACCAAACGACAAAATTTATACTAGTAGAAATTGAAAGCATTAGCAGATAACAAAATAAAAGTGACTGAAAAATTTAAATTTGTTTGGGAAAGGGATAGAAAACATTGTGGGCAAAGGAGAAAATGCTGGTTACCAGCATTTTCTCCTTTTCCCACAATGTTTTCAAAAGGCTTCTTTCTCAGGGTCGTTAAAAGTTGGGATTGTGTGGTAAAGAGTTAAGGAAAAGTGTAAATTTTCATTAATCATAAACCTCTTTGCCTATGTTTAATAATTTCACTTGTTTTGGATGACTCTACCTAGTTGCTTAACCCTTTACCACACAGTTGCAAGTTTTAACAACCTCGAAGAGGGCTTTTGAAAACATTGTGGGATAAAGCAGAAAATGCTGGTAACCAGCATTTTCTCCTTTTCCACATTGTTTTCTATTCGATCAAAGACAGATATCATCATTTTATCTACATCTGTGTTGCCGTCTGCGAATGCTTTCAATTTTGACAAGTCCAAAATTTTTTTTCATTTGGTAAAGACGTAACCTTTTACTATATAATTCAGAGTTTTAACAACCCTGAGGAAAATGCCTTTTAGAATATTGTGGAAAAAGAAAAAATACTGGTAACCAGCATTTTCTCCTTTTCTCACAATGTTTTATACCATATCAAAGTCAAATTCCATCATTTGAGCCACAGTTAATTTGTCATCTACAAATTCTTTGGACTTGGATGTGTCCAAAATTTTGTTGTGTGGTTAACACATTATAAGGTAGATCCAAGACTAGACTGAAATATTCTGTGCACTAACTGCAAAACCATCTAAAGCTGTGAAGTTTTAAAAGCACTTTACCCTTTTATGAAACAATCTCGAGTTTTAATGACCTTGAAGAAGAAGGCTTTTGAAAACACTGTGGGAAAAGTAACCAGCATTTTCTCACTTTTAGCTCCACTGGCCTAAGGCCAGCAAACTTATGTCATGGCCCTGTGTCTGTCGTGCATGCATGCATTGTTCGTTCATCTGTCTGTCCTTCCATCAGTCTGGCCATCCTTGCGTGTGAGCGTGCTTGAGTGCATTGACTTTTATTTCAAACTTGTTCTCTGAAACTACTCATCCATTTTTGATGAAATTTCACAGAAATGATCCTGCTATGGTCCGCTTCAGAAGTTTTTCAAAGAGTTTGATTCAAATATAAACTCTGGTTGCCATGGCAACAAAACTGAAAAATATTAAAAATCTTTGAAAATCTTCTTGTCTGGAACCATAAGGCCTAGAGCTACCAAATTTGCTATGTAGCTTACCTAGATCTTTACCAAATTCCTTCAAATTATAGTCCTGGGGTCATATTTGGTCTGTCCGGGCAGTTTAAAGTTTTACATGGGCTTATACAGTGAAAACATTTAAAAATCTTCTCTTTACTAACCATATGGCCTAGGGCTGACAAAATTTGCATATTTATTAAACTAGTGGACCTCTACCAACATTTGTTTAAATTATAGCCTTTGGGTCAATATTGGCTCTGTCTCACAAGTTGCAAGTTTTACATAAGTTTATATAGAGGCTTATATAGACACCAATTGATGGATCTCTACCAGGATTCAAGTAATTATAGCTCTGTAGTCGAAAATGCCTTCACCCTGGGGTCACAACTTTCACACAGGCTTTTATAGAGACAACTTTGAAAATCTTCTTGTTCATAACCATTTGGCCTAGATTTGTAATGTTTGGTATGTATGGTTTGTACTTGTTAGCTAGTGGAGCAATACGGGGCCATCGTGGCCCCCTTGTTCCACCATGCTTTCTATTTATGAGAGACAAATCCAATCATTTGAGACACATCAAATGTCAGTGTTGAAAAGCCAAAACATGTGTCATTTGGTAAAGGGTTCAGATTGAATGTTGATGTGAATTCCAAGAAGCTCAATATTTGAAGTCATTAGGCAAAAAAAAACTGACCTTTTTTTTTTTTAAATTTTGCCATCATAGGTCACAAATATGAGACAGTCTAGACTTAGTTAAGGCCCAGATTGTCTGATCTTGATCTAAACCACTGGAAAAAAAATACTGAAGTTGTTCATAGCACATAAAAGATTAAATGGGTCAGTAATCTTACTTGTTTGATCAAAAAAAAAACTGACAAAAGAAAATGATAGTTACCAAGAAAAAAGCATGACTCAAGATCTAAAATAGCCTCATTTTGTCATGGTTGTTGGTTGTATCTAGGTTACCTGCAGTCATTTAATCCTTTACAAGTTGACAAAATTTCAGAATTGTCTAAATTAAAATCATTTGTAGACAACAAATCAAAGCAGTCTCAAATGACAGAAACTGTCTTTGAAAGGGTAGAAACATTGTGGGATAAGGAGAAAATGCTGGTTACCAACATTTTCTACTTTTCCCACGATGTTTTCAAAAGCCTTCTTCCACAAGGTCATAAAATCACAAAATTGTGTGGTAAAGTGTAAAACAGGGAAAACAATACTTTTCAAGGAAAAATGGCTTTATTTTTTGTCGGATCAAACTTTTTCAAAGAATTCTGTGTTTTTAGCTCACCTGAGCACCAAGTGCTCATGGTGAGCCATACTGATCATGCTGAGTGTCATCTGTTGTACATTGTGTGGTTGACAAAAATACCTTGTGTGCTCTCCAGAGGCCACATCAGCAGACTGAAACTCATGACAGTTGGTCAGAATGTTTCACTTGATAATATCTTTGACATTTTAAAAATTGAGTCACCTCAGGTCAAAAAGTAGATCACAAGGCCACATTTTCAGTCCATTACTCATGAAAGTTGGTCAGAATCTTTGTCTTGCTAATTTCTTGTTCAAGAGTGAAATTTGGTCATATTGGGTCAAAAAGTAGGTCACTGGGACAAATTTTAAAAAAACCTTGTGTCCACACTAGATGCTACATTTTCGGTCGGATACTCATGAAAAATGCTCAGAATGTTTGTCTAGATGATATTTGCAATATGTTAATTATTGGGTCATGTTGGGTCAAAAAGCAGGTCACAGAGACAGATCTGTGCAAAAACCTTACAAGTACTTTAGAGACAACATTTTCAGTTTGATACTCCTGTAACTGGTATTTTACATCAACTCTTCAACTTTATCAATCCTAGATGACTTTATCAGGTGAGCGCTTTAGGGCTTAAGGCCCTCTTCTTTACATCTCTGAGGAAGAATGCTTTAGAAACATGCATTTTAGCATTGTCTGACAATGTTTTCTACGTTTTCAAAGACAATTCCTGTCAGTTTATTTATATTTGCATTTAAGCTTAAATCGCAAAATCCAGTGTTTCAAGGACCTTCAGTAAAAATTCTCTGAAAAGCATTTCTGGGAAAAGGAGAAAATGCTGGTATCCAGCATTTTCTCCTTTTCCCATAATGTTTTCTACCCAATTGCATGCAAATCCGATCTTGTAGGCTAAATTTCATTTGCAATCTGCTATTCAGTTTTGACCAGTCAAAACTTTTATTGTGTTGTAAAGAGTTAATTTGTCATCTGCAAAACTTTGTCGCCTGGATGACAGTTAACTTTGCCAAAAGAATTTTTATTTTCTGCAGATATATTGACAGCTTTTGAAAACATTGAGGGAACAGGAGCTATTGCTAATTACAAACATTGTCCTTATTCCTCAATGTTCAATGCAGGTGTTTTTCTTTCCTTCAGTTAGTCTAAAAATTTGTCATGTATTAAACTTTTTGTAGTATCTTTAATTATCCTGTGCAATCACAGTCTAAAATTACACTTTTCATGGAAAAGAAAGCGATTATGTATTGTTCTGTGTTATGTAAGTTTTTGTTTATTAAGACTGCATTGTTGTATGAATTTTGTTGTGTAATTTATGTTATATAACCGTATTGGGATGATGCAATAGGGAAATCTTTGTTTTTACTCATACTGTATTCACTATAAATCAATCTTTTCGTATCTCTTTATCAAACAACAAAATGTTAGGCTTACCCAAATATAAAGTGTAAGCAGACAACAGATAAAAATGTGGCATGAAGGGTGAAATTTATCTAAGAAATTGGAGAAAATATTATGGTAAAAGGAGAAAATGCTGGTAACCAGCATTTTCTCCTTTTACCATAATATTTTCAAACGCCTCTGTCCCTAGGGTAGCTCAAACTGAAGATGGTTTGGTAAAGGGTTAAACGAATTCAGCAGACAACTGAGTAACATCAGTGTAATGCAGGGATTATTGACATTAACTATGGTTTAATCCTTCAACAGACGACAAAATTTTAGCCTTGTCCAAATTGACAGCATTTGCAGACGACAATTTTAATGAGGCTCAAATGGTGCAATTTTTCTTTGATAACGTAGAAAACATTGTGGGAAAAGGAGAAAATGCTGGTAATCAGCATTTTCTCCTTTTCCCATAATGTTTTCATAAGGCTTCTTTTCCTGGGTCGTTAAAAGTCGGCATTGTGCGATAAAGGATTAACTCTATACCAAACAGCAAAATTTTACACTTGTCCAATCTTAAATCATTTGCAGACAACATATCAAATGTAGTTTAGTTGTTACATGTTGTCTGTGAAATGGAAGAAAACATGGGAAAAGAAGAAAATGCTGGTTAGCAGCATTTTTCTCCATTTCCAATGATGTTTTCTACCAACTTAAAGCATTTGAAGACAGTCGGAAATGGAGAAATTGCTTGTAACCAGCATTTTTTTCACTGCCAACAATGATTTCTTCCAAAGACAAATCCCACATTTAAGTTGTCTGTAAATGCTTTTCAGTTTCGACAAGTCTAAATTTTTTTTTTTCTGACAAAGACTTAATTCCTTACCACACAATCCTAAGTTTTAACAACCCTGACAATGAAAGCTTTTGAAAACGTTGTAGATAAAAGGAGAAAATGCTGGTAACCAGCATTTTCTCCTTTTCCCACAATGTTTTTCATCCTATCAAAAACAACCTTCATTATTTCAGCCAACTTATATTTGTCGTCTGCGAATTCTTTCAAATGGTACAAGTCTAAAATTTTGTCATCTGGTAAAGTGTTAAACGCTTTGTAGCATTCCCCCCCCCCCTTTGATATGTGTGTCTCTGCAGTCAATATTCAACAGGAACAGTTGGATCAGTTACTGGAATACAATCCTTATATATGTACATGAAGAGTATTGTATGTATATTAATTTAGGTCAAGTGTTCTGTAGAGGTCAGGACACTGCGATAAACAAGGTCAAGGGTTAATTTAATCATTGTTATTGAGATTCATAAACATTTCTATTAAATGATACTGAAACTTAGTGTTTGTTTACTTTTACATTTTGTTATAATTTGGCTTGCAACACGCGAAAAGGGACATTCGGACATTTGCGTAAAGTGTCGTCTCGGATTAGCCTGCGCATTCCGCGCAGGCTTATCCGAGACGGCACTTTACGACTACGTTAGATTTTGTGCTACAGAAGACTTGCGCAAAACAAAAAAATGAATAAAAACGGAAAGTGTCGTTTCGGATTAGCCTGCGCAGACTGATCCGATACGACACTTTACGCAATGTCCGAATGCCCCTTTTCGCGTGCTGCAAGCCAATTATGCAGCTTGTTTTTGAGCAATGGAAAGGCTCATTGGTACTGGTGTAGGATTTGTGACGTGATGGTCCTAGGTTCGAAAGTCACTCGAAGCATTTGAGTTTCTTGAGAGTCTCCTCATATAAAGAAACTTCAGAGTCCTAGCCTAGCACTGGTGTGACCCAGGGAACACATCAGTATGTGAGCTGTCGCCACGGTGTGGCAGAAACAATGTTGAAAACTGCATGAACACTGTCCAATCCATCTTCTTTGCACAGGGAGAATTGCATCGGTCGACAAAGCATGTATCCATCATTGAAAGCCAGTTTTAAGCTGAAGAGAACTTAATGCTAAAATTACGCCGAGAGCGTAGAAATGGATCATTTCTGATTTGATTTTCTGTCTTAAACCCAAGATTTGTTTTAGCCCTGCTAGACAGTGTAGTGTTGATCAAGATCAGACTGTAAGTCGCACTTGGTTCACTAATGTTTAATTCTTATTTGAAGTTAGTGAAAAAACGCTGTCTTAAATTCGTCGACTTCTACCATACCTTTCATGCTATGTTGACTGAATGAAGCATAGACCAGCTCCCAATACTTTTGATTCTTTGATTTAACCCTTTACAACACGATCCCGAGTTTTGATGGCCCTGAGGAAGAAGGCTTTTAAAAATATTGTAGAAAAAGGAGAAAGTGCTGATAGCGGAATGTTCTCCTTTTCCCATAATATTTTCTTCCCTTCCTAAACCAAATTTCAATTTTTGATTCACATTTATTTTGTCGTCTGCAAATGCTTTCAATTTTGGCAAGTCTAAAATTCCGTCGTTCCGTAAAGAATTGATATTTGGCACATAAACGTGGAAAGTACCAGCGTGACAGTATGAATCATCTACCACTCAGGTGTGGCACAATGGTTAAGCCGTCGAATTTGCAGTCTTTGTAAAGGTAGAAAACGGCGTAGCGAAAGTGCAGATGATGCTTACCAAAATTTCCCTATTTTCGACAAACGTCTTAAAAGGTGGTTTGGCTCAGGGTTGTGAATACGCTGGATTGTACCGTGAAGGGCATAGCAAATATCTTGTTTCAGAGTCCTCAGTCCCCCGAAGATGTGCCTCCTATCCTAGGGCTGTCGTATTCAACTGCCACTTGACCGTACAACTAATATTGTAAACTCTCTGTATTTTGTCTACATAATTTTGAAGTCTTTGGTTGCAGATTTACTTCAGAAAGTAATACTAGCATATTAACTTTTATTCAAACAATCCCGAGCTTTAAAGACCCCGAGGAGGGAGCGTTTTGAAACCATTGTGGGAAAAGGAGAAAATGCTGGTTAACAGAAATTTCTCCTTTTTACCCAAAATGTTTTCTATGTGAGAGACAGATTTCGTGTTTCGAGTAACATTTAATCAATCATTTGGAAATGCTTTTAACTTGGATTGAAAGGATACAGCTGAAATGTTGTCGTCTAATAAAGACTTAATGTGGCATAAAGCTATAAAACAGCCATACGCTGGAACGACGTCCTGTCTTGGCCAATCAAAATCTGAGAGTCAGTATTAGCGAACTGGAGTCCGTGGGAAATGTAATACAAAATAAATATTAAAAATAATATCATACCTATTTATTGTATTCATTCCATAGTTTCCCATGGGACAAAGCTTATCTAAATCTATCTTGTAGAGATATTGGATGATCAGGTAGGTATCAGCTGTTGTATTTGTGATATCATTATCTGGTGGCGCTAAATTGGAACCCATTGTTCATCCGAGGAAGCTATTTTCCCAGGGTCCATAAAGATCGTGATACAAAAAACATATATTTACTCTTGAAGCACTTTGAACGGCTTTAGCTGCTTTATGTCGACTGTGAAGATCAAGATCAGACTGCACGGAACGTGCAGTCTGATCTTGAATCTCTACAGTCCGATATTGTTAGGGATGGTCCGGTCAAAACAGGCTCGAACTTCAAATTAACCGTGGAAATTTTTACGGACTTAAAAATGTCTGATGTATTATTTAGCGCCCTACGGGGTATATCTTATATCAAATACATAGGACCGAGCAAAAAAGATGAGCATCTTATCGCCATAATTTTATGTAGAGACTGTGAGATACATTTATGATAAATAAATACCAGTAAATAGAGTAATTATATTTCTCCGCGAAATTGTCATTTAAGCAATTAAAGCGGTTGTTGGGGTTAGGTCTTTTGATGTTTGAAAGACTTTTTACTAATCGACAAAATTTGTGACTAACTGAATGTGGCTTGAAATGATATAAATTCTCTCTGACAGGATAGAAAATATTGTGGAATAAGAAGCTAAACCAATGCTAGGCCAATTATACAAGTGGCTAACTGTCTAGTAAAGTGTTAGTAAAACTCTTTTAACCCTTAAGCTGCTAAGTGCGACTAACTGAACTTTTGCGGACAGTGTAGCTCAAGATCAGACTGCACAGAACGTGCAGTCTGATCTTGGATCTACACTGTCCGATAAGGAGACATTATTCCCCAATACATAACTTTGAAATAGCAATATTTGGGTTTTTACTATCGAATTAAAAAAATTATTTTAGTTATTTAGCAGAATAAACGTTAGTTGGAATGCATAGAACAATCATGCCCCAGTAAGATTTCAAAAAAGAAAGCGTTTGGGGAGGGGGGGGGGTCGCACAATCCCGAGTTGCAGCGACCTTGAGGAAGAAGCTTTTTGAGAACATTGTGGGAAAAGGAGAAAATGCTGATAACCAGCATTTTCTCCTTTAACCACAATGTTTTCTAACATACCAGAGACAGAGTCTATTCATTCGAGCGACTTTTAAATTGATGTGTGCAAATGCGTTCAATTTAGGCCAACCTAAGATTTTTTCGTGTGGTAAAGAATTAACTCAGTTTTAAAGCTACCATGAAAGAAAAATAGAATCAACAGTTAAGTTATTGTATTTTAAAGAAAAAAAAAAAACGGAGCCAAGCCGGTAGCGCAATCGTTAGCATACTGGACTTGAGATTGATTGATTGTTTGGTGTTTAACGCCGTTTTCAATATTATTTGTTATATCGCGGCGGCCAGTGCACCTATCCATGCTTTCCTGGAGTCTATTTGCCAGTACTCCGCACAATTTTTCTTCCAAGCCACTGGTTGCTTTCCCACATAACCATCGTCGAAACAAGGATCAGTGGTGGGAGAGGAGTGAATTCTGTCGCAATGACTATCATCAATCCTCGGAAGGAAATTGGCCGAGCCAGGGATCGAATCCACGACCCCCTGTTCTCAAGTCCTGCACGCTACCGACTGAGCTACCGGGGCTCGGATGTACTGGACTTGAGACCAGCTGTTCGACTTCCAAGCTCAGCCAGTTTCTTTTCAAGGATTGTTGATAGTCATTGCGACAGGATTCACTCCCCTCTCTCCACTTATCATTGTTTCGACGATGATTATATGGGAAAGCAGCCCGTGGCTCGGGTAGAATATTGTGCGAAATCACTGGTAAATGAAAATCGAGGACAGAATTGATATGCATGTGTAATGGCAACCGCAATTTAAATGAAATAATGTTGAATAGGGCGTTACCCGACAACAAACTAGAGAAAATTAAAAAGCCAGCAAGTGATTTTTTTTTTCTAATTGTTCTACACAATGTTGAAATAAGATATATTGTCAAAGTTAGATGTTCATCAAACTCGTCCGTGGAAAAGTAGCAAGTTATGCTAGGAATGGTAGGTCTGAAAATACATGTAGCCTATTTGGTAATGTTTTATGGAGTAGCGCATATAATATCAAATTATCAATTAATACAGAAAAAAAAAAGATTATCACATATCATATCCATTGTCCACTAATACCAACATATGATCGTTTACGGACGGTACTGACCAAGACCAGATCGCACAAACGTGCGGTCTATTCTTTAATCTAAAAATAATTCTATTACAATGTATGTGAGCCATGCTCTGGCAAAAAGGGGCTTAATGTATCTCCGTGATGCATGATATCAAGCAAGCCATCACATACTTATGGATCCATACTAACCACTTTATCTTTTTTCACAAACCACTTAATCATGATCAAAATGGTCCTTGGACATATAGAAAATTGACCAATAGCGAAAAGTTTTGGCTCAGGTCAGCCTGCGCGGAAAGCGCAGGCTGATCTGGAACGATATTTTTCGCAAATGCATTAAGCCCCCTTTTCACAGAGCATGGCTCATGTATATTCAGGGAAAAACCCAACTAGGCTTCACTTTTTCACACCATCCCGTGTTTTAACGGCTCTCAGAAAAGGGCTTTTTAAAAAAAATCGTAGAAAAGGAGTAAATGTCGGTAACATGCATCTTCTCCTTTTCCAACTTTTTTTTTCCTGTCCTTTTTAAGGCAAATCTCAGCATTTGAGCCGTATTTGATTTGTCATCTGCAGTTTTTTTTTTTAATTTGAACAAGTCAAAATTTTTGCTGTACATCTAGTAAAGAGTTAACAATAGCTGGATCCTATTTCATCGATCTGGGAAAGTCCAATTCTTTCGATAATCCATTTACTTCATGAAACAACTCTTCAAAAGATCACGTTGAAGAAATTAATATAAAAAAAGATAGAATCATTAGATTTTGATGCATGAAAGCTTGAGAAAATATTATGACTAAGGAGAACTTTAAATTTCCGCCACCAGCAATTTGTAATATTGCCTCATTTTTTTAACCCTTATCTTCCTGAATAACTAAAATGAAATGTTTAATTCGATGGTAAAAACCCAAAAATTGCTATTTCAGAGTTATGTTTTGGGGATTAATATCTCCTGATCGGACAGTGTATAACAAAGATCAGACTGCACGTTCTGTGCAGTCTGATCTTGATCTACACTGTTCGCAAAAGTTCAGTGAGTCGTGCTTAACAGCCTAAGGATTAATGGTCTGCAGGGAGATTAAACTCAACGCCTTTTGTGGACTGTGTAGATCGAGATCAGCTTGTATGAAATGTCTTTGATCTTTGGTTTGCACCATCAGGTAAGGTAACAATTTTAGTGCAAAAACAAACTGTCGAGCACGGTGCAGTCGGTTGCGTGTGGGACTTGATACAGAGGGGTCTGTGGTTTGAACCCCGGCTCGGCCAATTTCTTTCCAAGGAATTATTATAGTCATTGCTACAGGATGCTTTTTTCCCCCTCTTTCTCAACGCTGATCATAGTCGTGACAATGATTATGTATAGGAAAGCAGCCAGTGGCTCGGAAAGAATATTTTGAAAAGTGCTGGTAAAAGAAACTTCAAGAAAGCATGGATAGATGCACTGGCCTCCGCGAAAAAGACTAATAATAATAATGTTTAAATGGAATTAAAGAACATACATGTACAAACAAACAAGAAGAGAACGCACGGGAGGCGGGTTGTCACCATTTGCCTTTTTTCTTGCTCTAGAAGTACTAGGTTTTTTTTTTTGGAGTGTCCTTTTGCAAGACACTTATGCTTAGCTCAATATGATATACCAGAGAAAATGTTGAAAGCAGGGTAATACACCACTCAATTAAACCTTTTTAGGTATTTATGAGCAATGCTCCGTGAAAAGGGGGCTTAATGCATCTGCAAAAAAAGTATCGATCAAAGTCAGCTGGCTCAGTCCGCACAGGCTGACATGGATCGAAAATTTCTGGGGTTTTTTTTTTGTAAATTTTCTACATGTTCAAGGACCTTACACCCACATGATCTAGTCGTTGTGAGATAAAATTGTCTTTATGGATCCATAATTATGAGATGACTTGCTTGGTACAATGCGTTACAGAGATACCTTAAACCCTCTTTGACCAGAGCATGGCTCATACCAGTTAAATTCTTTCAGCATTGAATATTAGCCATGCTCTTGGAAAAGGGGGCTTAATGCATTTGCGAAAAGTATCGACCCAGATCAGCCTGCGCAGTCCGCGCAGGCTGACATGGGCCGAAACTTTTCGCTATCTTTAAATTTTCTGCCTGTCAAAGGATCATTCTACCTCTTGATTCAGTCGGTTGTTTTAAAAAATGGATTTTTATGGATCCATAATTATGTGATGACTTGCTTGGTATAATGCATCACGGAGATGCATTAAGCCCCCTTTTGCCAGAGCATGGCTCATTTATAAGCCGGACCTCTTTCGACAGTAGGGGCCCTGTGTGGCTTAGAACCGAAGGAATCGAAACCTTGAAGCCACAGGTTCAATCCTCACTTGAGGCGATGTTTTTTTTTTCCCCTCCATGGGAATATCCTTGGGCAAGACAAGTTCAGAGCCTCAGTCTAGTACTGGTGAAATTCAGAACAGCTGAATAAATATGAGCCATGCTCTGACAAAAGGGGGCTTAATGCATCTCCGTGATCCATGGTACAAAGCAAGCTATCACATACTTATGGGTCCATAATATCCACTTTTTTTAACAACCAACTTTATCATGAGATAAACTGGTCTTTGGGCATACAGAAAATTGACCGATAGCGAAAAGTTTCGGCCCAGGTAACCCTGCGCGGACTGCACAGGCTGACCTGGGTCGATACTTTTCGCACATGCATTAAGCCCCCTTTTCACAGAGCATGGGTCATATGTATTATGTTGCTGGGGTATTTAAGAAATAATCTTCTTTCTATCGTGGTTTATCGTTCAATAAACCACAGTTGTGAGTTATGAGGCACAATAAATAATCCACGAGGGCGATAGCCTGAGTGGGTTATTCATTGCGCCTCATAACTCACAACGTGGTTTATTGAACGATAAACCACGATAGAAAGAAGATTATTTCGATTCTAACATGACCAACTCTTAATGAAAGGAAAACAAGTTCATACTTAAGAGTAAAAACGCGGATGTAGATTATATTCCATTGAATAACTTACTTACTAAAGCCTGTCTCACACAGAACACGGTTGGGCACACGGTTCCAATACGGTATACTCGGTTATACACGGGTTGACTGGTACGAGTATTGAGCTCCAACCGTGCCTGGGGATGAGTTGGTACGATTTAGACTCGAATGTAGCACGAGTATGTACGAACAAAGCACGGATATACTCGGTCAAGCAAGGTTTGTCACGGTTTGAACACGATTTGCAAACGATTTTCATACGATTGTTGTACGGTTCCAAGTACGGTCTAGTACGGTCTGTTACGGCCTAGTACGATTAAACACGACTTTTACTGGATTAACTGGACATTTACAGGGTTTACATACGGTCCCACCGACTTTTGTTCGAGTTATACTCGAATTATCACACATTCGTGTATGTTTTGATATTGACACGGTTGAGCTCACTCGTGGAGGGGACTTCATGTGCGGTTGTATATACGGTCTCGTACGGTCTCACACGGTCTCTCACGGTCTTGTACGATCGCTAATACGATCATACACGGACATGGCACCCGTGCCAGTTTTTTAAAAGTTTTAAAAATCATACACGGCTTTCACGGATACACTCGAATGGCCGGAGTGTAACTCGGATAAGGCCACGGTTGGTTCGGTTGTATGTACGGTTTACATGGGTGGCCAACCGTATAAGTCGTGTGTTCTGTGTGAGACAGGCTTTACTTTATACAGAATGACGTCACTCTATATAGAATGACGTCACTCTACATAGAACAACGTAGATTTTACCACGCTTTCGTTGCACTGTGTTTATAGTGCCGGATTCACGTGTCATGTTAGAATAATCAATAGAATAGTGTTGAAAGCGGCGTAAAATACCACTCAATCAACCAACCAATTGATCAACTCTTCCGACGGCTGAATATACAATCATCTGAAACTAAAAAAGATTCTTATCTTAATTGGCTTAACCAAACTAGCGGACGGTATAGATCCAAGATCAGACTGCACGTTCTCTGCAGTCTGATCTTGATCTATGCCGTCCGCAAAAGTCCCTGATTTTGCATCTGGCTCCAAATGGGTTCAGGGTTAAGGAATGTAAAGGGTGGAAAAAAAATACATGTACACATGTGCATTCTACAAACTCGATAGGCCAGTCCAGATAATCTATCTGTCACCAATTAGCAGAAATGGGTAACTTGATATTTGCCTAATTCTTTATCAAACAATCCCAAGTTTTACGACCATGAGGAAGTAGAGTTCTTGTCTGGGCTTTTGAAAACATTGAGGGAAAAGGAGAAAATGCTGGTTACCAGCATTTTCTCCATTTCCCGCAATGTTTTCTTTCTTGACGAAGACGAACCCCAGCGTCCGAGCCACATTTAAATTGTCGTCTGCAAATGCTTTCAATTTGGGCAAGTCTAAAATGTTGTCATATGGTGAAGACTTAACTCATTACCAAACGACAAAATTTTAGGTTTGTCCAAATCGAAAGCATTAGCAGACGACAAAATAAAAGTGACTGAAAATTTGAAATTTGTTTTGTGAAGGGTAGAAAACATTGTGGGAAAAGGAGAAAATGCTGGTTACCAGCATTTTCTCCTTTTCCCGCAATGTTTTCCAAAGGCTTCTTTCTCAGGGTCGTCAAAAGTAGGAATTGTGTGGTAATGGGTTAACTCCTTACCAGGCAACAAAATGTTGCACCTGTATTTATTGAAAGCAGCTGCAGACGACAGAATAAATGTGACTCTAATAAGGGGATTTGTCTTTAAATTGGGCGAAACCTGGCTATCAGCCTTTTTTTCCTTTTCCCACAATGTTTTCGAATAACCCTCTTGCTCAAGATCGGAGAAACACAGGACCAATATGTAGACGGTTAGGAGGGTTAAAGTAATATAATTACCCTTTTGCACACCGATATTTTTTTACAGTCGAAAAAAAAAAACAATAATGTTCATAATACCTTTTGTTAAGTGTTCTGAGTAACATTATTAATGGTGTGTGCGCATGCTGGGCGGGAACTCTTTGTCTTGTTTGTTAGAGAGAGAGAGAGAGAGAGAGAGAGAGAGATTTCGTGAGCTATGCTCGAATCAAAGCTCATACCCGCATTTGTTTTGTCTTCTTTGTTATGCCTTCTAAATGACGGAGCCTGTGTTGTGCTGCTGTTTAAAAAAAAAGCTAGAGCTGTGCTAGAAGCCCACCTGTTAAAAGTACATATAGTTCGAACATTGTGTCAAGATCGAACATTGTGTCAGTTAGATATTGTTGGATTGTTTGACCCTTTACCACACAATTTCGAGTTGAAAATTTCCCAGAGGAAGAAGCCTTTTGAAAATATTGTGGGAAAAGGAGTAAATGCTGGTATTCAGCATTTTCTCCCTTTACCAGAATTTTTTCTATCCTATTAAAGACAAATTTCCTCATTTTAGCCACATTTCAATTGTAGTCCGCAAATGCTTTCAAGTTGGACAGGTGTAAGATTTTGTCGTGTGGTACAGGGTTGAAGAAACAAAAAAAGCCTCTGTCGGCCACTGCCCGTCCGCTAAGTAGGCCAACAGGGCAAGCGTTGGTAACCGCTACCGATAACGCGTAATAAAGAGCACCTCGGTTATTAAATTCTATGCAAGCTTTTTATTTTTTCTTTATTACTCCTAAACTACTGTAGTGTTTGAAAGTTTTGCAGCTGCCATATAAAACTGTTATTTCTTAAACATGTAAATAGAGAAGGGGAAAGGCCGAACCTAAGTTGTCAGAACTTGTGGCCAGACCCCTTTGCCAATATACATGTATCATTCTATGTATTCGAAATTTTGTTGTATGTATAGTTCATGTATATAATTATTTTGGCAACAAAATATGTTTAAACTATGCAAGCCTTCTCGCCGAAAGATCGATGAAGCCATGGCTGGACCGCCATCGGCCATACTGACATTTTTGTCATCTCCTCATCGAAATCTTTCCAAGAATTGAAGTAAAATGCCGAATTACTCATGTTTTACCGAA
The DNA here is from genome assembly GCA_946811185.2 of Hippopus hippopus. Taxonomy (NCBI): domain Eukaryota; kingdom Metazoa; phylum Mollusca; class Bivalvia; order Cardiida; family Cardiidae; genus Hippopus; species Hippopus hippopus. The sequence goes on from OX328096.1 coordinate 55,139,463, forward strand.
CTGCACATGTAAGTAATACCGCATATGCGATAAGACAGGTTTCAGTTTAACTACGAATTGATTGGTTGACTGAGTTATCATAAGCACTGAGAGATCAAAGCGCTGATCAAAGTGCTAGTGCTCTTATAGACATACTCCTAAACCCTTTTCCACACAACATTTCTAGACCTGTCTAAACCCAAAATATATGCAGACACCAAATAAAATGTGACTAAAACTCCGACAATGGGTTTTGATAGGGTAGAAAACATTGTGGGAAAAGGAGAAAATGCTGGTTACCAGCATTTTCTCCTTTTCTCGCAATGTTTTCTAAAGTCTTCCTTCTCAAGGACGTTAAAAGTCGGCATCGTATGGTACAGGGTTAAATGTATCATGTGACCAGATAACACAGGTTTAGACCCGTCCATGTTAAAAGTAATTGCTCAGACGACAAATTAAGTGACGTTCAAATGGTCGGATTTGTCTGGGAAAGGGTAGAAAACATTGTAGGAATAGGAGAAAATATTGATTACTGGCATTTTCTCCTTTTCCCCTAATGTTTGCGAACGCCTTTTTTCTCAGGGTCGTTAAATGTCGGGGTTGTGTGATAAAGGGTCAAATGTATCATGTGACCAAACGAGAAAAGTTTAGAATTTTTTCATATTTTAAGTACTTGCCGGCGATAAATTAATTGTCGTTCAAATGGTAGAATTTTTTTTTTTGGAAATAGTAAGAAATATGGTGAGGATAGGAGAAAATACTGGTTACCAGCATTTTCTCCTTTTCCTACAATGTTTTCAGAGGCTTTCATCGTCAGGGTCGAGAAAACAGTGGTTTGTTTCGTAAAGGATTAAATGCTTAGCACTTTCAAAGGGGAGATTCCCCAACTCCTCGAACAAAAATCCCCCTCTCTCTGATATGTTAGTTTCATAATTATGTCCTGTTTGCATGATTTAAGATCTACTGGGCGTGTCTTGTCCTTAACCTCAATCACACTTGACGGCAAGTCCCCGAGCTTGTCCGACGTTAAAGGAACGCAGTAAAGCCCGGCACGGACGTAATCCGATCTTTCTGGTGTTGATTGACGTGGGTGAACTTTAAATGTTCGTTAAAAGAAAGACGTAAAGAGGACGTAAGCGAATTAAGACGCTCTAAAGTTAAGACTTGATAACGGCAGCAACGGCACTGACGTAGCACCAATGGAGAGTGGACCTAGTATGTAATCTTTTGCGTAAACCTGGGTCGGTGTTCACCAACCATTTTTAAGAATGTTCTTCGTCTTATTCTCTAAAATTTTAAAAATTTGACAGTATCACAACTCTTGAAGCTAAACCATTTAGTTTAGCCAGTCAGAAGTTGTGTTACTTCAAATTTAGAAATTTTTGGAGAATAAGACGAGGAATGTTCTTGAGAATGTTTGCCAAATAGACGTGAAAGATCGCTTAGTATCTCAAAAACTTGCAGAACAAAAGAGAGCGCAGAGAGCAAGGACTCGAATTTTACATTGATCACGAAGTGGCGCAGTGAAAACGTTGTAAACGCGCGTTAAGCACGTGGTGCGATTTGTCAAGTCCTAGAAAGAACGTTGCAAAAACGCAAAGCACTTGGCACATGCTTGATCAACAGCGCGACCAAATTTAGGCAGGACGTGCCGGACGTAATGCACATCCTGTAAGGGGCGTGGTAAAGACGTAAAACCAAGTAAAAAAAAAACCAGCGTTTTTTTCACCCTAAATTTCATCCCGTCTTCCCGGCGTTTGTTAAGTGTGTAGTCCGCAGAACGGTGTTTGTGGACTTAGTCCGTGTGCGACTGGGGCTATCTACCCCCATGTTCCTCCTGTCTCAAGTCCCCGGCACATCAAATTAGATCTTAGAACGATTTATCCCGTCTTAACAAAATCGTTAACGGGGTTGCGGTCGGGGTAGAACGTTTAATTTTGACTTAATAATGCTTTAAAGCCCCCGGCACACCAAACTAGATCTTAGAATGTTTTACCCAATCTGAACAAAACCTTAAAACGGGTTGCGGTGGGAGCAGAACGTGTAATTTTGACTTAATAATTGGTTAAGTCCCCGTCGAACTAAACTAGATCTTAAAACGTTTTATCCTGTCTGATCAAAACCTTAAAATGGGTTGCGGTCGGAGTAGAACGTGTAATTTCGGTCGGTTTGCAAACATACTGCCAATTGATGCCCGACTGCACCAGGTGGTAGCACGACCCTTATGGCAGTTTCGTTTGTAGTACGTCCACCTCCGTTTAAGTATGTTGTCACTCCGTCTAATTAAATCTAGGACGGGATAGACAACAAAAATTTTTGAGCAGGCTCAAAGTTCTGGAGCACCATTCCCGTCCTAGTCCGCCCATGAAGTTCGTAAACAATTCGTAAAACATTGCTACTACGTTTGCTCCATTCGAACACAGTTTGAGACAGTTAACGTGCGCTTAACGACGTTAGCGACAGTTTCCATTTTCACGCTTCGTGTAACTTTCACGCTCACCTTTTACTCGAAAAACGGTGAGCACCTAACACAATTGATCTTGCCACACCTGTCAATGTCTGCAGAATGGATAAATCAAGAACAAAAACGGGTCGTTTCATGTTAGCAAAATGAAGTAAAAAGTATTTGAATCAAGCCAAATAATTATATGCGAGGCAAGAATCCAAAATCACGCTTTCAAAAGATCAGACTGAAAGTCAAAGTGAATCACCTAACTACGTCACCTAACAACGGAAATACGGACACAGATGCTACTACTAGCGCTCTATCTGGCAGACGTATCGTCGAGCTAAAACATTTTTTTCAGATGCAGATGCTTTCAGTTTGGTCTAGTCCAAAATTATGTCACTTGGTAAAGACTTGCAGAAAACGAGGGGCTGTACATAACTCTTTATCCCTTAGCTTGATGAGTCTGCAGCAGACAACATTGATGAAAACACTGATGTAAAAAGGAGAACTTACCCCTAATGTTTGATTTCTCCTTTTCCCACAATGATTTCTGACCCATCAAAGAACTGTGATACATGAATACCAGGTTTTGGTTTAGCGTCTGCAAACGCGTCAAATTTAGAAGAGTCTAAAATTAGTCGTTTGGAAATGGGTTAAATGCTAATATAAGTATTACATTTATATGCTATGAATTGGTTTATTATGACCAACAAACTTGATTCATATAAATATTGTTGTATTATTGAAAAAATTGAGATAATTTACTTCATATAATGTCTTTGTCTTTGACAAACATTACATTTACTCATTAGTTAGTGCCCCTCCCACAAACTTAAAATGTATTTTCTGAAAAAATAAAGCTAGTGACCTATTTGTTTTAAGCCTGATTCTTTTAGTTTAGTACCTGAATATTATTTATAGAAAAAATAAGAAAAATCTGAATGTTAGAACATTTAAAAAAATAACTTTAAAAGATACTCTTTGGTTTTTTTGTTTTTTTCCAAAATAAAGGTGTTTTAGCCATAAGTTAAGGGTTTTTTTTATTGATACTCAGTATACTCTAAATTATTTTTTTCATTAAATTTGATGTTTCACCAATACAATGACATAAAATTTGCTTATAATTGTTGTCTTTTAAAAAATATACATAGACTTAGTTTTCATAGGTGAAATTTCATCCTGAACTGCCGCAATTCAGGGTGTACTAAAAGAAATATTCATAGAATTTTCCCAAAGCTGGTGATCCCCTCTTTTTATCTCCTATTTTTGTAGATCAGATAATAAACTATCACCAAACAAAGTTTCATAAAATTCTGAATGTTTTCAAAAAGTGGTGAAACTGTAGCGATCGTCTTTAATAGATTAAATGCATACCAAGTTTGAAACAAAAATCTAGCAATTCCATTTTTTTTGGCTTCTTTTCTTGGAAGGGGAGTCAGAACATCAGAAAAAATTCGGGTAATGAAAGATTAAAGATCAGATTTCTTGTTCCGTGAAATCTGATTTTGAATGTTCATTGTGCACATTTCGGATCTTTGACAATTTGGCCTTTCTAACTCTTTCACCGTCACATATATCAACTCCTCCTCTTTCCTCGGTTGATAGTACAATCTACTGAAACTCAGAGAAAGAGTTTTACCTATTAGGCTTGATTAAACAAGCGGACGGTATAGATCTAAGATCAGACTGCACAGAACGTGCAGTCTGATCTTGGTCTATGCCGTCCGCTAACAGCCCTTATTTTTCCCATATGGCACCGGCCGGGCTCAGAATATGATTCGTCATGTTTAGGTAGTTGGGAAATAATACACGTGTCAAAAACCTTTGTTGCGAGTAAAAATATCAAAGTCTTCGTCTCTTTGATCCCTTATCTATTTCAAACAATGTAAGACATGAAAGCTAATGAAAGCTAATTACATGGAAGATTAAAAGTGATAAAAGAATTAAGTGTTTGAAAAGGGCGATATGAAGTAAAAAAAAAACTCAGACAAATTTTGTATTTTTTTGTTAATCCTGGGCCCGGTTTCACGAAAAAATATTAAGTCTCTTATTTTGCCCAAATCCGCTAGTGGACTCATTTGCTGACCTAAGTTGAGTTCGTTATTTGAGACGCGTTTCACTGACGTTTGCAGACTTTAGTAACGTTCTCAATTCCTGAAATGACTCAACGTGTCAGACTCATCTAAGCAAAATAAACGGACTGAAAGACAGCCTTAAGTTCATAATTTTGGAGAGTTGAGTTTGAAAATTAATGTTGTGTCAACTCAGAATTTGAGAACGTTACGAATTTGGGTAATGTTGGTGAAAAGCGTTTCAAAAGAAAACTAAACTTAAAGTCTGAAAATGTGTCCGTTAACAGATTTGAGCAAAATAAGAGACCTATGTTTTTCCGTGAAACCGGTTCCAGATTTCTTAGATCCGACTGGCAAAAAGAAAGTATCAGAAACAAGAAATATCTTTAAAAATAACGGCGTAAGAGGTACTTGAATATGAATACAGAAACTCTTTTGTGATTCAATATAATAAGAAATAGTGAAAGTAACCCTCTCTCTTTCCCCATTCTTTTGCATATTGTTGAAAAGTGAAATTATCAATTAGACCTATTTTTTTTCAAGATTAGATGTTCCATGGGAGCGTTTGCTGCTTAAGTTTGTATGTCTGAAAATATATTTAAACATACAGTAATGGGCTACACTTATCCTGCTAAAAAAAACTTCAATGAAAATTTCAAGCCAATAGTAAACACGCGAATGGTGCTATTTTAAATTTATTTTTTTTTTGGGGGGGGGGGGAGAAAACTATCTCCTAATCGGACAGTGTAGATCCGGGATCAGACTGCAAGTTCTGTGCAGTCTGATCTTGATCTACACTGTCCGCAAAAGGTCAGTGAGTCGCGCTTAGCAGCCTGTGCGTTAAAAAATATTGGCAATGGCAACGCTTGTGAATTGTTGTCATAAATGTGCTCACAAATAGGCCGGCAGGGGCCCCGCAGAATTAACATGTTCACGTTTTTTCTCCAAACACAAATTGCTATTTATCTATTTATCTATTCGGGTATACCAATTTACCAAGGAGAGGGTCAAAAGCCAGCGTAGTCAGCTACGCCGAAAAAAAAGTTAAATTGGTAATGTACAGCAGTTTCTATTCATAACATGTCAACCGAGGGAGTTTAAACCATACGCCTTTAACACTGTTATAAATGAGCCATGCTCTGTGAAAAGGGGGCTTCATGCATCTGCGAAAAGTATCGACCCAGGTCAGCCTGCGCGATCCGCGCAGGCTGACCTGGGCCGAAACTTTTCGCTATCGGTCAATTTTTTGTGTGTCAAAGGACCAGTCTACCTTATGACTAAGTCGGTTGTTAAAAAAAAAGTGGCTATTATGGATCCCTAATTATTCGATAGTTTAATAAGTACAATGCATCACGGAGATGCATTTAATTTAAGTCCCCTTTTGCCAGAGTATGACTCAAAATTATTTTTCAAAGGTCCTTTTCCAACATTTTTCTTTAAACGCTTTTCTCCCCAGGGATCGTTTAGATACTGGATTCTTTGGTAAGGGGTGAAAAAACGCCGCGCCGCGGCTACGTTTGAAATGGAGTTTTATTCTTTAGTCATCGGAAAGAAAACAAGAAAAAAAAAGTCATTTACGGCGATGAGGTAGTAGACCCTTTCCAAAGCAATCTCGAGTCTTAAAGACCTTGATGAAGAAAGCTTTCGAAAACATCACGGGTAAAGCAGAAAATGCTGGTAAACAGCATTTTCTCCTTTTTTCTCCCACAATATTTTCAACCCTTAACCCAGCAGATCTGATCGTTCGAGACACATCTTGTTAAATTTGTCGTATGCAAATGCTTTTAGTTTGGGCCAGTACAAAGTTTGTTGTCTGGTAAAGAGTTAAAAAAACAAGCTAAAGGTCAAGTGATTCATTTACATGTATGCCTTGCTATAATATCAAGGTTATATTGTATAAATCAGGGCCCGATATCTCAAAATACTTTAAGTGCTACGATCATCGTAAACCGACCTTAAGTCCCTCGTAAGCATTTTGCCGGCTCTCTCAAAACATCGCAACTTAAGGGCCGATGGTAAACCCGATCTTAAATTACGAGCACTCCGAAACTACCTTAACGTAATCGTAGGCTGTTTTCAGCAATGCATAAAACGTGATGTTGTGGTTTATTTTTCAAAATGACATTATTTTTTGCACTTTAACAGACTTCACCTCAAGAAATAATATAGCTCGGCGAGTTTTAGGGACAGAACAATACCCTTGGATTACACGGATGACACGGAATTAATTAGAAAATACAGCCTCGATCGAGGATCAATAGTTACCTTCCGCAATGTTTTTGGTTGAGCGCTCCAAAGAACAAGAGGGCCATTTGACCTAAAGCGCTCACCTGAATAAGTCATCTAGGATTGCTAAAACGAAAGAGATCCTAGTTGTGATGATGTAAAACATCATTGTAAGTGACCTTCTTTTTAACTGAATTTTCCAACTTGATGGAGATATCATCAAGACAAACATTTAGGTTGGTTGGTTGTATGACATTTAACGCCGTTTCAACATTATTTCAGTTATATCGAGGCGGCCAGCGCACCTACCCACGTTTTCCGAGAATTTCTTTAACCAGTACTCCGCACAATACTCTTTCCAAGCCACTGGCTGCTTTCTCACATAACCATCGTCGAAACAATGGTCAGCAGTGAGAGAGGAATGAATCCTGTGGCAATGACTATCATCAGTCTTGGAGAGAAGTTGATCGAGCCGGGGACTGAACCAGCGACAAACATTTTGACAATGTTTCATGTATATCAGACTCAAGATGTAGCATCTAGACTGTATACAAGCTTTTCTAAGATTTGGCCTAGAGATCAAATTATTGATCTGTTGTGACTAAATTTCAAATTTGTCTAAGATATCATCAAAATAAACATTTTGACAATGTTTCATGAGTGTTAGACTGAAAATTTAGCCTCTAGACTGAGATTTAGCCCGGTGACCAACTTTTGAATCTGCTTTGACCAAATTTCTAACTTGTCCGAGATAGCATCAGAACAACCATTTTTACAATGTTTCATGTGTATCAGACTGAAATGCAGCTTCTACAGTGCAGAAAGGTTTTTCTAACGTTTGCCCTAGTGACCTACTATTTTAAATGACTTGACCCAATTTCAATCTTGTCGGATATATCATCAATACAATATTCTGACCAAATTTCATAAGTATCAAACTTAAAATGTGGCTTAGAGAGTGCGCACAAGGTCTTTTCCAGGATTTGGCCCAGAGGCCTACTTTCTTTACCCCACATGACCCAATTTCAGTCTTATCCGAGATATCATCTAGGCAAAAATTTTGACTTTGTTTCATGAGTATCTGGCTGAAAATGTGGTCTATAGTGCACGCAAGATTATTCTAAGATTTGGCCTACATTTTGAACCAACGCAACCCAATTTCAATCTTGCTAGAGATACAATCATGACAAACATTATAACGACAAACTGTCTGACCAAGTTTCATGATAATTGGGCTGAAAATGTGGCCTCTAGAGTTCACACAAGGTTTTTCCTAGATTTGGCCCAGTTACCTACTTTTTGACAGCACATGACCCAGTTTCATTCATGACCGAGATATCATCAAAAAAGCATTTTGACCCTGTTTTGTGAGTGTATGGCTGAAATGTAGCCTCTATAGCATGATAGTGCACACAAGGTTTTTCAGGGATTTGCCTCGGTGACCTACTATTTGGCCCGACATGACCCAATTTCGGACTTGTTTAAGATATTATAAAGAGAAAGATTCTGACCAAGTTTCATGACTATTGGACCAAAAATGTGGCCTTTAGAGTGCACACAAAGTAATTTTTGACGCCTGGGCGAGACACGATACACGACGGACACAGCACGATCACGAAGGCTCACCTTGAGTTGAGCTACAAACTTACCGAAATCAAGCATTTCCGGTGCCGATGCAGATGACATTGGCTTTGAGATCTTATGCAACGGGGAGTTTTCAGTCTGTGATCGCAGACAGTCATGGGGTCAGAATCGATTCAGTATCAAGAAATGATGTCACTGTTAAAGGTTACGATCGTAAATGGCGTTTCTTTTACGAGAGCGTTAAGGCCGGTTCTGAGCGATCACCTTAAGAAAATCGTAACGTCCTCGTAAAGTGATCGTAAAGTTCACCGTAACTTACGAAACCTTAAAGTTTTTAAAGATTGGCCCCAGAACTATACAGAAGTGACGTATATCTAAACTCTTTGTCAGACAACCAGATTTTAGACTTACCCAAATTGGTAGCATATGCAGACGACAAATTCATTATTGCCCTGTTGCTCAAACAATGGATTTGGCTTTTGAAAGAGTAGGAAACGTTGAAAAAAAAAAATTGATAGTTACCGCCATTTTCTTCCCACAATGTTTTCAAAGGGTTTCTTCCCAAGGGTCGTAAAAACTCGGGATGGTGTGATAAAGAGTTAACTTTTTGCATGACCACAAAATTGAAGACAGCATGTTATACCACGTCCTGGTGAATAAGTTGAATAAAACTTTAAAGCCGATAGTAAAAACCCGAATAATGTTATTTCAAAGTTTTTTTTTTGAGAAAAATATACCCTTATCGGATAGTGTAGATCTAAGATCAGACGGCACATTCCGTGCCGTCTGATCTTGATCTAAACCGTCTGCAAAAGGCGAGTGAGTCTCATTTAGCAGCCCGAAGGGTTACATGCTTTTCAAATGATTGGATTTCAATTTGAAGGGATAAACATTGTAGGTGAAAATACTGGATCCTTATTTATCACCATTTTTAGGAACATTCTTACTCCAATTCTCACGAATTTCCCTAGTTTGAAAGTGATATATCTTCTTACTGGCTAAAACAAATAGTGTAGCCAATCACAAGCTGCGTCATTTTCTAAATCTAGAATTAGACTAAGAATGGGATCAAGGATGGTTAGTGAATATGGACCTTGGTTATCAGTAGATTTCAATATTAGTTTCACAGAAACATTTATCTTAGCGCACTCTTCGAAATTTCGCATTTTCGTTCAAGTCCACTGAAAAAGATGAATGTCAGAGCTAATCATAAAAAAAGAAATCTAAAACGATAACGCCCTCTAATTAGAATTCAAAATAATTCCGCAGAAATGTTAGTCTTTGAGTCCTCTTCAAAAAATGCCTTTTTTTTTTTGTCCCTCTTCACCGCAAGATAGCCACCAGAGCTAAAATAGAAAAAAAAAAAGAGAACGGTAATTCACATCTTAGCAAGTGGTTCAAATTTAAAATGATATCATACAGATATTAATCTTCAAATCTATCTATTGTCCTCTTCAATTTATATATATAATTGTTTTACTCCCCTGAATCTTCGTAAAGACAGCAATTATAGAAAAGTCCTCAAAAGACATCTCATAAGGCAATTGTCTGTATTCAAATAATTACACAGAATTATCACCTTAAAGTATTCTCAAGAACTAACATGGGCGCCGGAGCGAGAAATAGAAATGTCTTTGAATAACGCCTTCTCTTTTACAAGTGGTTCAAATAGTTTCACAAAAGTATTTGGATTGTATTGTCCATGGACCATTTGTCGCCGTCGTTGTTGTTGTTATTGTCTGTTGTTGTCGTGAGCTATTGCCGCTGTCAATGACATCCCCTTTTAAACCATTGGCCAGTGCCTGTGCTTATAAAACTTGAGTTCACGCTCAACAGAGTATGTGCTCAAACTTTTAAGCTTCATCTATGCTTAAAACTCTATGAAACTTTGAAATGGATACTTTGATTAAATGGGCAGAAACAAAGAGAAGCTATAAGGTTCAGGAGTTAGTTCATAATGCCTATCAAATTACATTTACAAGAAAATATTGATGCATAACTATGGTGGCACTATAGCTATCATGGTAATTTTAGAAAACTAACGCGATACGTTAAAGTTTCCTGGAAATTTTATCGACATAGTAAAAAGTTTCCTGAAAAAAAAATCACGATAAACATAATATTTTAACGCAAAATTTCTCAACCGTGCACGAAGCTGATATTCGAGATAAAATTATCGTGATAGTTCTGTCCGTTTCTCGATATCTATAAATAAAAAATTCATCATTTGGATGAACTCGGTAGTTTTTGACTTCACAAGATTGCAGTAAGTAAAAATTCGAATCATTAACAATAACTGTAGCTTAATTGGTAAATTTTGACAAGACTCGAAATGTACAGAAGTCTGTAACATCACAATGATGACTCGAAATGCCTCCTACGAAAAACTATAAAACCATTCAGGGAAAAGGAGAATTCATAAGGTTGTAGACGAAGATGTTCCGAAACCGTATCTAATTATAGATACCGTGAATGTCAGTTATGGGCACAAAAGCAAAAAAATTAATGATAACAGTTAGTATTATCGCAATATTTTTATCGTGAAATTTTTTATTATCTAGATAATATTTCCAGGAAAGTTTGTTTTATCACGATAGTTCTCTTAACTCTTTACCAAACGACAAAATTTTAGACTAGTCCAAATTGAAAGCACTTGCAGACGACAAAATAAATGTAACTCAAGAATTGAAAATTGTTTCCAACAGGGTAGAAAACATTGCGTTAAAAGGAGAAAATGCTGGTTACCAGCATTTTCTCCTTTTCCCACATTGTTTTCAAAAGGCTTTTATCTCAGGGCCATAAAAACCAGGGACTGTTTGGTAAAGGTTAAATAATCGCAATAGCTATCTCGTATCTTGTGGCAGAAATATGCCACCATATATAACATCAATGGCACCGCAAATCAGTTGTTTCTGAAATAGGGCACATTACAGCGGGTTAATTTTTTACGCCAAGGGCATCACTTGAACAAACTTCGTAGAGGTCCACGTGGTGATACTACATGACAAATTATATTTAAACTCTGGGCCATCTGAGATACGATCTGGTTTTTATCGATCTGGCAATGAAAGTACGATATTTTACATGTTAAAAAACAAAAAATCAGTCCAAATAGAAAAACAAAGTTGGTACGGGCTCGATCTGGTGATGAAAGTACCGTATTTTTACATGTATGTTAAAAAAAAAAAACACTGAACTAGTCCATATAGTAAACAATATGGCTACCTCCACAGGCACTTTTCAAAAGCGAATAAAAATATAGTGCCGCCGCTCATGCGGCACCACAATAAACACAACTTTAAAACTTCATGCTCAGCTACGTTTAGCAGGTAAAACCTTTTCTAGGCACTGACCCAGATTTAAAAGTAATCTTACAGAGACAGTCTCTTTAGAAATGCTATTTTCGCTCCACTCCGCAGAACATGGCTGTCATCTGATACGAATACTCTGAAGTGACGCACTAACATTAGCAAGCATATACATACCTGATATAGTTTAACCAGTAACCTCTGCTTAATTAACCCTAGGCGAAAACAGGGGCTTCTGCGGACCGCATAGATCAAGATTAGACTGCACAAAACGTGCAGTCTGATCTTTGATACATGCTGTCCGATTGTTTTATGTCAAATCTTCAAGATAAAAATGTTTTTCAGCTTAAGTGGACTGTATTTTCAGGCGCCGAAAGAAGTAAAGTTTAAAAATCTAGCAGTGAAAGAGTTACATTTTGTATTTCTATATTCAACCCCCGAGTTTCATTTTCGAACCCATTTTGGCAGTGAAAAATATGAATGTGAGCACTACAGGGCCATAACAGCCCTCTTGTTTCACTTCTTATTAAGTCGAGAGATTACTAAAAATAGTAAAGGGTATACTCTGATAAGGGTATCAGCGCTTAGATGAGTGAAAATAAGACATTTGTGAATGATATTTCTATCAGTTGTTAAACTATCACCCACACAAAAAAAAAAAACTACCCGAAAAACGAGTCGGCTGATTTCTAAAAATAGTTACGGGTATATTCTGATAAGGGGTATCAGCGTTTCAAAGAATGAAAGAGGAGTTTTGTGAATGATATTTTTATCATTTGTAAACTATTACCACATAAAAAATACGACCTTTACATTGCATGCAGTTGATAGTATAAAATTATGAACTAAAGTGGGTGACGGGGGTTGTTGAATGAAAAATGCATTTGCATTTTTATTTTAATATTTTCCATCTTATTTAAAAAGAATTGTATTTGTCTTTCTCTGAAAGCATTGTCCATTATGTCTGTGTTGTCGCAATGTTTTCAAAAGTGGCGTATTTCAGAGCGCCAACGATGTTTGTGTTAAAAGGGTTCGAGTGAAGCCAGCAGAGGACTAAAAAAAAAAAACTTTTACAAAATGAATAACCGACAAAAACCTTATCTTTTTGGTCGTTCAAACACTGAATTATTTGGCAATGGGTAAAGGAAGTTAAATAAAAGGACCAATCGTCGAACGATCTGATAACAAGTTTTATGGAGTTATCGATGTTACCGATATTTTCTTCCTTGTTCGATGATTTTTCTCCAAAAAGATGTGACAGGCATAACAAAGTGGCCGGGGTAAACATATTTTTCAGTAAAGACCTTCCATGTTCTGTGTTACATCGATCGTATGGATGAAAAAAGCATTTGGAAACATTTATGAATAAACGTAGAGAATTATACTTTTCCCAACATAAACATCTTCTCCGCATTCAAAGACAAATCCAATTATATGAGCCATATTTGATTCGATGTCTGTAAAGGTTGTCAATTTTGACCAGTTTAGCTCTCTAGTAAACGACAAAAAGTTTATACGGGACCAAATTGAAAGCATTTGCAGAAGACAAATTCAATGCTGATATAATGATAACATCGGTCTTTGAAAGGAAAGACAAAAGCCATTTCTTTCATGGTCGTTAAAAGTCGGGATTGTGTTGTAAAGGGTTTAATGCTGTAGTCAGGTGAAAAGTGAACTAAAACAAGAAATCTCTTTTACAAAAAGATGGCGTTAATTTACCAGCAAATGGGCAGAGGCCCTTAAGATAAACATGTCTACATTTTTTACTAATCACAAACTTCTATTTATTCATTTGTTATCAGTACCAAAAAGCAGGTCAAAAGCCAGCACATTCAGCCACGCCGAAAAAAAAGAAGAAAACGAATGATGTGTACATTTTCCGTGAGAAGAAAGGACCCGACACTGCACTGAAAGGGAGGTATTACTTTTCGAGATTTGGGGGTAATAATGCTCATAACTTGTTTTTCGATATTTTTACTCAGCCCCCTATCTGTATAAAACAAGAGGGCCACTGGCCCTAACGCGCTCACCTGAGTAAAGTCATCTATAGTTGACCTACTTTTTGACAAACTTGACCAACTGTCAGAGATATAGTCCCGACAAACATGCTGATAATGTTACATGAGTATTAGACTAAACACGTGGTCTCTAGGCTGCACACAAGTGTTTTTTCTAAGATTTGGCCCAATGGCCTACTTTTTGATCTGTTGTGACCCAATTTCAAACTTGTCTGAGATTTCAAAAAGATAACCTTTCTGACCTAGCTTCATGAGGATCAGGCTGAAAATGTGGCCTCTAGACTGCACACAAAGTTTTTCTCAGATTTAGTCCACTGACCTTCTTTTTGACACGAAATGACCCATTTTCCAACTTGTCCGAGATATCATCAAGACAAATATTCTGACCAATTTTCAAGAGCATCAGTCTGAAAATATGGCCTCAAGAGTGCACACAAGGTTTTTCTAGGATTTGGCCCTGTGACCTACTTTTTAACTCGACTTGACCCAATTTCGAACTTGTCCGAGATATCATCAAGACAAACATTCCGACCAAGTTTCATGAGTTTCAGGGTGAAAATATGGCATCTAGAGTGCACACAGGTTTTTTTTCTGAGATTTAGCCCAGTGACCTACTTTTGGACCCCACATGAACCATTTTTAAAGTTATCCGATATATCATGAAGACAAACATTCTGACCAAGTTTCATGAGTAACTGACTGAAAAATGTGGCCTCTAGACTGCACACATGGTAAATGTTGACGACGCACGACGCACGACGGACACAGCACGATCACAAAAGCTCACCATGAGTACTTCGTGCTCAGGTGAGCTAAAAACAATAAAAAATCAAGCAGTCAGTATTTCACATCTGCCTGTAGTCACAGAAGTTTCCACATCTTGACTTTTAAAAGGAAAAAAATGAAATACCACGTATCCATTTCAGACACGCTATACACTCCATGTAGCTTTGAAGTTTATATACTTCAAGACTTAAAGGCCCGGTAGCCGCCAAAAGTACATATTGCGGATGTTAAAATATATTCGAATTAAAATCATACCATTTAAAAGTATTGAAATTATCGTGAAGATGACAGTCTATTATTGTACGGTCGGTCAAAGTGTTGGTCACCGGCAGAAAAATGAATTTTAAACTCTGGTTAAAAAAAAGTAAACCAAAGATAGGGCGACTGGGCAACTCTTGTCGTAGTTTTAAAATTCATTCGGACCGACCGTACAATAATAGTCTCTTTCACAGTAATTTCAATACTTTTAAATGGCATGATATTGATTTAAATGCATTTTAACACCCTCGTTGTTTACGTTTGGTCTCTATTGGGCCTTTGAGACTTGATGTATTTAAACTTCAAAGCTACATTTTTTCACAAATACATGTAGTTGAAATTAGAACTTTTCAGTTAGCAACATTTTTCAAGCTTAGCTATTAATCCTACTGGTCGTTGGAAAAGGAGCAGTTGCCGCTAAAAACTGTTCGTCCGAAAACTCTTTCAGACGGTATAGATTACGCATGAAAAATGTTGCATTACAAAGTAGTATCAAAGCGTTGAGAACGCTGAAGTGGTATTTGTCAAGGAAGCCATAGTGGGGAATCAATAATTTGAAAGAAAAAGAGAAAAATCATTCAAATATTGGCTTGAAAGTCAACCTACTAAGCAAATGAACACCTTTTTGGTTGAACGGAGAGTACTCATGACAAAGTTAGGATTATTTCTGTATTGGTGGTCTCCCTTTGATTATTAGGAGGAGTCAGGAGTAACGTCCCTTGACAGTAGGATGCATGATGGATAGAGAGAGAAACCATGTGAATAATATATCAAATAAAATTAAGTTTGTACCTGAAAACTATGATTTTGAAATATCTTTGGCCGTTAACATTTAATTCCCAACATAACAATCAATTATTTCGATCTATAAATATTCATTCTCAATCAAATGGAGTAGCGCACAATCATGGGATGAACAAGCCATGGGACGAACTGGTTTTGGAACGAAAAAGCCCAGGACCAAGCGATCGGTAGACAGATTTTGTATCATTGCGCCAATAGAAGACTATGAGCGAGTGAAGCTATTTTCAATCAAAAATTAGTATTTCCACGATCGATGGCCTCACCCAGTGTATTTTAACTTGCCATTTCCAATTACATATCTGAGTGCTACCGAAAAACTCATTTGCCTGAGAAAAATTGAGTTTAATTGGGTTTATTTCCTTCGGCTCCGCACAAAATACGATACATGGTCTTCAAAATTCAATATTGAACTCATAGTGGTATTGTCTTCGACAAATACCACAAAAATTTAAGAAGTATCCCTACCAAATACATTTGCTAAGGTATGATTAAGAACCGCGGGATATTAACTTACGGTATAGTAAGCCTTGTATACTAGCATCATAAAAGGGCACTCGTCACAACTCGGCCGATTCCGTACCTACATCTAACCTCGTCTGTATAACGGTCGTTTCCATTTGTACTGCCAATCACGTGATCTTATACATGGCGGCGCCACTGTCAGTCGTTTAGCAACGACATAAACAACCTCGATGAAGTTATTCACATCTATCTATATGTCGGTGAAAACTTCAATCGCAATTGATAAACCACGTTAAAAAATGAATGTAAGAACTGTTTGTCAGCTGAAATATAGTAAGAAAGATTTCGATAAAAATTGAGACTCAAGTTTTCTTTTTCAAGAGGAACCTTACAATTTTCATAACGGTAAAGCGGTGTATTTCCGGCGAAGAAATGTAGCGTGTAGGTGCATATCAAGCTACCAGATACAGCCGAGGGACTTGATGGTTCCCATCACCCGAGGTATGCCGAATGCATAAGAGGGCCCTCAAGTAAGCCTTCAAAAAAGTGCGCGAAATAAATCTGTTCTCTTTTTTAACTAATCTCAAACTGCTTTTTAATCATTCGAGACTAATACCAAGAAGTAGGTCAAAAGCCAGCTTATATACAGCTACGCAAAAAATAGGCTACTGTGTTTTACCATATAGTATTTCCATACTGCATGACTGTACATGTATATCAATTTGACCTATTTTACTGTATTGCATTCCATACTACATGTATAATAATTTGATATGTACATGTATTAGCATACAACCGAAACGTTGTGGGTTTTTCCCCAATGAGGGATGAAAGCCAACTTCTCCAGATGTGAGAAATAAGCAGCACACCGTTTCTGTCGGAATACTTTTAAAGTCTTGTTTTTCTTTCATCCTTTTTCTGGTTTTGCAGTAAGGAAGTCTCGTTGATAATGGCACAAATGTGTAACAATCAAATTTAGAGTATTTATGAGCCATGCTCTGGCAAAAGCGGGTTTCATACATCTGCAAAAGGTTTCGACCGAGGTCGAAACGATTTGCTATTGGTCAGTTTTCTGCATGTCCAAGGACCAGTGTACCTCATGATTCAGTCGGTTGTTATACAAAATAAATTTTATGAATTCCTAGTTGTGTGATGACTTGTCTGGTATCATACATTTCGAAGATGCATTTAACCCCTTTTACCTAAGAATGGCTCATATATATGAGCCATGCTCTGGCAAAAGAGGGCTTAATGCATCTCCGTTATACACGATACTAGCCCAAGTCATCACATAATTATGGACCCATAGGAGCCATTTTTTTTTTTTTTTTTTAATAACCGACTTAATCATGAGGTAAATTGGTCCTTTGACCAACAGAAAATTGACCAATAGCGAAAAGTTTCGGCCCAGGTCAGCCTGCGCGGACTGCGCAGGCTGACCTGGGTCGATACTTTTCGCAGATGCATTAAGCCCCCTTTTCACAGAGCACGGCTCATATTTAAACTTAAGTTTATCATTCATGTTCATTTTGTTTAACTTTTTACCAGACGATTCATTTTAAAACTTGTCCAAAACTGAGAGCATTTGCAGACGAGAAATGAGATGTATCTCAAATGAAAAAAAAAAAATCTTTGAAAGGGTAGAAAATACTATGGGAAAGGGAGAAAATGCTGCCCTCCACCCGCATTATTTTCGAAAAACGTCTCCCCAGGGTCGTTTGGTAAAGGGTTAATATTATATAAGAAAGGGTAAACCATTCACATGTGTGCTACTTTTGATTTAAGTTTGTAATGGGTTGTTCGTGGAAGTTAGTTTCGTAGAAAACCATGACATAATCACCTATTTCAGTGCGTAGTTATACAATTTGACCCTTTACACATGGAATGCGATTTTCCTTATCGTTATAGTCCGATGTTCAATATTAATCGTTTATCACATAATCCCGTGTTCTAACGATCCTCTCAAAGACAAACCCGGATAGCTCAGCCGCATTTCGTTTGTCGTCTGCAAGTACTTTCTTTCGATTTGGACAACTCAAAAACTTTGGTCGTCTGGTAATGATCGAGTTAATTTTATGTCAGCCGTCGTCGGCGATCTAACGGATACGTGATGGGACTTGTGACTTGGATACCAACAGCTTGATTTCACAAGGAGCCGGTCTTGACACTCTACCACACAATCCCCGGGGAGAAAAAAAAAGCTTTTGAAAACATTGTGGGAAAAGGAGAAAATGCTGGTAACCAGCATTTTCTCCTTTACTCACAGTGTTTTCTACCATATCAGAAGCAAATATTATCATTTGAATCACATTTAATTTGTCATCTGCAATTTTTTTCGATTTGGACTAGCCGATATTCTTTTGGTTTCGTAAAGAATTAATTGTACTTTCCGATTGGCCCGTGCATTTTTAGTTCCGCTGTTTCCGAAGAGAGTGTCGAGGTGGTGTCAT
Source organism: Hippopus hippopus (assembly GCA_946811185.2). Classification (NCBI taxonomy): domain Eukaryota; kingdom Metazoa; phylum Mollusca; class Bivalvia; order Cardiida; family Cardiidae; genus Hippopus; species Hippopus hippopus. The sequence goes on from OX328096.1 coordinate 55,157,859, forward strand.
CGCACTGTCATCGTCTGCGGCTGAGATATAGTGCGTAAACTTTGACATTTTCTGGTACCTCTGTCATCACTGATGGTATTTACTTCTAACTACACTCGTCACAACTCGGCCGAAGGATTTTATGAACGGATCATCCGAGCTTTGCCGAATGATTCTTACTAAAGGCAAGTTGTTAACCATTAAAATGTACAGCTTACACCAGAAGGGCGGGTAACCCCCAAACCATTTTTGAAATCATTTCCCTTTTTCGACTTTTTACTGAAAAAGCAATTGCTGTCGAACTTTGGACCATGCATGTGATACTCTTGTTTGTTATTTCCGGTCTTACGTAGTACCGCTGTTGATTTCTTGATTTATTAAATGGTGTTTAACGCTGTTTTCAACATTATTTCAGTCATGTTGGTGCCGAATACATGAAAATGCTGATCATATTAAACTTAAACTATAAAGGGTCAAAGAGATGATCCTTACCGCGTACTTCGGCTAGCAGGATATTGCCTAAAACTAATGACTGTGTTTTGGGCCCTGTAGCTGCCTGTACGCCTTCCTGTAAAAATACCCAGCTCTGTACACTTTGCAAAAGAAGGGAAAGCAAAGGAAAAAAATAAAAAATGAAAACTAAGAAACTTCTTTTTTCAAAAAAAATCTTGTTACATCCGCGAATGATCTTGTGTGTTTAAAATATTAACTTTCTGTGCGTGCAAGCTCAACGTGAAAGGCTTAATTAACTTAAAGGCCCAGTAAAGGCCAAAATATCAAAGCAGGTGTCATAATACATTTAAATTTAAATCATACCATTTAAAAGTATGGAAAATACTGTGGACATGACAGTCTGTTATCGTGTGGTCGGACCATATGTTAGTCGCTGGCAGAAAAAAGAATTTTAAAATCAGGCAAAAAGTAAACAAAAGACACAGCTACCTGGCAGGTTTTGACCTAGTTTTGAAATTAATTTCTCTGTCAGCGACTAACACTTAGACCGACCGTACAATGACAGATTGTCATCTTCACATAATTTCCATACTTTTAAATGGTACGATATAAATTCAAATGCATTTAAACGCCCGCTTTGTTTACATTTGGACTTTATTGTCACTTTAACTAAGCACGATTCATGATTGCCTGGGCATGATCGATTGACCATTAGAATTGTTTTTAACTGTTAGGCTGCTAAGTGCGACTCACTGACCTTTTGCGGACAGTGTAGATCAAGATCAGACTGCACAGAACGTGCAGTCTGATCTTATATCTACACTGTCCGATAAGGAGATAGTTTTCTCCAGAAATAAGAATGAAATTTAGCAATATTCGGGTTTTTACTATCGGCTTGTAAGTTTTATTTTAACTTATTTAGCAGGATAAGGGTTAAACTTTATGCCGATCGTTACGTTGAGCCTCGGGTAATGCCTTCGGTACTACTTTTACAAATACTTTATCTTGGACTAGCCATGCCCCTGACATTGAAGTAAGGGTCAAGTTAGGGTCAAAGAAATGACCTTAACCCTTAAAGCGCCTAATAAACCCGATGGACTTTTTTATTCTACAATAAAACCAAGATCAATGCATTTTTTGTGGCCGCCTTTTGTCAGTTCTGAATCAGCAAAGCGGCGGACAGTGTAGATCAAGATCTGACTGCACAAACGTGCAGTCTGATCTTTGATCTACACTGGCCGCAAAAACAACAACCCCTAGACTAAGTTTCTCTATTTTTATAAACTAATTTAAAAATACGATGGCCTGCCCTGTCACATATTTCACTCATACAAACTTATATCCATACCGACTCTGTACTTTTTTTTCGGACGTGAAAAAAAGTAAAATAAAAAAAGAAACAGTTTCGCTTGCCCACCAACCTTTCGCTTGTTTCAGTTTGTTAGTGGAAATACAGCTTATTTTTGGCGTCTACATTAAAAACGTTAGAGGGAAAGTGACAAATAGCTTCTGCAATTCAAAGTGAAAGAAATTCTGGGGTAGGCCCTTCAGACCTTTCTGGAAAGCCTCCCTCCCCATTCTTGGCATTTCACGCAACGGATAATACTTTCGGTATTACTTTAGCATATACTTTATTTTGGGCTAGCAGCACCCATGCTCGTACATGTACATATAAAAGATGGGTTATTGCAGTCTTAAAACCCTTTATCACACAATCCCGAGTTTTAACGACCCAGGGGAAGAAGCCTTTTGAAAACATTGTAAGAAAAAGAAAAAAATGCTGGTAACCAGCATTTTCTCCTTTTCCCACAGTGTTTTCTACTCTGTTGGGGTCAAGTTTCATCAATTCAGCCATACTTACATTTATTTCGTAATTTGTCGTCTGAAAGAGCTTTGAATTTGGGCGAGTGTTAATTTTTGTCGTTTGGTAAGAGTTAAGTGGAATACTTACCGCATTCCTTGTTGCGGTCTGATCATATTTACACCTTTATCAATACTACCACATGTTTTATCGACCCACATGGAAGAGACCTTTCGAAAAAAGATGTGGAAAAGGAGAATATAGTTTCTCTTTTTCACACATGTTTTCCTACCTTTCAAAGCCATGATAAATCCCTTCAATAAAACATATTTAGCTTGTTGTCCTCAAAGGCTTTTAATATGGATGAACCTGAAAATTTGCCAGTCGCCAGGTCAAGACTTAACCCTTTACCCGGCTTTTAACAGCCCCGAGGCACAACGGTTTCGAAAACATTGAGGAAAAAGAGAAAATGCTGCATGGTAACCAGCATTTTTCCTTTTTCCCCCACAATGTTTTTTCCCTATCAAGGATAGATTTCTTCCTTTGGATCACCTTCAATTTTGTCTTCTGCAAATGCTTTCAATTTGGACCAGTCTAAAACTTTGTCGTTTGGTAAAGAGTTAAACAGAACCGAAGAATCAGTGTATTCGACATGTGTATAGTACTTGTTTTTTTTTTCCTGAGAACAGTATCTCCGTGTTTCACAGCTGTAGATTTTCTCGGGGAAAAAATAACAGTATATTTTTTTCTACACACGAAAATATGCGTTAACTCTATACCAAACGACAATATTTTAAACTCGTCCAAATTGAAAGCATTTGCATACGAAAACTCAAATGTTACTCAAAACACGAAATTTGTCTTTCATAGAGTGAAAAACATTGTGGGAAAAGGAGAAAATGCTGGTTACCAGCATTTTCCCCTTTTCTCACAATGTTTACAAAGCTTTTCTCCTTTAGGGACGTTAAAACTTGGAATTGTGAGGTAACGAGTTAATAAAGGATATAGCGGAATGCGGTCTAGCGATAATTTAACACGATCGAACAATCGTATTTGTTTTGTACAGTGTATGTGGTATTTTTTCTGAGAATGCTGCCTTCATAGTTCACCGCATTTTTCCTTTCTGGGAAAAATGTACGTACTGTTTTCATTTACACGCGGAAGTATGCAGAGATTGAATACCACGATGCGGTCTTGCGATAATTTACCAGAACCGAGCAATTTTGTATGATACGTACTTTGAATGTTGTGTTCTTGGAAAAATAAATGCAACACATAGTTCACCGCTAAGTGTTTTCATTTTCTCAGAAATATCAATAAATATTATCTAGTCACGGAAACATCGGTTCTAGGGTATATTGCTATGTATTTTCTCCTCTTTAAACAATTTTTTCTTCTCTTGCAAGTCATCAACCTCTTATTTATCGTCTGCAACTGGTTTCAATATTGGGGTGTCTTGAATTTGGACTATTGGAATAAACTATTTTGTGTATAAACATAACAGAACAGAACATCGTCAATGTGACAAAAACTTTACAAAGTTTATAGTTATAGATCTACATATTGTATAAATATACTAAAATATGCATAATTCATGCAGTTTCTGCTCTACAAATTTGCAATTTCAGTATAAACTGTTCAGTTAAACACCTTAATATTGTCTTCGATTTGTTATGGATTAACCCTTAGATTGCTAAGCGTGACTCATTGACCTTTTGCGGATAGTGTAGATCAAGATCAGACTGCACGTTCCGTGCAGTCTGATCTTGGATCTACACTGTCCGATAAAGAGATATTTTCTCCAAAAGATAGGAAATATCCTTTTGCGGATAGTGTAGGTCAAGAACAGACTGCACGTTCCGTGCAGTCTGATCTTGTATCTACAATGTCCGTTAAGGAGATATTTTCCCTAAAAGATAGGTACGAAATAGCATTATTCTGGTTTTTATTGTTATCGACTTGAAAGTTTTGCTTAACCAATTTAGCATCATAAGGTGTAATAACAAAGATACGTTGCGCTCCCGGATGAAAACATAGAATGTCACAGATCGTCTCTCGAGGGCAAACCTACGTGTAAATACCGAGAAATGAGATTTGAGGTCTTTCGTGGAACCATGCTTAACCTTTTACCACACAATCCCGAGTTGTGACGACTTTGAGCAGTAAGGCTTTTTGAAAACATTGTGGGAAAAGGAGCAAGTGCTGGTAACCAGTATTTTCTCCTTTTCCCACAGTGTTTTCTACCTTATCAGAGAACTTAAGTTCATTTGTACCATTTTGAATTTGTCGTCTGCAGACGTTTCTTATTTTGAAGAGTCTTACACATGTCGTGTGGAAAGCGTTAATAAATTATCACGTGTTTTACCACTATGTGAAAGGAGCCTGATAACTAGTATTTTCTTCCTCTACCAGAACTTGTTCTACCCTTTCAAAGACGAATTAAAACTTTAGATGCACAATAAGGTTGTCGTTCGCAAATGATAAATCAACAAAATAGGCTACCCTTTTCTCTGCAGATATATTAGTTTTTCTTGTCAGGATCATGCGAGCTATGCTCTGTGAAAATAGGGCTTAATGCATCCGTAAAAAGTATCGACCATGCCAGCCCGCGCAGTCCTTGCGGGTTGACATGGGTCGAAACTTTTTGCTATAGGTCAATTTTCTGCAAGTCTAAGGACCAGTTTACCTCAAGAATCAGTTGATTGTTAGACGAAATGGATTCTATGGATCCACAATTAGGCTTGCAACACGCAAAAAGGGACATTCGGACATTTGCGTAAAGTGTCGTCCCGGATCAGCCTGCGCAGTCCGTGCAGGCTAATCCGAGACGGCACTTTACGACTACATTAGATTTTGTGCTACAGTAGACTTGCGCAAAACAGAAAATTACATAAAAACGGAAAGTGTCGTTTCGGATTAGCCTGCGCGGACTGCGCAGGCTGATCCGAGACGACACTTTACGCAAATGTCCGAATGCCCCTTTTCGCGTGTTGCAAGCCATTACGAGATGACTTTCCTAGTATAATGCATCATGGTGAGGCATTTAAACCCCCTTTTCGCGAAGCGCTGCCCATAGGGATTTATCTAAGTGCACGTTTACAGGAAGCTACGCACATGGACAAAGGCGACTTGACTTATTTAGCGATCGGATGTTTAGTGGCTAAGTATTAAAACCAGGATGCCAAATACATTTCGAGATAATGTAGATCTAAGATCAGAATGCACCTTCCAATCTGAATCCGCTTTGTACGCCAGTAAAATAAAAGCTTTTAGAGTTATTACTGGCTTTCCGGCGGGTTTATAAAAAAAAAGTAAGTTATGTCTTGACAAAAAACCAACAGATGGTCTCTCAATGGTCAAACCTACATATATATATACACCGAGAAATGAGCTTCTTAGAATAACACATGATCACATAAGCTTTAAGAATTATATATGGATTCTGTAAAGGATTTTAGCCAGTCTTGCAGTCAGTGTAGATGGAGATCAGACTGCACTGTATGTAGCTAATACACTCAGTAAAATTACATCATTTTTAATCGGTCGGCGTGAGCCGGACGATTAGAGAGACCACAAATTTCGAAAACCCGTCTGCTGAGGGTAAACTGATCTAACTGCAACTCGTGACAGCTTCTACTTACAGTCTTATAACACTAATACCAGCTGTTGTGACCTTATTACATTGAACTTTTAACCATGATAACTTAAGAATGAAACAAGAGAGAATCAAGGAGTATCAGATTATGTAAGCACATCTTCTAGTCGTCTGCTGTCCATATTATTCGGCAAACTTCGGGTGATCCGTTGATCAGGTTATACATTGTTACAGGATCAGCCCAGTTATGACGAGTGTTGTTCGTATATATAGCAGGTGTTGAAAAGATGAGATGTCATTAATTTTGGCCTTGAGCAGGGATAAAAATTGCAATGAAACGAGTTTCTACGGAAACATTGCTATAAGATAATTTGAACATTTAGATTGTTTTGCCTTAGAGCAAACTGCTGTAGATCTATATGCAACTGGAAACAGCAGTAAGTTTAAAATAGTATAGCGTATATCGGCTGAGCTTAAAATAGAATTCTTATCTTTCCAACTGATTATGTCATTCTGCAAGCGCCCGGATGTCATACAAAACAAAGCCGCTGTAAGCTATACAGAAAGCCGTGAAGTACAGAGATCGAGATACGAAAATTGATTCATTATGGAAGAAACGGGCACTAAGCCGAAATCTGAGGGTGTCAAGCACTGCTGTTATGGCACATGCAATAGTGATACCAGGTACAGACATCGTGATGACATGAAAGACGTATTTTTCATTCCATTCCCAAAGCCTATTACGAAACGGGAAATGTGTGAACGATGGATCAAGGCCTGTGGTAGACCTTTACACGATTTCAACGTTCAGAAAACAAAAAGATGCACTTATATATGCAGCAAGCACTTTGTCGGAGGAAAGGGCCCGACTTCAGAACATCCGGATCCCATTCCTGCGTTACTGCATACTGATGAACAGGTTAGTCGCCATGAACGCCCCGCGGCACCGCGGTCTTTCGTACAAGTTTGCATGTTAACTCGGCAGTTCGCATCATTTTCAAGAATTAACTCTCTACCAAAGTGAATGACATAATGTTAGACTTGTCCAAATTGAAAGCATTCACAGACAACAAAATTTAATGTGACTCAGATTTATTTTTTCCTAAGGATGAAAAACATTGTGGAAAAAGGATAAAATACAGGTTAGCAGCATTTCAGTTTTCCAACCATGTTTTCAAAGACTTCTTTCTCATGGTCGTTAATAGTTAGGATTGTGTGGTAATGGGTTAAATAGTAATAAATTATTTCAATAACAATTGCTACTATCCGTTTAAATTTTTTGAGGTTTATTTTTTTTCCCTGGGGCTGGGGGTGTCCTTAGTTTAGATGATAAAATTAATACTGACCATTGAATAATTCTTTAGGGCATTTTTGCATTTGCTAACAGTAACGACTAAACATGTATGGTTGTGTCTGCCATTCATATTCAAACCCAGGATCGGTTTACTAGATACCAAATAATAATTTAGTTTTAACACTTTTCATGTAATTATAGGTGAGAAGATTTGAAAGGAAAAGAAAAGCACCAACTCCTAGGAGCAAGCCATTGAAAGCCAGTCGGGCAGATGTTAGACTTGCAGCAGAAAGCCTCCTACAATTGTCCACTCAAGAACCTTTGCAGCCTGCTGTAGTAGTAAGTTTCATTCTACAATTGGACCAAGTATCTTGAATTTATTAGCCAGAAACAAACTCCATTATTTCATGAACACACACACATATATACATGTGACTTTTAGAATTTGAATATCTGCAGGTGTTCTGGATTTTATCCCGTTTCTTTGTCAAGCCCCTTCAGGCGTATATGCACCGCTTTACGAAGCTCTCGTTTAACCCTTTACCAAACAGTCCCTTGTTTTTACTATCCTGAGATAGAAGGCTTTTGAAAACGTTGTGGAAAAAGGAGAAAATGCTTATGACCAGCATTTTCTCCTTTTCCCACAATGTTTTCTACCCAGCTGGAAACAATTCCAATTTTTGAGTTAAATTTATTTTGTCGTCTGCGAGTGCTTTGAATTTGGACCAGTCTAAAATTTTGTCGTTTGGTTAAAGGGTTAATGGTGGGAGCATAGAAATTGTTAAGTTTCCTGCTGTTGCTTAATAAACCTTTACTACACAATCCTGAGTGTAAATGACACTGAGAAAGAAAGCCGTTGAAAACATTGTTGAAAAAGAAGTAAATGCTTTTAAGTAATATTTTATTCTTTTTCTTACATAGTTTTCTATCCTTTTCATGATAAAATAACATAATTTGAGCTGCATTTATTTTGTCATCTACAACTGAGATGAGAAGCTGGTGGCTAAGAAAGAATACTGGGCAAAAACAGGTGAAAGAAATAAAGAAGACCCTGGGAGGAATGTGACCTTTGAACACATGAAATACATGCATTGAAAACGTAATACAAGCTATATTTAAACAAATTTAATACCTTTTTCTATAGAAGAGTAGGATTATAACTTTAAGTACATCAAGCCTTACCAAGTTATACCTAACACATAATCTTAATTACTGAAAACAAATTCAAAAGCAAGTTAGTTTTACACCGTTTTATCAAAAGACAGTTATTGCCGATCTTCATCATTGACTCTATGCCCCTAAAACAAGTTCAAGACATCTCTACATTAGAAGCATTGGAAGAAAACATACAACCATGGCAATAACATTTTCATTGTCTCAAATAGGTAAAAAAACATTGTTGGAAAAGATGAAAATGCCAGTTTCCCCTTCTACCACAATGTTTTCAAAACTTTGTTTGAATGACAAGTGAAGGGTTATAAGTGAAGAAAGTGAAACGACTTTCTGTACAATACAAACAAAAATTAAATTTCAAAATAATTGAACGTCTTGCAGCAAGAAGAGAGTAGCCCATCATTTGAAGACAGCAAGCTGAACAGACTAGAGGAAAAAGGTGTGCAGACTGATGAGAAGCTAATGAAAGATGCTGACAGCCAGACTTTTTACCAAAAAGAATTTTTAAATGTCAAAATTGAGAACATGATTTTACGAAATGAATTTAAATTGACAGATGCAGATATTGGCAATTCTAAAAGTCAATCTAGTCCAGTATTACATCATTTGGAAAAGGGGTGAGGGTTGGGAAGATATTACATTCTTTGAAACAAATGTGGAAGAAATTGGCCAGCCAATGTTTTGGACAAAACGATCTTGCCCAGATTAATTTAGCCAGTCAAAAAAATTAGGTAGGACAATTTATCCAGATAAACACGATTGCTTCTTAAAAATAGAAAAGGTTAAAGGTCTACTTGCAGCAAAAAGTAAACAATTTGTGTTATAATACTGGCATATTTTATTCGACTTATTCATACCATTTTAAAGGTGGGTATTTAGATTTTTCACATCTCACCAAATTAAAAAATATATATATCACTGAAATTTATATAAAAAAAACAATACAAATCATCAATAATTAAGAATCATAGAATTATAAAAAAATTTTTTTTGATGGTGTTCCCTTAAAAGGCTACGTAGCCTCTTAAGGTATTTTTAGATTTCACGCCAAAAATCATAAAAGCATTGTGGGAATGTCAAGTGACTGGCACGTGACTAGTGACGCTTAAATTCCATAACATCACAAACATGTAATTATTTTCCATAATGTCTTCTGATAATATCTGACAGTATATTACCGTACAGTTACCAAAGTTGCAAAAGTTACAGAAAAGAATATTGGTATATTGTTAAACTTATTTAAAAGGTTGATAGGTACTGTTATTCAGGATGAGTGATATCTAAGGCTTGATGATGGGTACTACTGATCAGAATTGTCACATATATTTAACGTTCTATTGCTGTTAACCGGCAAACATATATCTGTAGCATTCCATTAAACTACTAATTTGTAAAGGACGGTTAAAAAAGGGGGTTCCTACGTGGCTTTGTTACAAGGTATAGGATTTCTATCCCATACATAGTTCAGACAACTGCCATTTGATTTGTGATTTCAAACCATTGTAGTTATTCAGTGTCGACCGATTACAGTGCAGACAGCACTTTGATTCTAATTAGCTGTGACCAAATTGTAACGTTACTATTATGATTTGTTCTAAACATCTACTGACTATTCATTCTTTTGGTAGTTTGAAGTTTGTAATAAATTTGTTAGACTATTTATTCCTGCCTGTCTAGAAATTCGGAAATCCCCTATGAATGATATAAGATCCAGTGTAGCTCCAAGATCAGACTACACTTTTGTGCAGTTCGATCTTTATTTATGCTGACCGCATAAGTAACTTACGTCGTGAAAGGCGGATCTGTTTTTCATTGCGCCGAAACACTTTGTTGGCGGTAATGCGCCCTCACTTCCGGTTCGACAGCATTTTAACTCTTTAGGCTACCAAGATAATTCTAACGTTAGACGCTTCCAAATTGTAAACATTCGCATAGAACAAAAAATTTTACGCATTCGCACACAACAAATTGAGTGTGGCTTAAATGATTTGGATTTATTTTTGACTAGATAACAAAAAAAAAAGTGGTTACAAGCATTTTCCCTTTTCCCAACATTGTTTTCAAAAGTCTTCTTTCTGATGGTGGTCAAAACACGGGATTCTTTTGTGAGTTGTATATGTAAGGCAAACAATGATGTGAAACTTAGTCTACTATTGCACCATTCCGCAAAACTCGGGTGATCCGTTAATCCAGTTAGATGTTGTTACGGAATCGACCGAGTTTAGACGAGTGCTGCTGCAAAATACAAATTAGTCGTGCTCTGGTAATAGAGGGCAGAATGCATCTCCGTGATGCATTATACAAAGCCAGTCTTCACATAACTATGGATCCTGAGAAATCCATTTTGTCTAACGACCGACTGCATTACGATGTAGAATAGTCCTTTGACATGCAGATAATTTACCTAAATCAAAAAGTTTCGCTCCTTGTCAGCCTGCGCGTACTGCGCAGGCTGACATGGGTCGATACTTTTTGCAGATGCATTTAGCCCTCTTTTCACAGAACATGACTCAAATTATTCTGTTCACGAAACGACATCCCCTTGTAAGGAGAAGCGGTCAAATATACATGAAACAAACAGTTATTGACGAACAGTCGTTAAGTACATGATGTTATCCGATAGTTTTTTTCCAGTTAAACATCCTGTTTATCACTTGAATTTCTTTACGATACGGATTGTCATTTCAACTGAAGGATTATCAAATGAAAACAGGAAAAAACTATGTCTGAGTGGAATGTATCCATTGACCTCGAATAAAACGAAAGTTTATACAAACAGCATTACGTAAGAATCCAATTCGCCATTTATTTTTGTCAAAATTAATGCACATCTTGTAGACTGGTCTAGGCAGCTCTTACAAAAGACAACCATTGACCATAACTGGACGTACATAGTTATACTCTTTTCAGACTAACCGAAAACTATATGATAAAAAATAAGCTGCACACTCAGTAAAGGGGGCTTAGTGCATCTTTGCATCTTCGTGATGCATTACACCGAGCAAGTCATCAAATAATTTTGTCTAACAACCGACTGTATCATGAGGTAGAGTGATCCTCTTACAAGCAGAAAATTTACAAATAGCAAAAAGTTTCGACCCATGTCAGCCTGCGCGGACTGCGCAGGCTGACATGGGACGATACTTTTTGCAGATGCTTTAAGGGCCCTTATCTCAGAGCGTTGCCCATTTGTTTACAATAAACAGTAGCCGGTTAAGGACATTGGACTGCGTGTCCTCGTTTATCTCAATCGCTGATTTCTAGGAACACTTCATATTTTACACACAACTCATTTACCAAACAATCTCGAGTGTTTACGACCCTGAGGAAGTAGGCTTTTGAAAATATTGTGGGAATATTGTGGGAAGAGGAGAAAATCCTGGTAACCAACATTTTTCGGGGTAGCTGAATGCGCTGGCTTTTGACCTACGTTTTGGTACTGATAACAAATGAATAAACAGAAATTTGTGATTGGTCAGAAGACAAGTTTATTTTAAGGACCCATGTCTATTTGTCGGCAAATTTACGCCGTCTTTCTTTTTTAGAGATATTTCTTCTTTTCTTTCCCCAAAGTGTTATCTACTCTTTAAAATGTAGATTCCATGAATTTAGCCGCAGTTTATTTAACGTCTGCAAGTACTTTCAATTGTTGAAGGTTTGAAATATTTATCGTCTGGTGAAATCTAAATTTACATGCTTTTCATTTTAGAGAGTATGCTGAGTTGTGCATTTTTTTAATCAGGAAGATTTTTTTTCTTTCTTTTTTTATGAACGGATTGATAGGTGTTTTAACGCCGCTTTGAAAATTATTTCAGTCATATCACGGCTATCGCTCACTAATTCATGCATGTCCTGGGTTTTACCAGCGCTAAGCTTGGGCCCTCAGGCGTCATGCCCAAGGGCACTTCCACAACAAACACAGCTCTTCGAGTGAGGATCGAAGCAAGGTCCTCCAGGTTTCAAACCCTATACCTTCACCGCTGTGTCTTAGGTCTTGCCTGGCTATGTGGTAAGGTGTAGGACTACAAATCTACAGGCCCCGGGTTGGGGCCTCACAAGATCCACTGGCATTTTCGAGGAAGTGCCCTTTGGCAGGAAACCGCAGAGCCTTAGCCTAATAATCCTTTTCCCACAATGTTTTCAAAAGCTCTCTTCTTTAGAGTCGTTTAAAGTCGGGATGATGTGGTAAAAGCTACAGTCTTTACCAAACAACAAAAGTTTGGACTCGAGCAAATTGAAAGCATTTGCAGACGACAAAATAAATTCAGTTAAAATCATGACTTCTGTCTTTGATAGGACAGAAAAACATTGTGGGAAAAGGAGAAATTTCTGGGTACCAGCATTTTCTCATTTTTCCACAATGTTTTGACAAGCCTCATTTTACAGGGTCGTTAACACTCGGGATTGTGTGTTAAAGGGTTACACAACCTTCAAATTAACAAGCATGAAAATCGTTTTGAGTCGAAATGCCGCTTTCAATACTATTCCGGTCAAATTATTACAGAAAACTTATTCCTGTATTTCTCCCTTTTAACCGAATTTAGGTTAGGGGGTCCTGCAGTGACTTGTTCAAGGACAGTTCTATATGACTCGCTGTAAGTGAGGTTCGAACCAGAATCACTTCTTTACAAATCTAATGCCCACAACTCTGAGCTATTTCGGATCGTTTTCAGGTAAAGTGAGTGGATCCTTTCAGCGTCTACAGGAAAAAGTGGGGCTTAGATGAACGGCGTAGATCGAGGTCAGACTGCAAAGAACGTGCCGTCTGATCTTAGATCTTACTATCTGTTTGTTCGGTCAAGGGTACAAGTTGCCATAATTCAGATAGAATACAGAATGCATGCGCAGTTCATAATTGCATACAAGAGAGAGAGAAAGAGAGAGAGAGAGAGAGGAGAGAGAGAGTAGTGGGAAAGGGTGACTCAGATCACCCCTTTAACGACGTATATCACAAATTTTTCTAACGGACAGATTTTTTTAAAACTTTGCACATACAAAGCTCATCATTTCTGTAGGAAATTATAATAAAAAAGATATGGGTCACCGTGCTTGTTTCTGAGAATTTTGCCTTTGAAAAGGGTATATACAGTTAAAAAATTCAGCTTATATTGGATTTAACACGCCTTTCTTTAATAGTCAGTTAAACAGGAAAATTACCGAAAGAATATACAAGTATACGTCATTTTATTGATAATTCATTTATTTTTGCACAAAAAATATATAAAAGCCTGGTTTTGATCATGGTCAATGTACAAATATGCATGTCATATATAGACCATTGAGTAAAAAAGGGAGATAATTTGACCGAATTAAGGGTTAATCCTTAATAAATACATACTTTCTAACGGACAGATTTTTCTTAAAATTTCCAGACTTATGGTATTTATAATTCTAAACAATAAAAAAAAAAAATGGCACCTATCCGTGCTATTTTGTCAGAAAACAAGAATGAAGGTCACTGTGGCAGTTAATCTTTAACAGGGGAAAAAATAGGATAAAAGCTCAGCAGACATAGTGGGAAAAGGAGAAATTGCTCATTAGGAGTGATTTCTTCTTTCCAAACCATAATTTTCAAAGTGGAAACAGCTATACTTCCACAGCTTTAAATTTTCTGCCTTTGTTTGCTTGTTTTGGTGTGTATCGCTGTATCAACAGTATTTTAATTATTTTACGGTGACAGTTTACAGATTCGTTTTTTTTTTTCTCTTAACTAATACTACCCGAAGAAAGTACTACCTGTTTCAGTGCACCAATAGTATTACCATATTGGAAAAAAGTACATTGGTGCACTTTTGATTCATTATCCGTGACAAAAACACATGCGCAGTAGGATGCGCGGCAACATTTGTCATATACGTCGTTAATTAAAAAATGTTCCAGTATAGATCAATTAACTGACCTGATACGTCCTTTCGTAGCTACGTCCTTACAGTGTCAAAAATAAGAATATTTGCCTCTACAGGTAATTCAAACAACAGAAGCAGACTCGAGAACTGGTCTAAAGAAAGAAAGATATATCTGATGTCACATGTCTTAGTCGAATAGTAAACTTTAGCTTAGCATAATTCCTGTGAGCTATGATGCTGATAGAATAATATTATTTATGCGTGTATGCCATTTGTAGACGGCACTAAAAGCCAGTCCAAAGTCTTTATGAGTGTTTGTAACATCTAACTTGAGTGTATCGTTAAAAGTTAAAAAGGGAGCTTGCTGATTTCCAAAGTAAATAACTTCAGTCTTAGCCCTATTAAATGTTGCAAGCCATTGTTTCGACCACTTTGTAATATCAAGATCAAGATCATGATTTAGAATACTCTGTGGGTCAACTGTGTCAGAAGTTTTACAAGCAAGAAACTTTGTAATCTGGAAATAACCTCGTAATGCTTAATATTAGTAACTCGGTAATATTGTTTACTTAAAGCAAAAACAATTAGGAGCCGAGAACAGAACCTTGAAGAATTCCGGCATACTTTTCAGGAGGAGAAGAAGAGGTCCCAATGAACACATGTTGACATCTATCAAAAAAATTATTAAAAATTCAATCAGTTATACTGTCGATATACACCATTCTGTTTCAGTTTGAATACCAACCCTTTGTGCTAAACTCTGTCAAACGCTTGAGAAATATCACAAAAGGTGACACAGGTTTGAGTTTTATTATAGAAGGACTGAACGAGTTGACGACAATGGACTTTGCATTCGGTAAAAACGTGCAATTTTGTGCGTTTGAATAAGTCATTTTGCACTCGATAACTCTGTCTACTTTTACCAGATCAGATATGACGTCATCGTACTGATTTGAATGCAAATCCATGTCATCGAGGCATGTTATTAATCACGCGAACATTTCCACCAGTCATTGCGAAACTTTGGCAAAAAATAACTTTAGAGGCTACGCAGCCCATCAAAGAAATGCCTATTTTTTTTCCTTATTTTTGTCTTTCTTCTTTACTAATGGTTTGCCAGCTGTCGCATTGCTTAATCCGTTCATGAATTATTCATGAAAGGTTTTCGGTGGTGAGAAGTCTGAAAACCCCATTTAACACTTTACCAAATGACAAAACTTCGGACGGTTCCATTTAGAAGCACTTGCACAGATGACAGAGTAAATGTGGCTCAAATGATGGAATTTGTGTCTGAAAGAGCCGAAAACATTGTTGGAAAAGGATATAAAGCTGGTTCCACTTTCAGGGTCGTTTAAACTCGGCATTGTGTGATAAAGGGTGAAAAGGGATACAGCGACAAATCAAAATGATCCGTATTTACATCAGGAAGCAGTTTCGACATTATTGTACGTCAATGGCCAGTTTACAAATAATACAATCCCTTTTAAAGGTCCACATCTTAACTTCTCAAGTTCATATTAGTCTGTACTAGCCAATCAAATTTCGTCCTGGTTTATTCCGTTTTGATCTTGTAATTTCATTGGTCAGATGATTTAAAATATGCTATTACTTCAGGGTCTAGTGCTGTTGCTGTTGCTATACATAGAAACTAGTGCAAGTGTCTGAGACCTCTGGTTCCCAGAAAAGCCAAAAAGAAAGACTGTTTTTGTTATACAAAAAAGGAAAGCGTACCGGAAGAATATCCACTTCAAGTTGTTGTTGTTTATTTTAGGCGCAGAAAGTTTTTTTTACCCTTTACAAAACGATCCTCGGTTTTCACAACTGGAAGAAAGAAGGCTTTAGGAAACATTGATGAAACAGGAGAAAATGCTGGTAAACAGCATTTTCTCCTTTTTCAACAGTGTTTTCTACCCTATGTAAGACAGATCCCACCATTCGACATGCTTTTCAGTTTATGGTCTGCAAATGCTTTTAATTAGGACTAGTGTGGAATTTTGTCTGGCAGTAAAGGGTTAATAAACACTCAAGACTGCGATCTTCTTCGTAGAATATCGTTATACGTATTTAAACATCCTTGTACTTTTCAAGCCATTTTCGACTCAGCTTACACTCGTTTCATATCGAAAATTTAAAGGATTCGATAAACTTCAAATTAGATGAGACAATTTACCTCTGTCTATCCGAATGCTTATTTGAGTCACTTTTTCAAGATATTCAATTAGAGGACGGAAACGGTAAGCCGTGATGTTAAAACATCAAAATAAACAATTCATTCTGAGTTGCAACAATGGTAGAAATGTTGTGAAACACGGACCTAATAGACTATGGGCCAGCAGGGTGTTTGCTTTCCCCCCCCCCCCCGGGGAATTTTCGGGACTATGATTTTCTTGAGCCCCAAGGTCTCCTGAGCACAATCCTGCCACCTGGCGAGTGGGGCTTTTGGAAGTTATAGAGGTCAAAGGTCATCGAGTGCACCCCTAACCCTAACCTTATTAGTCGATCCTTATTTGACAGTTCATTGGAAATTTTATACCTTGTGAAAGTCCCAAATGATCTCAGGTAATGTAAAAAGCTTATATTTAGATAATTATATGCATTTCTAACAAAATAAAAGAACATTTAATGTGAATCAAAGCACTGACAGCACTTTGAGAAACTAAAGGGATATTTTTCAGATAAAGCACATTTTCTTGATCACAAATGCCTTGAATGCATCCTAGAAGCAACCCAAATGGCATTTTCTGATTAATTGTATATCAATTTGTCATATTCATTGATAGAATGGAAGCACTTATAACCGAAGTTCATTAATATACTTTTTAATTTTTTGTATCAGTTGCTGAGAATTCAACAACTATCTGGTTCATTTCTTTATTTTAGATTTTAAAAAAAATTAAAATTTATTGGTATGCTTATATTCATGATCTTAATAATGATATTCATTAAAAAAAAAAAACTTTCAGTGTAAATCAAAGTACTGAAGTTACTGATACATTGTGTAGCATTTAACTCTTGCATCTAAAAAACGGACAAAAAAGTTTAAAAGTAAAATATATCTTGATCTTATTTACTAAAAAGACATTGCATATGCTATCTACAGTGCCTTCTCTTGTTATTTTATCAATTTAGTTCTCTCAGACAATGATATCAAAGTACTAAAAATTGAACTTGCCATGACAAAGTAGTAAAGGTATGGCCTACAGGCATATCCACCTTTTTAGTTAAATACAGCATACATATGCATGAATTTAATCCTTTCTGCGCTATAGGCGAAAACAGACGCCTTTGCGGACGACATAGATCAAGATTAGACTCAGGTTAATTCTAGAATGCGGCATTGGCGCATATTTTTCATCTGTAGTGCGTGAAAAATCTTACCAGGGGGCCGACCCGGCGCACGTTTTTTATAAGATGTTCATTTGATAATGGGAATTTGTTCTCAAGTTCACACCAATTGAAGAATCAAGTGCAGCCAACATATGGCCGGTAAATTGTTACGAGGTCTCTTATTGGTTATTTCTGTGGGTGTGTCACCGATATCATCCAATCAAAAGAGGCGTACCATACTTCAAAACCTAGTAAAACTCCATGTTTCCTCCATTATACAGCAGACGTCTCAGCCGATATTTTTTACATTTTTGGGCCCAAACAACCAAAGAAATAATGTCATGATAACACAGGCAACTAAATTCTTCTAGTTATAAACAAGACGTTGCTGGGATTAAGACCAGTGACAGGTAGAAATTTATCTGTAATTCAGCTAGTATAGAAATCTACTACAAATTGTTTCGTTGTCATAAAACGGTTCTAACTAAACAAAAACATATACAGTGCTCTACTGTAAGCACAAAAGACAGGTATGCTGCCTGAAGATTAAACAATATTTTACATGCACATGTGTGAGGCATTCAGAGGGAAAAGGTCATAGTGGTGGTAATGGAAGAAAAATTTACTATTGGTTGCAAGGATAAAATCAAAATCCATTGATTAAGGTAGTTTTCTCTTGGCCCCATAAATTTCTCTAATGGCCCCCACTTTTTCTGATGAGGGGGCCAGTTGACCCCATAGATTTGATTTCTAGAATGAACCCAGCAGACTGCACAGAATATGTAGTCTGATCTTGGAATTCTGTCGTCCACTTGTTTAGTCAAGCCTAATATGATGAAACTCTTTCTGAGTTTCAGTGGAGCCTATTTCCAGGCATCGAAAGAGGTGGACATTAAATATTTGGCGCCGCAAGAGTTTACTGCCCAAAATCAGAGATATATTATTTGTAGTTAATATTGTTTCACTTTTTACACACATCAATTAAGTAATCTGGTGATTTACTAGCAATGTGAGTTACCAAGATGAATTGAATTCCTCATGCGGATTTGGTATTTCAATAGGGCAGATGCACCTGTTATCTTGCATTGTTGGTCAGTATTCATTTACAGAGGACCATAGTGTTTTAGTAAATGAGAGCTCATTCATGCTTGTATTTGCTCAGTAAAATCTTCACCATCATCATTCTCATGCCTACCAGTCATATTTGTGGCTTTATGTTTTTGTTATGAAAACTGTGGTTGCCGTTTTTCCGTTCTTACCTGTTCAGAATTATTTCACGTTAACTGCTTGGCATTAAGAAACAAGAAAATAAAATGAAGCATCGCGCCATGACTATAAAAAAAGCTAATAAAAATGTGGGAAATGAGATGCATTGGGTTTGATATAATATGCTGTAAGTCTTAAACTATGCAATGAAGAGCCCTTGTTTTTTTCCCTATTCTTTTATCCGTTTTGGTTTCCCTTTTATGTTACCTTTGAAATAAAGGTCAGTTTTGTGTTACCATGCACTGTTAATGTTCTTGTTATTAACATATTTTTGGCGTAAAGGTCATGCAAATTGTCATCATTCATATGGCAATCCTTTTATGGCTCAGATTATCTTGTTCTTACATATGTATAACTAATTGCTTTCTTCTTGCATGTCTTCTTTTACTCAATTACATTGTATTCTAGTGATTTATCATCTGTGTAAATTCAAAACTTGCTTTTTTTAGTTTTTTGTTTGATATTGTACACATTTAACAGAGACAGGAGCTTTTTTGATATTTTAGCTGGCCAGTTATCATTTACCTTGTTTGATAGATGATTAGTGACTCTCCTTATTTCTGCTATGGGCAAAAGGCCTGTGCATGAGGTTTGTTTTTCTCTCTGTCGTATGTCGAAAAGAAAACGCCTGCTGCAATATACTTAGACTGTGCTTAGCTCCACCTCATCCAATATCAGCATAATTGTATTATTCTGCATGAACATATGAACATTTTTTTTTTTTTTTTTTGCATTTGGTATCATGATCATGGGCTTATTATAATTTCCAGGATTTTGTTTCCCTATTAAAAATGATAGATTTCATTTTACTGTGCTATTCCATATAAGTGATGCACCAATAATTGCCCATCTTTAGGAAGAAATGATCAGTAATCTACTGGGGAGACATTTTCTTCTTTTCTGACCTGATTTCTCATTCGCAAAGTCTATGCTGTGAAGGGAAGTCTCTGTAGTTTGACAAAAGTAAATCCTGTTTTGCAAAATACTACATTGGAATCATTTACAGAATAACAAACCCAGACTGTTACAGAAATGGTTTTATGCATGCCCTCTTTGCGTACATTTTGAGGCTTTTCAATTGTGGTAAAAATGTCATACTGTTAATAGAAGAGAATCTTTATTGAATTTTTACAATGTTTACTGGTTACTTCCTCATGTCATAGACATGCAGTATGTGTATAAATAATACAGAGTATAAATCATAATAATGGTTTAGTTAACACATTGAAATATATTCTAACCAAGTGATGAGAATGATGATAACAATGTTGACTTCATGAGTGTGGCCAATTGGTGATAGTGGATAGATTTTCATTTAGCATGGAATGATCTGTTGTAAAAATCATAGTTACCATTTCAATGAAAGGCAACTTCATATTAGTCTCGAACTCTATAAAGGGCCACCATAAAGAAAAAGATCTAAACAACTTTATTCACTGGATTTAATACAATACCAATTTAATATGGAAAATTACTGTTGATTATAGAAGTGATAAATAAAATCCTGACGTCAATGAGTTCTTATGGGCCAACAGCAAGAAATATCTTTAATTCCAGCAAATATCGTAAGATTTAAAAAAAAAAAGCTTAACATTTGTCACTATTAATACTCTGATTTCCTTTGCTGACACAGCTTATAGATAGGATAAATTATAATGATAAGGCACAATGTTTGTAATGGAATCTATTCTGTATCACTAAGATCATAATTGTTGATTTTGTTTGCTATGGATAAGTTTTTGGGTACCAGCCATTTTACTCTCACAAACATGGCCAAGAACAGTTCTCTCAGTGCTTTGATTCAAACAAAATTGCTTCTGTTTGTGTGAAACAGCTGCTTTGACTAAAGATATGAGTGTATAAACCCATCTGAACGTGTTTCTGACATATCAAATGTAGAAAATAAAATGAAAATTTAACCTGAACTGTTATTCATTGATATCTTGCATGCAACAGTGCACTCGATGACCTTTGACCTCTGTAACTCGCAAAAAACCCCGCTCGCCAGGTGGCAGACTTTGACAAAGTGTTCAGGAGACCTTGGGGTTTCAGAAAATAATAGTGCCGAAAATTCCCCCCGTGGGGGGGGGGAGGGGGGGGGGTCTATTGGTGGCTCAAAGTCTATAAGCCATAGGGGATGATGTCACAAGCAAATGCTGTTTTAATGCATTATCTCCCGCTAGATGGCATTCTAGAAATACACATCTGGGCATTCTGGGTAGGCCTACAGAAACGGACCACTTTTCAAAACGACAACCGTTACTTTGAATTTCTAAATGAAATGTATACACGTTTGCTCAATAAAACGCTACCTGGTGCAATTCATTCAGCTATGATCAGCTAGCATGTAGCCTATGCACCGACCATTTATTGAAACAGCCCCTACAGGCTTGGGTAACGGTATAAGCCCTACTTTTCCCAAGGATACGGGGATGGGTGATGCGTCATAGCAGACAGTGGAATCTTCGAAGAATATGACATGCGCAGACAACGGGTTTAATGCGTGGCCGTAATAACGTGTACGTTGTATTTATATGGAGGTTGGTACCGACTTGTGATCCAGCTTGCGTCTTATGTGCTTTTAAGCCTTTTAGCTCCAAATATATAAACTCGGTCTCTTTAGACAGGTGAAAGCACAGTCTACTGAAACTCATAAGGATATTTTTATCTTCGGTTTGACTTAACAAGCCAGGGGGATAGCTAGCGCCCCCCCCCCCCAAAAAAAAAAGAAACGTATACGCCAAAGTAATACCGAAGATATTACCTCAGGCGCAACGTACCGAGATAGGGAAGAGGGTTTTCTCAGATGGGTGGGGTGTGTGTGGCGGGGGGAGAGAGAGGAAGGTAGGAAGGTTACCTTTCCCCCCCCCCCCCAAAAAAAAATTTTTTTTTTTTTGAACTGTAGAAGCTATTTGGTGGTTTTTCGCAAAATTGTCTTTTCTTGTGTACCCAACTGCGTTTTTGCGTTCTGTCAGCTACGCCCTAGCAAGCGGAGGGTAGAGATCCAAAATCAGACTGGACGGTCAGTGCAGTCTGATCTTAGTCCATGACGTTCGCAAAAGTCCATAGTTTCGCCAATAGCGCTGAAGGGGTTAAAAAGCATGCCACATAGCTTTCCATGTTGTTTTCGAGTATTTCGTAATCAACATATTTGACCTTTGTATTAGACTTTCTCTAAGTGAGAAAAATAACATAACCCCCATTCACAAGCAGAAATATAAAACTGACAAAGGTTCAGAAAGAGGTTCGTTAAAAACACAGATTTGGGCAAGACTTATCGTTGATACTATCGGAGATATGGCTTCAAGATCAGACAGCACGAAAGGTGCAGTCTGATCATGAAGCTACACTATCCAGTATTTTGTGAGATATCCGTGAAAAAATAGCTTCAACATTGGAATATCTCTGTATGAGCTGACTGATCACTTATTTAACACTCATGCCATTATATTGCAGATAATATTATATATTATATACAGATCTCAGAGAAAATGGACTAAATTAATTGTTTCGGCGCTAAATATATATGAGCCATTTTCTATGAAAAGGGGGCTTTAATGAATCTGAAAAAAGTATCGACTCAGGTCAGCCTGCGCAGTGCGTCAATTCTTTTTGCTTTCGGTATTTTTTTTGTACGTCCAAGGACCAATCTACCTCAGGATTCAGCTTATTGTTGGACATAGTAGATTTTCTAGATCCATACTTATAATTATGATAACTTGCTACTTATAATAATGGACCATATGAATGCATTAAAGTCCCTTTTGCCAGAACATGGCTGATATAAACTCGACCTCTTTCGATGGCTGAAATTTTTATCTGACACGACTGATTAAACAAACAGACGGTGTGGATCCAAGATCAGACTACACGTTATCAGACTGCAGGTTATGTGCAATCTGATCTTGATCTATATTGTTCTCTATTTTAAGGCCCGTGTTTTCGCTTGTGGTACTGAAAAGCTTAAAAAAGAATCGTGTCTTTATAACATTTATCCCATTTATAGAATTAGTAAAAAACATTTTATTATATTCTTATTAGTGAATAACTGGGATTTCACGGTGAATAACACCACTAGTGATGATAATTATGGTTTGGTATCATCACTAGTAACGATATAGTTTTAGAATGTTTGTCGAAACTATTTTTTTCCTATAGTGCTCAAATTGTGCCATTCTTGATAATTATTAGAGTAAAAAATTGAGAATTAGGAAAATAATAAAAAGGATAATCAAATGGTTGTGTGTGATATTAAAAATCTGTCACTCGAATGGGGTGTGATGCGGTTTGATTATCATCTATACCTTTTCGATGGTAACTATGTTAGTAATAGTTAAACTCTTTCAAAATACAACTCTACTGATGAAAGAGAAAGAGAGAGATAGAGCGAGACCTCTGAAGGATGCCCCTTTTTCACCGATATACGACAACCATGCATTACACTGATGGACACACATAATACTAGTATACTACTCAAAGTTACGCAAGCATCTAATGTGAAGATGGTTTAGTGCAACTGCAAAAAGTTCCGACCCTTGTCAGACAGTTCAGTCCGCACAGGCTAATATTGATCGAAATCTTTTCCAGCGGGTAAAATTTCTTTATGCCTAAGGACGGACGTTTTTCGACCAAAGTGGTTCTACGTACCGGTATATTACCAAACGACTTGCTTGGTAGGCCAACGAACGAACATGTATTTAACCCGCTACTGGTTCCTTTAATGGTGTAAACAAAAGTCTTCAGTTCTTATTTCTATTTTCTTTATTAATTTTGTTGTCTAGAATTCGAGTCTGGTGACTATTAGAAATAGATTTTGATAAAATGTGTATTACAGAGCTTCAGACAAGGGGGAGTGATGGCATTCTAAACCCATTATTTCTCTTTAAAAACCCTATGTTGTGGGTACTCATTAGAATCGTCTCGATGAGACGATTCTAATGAGTACCTGTAACATAGGGTTTGGTGGAGAATAATTTATATCTTTAATTTCAAAATCAAAATCACTCCCTTTATCTGGAGCTCTGACTGTGTAATGTCTTAAGTTTGCCATAAAAGCTAACTACTCGTATGCAAGTTGATATAGAAGGTTTTTCGCATATGTGGCTTGCTTGTTGTTAAAGACAGCTTGACATCATAAATCTTTTACCTTTGAATGAAAAAGATCGTATAAAAATGAAAACAGATGCCACTGAGTGAAGACTTGGATGCAGTTTTCGCTGTTGTTATCGCAATCATAAGGGCGTGTGCATCGTACCCGATTCTAGCGATAAACAAACCCTCGTGACTTTGTATTACTCTCAGACGATAGAAATGTCTTTTTACGGTCAGCTGATTTCATAATAATAGGGAATACTGGTATTCTTTTCTGCTAAAATGCCCCTTGTACTGTTTATGTAATGAAGCAATGCATTTTACCTGTCTTACCCGTTATGTGTTTGTTATATTGTGTATGCCAACAAAGGCTAAAATTATCATCTGAGAGTAATATGTACATGTTTGACTTTGACGCGATTCTCGCAGTACAAAGATTTAAATCATACTACATATCACTATTTTTTATAATTCTCTGGAACTATAAATATTGGTAATTCATTCAGTTGAACACAGCTATAAATTAATTCTGTAATCTATCAAATTTTACCAGAGTTTTTCAGCTTGACTGCACCTGTGCAACTTTATGCGTAAAATTTAATGATAATCAACATAAATTCAGCCTTTACCATACAATACCGAGTTTTAACGACGCTGGGAAAGAAGCCTTTTGAAAGAATTGTGGGAAAAGGAGAAAATACTGGTAACCAGTATTTTCTTCTTTTCCCACATTTTTCAGCTCACCTGAGCACGAAGTGCTCATGGTGAGCTTTTGTGATCGTGCTGTGTCCGGCGTCCGTCGTGCGTCGTTCGTCGTCAACTTTTTCCTTGTGTACGCTCTAGAGGCCACATTTTCAGTCCGATGCTCATGAAACTTGGTCAAAGTGTTTGTCTTGATAATATCTCGGACGAGTTCGAAAATGGGTCAGGTCGGGTAAAAAACTAGGTCACTAGGTCAAATTTTAGAAAAACCTTGTGTACACTCTAGAGGCTACATTTTCAGTCCAATGCTCTTGAAAATTGTTTTGTGTCTTTGTCTTGATGATATATCGGACGAGTTCGAAAATGGGTCAGGTCGGGTCAAAAACTAGGTCACTAGGTCAATTTTTAGAAAAACCTTGTGTACACTCTAGAGGCCACATTTTCTGTCCAATACTCTTGAAACTTAGTCAGAATGTTTGTCATGATGATATCTCAAATGAGTTCGAAAATGGGTCAGGTTCGGTAAAAAACTAGGTCACTAGGTCAAATTTTAGGAAAACGGTGTATACACTCTAGAGGCTTCATTTTCAGTCCAATGCTCGTGAAAGGTGGTCAGAATGTTCTTGATGATATCTTGGACTATTTTGAAAATGGGTCAGGTCGGGTCTACAACTAGGTCACTAGGTCAAAACTTAAAAAAACCTTGTGCACGCTCTAGAGGCAACATTTTTAGTCCAATGCTTTTGAAAGTTTGTCAGAATGCTTGTCATGATGATATCTGGAATGAGTGTGAAAATGGGTCAGTTTGGGTCAAAAACTAGATCACAAGGTCAAATCTTAGAAAAACCTTGTGTACGCACTACAGGTTACATTTTCTCTCCAATACTCTTGAAACTTGGTCAGAATATTTCTGTTGATGATATCTTGCATGAGTTTGAAAATGAGTCTCGTGGGGTCTGAAACTAGGTCACCAGATTCAATCTTTGAAAAGCCCTGTGTACACTGTAGAGGCCACATTTTTAGTCCAATAATCTTGAAATTGGGTCAGAATGTTTGTCTTAGTAACGTCTTGGACTAGAATGAAAATGGGTCAGGTTGGATAAAAGACTAGGTCACCAGGTCAAATCTCAGAAAAAACCTTCTGTACACCTTATAGGCCACATTTTCTCTCAAATACTCATGAAAGGTGGTCAGAATGTTTGTCTGGATAATTTCTACATGTTTGAAAATAGGCAATATTGAGCTTAAAAGTAGGCCACTGAGACAAATTCTAGAAAAAGCTTGTGTACACTCTAGAGGCCATGTTTGTAAGTCCAGTACTAATGAGTGTTTGTCAGAATGTTTGTCTTAATATCTCGGAAGAGATTGGAAATGGGTCATGTTTGATCAAAAGGCTCAGGTGAGCGACTTCAGGGCCATCATGGCCCTCTTGTTTTTTTTATCCCATCACAGACAAATTCAATCATTTGAGCCACATGTGAATTGTCGTCTGCAAGAGCTTTGAATTTGGCAAAGTCTACATTCTTGTCATGTGGTTAAGAATTAAGGTTTGATGCAACTATGCATGTGGAACTATCGGTATATGGCGAGAGATGTGTTTGCCCATATTATAACACCACTTTCAAAAGTGCCTGCTGTATGAAGAACGATTCGTCTTCGAGAGTAACAGGGTACCTTGGCCTTTCCTTGGCCCGGTAGTGCAGTCGGTAACGTATACAGGAAGAGAAACCAGGGGGTCTCTGGTTCAAATCCCTAGCACCGCGAATTTCTTTCAGATGGGTTCGAGATAGTGATTGCGAGAGGACTCGTTCCTTTTTCACCGCTTATCCTTGTTTCGATGGAGGTTATGTGGGAAAGCAGTCTGTGGCTTGAAAGGAAATTATGCAAAGTGCAGGTGAAAGAAACTCCAAGAAAGCATGGACAGATGCACTGGCCGCCGCGATGTGACTGAAATAAAAATGAAAACGGCGTGGAAACATCATACAAACAAACATAATACACACAACCTTAAACCGCGCTTAAAGATTTCCTACTTCCCGAATTTGTAAAAGAATGAAGGAAAAGTTTACTCCATTGATAAACAGCGAAATGGGATAGTTACGTGAATAAATGCACACTGCAATCATTGTTTATTTAGTACTCGTTCCAAGAAGCAATAAAAGGACTACAATTTTACGGACCCTTTGCAAAACAATCCCGAGTTTTAATGTCCCTCTTTTGAAAAAATTGTGGGAAATAGAGAAAATGCTGGTAACTAGCAATTTCTTCATTTCCAACATTTCTTTTTTACTTTATCAGAAAACTTAAAACTCAGTTGTACCAATTTCGAATTTGGTCGTCTGCAGATGCTTTGAAGAGTCTACAATTTATCGTTTGGAAAAGGTTTTACAGACGAAAAAACTTAGACTGGTACAAAACGAAAGTATTTGCAGACAACAAATTAAATGTGGCTCAAAATAAATGGTTGCTATGTGAAAAGATAGAAAACATTGTGAAAAAAAGAAAAAGGAAAAGATTCTTCTTTTACCACATTTTTTTCTAAAAACATTTCACGTCAGGTTCGTTAAAACTCGGGCTGTTATGTGGTATTTAGAGTTAAAATTTAACCATGTACCATTATAATCCCGAGTTTTAACGACCCTGAGGAAGAAGGCTTTTGAAAACATTGTGGGAATAGGAGAAAATGCTGGTAACCAGCATTTTCTCCTTTTCCCACAAAGTTTTCTGCCTAATCAAGGGCAAGTTCCACCATTTGAGTCACATTTAAATTGTCGTCTGCCAACGCTTTCAATTTTGAGACAAGTCTACATTTTTGTCGTTTGCGGAAGAGTTAAAATTTAGACAGATCTGGGTTAGCATGATGAACGACGGCACACTTTTCGCCACTGTATCAACTGACTATGTTACCTTCAATTTTGCAAATGACAATGATGTCTAGCGCCACTCTCGCCTTAATTTCAGATGTATCACAGCAGCCAGTGCGTAAATAGCTTGAACGCATTACTTGTATTTAGCACTATTTTTAACATTATTTCGGAAGTATCACAGCAGCAAGTGCACCTATCAATGTGTAAATGTGATTAAGCTATGCTCCATGAAAAGGGGAGCTTAATGCATTTGCAAAAATTATCGACTCATGACAGCCTGTGCAGTCCGCGCAGGCTGACATGGGTCGAAACTTTTTGCTAAATGTGAATTTTCTGCGTGTCTTAGGACAGTACTATCTCATGATCCAGTCGGTTGTTGGACCAAATGGATTTTATGGATCCATAATTATGTGATGACTTTCTTAGTATCATGCATCACGGAGATGCATTAAGCCCCCTTTTTTCCAGAGCGTGGCTCTATTTCTCATATCAATACTTTGCACAATACTTTTACAAAGCTACTGGTTGTTGTTCCATCTAAACATTGTCGAGACATAAGGGGATGAATGAGGAAGGACCTTAGTATTAATACTGGGTTTAAACCCTCTTTTCTAGAATATACATCGTTGTGGTAAGCATGCTGGTTACTAGCATTTTCTCCTTTTTCCACAATGTTTTCTACTCCAATAAAAAAAAAAAAAATATCAACTTTTGATTCATATTGAATTTCTTATCTGCAAATGCTTTCAATCTGGAACAAGTGAAATATTTTGTCGTTTGGTAGAGATAACACTTTGTATTAACCTTAGAGCTGCAAAATAGATTAAATAAGAATTTAAAGCCAACAGCACATAACCTGAAAATTGAAAAGTTCAAAAGTCTTTTTGTCGGGAATAAAATCTCATTGTATCGGACCGTGTAGATCGAAGATCCGACTGTACGTTCTGTACATCCCGATCTTAATCTACATTGTACGGAAAAGAGTATTTGGTATGCACAGTTTACTTATTACCATACTTTAACATTCGATAGTTTGTTTCACTTTGAGACCAAGCTCAGGTAAAATTTTCAGGAGTACTTTCATCGATTTTTCAGTGATTGTGCTGACCCAAATTACCGCCTTACCTGAAAAATTGAGACAGATGACGGGAAAATCATCCTTAAAAAATTATTTTCAACATTGAATATTTTATTCAGAATAAAATAGCAAGCAATAATTTAGCGCTTGCATGTTTATAGCAAGGATACGTACATTGAGGTTAAATACAACTTTTGCGGTGAAAACTTTGTAACTATAGAAGAACTTGGGCGTTACGAGCATGTTTTTTTGTTGGGCACACCATGTTTCAAAAAGTTGCAGGAACTGAGTCCATAAGCATAGCATAACGGTTCAGTAAAATTTGCCGGTGCTTCAACTGGTCAGTTTTCTAATTCTACCATTATGAACGTCCATTTAACCCTCTGGTTACCCTTCCCAAGCACCCATAGCCACTACAAGATTTTACAAGTGTTGGTGTACAATACATTCTTAAAACAAACTTATTAAATCAAGCTCTTGAACCATACATTTGGGAGCATATTAGCCAAGTTGGAGATACGTAGGAGACCTCTTTTCGCGCAAGTCCTTGATTGCCCTACTAGGTCCCGAGTATAGTCCCGTGTACAAATATTTTGACCATACGTTCGGAATAATTTTGATTGGGGTACAGATTTAAAGTAACAATAAAGGCAAAATGTACACAAAGCGGGTGTTTAAATGCATTTGAATTTATATCATACCATTTAAAAGTATGGAAATTATTGTGAAGGTTACAATCTGCCATTGTACGGTCGGTCCAAGTGTCGCTGAAAGAGAAATTAATTTCAAAACTAGGTTAAAACCTGCCAGGTAGCTGTGTCTTTTGTTTACTTTTTGCCTGATTTTAATTTTTTTCTGCCAGCGACTAACATATAGCCCGACCACGCAATAACAGACTGTCATGTCCACAATGTTTTCCATACTTTTAAAAGGTATGATTTAGATTTAAATGTATTATGACACCGGCTTTGATATTTTGGCCTTTACTGGGCCTTTAAAAAAGCATTTGGGTACTTGTCTTCACCCTTTACTCGACAAGGTTTTAGATTTGTCCGAATTCAAACCATTCGCACTCCTCAAATTAGATGCGACACAAATGCTGGGATTTGTATCTGAATGGTGGAGAAAAACACTATGGGAAATAAAGAAAATGCTGATGACCAGTATTTTCTCCTTTTTCTCATACTGTTTTCAAAAGCGTATTTTCTCAAGGACTTTTAAAGTCCGGATTGCTTTGTAAAAGATTAACCAATACCCACTAAATCGCGACATACGATAATTTCACGACGAGTGTAGTAAGACTGCACATCCACGCAGTCTGCTCCAAGCTTACACTCCTCGGCACACAATAAAATGTTTCAGCTTTTTCAACAAATTAAACAATTGGCTCTTGAAGGGTGCTTGGTTCCGTTAATTACTTTTACTCTTTCACTGCTATGGGTGATTTAGTTACACTTTGCGGACAGCATAAATCCAAGATCAGACTGCACAGATGGTGCAGTCTGATCTTGAATCTACACCGTCCGATATGACGAGTGAATAAAATGAGAAATCGCCTTACAAGTCGAACTAGATCTATGTAGATTTCAACCGCTTGTTGTCCAAAAATTTCATTTGATGTATAGCAGATTATCGTTTAACGACGTTCGCGACAGTTTCCATAATCACGCTTCGAGTAACTATCACGCTCACCTTTTTTACTCGAAACGGTGAGCACCTAACACAGTTGATCTTGCCACACGTGTCAATGTCTGCAGAATGGATGAACCAAGAACTAAAACGGGTCTTTTCATGTCAGCAAAACGAAAAAAAAAAGTATTTGAATCAAGCCAAATAATTATATGCGAGGAAAGAATCCGAAATTACCTTTTCAAAAGATCGGACTGAAAGTCAAAGTGAATCACCTAACTACGTCATCTAACAACGGAAATATGGACACATGCTACTAGCGCTCTATCTTGCAGACATATCGTCGAGCTAAAACATCTTTTCAGATGCAGATGCTTTGAGTTTGGTCTAATCCAAAATTATGTCACTTGGTAAAGACTTGCAGAAAACAGGGAGGTATAACTCTTTCTCCTTTACCGGGTTATCCCTTAGCTTGATGAGTCTGCAGCCGACAACATTAGAAAACATTGATGTCAAAAGGAGAAATTGCTCCTACTCACTGATTTCTCCTTTTCGCACAATGATTTCTGACCCATCAAAGGACTGTGATACATGAATAGATCTACCAGGTTATGGTTTAGCGTCTGCAAAAGCGTCAAATTTAGAAGAGTCTAAAATTAGTCGTTTAGTAATGGGTTAAATGCTAACATCAGTATTACATTTATATGCTATGGATTGGTTTATTATGACAAACAGACTTCAGTCTTATAAACATATTGTTGAATTGTTGAAAAAATTGAGATAATTTACTTCATACAATGTCTTTGTCATTGACAAACCCTACATTTACTCATTAGTTATTGCCCCACCCACAAACTTAAGATGTATTTCTTAAAAAATAAGGCAGGTGACCTATTTGTTTTAAGCCTGATTCTTTTAGTTTAGTACCTGAATATTATTTATATAAAGAATAAGAAAAATCTGAATGTTAGAACATTAAAAAAAAATGACTTTAAAGGATACTCTTTGTTTTTTTGGGTTTTTTCCAAAGTAAAGGTGTTTTTAGCCATAAGTTAAGGGTACTTTTTTTAAAGATTGATGTCCTATTTTTGAAGATCAGATAATAAACTATCACCAAACAAAGTTTCATGAAATTCTGAATGTTTTCAAAAAATGGTGAAACTGTAGCGATCGTCTTTAAGCAAACAATCCCGTGTGTTTACGACCGTACGGGCGAAGGCATTTGAAAACATTGTAGGAAAGGAGAAAATGCTGCTTCCCACAATGCATTCTACCTTTTCCAACATCAAGTCCTATGGCCAGAGCAACATGCTTTCGACTTGGAAATTTTGTCGTCTCAGTAGGGTGGGGGAAAACTTTCTATATATTTGATCCTTCGTGCACTCGATGAGGATATCAACTTAAACAAATAAAAATGCAGCAAAACCCCAAAACACAGAAAGGATCTGAAAACGAGTCACGAGACATTTGTGCAGTTCCGCGAAGTTTTGGTTTCAGTTTCAGTTTGTCTCAGATAAGGTTGATTACATTTTTACGATATCCTTTAATTCTTTTCCAAACAATAATATGTTCAGAATATGTTCGTTTCCAACATTTCCTCATTTGCTTACTTTTTTTTTTAACCGACATTTTCAACAACAATTTTCATATTTCAAACCACATGTAATTTATCGCCAGCAAATGCTTTCAAATAGTTCTAGTCTATAAAACTGTTGTTTGAGAGAGAGATAAACGTTGCTTGTATTTTCACTATGTCGGACATTTATGAGAACATTTTTGGAAAACGGGATATTTACGACGATGCGTACTTGTACATAGAGTGTTTCGGTTTACCCATTTTGATCTTTTTGAATAAGTAGTTCGGGCGTTGGCGGAAAACTCCGTACATCCCATGCGCCTTTGTGCCTTTAAAGGTGGGTATTTAGATTTTTCACATCTCACCAAATTAAAAAAAATATATATCACTGAAATTTATATGAAAAAACAGTACAAATCATCAATAATTAAGAATCATAAAATTACAAAAAAGATTTTGTTTTGATGGTGTTCCCTTTAAAGGCTACGTAGCCTCTTAAGGTATTTTTAGATTTCGCGCCAGAAATCAAAAAAAGCATTGTGGGAATGTCAATGACTGGCACGTGACTAATGACGCTTAAATTCCATAACATAACAAACATGTAATTATTTTCCATAATGTCTTCTTCGGACGCTATGTTTGAAGCTTCGTCTGTGTATTTCCGGTATGTAAATGAGCGAGTTGCTCATGTAAAAATAGACCGTGTTTCCCGTCGGTGTCGACCTGGGCAGTAGTAAATCTCTAATTTCTCTTGTTGTCGGATGGTTTTCGACTACTGGGGTTTTATGAATGAAAATTAAAAGGAATTGGGAGTATAAGGATGATTTCTTTGTATTTTTGTAAAATTTTCGTCCCAAAATCTGAAGGGCCACCTTTAAATAAAATGATCAAGGTTTTTGCGTGGGACATGATACAGGTAATTGATGGCCTTAAATGATAAATTTAGAACTTGTTTTATACATCACCTTCCTTCTTTTCTAATTGTTTGGAAAGTTTATCTTTCCATCTTACGTAGTTGACCGTAGTGGGGAATTACCATAGTTGGCCGTAGTTGAGCGTATTAAACACACTACGGTTAAGTAGGGTCAATTACGGTTAACTATGGTCTACTACGTTCAAACTACGGTCACAGTAGGGTCACAACAACGTTGTTAACCTTAACGAATTTTGAACATGTTTAAAAATTATATGCATACTACGGGCAAATCATAAGTTAAAACTACGTTCATCACTACGTTGAACTACGGTTATCTTCGTGTAACTACGTTCAACTACGTTTAATACGTTCAACTACGGCCATCTACGGCCATTCCCCACTACGGTCAACTACTGTACGTAAGTTGTGACCACAGCTTTAGACGTTCTGTATTTCCTTTTTTGACTATTTTGAACCTACTTCGAACGCACTTCAACTTATACCCCCGTCACACCAAACTCGTTCTCACTCCGTTCCGAAGAAAATTGCCAAACGGACTTAAACTGTGTTCGTACGAAGTGGACGTATTAGCAACCTTTCACGATCTGTTTACGAATTTAATGGACGGG
The DNA here is from genome assembly GCA_946811185.2 of Hippopus hippopus. Lineage (NCBI taxonomy): Eukaryota > Metazoa > Mollusca > Bivalvia > Cardiida > Cardiidae > Hippopus > Hippopus hippopus. The sequence continues at coordinate 55,191,081 of OX328096.1, forward strand.
TTAGGACGGGAAGGTGCTCCAGAACTTTGAGCCTGCTCAAAATTTTTTGCACTCCATCCCGTCCTGTAATTAGATGGAGTGACAACGTACTTAAAACGAGATGGACGTTCTACAAACGGAACTGGCGTACTTTGATCCTATTAGAAACGCAGTGCACTAGGCATCAATTGGCAGTGCGTTTGCATTTTACAGACCGAAATTACACGTCCTATCCCGACCGCAGCCCGTTTTCCGATTTTGTTGACCGGGGTAAGACTTTCTAGGAACAGATTTGGTAAGACAGGGGTTCAGACATTATCAGGCCAAATTTACACGTTCAACCCCGACCGTAACCCGTTTTCCGATTATGTCAGGACGGGGTAAGACGTTCTAAGAAGTAGTTTGGTGTGACGGGGGCTTTAGTTGATCGTAGTAACACTACGAAAAACTGCGTTTGAAATGAACTACGGACAACTACGTGCATGACCGTAAATATGACCATGGCTTGGGTAAATTTAACCGTCCTTGTTTTACAGATTCACGGAAAATAAATATACACGCAATATGTTTTCTCTTTGCTTGAAACCACTAAACCCGCCCCGCTCCTCTTATCAAAATAAAAAGTTAATGTTGAGAAATTATTTGTTAAGATCATGTGATATCGTAACTCCTTTCAAAACACCCGACACTAATCATCGTGTTCTTTTTTTTTAACCCTGACCTCTCAGTTGATTCGACAAAGTATATAGTGACTTCTTATCTCGGATCGGGTGATCTTGTTACTCTTCTTCATACATCCTTTTATCAAATAATCCCATATTTAAACAACTCTGTAGAAAAATAATTTTGAAAACATTGCGGGAAAAGGAGAAAATGCTGGTAACCACCATTTTCTCCTTTTCTTGCAATGTTTTCATCCAGTGACAAATCCAGTCATTTTAGTCATAATTATTGAATTTGTCATCTGTAAATGCTTTCAGCTTGCACAAGTATAAAATTTTGTTGTCAGGTGAAGAATTGAACTCTTCAAACATTTTCCTCGTTAGCCCAAGCGAGATACAGCATTACACCTATGTTCATTGCAAGGAGAATTTTTAGACCCGTCCATATTCAAGCATGTGCTGACACAAGACTTAAATGTGGATTAAATCGTGACACTTCTCTTTGAAATGGTAAAAGAGTTTGTAGGAGGAAAGGGGAGAATACTGTTTACAACCATTTTGTCATTTTCCAGAAATTGTTTCGAAGGCATTTTTCGAAAGGCTCATGTAAATACGAGCACGTTCGATATATGGGTTATATAGGCCTACTGTAGGCTAATTTATCTTACCGGGATAAGTAACTTGGGAAATGTCTTTTTTCCATAAATTTTAAAGAAAATACCAAATAGGCAATCGAAATGGGGAATATATGCCTTTCCTCCTTCCTTGCCCCCCCCCCCCCCCCCTTTTTCCCCCGCCTTGGTTACTAAAAATAACTCGTGTATCGGTATGAGTTGATACCGGCAAAGTTAAATTGGAACCATGGGTTTTTGTTATTTGTTCTTATGTGTAATAAAACAGAATATCATTTCTGACTGAAGTCTTTAGACCAACTATCATAATTATTTCTCTCGTTCATGAGTATGACGAAAAATAAAAGCGAGGTATCCCAAGGCGATAAACCTTTAAGTTAAACGAAATGAAAATGTCACACCACTGCAGTGTGCTTTCCGGGTCGTAGCAGTCAAAAGTAGTCCCGTTTAAAAAATTTGACGGCAAGCACTTCTACTGCTCTGTTTTATACGAGAAAATAGAAGGATATGTCTAAAATGTGTTTCTGGTGTTGATTTGATTATTTCTGTGTATAAAAAAAGCAGCGGTGTGATACCTCAAGTAGTTGCCGAGAGTGTCGGTACACCGCAAAAGATTTAAAGGTGTCACAACAATGCTTGTTTCCTGCATAGAAAATAAAGTTAAAATCATTATAAATCTTTGACCCTATACTTTACTTTTATTTCCCTCAGTTTCCACAGAAATAAACAAATCACCATCAGAAGCACATGTTAGACCCGTTCTTCCATTTATCTAATAAAACAATGCAGTAGAAGTGCATTGTGCCAAGTTTTCAAGTCGGACTACTCTTGACTTCTACGACCAGGAAACAGTTCGAGGTGAGGTTGACGCGAATAGAAAATACAAGGTACGGTCCGTCCTGGGTGTCAAATCTGGTCATTCTTGTAGCATTGATGGCAGATACACTCAAGAATTTTATCGGGTTTTTTTTCAATACCGTGTCCTAACATTTTATAACAAATCTTCGTTTGTTTTTTCCGACCATGTTTCCAAAAACGTTCTTCGTCAAGGTTTTCTAAATCGGAATTGTGTGGTAAATGGGAAAGGCAAAGGATCTTTAAATTTCAAAAGACCCTGAGATAATGAAAAAAGAAAAAGATACAACCTTAATGAATGCAAGACAACAGATCGACTTCGATGTGCTCTGCACTTCCTGTCGAGCCCAGTGGTGGTACCTAGCAGGCTTCACTTTCTATCAGACAACATTTTACATTGGTCTGAATTGAAAGTATTTGCAGATGACATTAAATGATGGTGTTTGTCTTTGAAAGGTTATAAAATACTTTGGGAGAACGAGAAAATGCTGCTACAGTATTTCTTTCCTTTTGTCGCAGCTCGCAGTGTTTTGAAAACAAACAAGCAAAGAAATTCTTTTCCTTTTTCTGGGACTGTTTGGTAAATGATTTTCCATTTCTATACCGTTCGATCGAACATATCAATCAATGATATCAATCGATGATAATCAGACTGTTTGTTCTGTACATACTTATCTTGATACAATGTCCAAAGGATGCATTTATAGACCAGGAAAAAATGGCGACCATTTGCATAGAAATATTCGAATAAACACACGAAGTTTTAAGTTCAATGATTTTTTTATTTATTGAACAACGTCGATCAAATTTTACATTCAGAGGCATCACGACATAGATCTATCTAGCTCACAAATTTTCCCGCATTTTTCTCAAATTGGTTTCGAAAGGAAAGCATAATAACTCTCTTATGAAAACAGTTAAAAAGGTAGGGGAAAACCGTTATGGATATACAATATATATAATTCAACAACGTGAGATATAGTTCTAAGTATATCTTTACTACAGATAAATAGGACGAAAAAAGAAAGGAAGATTCAAATCAAATGCATCTTAAGATTGTCCGTTCAGATGAATTACAAAAAACAACGGTTTTTTGTTCACAAAGCACTTCAAGCGTTTTCGTGGGCAGCATAGATTCAAGATAAGACTGTCAATCAACGGACAGTCTGATCTTGAATGTAAACTATATAATAGATATTTTGTGTAATGATCTAGCCTAAGCGGCTACAGCTAAGCAATAACATTTTTTCTGCCATTGTGAAAGAACAAAATTAATCTATTTCGTTAATCAAGCTATTTGGGCCATGCTCTGTAAAGGGGGCTTAATTCATTTGCCAAAAAATTTTAACCCATGTCAGCCTGAGCAGTCCGCGCAGGCTGACATGGGACAAAATTTTTTACCATTGGTTAATTTTCTACATGTCCAAGAACCACCTCGTTACTTAGATGATTGTCATATAAATTGGGTTTTTTTAAACCATAATTAGGTGATAAATTGCTTGGTATAATGTATCACGGAGAAACCCTCTTTTCCCAGAACACAGCTTATTTAACTGTTTATCAGACAACAAAATTTAAGACTTGCAGACAACCGATATTTTTGCATTAAACTCCCTTTTCACATAGCACCTTTCACATATTATATTTTATAGTGTTATTAGCGTTTTGTAAGAAAATCTGACTTGAGGCAAAAAAATATATATGAGCCATGCTCTGTGAAAAGGGGGCTTAATGCATCTGCGAAAAGTTTCGACCCAGGTCAGCCTGCGCAGTCCGCGCAGGCTGACCTGGGCCGAAACTTTTCGCTATTGGTCAATTTTCTGTTTATCAAAGGATCAGTCTACCTCATGATTAAGTCGATTATTTAAAAAAGTGGCTAGTATGGATCCATAAGTATGTGATGGATTGCTCGGTACCATGGATCACGGAGATGCATTAAGCCCCCTTTTGCCAGAGCAGGGTCCATATACATGGAGGTACTCTTCGAAGTTCAGCATGGTTATCATTATTTGTCAAGGGGCTCCGCTGTAGATTTTTTCAAAGGCGTAATGAATTTAAATATTTCAACAAAACTTTGTTAAACGGGTTTTAAACATAGACTGATCTCGCCTCCTCCACACCCAGTTCCGAAATCGCTTTGACGAATGAATAACAATACCTCTTTACCAAGTGCAAAATTTTAAGACTTATCCAAGTTAAATGAGCCATGCTCTGTGATAAGGGGGTTTAATTCATCTCCGTGATGCATTATGCCAGGCAAGTCATTATTCAATCATGGACCCATAAAATCCATTTTGTCTAACAACCGACTGAATCGTGAGATATACTGATCCTTTGACATGCAGAAAATTGACCGATACCAAAAAGTTTCGGCCCTGGTTAGCCTATGCGGATTGTGCAGGCTGGCCTGAACCGATATTTTTTGAAGATGCATTAAGCCTCCTTTTCTCAGAGCACGGCTCAAATGTATTTGCATGTGACAGATTAGATATTGTTGTTATTTATGGTAGAATCTGCTTTGTGGGAAAAGGAGTGCTGGTTACCAGCATTTTCTCCTCTTACCACAATATTTTCACAAGCCTTCTATCTCAGGGTCGGTTAAAAACTCTGGACTGTTAGGTAAAAAGTCAAATAAAACGTGCGACACGTAACATGGATTTCCCTGAGTTACAAAAAAAATGACGTCAACGTAGACTTAAAGTACTACCTGATGCTATAAACACGCTTGACTCGGCCTGACCAATTAATACTAAAATGAATACAGTTTGCAGGATATTTGTATTCAAGCGATTGCTCCTTTTTCTACTATGTTTTCGAAAAAGAGTTGCATTTGTACAGTAATGGGTTTTCTTTACAAACCAACAAAATTGTCGATTGTATATAACTAAATTGTGAATTGATGAACATTTACTTGTTGTAAATTAATGAACAAAACCAAACTACTTAACCCTTGAAGAGCCTATCACAACTGTTGTTGCCTTTGCGGCCAGTGTAGATCAAGATCAGACAGCACAAAACATGCAGTCTGATCTTTGTTCTACACTGTGCTCTACATTCTGAACAACAGCGACTTTGAAAATGTAATTTTTTAGGTCTTTATTCTAGCCTGAAATGTCCGTTGGGTTTTCGGCGATCAAGCTTCTCGATACTTCAGTTTGGGAAGCAAAACAATAATAAAGGCCTGCACCACGCGAAAAGAGGCATTCGGACATTAGCGTAATTTTCTGTTTTGCGCAAGTCTACTGTAGCACGAAATCTAATGTAGTCGTAAAGGGCCGTCTCGGATTAGTCTGCGCCGACAGCGCAGGCTGATCCGAGACGACACTTTACGCAAATGTCCAAATGCCCCTTTTCGCGTGTTGCAAGCCAATTATTATCCTCTCTTTCTCTCTACAGAATTCTTAAACAATAATTTCAAACAAAATACAGTATACAAAAAGTTTCTTTTCAGAACAATAAGAGAAACAATAAGTTAATAGAGTCAAACAAATTGACATTTACCACACAATCCCGAGATTAACAACCCTGGGGAAGAAGGCTTTTAAAAAAAACGTCGTGGGAAAAGGATAAAATGCCAATAACCAGCATTTTTTTCTTTACTCACCATGTTTTATAATGTTTCAAAAAAAATCTCGTAATTTTAGCCACATTGTTTTTGTCGTCTGCAAATGTTTTGAATATTGGACCAGTCTAAAAATTGTGTGGTTTGTTAAAAGGTTAAAGTAGAAAAATGTGAATTCTAAACAAAAAAAAAAAGTCATTTGTGCATTAAAAAAATAATAGAGAACGGAAGCGGCACATTTCAGTCAGCCCTCAAAAAAAAAATGAAGTACGATATATAAACGTAATCTGACGCTTACATTTGACCCAAACCATAGGACAATATGGATCGAAGATCAGGCTTTACATCCTGTTTCAGACAATCCCATGTGTACAAAAAGGAAAGGAAATAATTTAAATACTATAATAATGAATATGATCTGACTGTATGCACAGTCATGAAAACTTTGTGGCGAAAGGGGAAAAAATACTCCTTTAAAGCAACTTCCTTTTTTGCCATAGTGTTTTTCAAAAATTATCTATGGTTTATGTTTCAAAACCATTTACATGACTAAAAAGGTAAATATTCAATGAAAGAATAAAAATGGCAGTTTTATCTGGGAATAAACAACAACAAATAAATAAAAATGATAAAAATACAGTAACTAACAGAAAGCGTGATGCTGAACTTATGTAATGAATAACGAATGAATCTACCTACGTCTCCCATTTACTATCTATCTCTGATAAGGCCATCCTTCGCAATATCCCCATAGCAACACTTTCCTTTTTGGTTTTCTTTAAAACCCTATACCAAACTACCACGTTTTTTTACAAACCCAAGGCTTTGAGGCGGATGAGTGTACGAAAACATTGCAGGAAAAGGAGAAAATGCTGGTAACCAGCATTTTCTCCTTTTCCTACAATGTTTTTCTGTCCTGGCTTCCAATGGCAAATCCTACTATTTGAGCCACATTTAGGTTGTCGTCTGCGAATGTTTTCAATTTGGGAAGGTCGAAATTTTTGTCGTCTGGTAAAGAGTTAAGCAATACATTTTATCTTTTCAACAATGTCAATCTGAAACAGTCCCCATGTAGTATAATGTGTGAGGTAGCGTTTTATATTTCAAAACAACTCATTGGCAAATTCACCGCTATAATATTCAACAATTTCTCTGTAATTCAAGGGTGCGATAGTTCAAACAGTTCAAAAACATCGATTAGCTCGAATATCATGTTCTACCGGAAGTACCGCATTGAACCCATTGCCACACAATCTACAGTTTTAACGACCTTGAAAAAGAATCCTATTGAAAACATTGTGGGAAAAAGGAGAAAACGACGGATATTGGATAACAGCATTTTCTCTTTTTCCCATGTTTTCTACCCTTTTAAAGTCAAATTTCATTACTTGAACCTTATTAGGATCGTCAACTGCACCTGCTTTGGATTTGGACAAGTCCCAAATTTTCTTGTGTGGTAATTAGGGGGTCAATAATGTTGAAAACAACAGTTTAGATTGCCCATACGAGCAATGACAACTGCTACTTCAGTACATGTATTCTTCGACTAAAAGTAATTTTCCAAAGGTACACATACAGTTTATAAACAACTTAACTCTTTACCACATAATCCCGACTTTTAACAACCCTGAGAAAGAAGCCTTTTGAAAACATTGTAGGAATAGGAGAAAATGCTGGTAACCAGCATTTTCTCCTTTTCCCACAATGTTTTCTACCCTTCCAAAACAATTTTCAGTTTTTGAGCCATATTTATTTTGTCGTCTGCAAATGCTTTGAATCTGGGCCAGTCTACAATTTTGTTGTTTGGTAAAAAGTTAAGAGCTTAATTGTTCAAAGAGTCCCCAGTGATTTTGACTGGATTGCACGGATAGTTCGAAGCAATTTTTAAGTCCTTCCCGTGATTAGATTGGATTATATAGAGTTTACTGCCCACACCCGACCGAATCCAATGTTTTCCACGAAAATGGTGAAACATTTAATTGGTTGGAACTGTCATATCAGTGTAAATACGGATAATCCTTTATGTAACTTTTTAGACGAGATGGTAATGGTAGAGAGCCCACGACTTCTATGATTTCCTTTGCGCTATCCGCACGTAAACTTCTGTTGATGCATACCCTCGACAGGTGCTTCAAAGTGGGAACAGTCTTAAGTTTGGGCGAGCTAAGTATTATGGGCAAGTCTTTCTTACCCGATCTGTCAACGAACCGACATTGTTCCGACTGTTGTGCTGCCGTTAACCGAACATAATAGTCTAGAAGGTCCAGCAGAGATGAAAATTTCGGCATTTTACTCTTTGACTTCTCATCAGCATCCAATGAAAAGTTACCTCTATCGTAGAAGATTCTTATGCTGGTAGGGCCTCTTTTAGTTTTGACACTCACTGTATATAAATACCGCGGATCGGAACTATTCCGCACAATAAACGTCCCCACAGGGCACAATTTTAACGTTTGCTTAGCCTCAGAACTGTTTAAATCCGAAAAATAGAAACCTCCTGTTAACAACATGGCAAACGTTTCCACTTGAATATACAAATCTTTTTCGCAGTAATATCCTGAACTCCGACCGCCTCTGGCAGCGACCAGTCGATCTAGATCTACTTCAGGTTTTACACCACACGTGCACCGTCGGCCTAACGCTGCTCTGGGAGTCTGTTCATCTGCGTCTACATCTGTCGGATCATTGTGAGACTTGGTGCTTACATGGGTAACCGACCTACCTTCTGCCATACAAGTAACGTTTGCTTGCCCGGGACCACACATATGGCTCCTAGTTAGTTGAACCTATGAATGAAATAAAATAGTAATGTCCTCTGATAGATCTATACTCTTTGCTACAGTTTTACATATATGTAGGCCTATATATAGTTTTGTCTGTACATTGTTTAATCCATTTAAAAAACGTAAATCATTCTATTCCGTTGAACGTTAACATCTAGATACTCGTCTAAATCACTTTTGCTGTTAGCTGTCCAAAATACCGTCTCACACTGAAGCTAGCAGGCGTTTTCCGTTACTAATCATTTTTCTAGGAATTGAAAATAGGTCAAACCTATTTTTAGCTCGAATCTTTTTTTAGACACATCGGGGAAAACCATACTTGTAAAAGATAAACGATATTTTCCGATACTTGAAAATACAATGCGCCGACAAAACAAATACATGTTGCTTACTTCGCCAGAGTTGACCCTTTACCACACAATCCCCAGTTTTAAAGACCTTGCAGAAGAAAGCTTTTAAAAACACTATGGAACAAGGACAAAATGCGGGTAACCAGAATTGTCTCATTTTCCACCATGTTCACTTCCCATCAAAGACAATTTCTACTATTTCAGTAACCTATGGTATGTCGTCTGCAAATGCTTTCGACTTGGGCAAGTCAAAAAATTAGTCGTTTGGTAAGGAGTTGAAAGACTAGCCATATGATTGGACTAAAGGTTCTGTCTCGGCCTCTCGGATAGCTTGCCCAGGAATTCAGAGCCGAACAGTACTGAGAATAGATGTAGTTGGTAAGTACGGTCAGTGACCTATAAAATTTTCACGTGTCAATTATCTCATTATTTCATAAAACAAATTTGAAATAGACGACTTTTAAAATCCGTAACTCTTTACTAAACGATAAAATATTAGACTTGTCCTAATGCATTTGCAGAAGACAAATGAAATGTGCGTCAAATAATGGTATTTGTCTTTCATACGGTAGAAAACATGGTGAGGAAAGGAGAAAATTCTTATTACCAGCATTTTTTCTTTTTTCTACAATGTTTTCAAAAGCCGTTTTAGTGTCGTTAAAACTTGGGATCGTGCGGCAAAGGGTTAATAAGGATAACCAACATGAATAAGATTTCAACAGATGAATACTATACACTAGAAAATATTGCGGCGAAAGTCACCGAGTCACTTTTGTCGTTATAGTAGTCCCATGCAAGATGAAAGAAAAAGCCGTCTGCTAGTTTGTTTAAACCAGTACAAATTTTTAACTTTTAAGTAATTAACCCCCTCCCACCACCCCGTCTCATTTAAAAAAAAAAAAGTCGCTAATTTCCTTCGATTTAAGTTCACTATAGATAGGTCTAACCAAGGAAATTTATCGTACATATATATTCTTAACCCTTTACCCCACGACCTTAAGGTAGAAAGCTTTTGGAACCATCGAGGGAAAAGGAGAAAATGCCAGCATAGTTACCAGCATTTTCTCCTTCTCCACAATGTTTTCTACCCTTTCAAAATCAACTTACACCTTTTTAATCAAATTTATTTTATTGTCTGCAAATGCTGTAAATGTAGGAAAGTCCAAAATTTTGTCTTTTGGTTAAGAATTTAGAGTTGAATAACCCAACAATGGTGTGCCAAGGTCATCAGTCACATGCTTATATAAGTGCCAAACGCATACATGTACTTGTAACCCGTTAACATAGGCCTACGACTCAATTTCGCTTTTCATTCCAAGACAAGAGAAAAAAAAAAAGTGGCAAAAGATGACAATAACATTATAGCATTAAATCTTTTTAAGCAAAATACAGAAACTCGACCCCTTACCGAGCTAAAAATACAGTTCAACGAAATGCAGACAAATTTTTATCTTACATGTTTGACTAAAAGGGCGAACGGTACAGATCAAAGATCAGACTGAATAGGGACGGTAAAGATCGAAGATCAGACTGCACGTTCTGTGCAGTCTGATCTTGATCTATACCGTCCACAGCAGGCCCTGTTTTCGTTATGGCGTTGAAAGGATTAGATATAAACCCGTATCGATAACCTATATTTTACAAAGGTGTTCTGAAAATCGACTACCGGCCTATTTCTTCTTCGAGGTAATACGATTAAATAAATAGGGTCCATTATGGGTCAACCTGTGGTCAAGAAGGTAACACGGTCGCAAATTTCGGGAAATATTCATTGAACTAGTTTAACCCTTAGGCTAAGCGCGATTCAATGACCATCTACGGACAGTATAGATCAAGATCAGACTGCACAGAATGTGCAGTCTGATCTTAGATCTAAACTGTTCGATGAGGAGATATTTTTTCCCCTAAATATTACCTCTGATATAGCAAAATCTTAGTTTTCGCTATCGGCTTGAAAGTTTCATTTCACTTATTTAACAGGAAAAGGTTAAAGTAACAGTAAAGAATTCGTGCGTAAACTTGCTATATAATGACTCAATGACCTTTTGCGGACAGTGTAGATCAAGATCAGACTGCACAGAACGTGCAGTCTGATCTTGGATCTACACTGTCCGATATGGAGATATCTCTCTCCTAGAAAATACCCTTGAAATAGCAAAATTTGGGTTTTTACTACCGGCTTGAAAGTTTCATTTCACTTATTTAGCCTGATAAAGGTTAATGTCTATCCGATTCAATTAAACTGGCAAAACTAGATTTTCAATGCCTTCATAACGTATTTTTCCTGAAAAACATTGCAGCAGAAGACTGAAAAATGTGTACAAAATTGAGTCAACATGAATTAACCCTATACAAAACAATCCCGATTTTTTACGACGATAAGGGAGAAAGCTTTTGAAAAAATCGTGGAAAAAAAAGAGATATAGATGGTTGCCAGCATTTTTCCACCTTTTCTCACAATGGTTTCTGTTCTGTAAAAAACAAGTCCTATGATCTTTCGTCTGCAAATGCTTTCAAATTGAAACAAGAATGAAAATACACTCTGACCCAGTTATAGGACTAGTTTCGATTTCTATTCCTGAAAATCGTGATACCTGAACTTTCACTTTCGGAAATGTTTTCTGAAAACGAAATGAATTTCCCGCAGATTTGTTTTATAATCCTGGTTGAATCATGCTCTCACTAAAATGTGGTTTAATGCGTCTGCTAAAATAGTCGACATGGGTCGTTACATTTAGCAATAACGCCGGACTTGGGAATTCGGTCCAACGATAGGTGTGTGCCAAGCTTTGCAGCCGAGCCCCGGTAGCTCAGTGGTAACGAACAGGACTTGAGAAAAGGAGGTCGCTGGCTCGATCCCCAGCTCGGCCAATTTCTTTCCGAGGATTGATGACAGACATTGCCACAGGATTCATTCCTCTCTCACTGCTGACCATTGTTTCGACGATGGTTACGTGGAAAAGCAGCCAGTGGCTTGGAAAGAATATTGTGCGGAGTACTGATAACAAAAAATCGCAGAGTAAGATCAAGATCGCAGACAAACGATTTTTTCCGTAGTCTTAACTAGATTTTCACTGCAGCTGAAAAAGATTCTGGTCAATGTTGAGCAAATAGCGAAACGTGTAGATCTCAGATCAGACTGCACGTTCTGTGTCGCCTGATCTTAATCTACGCTATAAAAAATCTATCTGATTTGCCATTGGTAGTGAACGACTAAAATCATTTTAAGATTCTCACCTGATCTGTAACACATGTATGCTTATAAACGATACTCTAACAAACGACAATATTATGTAATGGTCCAAATTCAAAGCACTCGCAGACGACAAATTAAATGTGGCTCAAAGCATTGGAGCTGTCTTCGAAAGTGTAGAAAACATAACAGAAAAGAGAGAAAATACTGCTAACCAGCATATACTCCTTTTACTAAAGTGTTTTGTAAAGCCTTATTCACCAGAGTCGTGAAAACAACTATGTGTATTGTTTTGGTAAAAAAGGTTTAAATACAGTCTAAAGGTAAGTTTACATTACAAAGAGCCAAGATTTCCAGCGTGGAATTTCATCTCTTTGCAAGACGACAAACTGATCCAAACTGAGATTACTTTGCAGACGACAAACTAAATATGCCTCAAATAAAAGGATCTGGCTTTGAAAGGGTAGAAAACATTGTGAAAAGAAGAAGAAATGCTGGTTACAGTATATTCTCCTTTTCCCACGTTTTTTTTTTTTCTCCCTAAAACCGTCTTTGTAAAGTTCGTTTTTTGTTGAAGACAAACAATAGAATAAATAACAGAAGCTCAAAAAATACATGTAGAAGCTGACTGTAAGAGGGTAAAATAGCATAGTAGGAAAATGAGGAAATACTGGTAACAAATAATTATTTTCTCCGTTTTCCACAATGTCTCCAAATCCTTCCTTTTTTTCAGGTCGTTTAAAACACGGGATTTCTCGGTTAAGGGGTTTCATATCTCAAAACCTTGTTCAAACTTCAATGGGATAAATGGGCTTGGTTTTACAACATTTTCAGACTTGAATAAACAGAAAAAGGCATTTTCAGTCTAGAAATAACGCTCCAAATAAATCCAAAAACACAAGTTGCATTTGTCCCGAATGTCTCAACGAAACGCGGACAGTGTAGATCAAGATCAGACTGCACATTTTGTGCAGTCTGATCTTGATCTACATTGTCCACAAAAAGGCGACTTGAGTTGACTTGGGTAAAATAAAAGACACAAAGTTTGACAGATTTCTCTGAAATTCAAATCACGTAATCACTGATAATGTGTGGTGACAAGCCAGCCGATCCTTGCTTTTTTTTACCAATTACCCAAAATGCAATTTTTGGGGGTTGTATAAATTTAAGCCCTTTTTTCTTTTAATGAAAAAAAAGATGAGTTATAATACAAATAAACGTATATCATGGATGCTGTGACAAAAAAAAAACCTTGTGGAAGAAAAAGAAATTTCTCACTATGAGCATCTAGATGACTGAAAGAACCGCGGCTCCTTTTCCAATTAACGTCCTGTTTTTTTCTGAGATTTCTACGTTTCTTCCTAGATTGCCCCTCCTTCCTCCAAACATTAATTCTATTGTTTATTTCATTTCTAGAAAGCGGTTATTTTTGGTAATGGAATTGTAGGAAATCATACGTCAAGGCTCGATCTACCGGAATTCAAATCTCGAGCCTAACCTTCCCACAAACATAGGTTTGGCTATTTAGAGTGCAGCTAACCGATATTTGTAACATTATTAAAATTCTAAACCAAACGTTTTCAGCAGACGACTTTGAAAATATCCTTTAGAGTGGAATTTATTGACATAATGCTAGTTAAAAGCTTTGTTTCATTTTGTCACAATGTTTTGAAAGTGTTAACCTGCAATGTGTTATCCGCACACGCTTCAAAACTGGTTACGTCAATCTGAAGGTCATTCGAGAAAAAAAATGGAAGTTTGGAGTAGCAAGTAAGCATTCTTAAGAAAAATGTTTTTCCTTTTGTCACAATATTTTCAAAGTCCTGACTGTACTGAAGAATGTAAAGGCGAAGGCTCTATTCTCAGGGTCGTTAACATTAAGATGGGATAGAATGGTAAAGAGTTCATGACATTAAATCAGATTTCGTGCACTTTGATCTCTATCTACGTTGTTCGTATGAGGTATTTGTCAGTCATGCTGGTGAAATGGTTAGGGTTATTGATATTTTAGGATGAGCGATGAACAAACATCCAATACTCGCCCTGATCAGAACTCGGCGGGATTGGTTGAGCGTAACCGAAGTACTTTGCCGATATTGATGAAAACAAATAAGGGATCATCGTTACCCACTTTTTTTTCTGGTTAACCCTTAGGCTGCTAAGCGCGACTCACTGATCTTTTGCGGACAGTGTAGATCAAGATCAGAGTGCACAGAACGTGCAGTCTGATCTTGGATCTACACTGTCCGATAAGAAGATATCTTTCTCTCCAAAACACCTTTGAAATAAGCAAAATTTGGGTTTTTACTATCGGTTTGAAAGTTTCATGTTAGTTATCGAGCAGGATAGGGGTTAATCACTGACCGAAATCTTTCTTGACAATGATTACTTACGACTCTTTTGATGTAAATTTTGCACTAAGAGTTAGATTAGCTACATCCATAATACACGTATGTGATGTTTCTGCCCTGAATCGCCCTCACACCCTCACAAATATCAATGACCAAATTCACGTATATATGTACATGTAATCATAAATACCGAAAAAAAGAATGTCTCACTATTCACCCTCTTAGCACATAAACCTATGTTTTAACGACTCTGGGATAGAAGACTTTTGAAAACATTGTGGGAAAAGGAGAAAATGCTGGTTACCAGCATTTTCTCCTTTTCCCACAATGTTTTCTACTGTTTTGCAGAAAAATAAATCCATCATCTACACCGCATTATATTTGTCGTCTGTAAATGCTTTCAACTTGGACCAGTCTAATTTTTTTATAGTCTGTTAAAGGGTAAAGGTTTAGGTATGATTAATAAACGACCAATAATGATTGTGTTTCCGACAGGAATTTAGAAACAGACCATATTAGAACCTTATTTATCTATTTTGATGGTCATTTAGTTGGTAAATTTCGAGAAAACATTAGGAGAAAATGACTGCTTGACTGAACGGTATTCAACATCGCTTTCAACATTATTTCAGTCTTATCACGGTGGCACCTCATTTATTCATGTCTGTCCTGGCTTTCTCTAGTACTAGGCAAGGAAGTGAGCCTGGGGTGCCATGCCAAAGGACACTACCGTGAAAAAAACCATTGCCTCCGATGAGGCTCGATCCCGAGGCCTTCAAGTTACGAATCCTACACTAAACCACTGAGACACGAAAGACCCCTAATGAGAAATAAACGTGGGGTCGAACTTTTTGGTTATTTTTTTTTAATTTTCTACATGTTAAAGGACCATTCTACCTCCGTATCATGGTCGATTGTTAGACTAAATGGATTATGAGTATTTATAATTATGTGATGACTTGCTTTGTGTAACGAATCACAGAGATGCATTAACTCCGCTTTTGCCAGAGGATGACTCGAAAAGTTATGGGCTGATTCAAAGTCACTCGTTGAAGTCGTGGGGTGATTCATCAATTTTGGACACTATAATGTGCGAGACTACGGGTCATCTTACTCGCGAAACAGTGTGACTGTGTATCATCTCCAACTAAACCATTAAAGCGCCTGTCACGACTATAGTTGCCTTTGCGGCCAGTGTAGATCAAGATCAGGCTGCACAAAACGTGCAGCCTGATCTGTGATCTACACTGTCCGCTTTGCTGAAACACTGAAGACCAAAGCAACCATGGAATCACAATTATTTGATTCATATTTCTAGGATGAAAATATCTGATAGGTTTTTTTTCGGCGCTCTAAGGGTTAAACTTGTTTCGGGCTATTTTTAGATCTTTCGAAATCTATTACAAAATCAACACATAACATGTGAAAGAACATTTATCTCATGAGATAGCGAAGACAAAATTTTTTCATTTGGAAGAAAAAATACCGCTTTTTTTTTTTGTCGTAACCCTAAGACTGTTAAGCGCGACTCACTGACTTTTAGCGGACAGTGTAGATCAAGATCAGACTGCACAGAACGATTAGGATATATCCCCCCCCCCCCAGAAAAAAACAACTTTGAAATAGCAACATTTAGAAGTTTCATGTAAATTATTTGGCAGGATAAAGGCTTAATACAGAACGAAAACTTCCGTTCCTATTGGTTTCAGAGATCTTTATTACAATTATTTTATCGGTCTTCGAGCAGGCGTTTCGGAAGCTCACAACGCTGATCAAGAGATTCAAACCTCAAACCTGGAAGCACAACTCTGGCGTTATACTCAGAAGACTTTGATCAATGAAATAATCTCTTTGCATCCACTTGATTTAAAAGATTTTTTTTTCATGTGACTGGGAGAAGGGGTCGTCGCACTACATATCAATCTATTCATATCAGTTTTGCGGTTTCGTCACATTTCAAAGAAATCTTACGTGTCACTTGGGTTAGGAAGTATCAGTGAAAATATTTCTACCTTGTACGTAATATTAATCTTAATGCTTATTTACATTAGATAAGTTACTATCGTTGTCACTAAAAGAGAACTTTATATTACGTTAATCTTTATCCTGCTAAATAAATTCAAACGAAACTTTCAAGGCGACAGTTAATCCCATGTTTTTTCTATTTTAAAGGTATTTTTTGAGGAAAGATATCTCCTTATCGGACAGTTTAGATCTAAGATCAGACTGCACGTTCTGTGCAGTCTGATCTTGATCTACACTGTCCGCAAAAGGCCAGTGAGTCGTGCATAGCAGCCTAAGGGTTAAAGTAAAGCTTGCTCTATTTTAATGTGGTAGGACAGGAGTAATCAATTATATGCATAGTTTTCGGTGTATTTGGATCAGTGAAATATCAAATGCCTTATTTGTTTTTAGATAAATTACTGACTTGGCTAAGACTCGAACGAACTACCAAAGATCCTGTCAGTCATCTACTGAGCGTAGAGATACAGAATAAACGTAAACAAGAGCACCGCATTCGGATGCAAACGCTCGGCTGCCAGCGGTTTTTCTGTGAAAATTCATCTACAGACGCTCGCTTGCTGGCGGTTTTTCTTGGAAAATTCTTCCGCAAACGCCCGGCTGCAAGCGGTTTTTCTGTGAAAATTCATCCTCAGACGCTTGCCTGCAAGTGTTTTCTCTGAAAATTCATCCTTAAACGCTCGCCTGCAAGCGTTTTCTCTGAAAATTCATCCAAATACGGGCATAACTGTGTAAAAAAAACTTTCAGGGTTACATGCCCTCGCTGTATTGAAGGTCACAACTAGCCCAACCAGCCCTGAGAAAATTATGTTAACCCAAAGAGCGCCAAATAAACACTGTGGACATTTCCAAACTACAAATAAGACCCAAAATATAATTCTTATGTTACCCTTTTCCAAAGTCTCTCAGCAAAGCACACTTTGTTGGTCAGTGATCACACTGCACGTTTTGTGCAGCCTGATCTTGATCTATATTGGCCGTAAAGACAACTTTAGTTGTGAAAGGCTCTATACGAGTTAACCATGACAGAGATGTGAGAAAATGTCAGTTTTCGTATCACGACTACCAGGCGCATGGAGACAATGCTTTTACAACACGTCGACGTTTCTTCGAAATCTATTCGACCAGCCCGCATAGCTCAAACGGTAGAACGTAGGACTCGTAAACGTCTAGTTTCGGGCCATTTGAGGGTGTGGGTTCGATTCCCACGGCTGGCCATCTAAAATTACTATTAGTCTTTCGGATAAGACGTTAAACCGAGGTCCCGTGTGACGGAGCTATACACCGAGCACGTTAAAGAACCAGGCGTGACTTCGGATGGGTTTTGTCCTGTATCCCGCATTATCCCCCCGTAACAAAACTAACAGCCTTCAAGGGGCGTCACCGATATGGGCAACCCGTGTCGACAATAAATGAACGCAAATTCATTCATTCGAAATCAGGGGTGCTAAAAATGTAATATGTATGGGAGAGTAGTTATAAAAGAAGGCAAAAATGCACCACAAGGATTCAAACATAGAACTGAAGCTGTATGGTTAAGTCAGAATACCCACACGAGTCCTTTGCTAATACTTACGTGTAATATGACCTCTTATCCTACGCCTCAACAGTAAATGTTTGTACTTTTATTTTACATAGAAAATAACGCCCTTTGACTCCGAGAAATGATTTGAATTTTGCGGTCATAAACACCGCAGTGATGTTTTTTTTTTTACAACTCTTTACAAAAAAAAAATCACGAATGATATCGAAGTGGAGAAAGAAGGCTTTTAAAAATATTGTGGGGAAATGAGAAAATGCGGAACGTACATTTTCTCCTCTTCCCACAATGTTTTTTTTTTATCCTTCAAAAGACAAAATTAATGCCATTATTAGCGCCAAATTAATTTGTCATCTGCTGATGGCAGCAGCCCTCAATATGAATGAGCCTAAAAGTATGCTCTTTAATAAAGAGTTAACTCTTAGTCTGCAAAGCGCGACTCAAGGATCTCTTGCAGACAATGTAGATCAAGATCAGACTGCACAGAACGTGCAGCCTGATCTTGGATCTACAGTGTCCGATAAGGACATATCTTTCCCCCAAAAATTGATTTTAAAGAGCCAAATGCAGTTTTTTTTATTGTCGGTTCGAAAGTTCATTTTAAGTTATTTAGCAATATAAGAGTGAAACATTTACCTTTGCCTTAAATACTTGTAATCACGAACTTACCAAAATAGAAAGCTTATGTATGCAGGCTCTATATACGCGTATCGATTGCAGGATGCAAACGAAGATAGCAATTTCTCCCAATATCAAGCATTTAGATCTAGTATTTGAAATGAAAAAGTAAAAAAAATACGTCTTGCTTCGAAAAGAAAATATTAATAAAAGCACCTACGCAACGCCCTTTGACGATATCGTCAACCTTTGGTAGATACATAAGGGCGTGACGTCATACATGCCTTACACTTTGTGACATGTAAATTGCCACGTATGAATGAATCAACTTTTTTCCAAACCTAATACAAGCTGTAGATAATTCTTTTCCACGTGTCATAACGTTTATCGCTATATCATCATCATACAAGTTATTGAATCTTTTACTAATAGGCCCCCGTGTTTTCTCTGGTTTCGTTTTCACTACCCTACACGGATGGGAGATTTAAAAACATTCCGGTAAAAGAAGTAAATGCTGTACATAATTCTTTTCCACGTGTTTTATCTTTTATAGCTAGATCTATATCGTCCTCAGTTCAATTATTGAACCTTTTGCCCATTCACGACCCTAAAGATGGGATATATTAACAACATTCAGGTAAAAGGAGAAAATGCTGGTATCCAGCATTTTCTCCTTTTTTTTTTTCCCGCAGTATTTTCTACTATTTTGAAGACAAATCTCATCATTCCATTCATACTTAGGTTGTCCTCTGAACATGCTTTCATTACTAACAAGATCTAGTCTAAAATTTGCGTCATTATCGTTTGTTTTTTACGGCCATTTTTATCATTTTTCGTTTTTAGCACGGCGGTCAGTGCACTTACGCAAGGCTTTCCTGGAGTTTCTTTCGTGTAAGCCAGTACTTGTATTTTGCGCATTTATTCTTCCCAAGCAACTGGATGCTTTTCCACATAAGTGCATGTAGAGGTAATGCATGTATTTCATAAGAGATTTCTCTTTTAAAAGATAGAAGGCGTTAGGGGTATTACTCGAATAAATTGACCTGAAATTGACCTCTATGCAAAGAATAATTAAAGAGTGAATATTTATATCATCAGGTATAATCGGACGGTACGGAAATTCTGTTAACGGTAAATGTCGGGTTTGACCCTTACTGTGCCATAGCCAAAATAAGAAGCTTTTGCGAATGGTATAGGTCAAGATCAGACTGCACAGAAAGTGCATCTTAGATTCATGTCACCCGCCACGTATTACCAATTGAAACCAACAAAATAATATTTATTTCAGGTATTTTAAGTATTCTTTGAAGA
This sequence comes from Hippopus hippopus, assembly GCA_946811185.2. NCBI lineage: Eukaryota > Metazoa > Mollusca > Bivalvia > Cardiida > Cardiidae > Hippopus > Hippopus hippopus. The sequence continues at coordinate 55,210,939 of OX328096.1, forward strand.
CACGTTAAATCTATTAGCAGCCTAAAGAGTTGAAAAACGTGCACATAGTTTCTCATGCAAACGACATTAGCCGAAGCTAAGTTCGGACAATAATCCAAGCGTGTAATATATGGTAATAGAGGTCATTTATTTCATGTCAATTTGTTCGAGTAATAACTGAATATGAAAATTGAAACTCTTATGTGATCAATATGACCAACCCATGAAAAGTAATCACGTCAGTAATTGCATTATTTACCATTGTTTTGCACATTATTCTTTCAAAAAAGTTTTCAGTCAGATGTATCTCTTAATTATATCATCGTTGGAAAAAGGAGCAATTGCTGATGAATATGATGAGTCTGAAAACAACGTAGAATGTAACGAGGTAACACATGAAAAATATTAAATTACTAATAGTACAAGAAAAGGATTATCCTCTTTCAAATCAATTTGCTAAGGTGTAAATAAGTCGCCCACATAATATCAATGAAAGAAAGCAACCCCTGTATATACTGATGTAATAAATCAGCCCGCAAATAGGCGGAAAATGGGCCCGCAAAATACACGTGTCGATACTTTTCACCAGTCGCAAATCAATATTTAATCATTCCAGATCAATACCAAGAAATAGGTCAAAAGCAAACCTAAACATGTACAGCTACGCCGAAAAAAATGCGTATGAAGGCAAAGGCCGTATGAAGGCAAAGGCAGTACAGACATAATAATGCAGGTTTATCAAGATATGAAACAACGTATTTTCCATTCATAAAATTCAACGTGCATTGTACAAAATGTAGCTCTTTACTTCGCCAACAATTACGGAAAGTTGAAAGCATTTGCAGATTACATATCAAAGGTGGCTCATGTTATACAATTTTGCCCTGAAGGCTAGAAAACATTGTGGAAAAAGGAGAAAATGCTGGTTTCCAGCATTTCTCCTTTTTCCACGATGTTTTCAAAAACCGTTTTCATCAAGGGGTTAAAATATTTTTCTTCTTTATAATCTTAATGGCGAGTACAAATCTGTCTTTGCATGTTCGATATCTAACAATGTTTTTTTTCAGTGATATTAATTTCAACAATGTCAATGCGAAAGCTGATTTATTTGATTTATTCCTTAGTGTCAGCCATTTTCAATATTTGGACGTCAGCTTTCAGGAAGTATACTCACCTCTTTACCAAACGACAAAAAATTAGGTGAGTGGTCCTGATTGTAATCATTGGCAGACGACAAAAACAGTGTCGGGGGAAAAGGACAGCATTTTCCCCTTTTCCCACATTTTTGTTTCAAATGTATACTTCCACAAGGCCGTTAGAATTCGGGTTTGTTAGCTAGAGGGTAAATTTTCAATGTTACGATTTAACCGATTACCACACAATCCCAAGTTTTAACGTCCATGACAGAGAAGGATTTTGAAAACATCGTGGGTAAAGGAGAAAATGCTGGTAACCAGCATTTTCTCCTTTTCCCACAATGTTTTCTACCCTCCCAAAAACCAAATTTAAAAAAATGAGGCACTTTTATTTTGTTGTCTGCAAATGCTTTCAATTTAGGCAGGTCTAAAATTGTCGTTTGGTAAAGACTTCTCTAGGAAACATCGAACACTACTATGAACCCTTTACCACCAATCTTGAGTTTTAAGGACCCTGGGGAACAAAACGGTTGAAAAACATTGTGGAAAAAGGAGGAATTGCTGGAAACCAGAATTTTCTCATTTTCCCACAATGCTTTCTACTCTTTCAGACACAATTTCAATCATTTTCGCCACTTTTGATTTATCGTCTGCAAATGCTTTGAATTTGGACAAATCTAGAATACTATCGTTTGGTAGAGGGTTAAATCTGCACCGTTATCCAATCATGTACATACATATGTTTATCAAGGAAGTACAGATTCAAGTTTCGCTTAACAGTTTACGACAATAATCCTCAGTTCAAACGACTCTGACAACGTATACCTTTGAAAACATTGTGGGAAAAGGAGAAAATGCTGATTTCCAGCATTTTCTCATTTTCCAGCAATGTTTTCGATTCTTTCATAAACAAAGACCATCATTTGTGCCACATTAATTTTAATTTTGTCATCTGCGGATACTTTAATTTTGGACCAGTCGAAAATTTTGTCGTCTGCGAAAGGGTAAGTTCATTACATCCTGCTTGTGGTCAACATTGTGACTAAAGGAGAAATTTCCCGCTGAGAGCAGTTTCATCCTTTTATTACAATATTTTCGGGATTTCTGTTTTCGATTGGCAGCTTACCACTCAGTTTCTAAACATTGTGACATTTGTGTTCTCTAATTCTTTCACTACCAGAAACAACACAGGTTTTATGGACGGCGTAGATCAAGATTAGCCTGCAAAGAATTTGCACTCTGATCTTGGATCTACACCATCCGTTACCCGGATCTCAAATGACCTAAGTTACCGCCAAGTTCATTGAAATCAGTTTTTCGACCTTGGAAATATTGTAGTTGATTTTATTTAGTTGGCAGTGGAGGGGTTATTACATATGATTATCAGTTTGTTCGCTAAGGTGTTTAACGCCGTTTTCAACATTATTTCAGTTATATCGCGGCAACCAACGCTCATATCCATGCTTTCTTAGTTTTCTTTTACCAGTACTTCGCAGAATTCTTCATCAGCCACTGGCTGCTTTCCCACATAACCATCGTCAAAAGGATTATTTGCGGTGAGAGAGGAATGAATTCTGTCGCACTTACTACAATCAATCCTCGGATAGAAATTGGCCCAGGTGGAGTTTGAACCAGCTACACCCTGGGTTCAAGTCCAGTACTCTACGGACTGCGCTACTGGGTTCGGCAATACAATTGATTCATAAAATATAATACATGTAATAAGATAATCCGATAGTGTAAAAAAGATATTCGTAATACATACATAAAAAAATTATATACTCGTACATATAATAACATAATCCGAAGGTATTAAAATGGATATATTATACATACATACATACATACATACATACATACATATATATAGTAAAATTATGTACATGTCATGAGATAATTCGCGAGCTTTGCTATTATTTATGGTAACTTTACTCACCAAGGCGACAGTCATGTGTAGTATTTTGTCGTTATCAATAATATTTCACAATTATTCTTTGATCTATTACTTATTAAGAAATTCCAACCTTATGGCACGTAAGAAGGAAACGAACTAACGAAAAATCTCCACATGAACATGTATATAAGTAGTATCTATCTGTATTTCCTGAAAACCCTATTTATAGCATCAGTTTTCAAGGAACAGAAACCGAGAATTTTACAATGATTAAAGATGACAACATTTTAGAATCACCGAAATTCAAAGCATTTGCAGACTACGAATTAAAAGTGGCTTAAATGACGGGATTTGTCTTCGAAAGGATTTAAGACATTGATACGAGCATTTTCTCCTTTTCCAGCAGTGTTTTCAGAGGGCCTCTTTTTCAGGGTTGGTAAAACACGGGATTGTTTGGTAAAGGGTTAACCACACAATGGAAGATTTCGTGCGTATCATGTTTAACCCTTATCTCTTTTTCAAACGACAAAATTTTAGACTAGTCCAAATTGAAAGCATTTGCAGACGAAAAAATAAATGTTACCAGCATTTTCTCCTTTTCCCACGATGTTTTCAAAAGGCTTCTTCCTCGGGGTCGTTAAAACTCGGGATTGTGTGTTAAAGTGTTATCCCGCTGAATGGTATATAAAACTTTCAAACCGATAGCAAAAACCAGATAAATTTCACCTTAATTTTTTCAGAAAAATATCTCCTTATCGGACAGCGTAGATCCAAGATCAGACTGCACGTTATGTGCAGTGTGATCTTGATCTACACTGTCCGCAATAGGTCAGTGAGTCACGCTTAGCAGCTTGAGGGTTTACAATTTTATTCCCCTGCTGTTTTTTCGCGTCTTGCTGAGAAGGAGATTTGTAAACGTTGTGACAAAAGGAGAAACTGCTCGTAAGGAACAATTTATCCCCTTTGCCACAATATTTTCATTCGTGTTCGTATATCTTACCCTTTTGTTTGTAAGTTTTATTAAACAAGGTTGTTTTAAAGATTTTCTGTCACCGTTGTGTTGCGGGAGGTACAGAGGTATTTTTGATCTGAAAGCATGAAAAACGAAAATGAAAGTAGGAAGGTGAGGCGGGGATGTTTAACGACGATTTTTTCGGCGTACTGGCTTTTGTTTACCTACTTTTTGGTGCTGATAACAAACAAATAAATATAAATTTGTGATCGGTCAAAAATGTGGACATATGTGTCTTAAGGGCCCCCTGTCTATTTGCTGGTAAATTTACGCCGTCTATCTTTTTAACGATATTTTTTGTTTGTTAATTGATTTCATGTATGACAACAGAAAAAGATTCGTAATTAGAATACATGTATGTATTCTCCTCATTCCTTTACAAATTGAAACTATCTCGTGTATAAACAGCCTAGAGAATGAAGCCCACTGAAAACATTATGGGAGAAGGAGAAAATGTTGGCAACCGTTTTTGCTTTTTTTTTAAACTACCATTTTTCCTCCTTTTGAAAGACATATCCAGTAATTTCAGTCTCACTTAATTTGTCGTATACAACAGTTTTCAATTTGGAAACGGTTAGCATTTTGCTGCTGTTAAAAAGAGTAAACAGGCACAACGTTTTTTTTTTACAAATATTTATAGCTCTTCTTTCCTCACGATGAATTAAATAGCACCAAAGGCCACTTAAGGTCCATTGATCTATCACAGAGCACCAAAATTTTCATCACTTGATCAATGGACACGGTTACTAAAAATAGCACACAGGCGCGACGCCATATTTCGTAGTATGCGATATAGAGGCGATGCGCAATGTTCTATTTCTAGCAACGGTGTTCGATGATCGAGCAATGGTGTTTTAGGTGTTTCCTGACTGAGCGATGGATCTTTAAAGGCATAAATATGATAATACACACACGCAAAAGGTCATTCTCTTTCATGTAGGTGGTTACGTCTTTGTGTCCCGTAAACGAATCTGAAATGCATGTGGGAGGATACGGGTTATATGTTTATCTCTTTCACAATGAAAAGCAACACCCTATTCTTCGATATTTCGGCTATTGCCTTTTTCAAGAGTTCGAAACACTTTTTCTTCTAGAACAGTTTTAAGCATGCATTACTTCAACCAAATTGTTCTACAAGAAGCAAAAGTTATATATTTATCTTTTTTGCTGCAAAATAAATGGATTCGACTTTTTTTTTTTTGAGGTCTTAAAGCATCTTTAAGTTGCGTTTGGACCGGACTCTGGCCAGAGATTACTATATGGTAGCGGACGGTGTAGATCAGATATCAGACTGCACGTTTCGTTCAGTCTGATCTTGATCTACGTCGTCCACAAAAGCTATACATGGCGACATTGGAAATAAAGAAGTAAATTACATAGGCGTTTTTGAATGAAATTGAAAGCATTGTAAGAAATACGGCAATTATTGAAATTTGAATTTTGGCGTTTTTGAATGAAAATGAAAGCATTGTAAGAATAGGGGAATTACGTCTATACACTTCATAAAATTACTCTATAAACGTTTCCAAAAAATCACCCATTGCGGAGACATAAAAAATCGCATTTGTATGTTTTAAGGTTAATCCTTTATCACACAATCTCATGTTTTAACGACCTTGATCAGAAAGGCTTTTGGAAACATTGTGGGAAAAGGAGGAAATGCTGATAACCAGCATTTTCTCCCTTTCCCACAATGTTTTCTACCCTACCGTAGAAATTAGGCTCATTGCGCAAATTCTGAATTTGTGGTCTGCAGATGTTTCAAATTCGGAACAGTCTAAGATTTGTCGTATGGGAAAGGGATAATAACGATACACGAAACTGATTAAGTCTAACAGTGCAAAATCATAAATCCTTAACTTGATACATAAGTGAAATGAAACTTTCAAATCGACAGTATAAACTCAAATTTTACTATTTCAAAAGTTTTTTTTTTTTTTTAGGGGGAGGGGGGAGGTGTTCAAATATCCCCTTGAGTAGATCCAAGATAGGACTGCATGCACGTTCTGTGTCTTTCGAAGAATGAAAGTACAATCTACTGAAACCCGGGAAAAAAAATTTCATCTTAATTCAAAACGCTTAACAATTCAAGCGGGTGGTATAGATCAAAAATCAGATTGCATGTTCTGTGCATTCAGATCTTTATCTAGACCATCCGTAAAAGCCCTGCTTTTCGAATATGACTCGATACGGATTAGCGAGCGTTTCGGGTTGACATTAAGTCTTTTCCAAACGACAAATATTGTAGACTTGTCCAACTTGAAAGCATTTGCAGACGACAATTTAAATTTGGCTTCAATGATGGAATTTGGCTGTGATAGGGTAGAAAACATTGTGAGAGAAGGAGAAAATGCTGGTAGCATTTTCTCCTTTTCCCACAATGTTTCAAAAGGCTTCCTTCTCACGGTCGTTAGGTCTCGGGATTGTTGAAATGGGTTGAAGAAAAGGCGACTGTTAACATTCCCTGTAAATTATCGAGTTCCTTGTAAATGTCTTACCCATTAAGCTTAGTGTTCACTGCCGGGTAGGTTGTCCTATCAACAGCGACTATTTACACCCTTGCAGAAGACACCTATTAAAAAAAATCGGTTATTTGTATGGTGTTTAACGCCGTTTTCAACATTCTTTCAGTTATATCACGGCGGCCTGTGCACCTATCCATGCTTTCCTGGAGTTTCTTTTACAAGTACTCCGCACAGTATTCTTTCTAAGCTGCTTTCCTACGTAACCATCGTCGAAAGGATGGTCAGCGGTGAGAGAGGAATGAATCATGTCGCAATGACTATCATCAATCCTCGGAAAAAAATTCAGGCCGAGCCTGGCATCGAACCACCGACCCCCTGTTCTCAAGTCCTTTACGCTACCGACTGAGCTGCCGGGGCTCGGAAGAAAAGAATATGGAGAAAGGAACAATTGCTTTTCAGAAGCCTTAAGCTACCTGCAAACGCCTTTTCTTGTGTTGCAGCCGAACAAACATTTTTTTTTTTCATTTTGCAACGACGTTTCTACGAATTCACGCATTAACCAATCTCCTCGTAATCGTGATATCTCCTGCCCTTTGCAAGGTGGGTAGATAAAGATCAGTCTAGACGGCACAAGTATGTGCTTAACCCATCAAAGTCCCAATAGGGGCCAAAAGTAAACAAAGTGGGCGTTAAAATGTATTGAAATTTAAATTATACCCTTTAAAAAGTATGGAAATTATTGTGAAGATGACAATCTGTTAGTGAACGATCAATTACAGCACTTTCTCCTTTTCCCACAATGTTTTCTACTCTTCCAAAAACAAATCTCAAGTTTTGAGTCACATGTAGTTTGTCGTCTTCAAGTGTTTCAAATTTGGACATGTCTAAATATTATCGTGTAGTACAGAGTTAAAGAGTTAAGCTTCGAAAGATCTACTTTTCTTTGTGACGACGATGTTGGCAGTAATGTGACCTCATTTCCAGTTGAAAAAAAAAAAAACAAGGACCATGATGGTCCTATATCGCTCACCTGAGTACTAAGCAGTAAAGGTTTACAATGAAGATAAATACCAAATATCGAGGTTCAAGGCCAAATGATAATGAAACAAGAACGGCAAATTGTCGCAAGATATGCCCGTCCCACTGCCAATTGTCAAGGAGGTATAATAATCGCAATGGGCAGGTAATGCAACAAACATGTTTACCAAGTCTCAAGTCAATTTGACTTGAGACTTCAAAGTTCCGTTCCGGACAAGCAAGAAATACTGTAAAAAATGAATATCAAAGTGGAATTACTCAAAATCCGCGCTAGGTAGAGTTATTGTTCTTGCGCACTGTACTCGGTAATATTGCAACAAACATGCATACCAAGTTTGAAGTTGTTCTGACTTGAGATGACAAAGTTAAATTCCGGTCAAGCACTAAATGCTGTAACAAGAGGGCCATGATGGCCCTGTATCGCTCCACTGGCTAATAAGTAAAAACACTACCAGACAAACATTACAATACTTGGCCAATTGGTTTCAAACTTGAAGACATACAATTTTTTTTTCTATAAAATCCTACGAGAAAGTTATGACCCCCGGGCAAAGCCATTTTTTACCACAAAGCTATAATTACTTGAATCCTGGTGGAGGTCCACAAGATAAAGCCCCATACCAAATAATACAGGTCTAGAATGTGTGGTTATAAACAAGATTTTCAAAGTTTCCTCAATAAAAGACCCTGTAAAACATGAGACCCATGAGACAGGGTTAATTTAGTAGCCCTAGGTCTTATTATGGTTGGTAACAAGAGGATTTATAAAGTTTTTTCCACAAAAGCCCATGTAAAACTTGTGGCCCCTGGTGTGGGGACAAACTTGACCCTAAGGCTATAATTTGGGCCCTCTTGTTAGAGGCCCGCTAGATAAAGCTACATGCCAAATTTGGTAGTCCTAGGCCTTATGGCTAGGTACAAGTAGATTTTTAAAGTTTTCCCAATATAAGCCCATGTAAAACTTGTGACCCCCGGGACAGGGCCAAATTATACCCCAGGGCTTTAATTTGGGCACTCTTGGTAGACATCCACTTGATTAAGATACATGCCAAATTTGGTAGGCCTAGGCCCTATGGCTAGGTACCAGGAGGATTTTAATGTTTTCCCTATATAAGCCCATATAAAACTTGTGACCCCCGGGGCAGGGCCAATTTTGACCCCAGGGCTATTATTTGAAGGAACTTGGTAGAGGTCCACTAGATAAAGCTACATGCCGAATTTGGTAGCCCTAGGCCTTATGGCTAGGTACGAGAAGATTTTTAAAGTTTTCCCTATATAAGTCCATGTAAAACTTGTGACCCCCGGGGCAGGACCAAATTTGACCCAGGGATATAATTTGGGTACTCTTGGTAGATGCCCACTTGATAAAGATACATGCCAAATTTGGTAGCCCTAAGCCCTACGGCTAGGTACCAGAAGGATTTTAAAGTTTTCCCTATATAAGCCCATGTAAAACTTGTGACCCCCGGGGCGGGGCCAATTTTGACCCCAGGGCTATTTTTTGAAGGAACTTGGTAGAGGTCCACTAGATAAAGCTACATGCCAAATTTGGTAGCCCTGGGCCTTATGGTTTCAGACAAGAAGATTTGGAAAGATTTTCAATATTTTTCAGTTTTGTTGCCATAGCAACCAGAGTTTTTGAAGGAATCAAATTCTTTCAAGGAATTCTGAAGAGGACCATGACAGGATCATTTCTGTGAAGTTTCATCAAAATTGGATGGGTAGTTTCAGAGAAGAAGATGTTTGAAATAAAAGTTAACGGGCGCACGCACGGACGAACGCACGGAAGGACGGACGGACGGACGCACGACGGACACCGGGCCATGACATAAGCCCGCTGGCCTTTGGCCAGTGGAGCTAAAAATGACAATCAAAGGGAAATAACTCAAAGACAGCGCGAAGTAGAGTTACAATTCTTGTGCACATCCAAATATTTTAACAAATAAGCATACCATATTTCAAGTCATTCCTACGTAAGATGACAAAGTTTTGCTCCGGACAAGCAAGAAATGCTATAAAAATGAAGGTCAAAGGGGGAATAACTCAAAATTCGTGCTAGGAAGAGTTATGGTTCTTGTGCACTGCACTCCGTAATTTTTCCACAATCATGCATACCAAATTTGAAGATGCTCAGTCTAGAGATGACAAAGTTATATTCCTGACAAGCAGAAAATGCTGTAAAAATGACGATCGAAGGGAAATAACTCATAGACAGTACGAGGTAGAGTTATGATTCTTTCACACTGCACTCCGTATTATTGCAACAAAGACAAATGCCAAGTTTCAAGTCAATCGGACTGGATATGACAAAGTTATGCTCCGGACAAAGAACTATTCTATAGAACTTTCTAATTCAAGGGCCAATAACTCCAGTCGTTCTGGTCCGATTATCCGAACTCATCCGAGATCTTATGGTCATATATATTTTGACCAAGCTTGGTGCTGATTGGTTGATATTTGTAGATGCTAGAGTGCAAACAAAGTCAAATATAGCAATTTTTCTAATTCAAGGGCAAATAACTCCAGTCCTTCTGGTCCGATTAGACCCATAATCGATCTCATCCGAGATCTTATGGTCATAAGTATTTTGACCAAATTTGGTGCTGATTGGTTAATATTTGTAGATGCTAGAGTGTGAACAAAGTCAAGTATAGCAATTTTTCATATTCAAGGGCAAATAACTCCAGTCCTTCTGGTCCGATTAGACCCATAATCGAACTCATCTGAGATCTTATGGTCATATATATTTTGACCAAGTTTGGTGCTGATTGGTTGATATTTGTAGATGCTAGAGTGTAAACAAAGTCAAATATAGCAATTTTTCATATTCAAGGGCAAATAACTCCATTTGTTCTGGTCTGATTAGACCCATAATCAAACTCTTCCGAGATCTTATGGTCATATATATTTTAACCAAGTTTGGTTCTGATTGGTTAAAAATTGTAGATGCTAGAGTGTAAACAAAGTCAAATATAGCAATTTTTCTAATTCAAGGGCAAATAACTCCAGTCCTTCTGGTCCGATTAGACCCATAATCGAAGTCATCCGAGATCTTATGGTCATATATGATTTGACCTAGTTTGGTGCTGATTGGATAATATTTGTAGATGCTAGAGTGTAAACAAAGAAATGTGAACGGACGGACGGACGGACCATCGGACGACGGTCTGACGACGGACGCCGACGGACGGTGAGTGATCACAATAGCTCATACTGAGCACTTCGTGCTCAGGTGAGCTAAAAAGTCCAAAGCTTGGTAAATTATAATGGTTTGTAGACCATGTATTTTAACTGATCTATATTCCATAGCGTTTTAGTCCAAAATCTGTGGCAAATAGTAATTCTTTTCAGAATTGTGGTTATTGACCCCTTACGTCTCGTTAGCGAATTATTGGAATTATTTTGACAACCCCAACCATGGCTAATTAGGTGACATTATAGGTTCAAAAAAACTAATGTTCAAGATAGTAATCTACCGATAATTAACTTTTAAGAAAATCAATCACCCAAACTTACTGCACCTCGCTTTGATACACGCTATACCCCTACCAACCGAAACGACTATCTTTAGAATGCAAAAAAAGACGCAGTCATTGCAACTTTAATGTTATTTCAAAATATTTCACAGTTTACCGGCAGTATATCGACCACTGTAGACATAAGATCAGACTGCACAGTTTGTGCGGTCTGATCGTGATCTATATTGCTCGTAAAAAGGGGTCTAGAATTGCATTCATTACCCTAAGGGTAGACATGCCAAAACCAGGAAGAAGAAGAGCAAAACTATACGGTGTAACGCATTACCAGACGACAAAAATTTACACATGTCCAAAAAAGTATTTATTATAAAATGTGGTTCAAATGATTGGTTTTTGTTTTAGACTGAGAGGTAGAAAACTGTGGGAAAAGAAGAAAATGTTAGCTAACAGCTTTTTCTCATTTTCCAGCGGTGTTTTCAATGGCCCGGGTCGTTTAAACGCGTGATTCTTTTTTTAAGATAAAGTTAAGTCAATCATACATTATGTTATTGTGAAATTACCTTGAAATCTAGAAAATTCTGGGAACAAGACCAAGAACAGTACCAAGAATTATTGGTCTCGAATACTTGAGTCGTCTTGTCTTGGTTTTTCTCCCAATAAAAGATAAATTCATATTTACCTATACTACATTCGAACACCTTCAACGCCAAATATAATTATAAACTCACCTATTTTGACAGCTTAAAATACTATCCAACAAAATTCTTATCTTGTAGGTCTGGCAAGACAAGCGGACGGCATAGATCAAAGATCAGACTGCACGTTTTGTGCAGTCTGATCTTGATCTATACCGTCCGCCAAAGCCATTGTTTCTGCATATGGCGCCGGAAGAGTTAAATATATTATCAAGACGACCGGGATAATTTGGAATTACAAAATTAATGTACATGTGTATAGTCTATAATGTACATAATAATTATATTGTAAATGTCAAATATTATATTGTCAATGTAAAATGCTTGCAATAAAAGAAAACATTGAGCAAAAATGAGAAAATGTTGGTTACCAGTATTCTCTCCTTTTCCAACAATGTTTTGAAAAGCTCTCTTCCTGTGGATTGTTAAAACACGGGATTGTTTGATAAAGGTTAAACTCCTTGCCAAACGACCAGATTGAAAAGCATTTTTAGAGAAAAAATCAAACATTCTAAAACGGTGATATCTGCCTATGAATGGATGAGAAACATTCTGTGGAAAAAGAGATAATGCTCGTTACATTATTTTCTCCTTTTTCCAGGATGTTTTCCTCAGGGCGATAAAAAAATGGAATGGAGGTGTTCCGTGTGGCAAAGGTTCCGAAAAGTTCAAACACAGGAAGAAGTTACATGTACCGTATCTGGCGACGATACTCGGAAATTCAGATTTCGACGAAATGTCAAATCAAATTTGCATGAGGAGGTATTGCAAGACGAAGTATCAACTCTTTACCAAACGACAAAACCATAGACTGGTCCAAATTGAAAGCATTTGCAGACGACAAATAAACGTGACTCAAAAATTGAAGCTTGACTTTGGAAGAGTAGAAAACATTGTGGGAAAAGGAGAAAATGCTGATTACCAGCATTTTCTCCTTTTCCCAGAGTGTTTTCAGAATGCTTCTTCATCGGGGTCGGTAAAACCAGGGGTTGTTTGGTAAAGGGTTAACCCTTTATCGACAAGATGTACATACATTCTGAGTATCGTCGCCACATCGTACATCTAACGTCTTTCTCACTGTCGTCTGCAACCTGTCCACGTATTTTTTGATACACCCTCGTAAGAAACGTCTGACTTAACTCTTTGCAAAACGACACGATTGTGACGGTCCGAATTGAAAGCATTTGCAGACGACAAAATAAATGTGACTCAAAAATTAAATTTTGTGTTTGGAAGGAGAGAAAATCTGTGGAAAATGGAGAAAACACAGGTTATCAGCATTTTCTCCTTTTCTCAAAATGAAGGCCTTTTTATCAGGGTTGCTAAAATTGAGATTGTGTGGTAAACGAATAATGGCAGACAACAAATGAAATGTGGGTCAAATTACGGAATTTGTGTTTATAAGGCTAGAAAACATTGATAATAAAGTAGAAAATGCTGACCACCTGCATGTTCGCTTTTCCCCCAATGTTCTAAAAAGCTTCAATTTTTCTAATGTCTGTACAGAGACTCGATATTCAAAACTTAACCACTTATTTTGGTCAGATTGTCCTTTGAAATTTTGTTTAGTCCATGTATAAATCGAAGATAAGATTGCAAGATTTGTGCTGTCTAATCCGAAACGACACTTTCCGTTTTTTATGTAATTTTCTATTTTGCGCTAGTCTACTGTGGCACAAAATTTAATGTAGTCGTAAAGTGCCGTCTCGGATTAGCCTGCGCGGACTGCGCAGGCTGATCCGAGACGACACTTTACGCAAATGTCCGAATGCCCCTTTTCGCGTGTTGCAAGCCATTATTAATTAGGGCTCAAACTCAAAAGATCAGACTTGTCCTTAAACGAGTAGAAATTATTGTGTATATATCAGCTGAATGAATGAATGGATCAATCGACCGCTGGTGTTAATGAAAACCGGGGCTGGTTTGGTACAGCATGAAACGCTGGTTTTCACATAGTTAAATGCAGGCACGCAACATACATAGTTTCTGTATATACCTAGCCATCTCACAACATTATTCTTTACAAATCTGTCATATATTACAGCCTAACAACTAAAATACGAGAAAATCACCTTTTTTCCCTTGAATACTCTGGCACTGACCTAATTTTTGGTATAGGTATACTCAATGAATAACCTTTAATTTGCGATTTGTTGAAAATGTAGACATGTTTATTCTGCGGACCTTTGCAAGCCTACTAAATGGAGCACTTGGGACATCAATAGACAAGCGTTGCTACCATTATTGCGATATCAGGGCTTGCGTTCACCAACCTTTCTAAAGTGACTAAGAATTTCAATTCCTAATTTTAAAAGGTAACATAATTTCTGATTAGCTCAACTATTTGGTTTAGCCAGTCAGAAATTATATTACTTTGTAATTTAAGAAAACAGTCTCGAAAATTCGTTTAAATTTGTTTGTTAAATACGGACTTAAGTGTTTATTTCAGTTTAAAGCCATGTATCCAGCCCCTCGCGACCAAGACTACAAAATACGAGTGGATTCTCTCCACTTCAGTCCTTTGATGAGTCAGAAAATAATTTCTACGACTGGATCATCTTATTTCCTCGTTAAGAGGCTGCGTATCACTTTGGCGGAGACATCACAAAAATTCTTACTTTCTCTTTTTTAACCAGTGATAGATTGAGCACCGTTGTCTTGCGTGTTTCAGAGACAGAACATGCCTGAATTTCAGCATGACTGTCAAAAAGGAACGTAACCAATTAACTTTGAATAATGTTTGCCTTTGTATGTATTTTTGGGTTTTGGGGCGGTTGCTTTATTACTTTGAACATGAGCAGCACTTTGGGGAAAAGCTGTTTTACTGCAGTTTAATGCATCTTAGTAATGCATTATGTAAAGCAAATTGTCGCGTAATGTGGATCCATCTGTCTTACAAGAACGAAAGGGAGAAATTACTGTGAGCTAGAACGGTTCTCTGATATGCAGAAAATCTACACATAGCAAAAAATTTCAACTCATGTCAGCCTGCGCGAACTGCGCAGGCTGACATGAGTCGAAACCTTTTGTTAATGCATTCTATCTCCTTTTCACCGAGTATGACTGATATGATTTGTCATAGCTATTGTCTCCAACAAGGACGCTGTATGGGGGGAAGGTTATATAAATTTTACATAAGAGAAAGGGTCAAAAGGTCAAACGGTATCTGCTACCCAACAAATAACAATGAGGTTCCCAGAAGAGCATTTATATTTACATCAAACGCTTCTGAAACAGGAAGGTTGAGTCATGGTAATTCGAAGAAGCGTTATTCAAAGTAAAGGCGGTCGTTTTATCCTTTAAATGCAAATTTTGCCGGGTTCCGTGTCTCACTTGGTAATGTACCGGAATTGAATTCAGGGGTAGTAGGTTTAAATCCCTAGCTCGACCCATTTTCTATCCGGTGTCTGATGACCGTTATAGCGACAGAACATATTTCTCTTTCACCGCTGTACATTGTATCGGCGATGGCAATGAGGGAAAGCAGTCAGTGGCTTGGTAAGAGCTCAACGACTCTACCAACTGAGCTATCCGGGCAGCTTTTATTTTTCCGTGATTCCTTTAAACCCTTAACTTGCTATATAAGTTAAAGGAAACGTTCATTTCCGTAGTAAAAACCTAAATGTTGCCATTTTAAAGTATTTTTCTTCTGAAAAAATATCCCCTTGTCGGACAGTGTAGAACAAAGATCAGACTGCACGTTCTGTGCAGTCTGATCTTGATCTACACTGTCTGCTAAAAGTCCTTGAGTTGCTATCAGCAGCCTAAGGGTTAAATTATCCGTTAGTAAGAACGACTATCCCGTTAATAATGGGGAAAAAGTATTCTAGTAAAAAATGTAACAAGAGCACCGCATGCGGATGCCAACGCTCGACTGCAAGTGCTTGATTTTCAGTGAAAGTTCTAAGTCGAAAAGGAGCATAATTGTGTAAATAATACTTTGATGGTTACCTGCCCTTGTATGAGATCCCCTTTTGATAGTGAACAAGTTGTTCAGGTTTGAAATAGATTCATTTCATGCTTTCCGGTAGGTTATCGAGAAATATCGGTGAAATATTTTTCGATATTTCATGGTTACGACCAGTGAAAATACCGATTTTTATATTCTAACTCTTCAACTGAAGGCGGAAACAGTTGTTCGCGCGCACTAGTTACCTAGGAAAAATACGCGTGCCTCACAACCAGATGGAAATAATACGTAATTTAACTTACATTTCTCGCGTTTGACGTAATATTGTAATGCGTTTCTATGTGGATGGGTACGCCACGGGGAATAACCGAAAAGAACTGTAGTGCACTTTGATTAAGTTCTCCCCAGAAAGGGTTAAAAGCATGAAATAAATAGAATATTTGTTTTTTTCGGTGAAAGATCGAAATTTATTTCATCTCCTGAACATCATCGGTAATGTTTTCACGAGTGGCTGCGCCACGAGATGAAATAAATTTTGATCTTTCACCGTAAAAAACAAATATCCTCTATATCTTCAGTTATAACAGAGATATTACAAAATGTCAAAGTTTTTGCACGACGACGACAACGACGTAGACGATGACCACGACGCCAAGACTACGGTAATACGAAAATAGCCGAGCTAATAAAAATGGGCAATACCTCGTGTTTTCTACATGTATTTTAGTTTAACAGTGAATTTGCACGTGAATAAAAATTATTATGTGTCTGTATTAAGATTCTCTAAAAAACTTACGAAACAAAGTCTACTTTAATGCTCTTTTAATCCCGCCTTACCCCTTTACCACACAATCACGAATTTTAACGACCTCAGGGAATAGGACTTTTGAAAGCATTGTGGGAAAGGAGAAAATGCTGGTAACCAGCATTTTCTCATTTTCCTACAATGCTTTCTACCCTTTCAAAGAAGAATTTCCTAACTTGTGCAGCATTTAGTCTGCCGTATACGAATGCCTTCTATTCGCACAACTCTAAAATGTTGTCGTTTGGTAAACTAAACAATCTTGTAATTTTACAGCCCCGAGGAAAAAAGGCTTTTGAACCCATGTAAGAAAAGAAGAACGTGCTGATAACCAGCATTTTCTCCTTTTTTCGCCAAGGATCCTAACCTTTCTCGAGGGAAAAATAATGTCATTATTAGAAGAGGACACTGGTAATCAGGATTTTTTCGTCTTCTTTAAATGTTTTGTATATTTTCTAGGAACAAACTCCATTAAATGAGCATTTTCTCACTAAGTTTTCCTCGGGCTCGTTAAAACAGGGGATAGTTTGTTGAAGGCTTACTCTTTCATCGCACAGTCGTTTTTTGATGAACCTGATAAAAGAGGTGTTCTGAAAACATAGCGGGAAAAGGAAAAAATGCTGGTAATCAGCATTTCCCCTTTTTTCACAATGTTATCGACCCTTTTCAAGACAATTCCCATCATTCGAGTCATACCCAACCTGAAGTCTCAAAATGCTCTAAACATGCTTTCAAAATGGACGCGGCTAAGCTTCTTGGTTAAGGATTAACTCTTAGGCTGCTGAGCGCGACTCACTGACCTTTATGCGGACAGTGTAGATCAAGATCAGATTGCACAGAACGTGCAGTCTGATCTTGGATCTACACTTTCCGATAAGGAGTTTTTTTTCCCAAAATAGTAAGCCTGAAATAGTATTATTTGGGTTTTTACCATCAATTTGAAGAATTCATTTCACTTATTTAGCAGAATAAGGATTAAGTTGGCAGAATTCTTTTACAATTACCTCTTTTACAAGTTTCGTTTCTTTGCTTCTTTCTTTCTTTCTTTCTCTCGCCCGCGCTCTTTCTGCAAATGCTTTCAATGTGAATAAGTATAAAACTTTGTCGTCTGGTAAAGATTAACAATAGTTGACTCCGTTCTTTTGTCAATTGTTGTCATAAGTACAAATGTACAGATTGAAGCCTACTTTTTGTTGCAAATACTATAAAAAGTTTCATTTTCGTTTCTTTGTACTATTTTTCCTACTATTATAAAACCACAATTATTTCGGCCGCTCTACCCCACCACAGCATTTTTCCCCTTTTATTGGTGTGCCAATATCATGTATTGCTAGAGGAAAATAAAGAGAACAATACCATAGAGAAATATCATTTTATTTCCGGAAGTTTCACAAAGGTTTGACACTGACTATATGAGAGTTTATTTCCACCAACTGTGGAAGCATCTCTACTGTGATGTTAAAGGTTCTAAAATCTGCTTAAGGACCATCCATTAATCTATCCTCATCCACCCAGCCCTATCAGATATCACCTATTGATTAACCTGCCCGTCCATCCCTCTGTTTGTCCATCCATCCGTCTGTCTGTCCATCCATCAAACCATATATCCACCATCCACCCACTTCGTTGTAATAAGATAACTCAATATCTCTTCAGTTATAAATAATTGCCCGCCATGTAATTTTGAACAGCATTATTACACTCCCAGGAAGAGACTTTCAGTCCTTTGATTCAGTATCTTTTTGTCACCTACATACTGGCATTTTAATCAAGATGGTTGTACTTTTCGGAATGTGTAGATCAATATCAGCATGTATATACTAGCTGTCTGATCTTGGGTTATACTCTTTGCTTCCCAAATAATGGTTTCAATCAAAGTATCTCCATTTAATGCCAAAAAACCTAATAAAATACTGGTATACTTTTGGGATAGTCAAAAGATTGTGAGTGAAACGCATTTTTTTCCGTGTAAAAATGCATCTCTCTTAACCTTTTACCGCAAAATTACGAATCTTAACGACTTTGAGATAGAAGGCTTTTGAAAACATTGTGAGAAAAGGAGAAAATGCTCGTAATCAGCATTTTCTCCTTTTCTCACAATGTTTTCTACCCTTTCAAAGGCAAGTATTTGCCGTCTGCAAATGCTTTGGATTTTGACCAGCCTAAAATTTTGTCATTATGGTAAAAAGTTTAAAAAAAAAACCGACCCGAGATATATTTTGTCCTCCGACAGAATGCTTCAAAAATGAACCTTCAAAATAAAGGTATTAAAGAACATGATCCAACAGAGTTAAGCTGTAAAAGCTAGTCAGACTAGGAAATACTGCGACAAATGGATAAATCTCTTCGTTTGAACTCGTTTATCTACTTCTCTCATTCATTTCAAAAGCTGTTTAGCTGCAAGCGACTCTTACCCCTCTACCAAATGGGGAAGAAATTTAGACTTATCCAAATTGAAAGCATCTGCCAATGACATATAAATTAAGGCTCAAAAGGTAGGGTATGCACATAAAAAGGAAGAAAGCATTGTTTGAAAAGGAGAAAATGCTGGTTACCAACATTTTCTCCTTTACCAACAATGTTTTCATAAGCCTTCATCGCCTGGGACTGTTTGATAAAGAGTTCAAAAGAAAATGATTAACCACAAACTCTAATAAACGCTTTACCACACAATCCCGAGTCTAAACGATCCCGATGAAAGGGGCTTTTTGAAAACATTGCGGGAAAAGGAGAAAATGCTGGTAACCAGCATTTTCTCCTTTTCCCACGATGTTTTCTATCCGCTCTGATCCAAATCCCATCCTTTGGGCCACATTCAATATGTCGTCTGCAAATGCTTTCAATTTGGACTAGTCTAGAACATTGTCTTATGGTAAAGACCTGATACAATTGTAACCTGACCCTATGTCACAGTTTTTATCCTTGCAAATTAGAAACAAAAGGTCGCCATATATCAGTCACACATGTGCCTTTAATAGGAAATACGATGTAATGCATATTTCACTGAAATCCACACTGGGGATAAAAATAGAAATAGACTAGTTTCCGAGAAAATACCTGTTATCCGATATTTCCAAGTAGACGTTAATATTTTATAGATTACAGCGTACATTAAGCAAATCATTGGCTGAACGAAAACAATGAATATGCTCGACATTCCGATTATTGTCTTTTTTTTCTTGTGGAGGGGGGAAGGGGGAAAGGGAGAAAGGGGGGCGGGGGGAGGGGCAGGGCGGAGAAGGTCAGAGATCAGCCATTTCCTGCATAAAATCAAACTACATGGAAAAGTGTCTGCATCATTCAAGACTGCTTCAACGGAATGACTCGCCCTTTAAGCATTCGGCAAACATGGAGTGATTCGTTGATGCTAGACACATTTACGGAATAGGCCGAGTTGTGAAGAATGACCTTCGAAGTCAGAACTAAGTCGAGTCCTAATTTCATCTAACTTCTATTTGAAATACTTTCAGTCACATTATCTCAACATGCCAGCACCCTTGAAAATCGTTAAGCGACCAACAAGGAACAACTACAGTGAAGTCATTCATACTCATCAATCCATCAGTGCGAACTGCCAATAAAATTGATAAATTACCTTAAAAATGAATCTGCAAATTACTTGTCAACGGAAATGTATATATTTAGAAAGACTTTGAATGAAAATTGTAACTCGCGTAGTCTTTTTTTTTATTTTTGGAAAGGGGGGGGGGGGTCTTTTATTATTTTACGAGCAGTATTTGAATCAGAAGAAATGTAAGGCGTATGTGAATATCAACCTTCTTGATATAGCCGAGGGATTTTATCAACGGATCACTCGAGGTTTGCCGAATGCTGCGAAGTTGACGCCATTTCCATGATGCAATTTCCATCGGAAAATTAATGAGCAATGTTCTGTGAAAAGGGGTCCTAATGCATCTCCGTGATGAAAAGGGGGCTTAATGCACCTCCTTGATACATTTTACCAATTTAAACAAGTTTTAATACAATTATCGATCCATAAAATCGAATTCCTTAAACAACGGACTACATCATTAGGTGGAATGATCCTTTGGTACACAGAGAATTTAAGTAGAGCAAAAAGTGTCGACTCGTGTCAGCCTGCGCGGACTGCGCAGGCTGGCACGGGTCGATACTTTTTGCAGATGCATTAACTCTTTTCTACCGACTAAATAAATTCGACCTATCTAGGGGTCGGTCTAACAGTGTATCTACAACAGTATATCTGGAGCTGCCTTAGGTCAAAGATTATCACAAGATAGCGGGCTTGGTAGATCAAAGATGAAACTGCACGTTTTGTGCAGTCCTATCTTGATCTACGCTGTCCGCAAAAAGCTATCCAAAGCAACATTGGCAGTGAAAGAGTTATGCCCCCTTTTCAGAGAGCATGATTCAAATGATGACAAACTGTCGTGTGACAGGATTTGTACAATTATTGTTTAATGCATTAACCGCTACAGATTTCGTCATACGGCGGATCACTTTGGAAATACGTATTATGGATGAATGAGAAATTGCTCGTAACGAGCAATTTCTCCTTTTTCCACTATGTTTACACACGTTTCCATCCAACAAGGACAATTCCAAAATCGTCTTCTGGTAATGTAGGGGATAATTGGTTATCCGTGATTCAACGACATCATGGCGACCAGATCTTCCGTTCATGCGTTTCTAGAATGTTTTGACCGAAAGGAAACCTAATGTTCTTTCTTTGCCACTGACTTCCGTTCCTCATCAATAAAGTTAACACAATATTAAATGATGGAAGAGAAAGGAATCTTATTTCTACGGTTTTCATTTAGCCAAAGGAATAACAGCCCAAATGCGGTCTGGGCCCGTATGAATACGGACTACCTTAGTTCGAGATAAAACTCCGACAATTTAAGACAACTTTAAATCGTTTTCTGCCACGGATAGCCGAGAACAGCCTAGAATAGAAGACACGTCTTTGTCTCACATGTGTGTTCGACACTACTCTGACAAATTGCGACTTCGGCCGAGTTTCGACTCACCGTAGTCTGTACGCCGCACTTAGCAGATTGTGACAGGGGTATTGCAGATAACTTCCCATGTTAGTTTTATTGAAAGAGCGTTGTGATTCATGTCAATTGATTTGTTTATTCCTAGAAATAAAATCTTGACATTTCCTAGAATTCAAACTTTGAGCTTGCATTTCCAAGCGTTTGATCTCCAATCTATTCTAGCGGATCTATGCGCACGCATATTCATTATTTTCCCTATTCCCTTTTGTCTTTGTGAAAGTACACATGTACTTCTAATTCATCTCATTTATGCTATTCATTCCCTGTTATTTTTTAAGTTATTTTGTTGGTGTGATGAGATAAGTAGGTATTGTGATTTTTTTCCTTACTTTCACTAACGATTATGAATTAATCTTTCGGTATAACATTACGATCAGTAGTGAAATTTCCATGAACAAACTAAAATACACGCCCATGGCTGGAGAGAGAGAGTCAGAGCGAGAGCGTGAGAGAGAGAGAGAGAGACAGACAGACAGACAGACAGAGAGACAGACAGAGTCAGAGAGAGAGAGAGAGAGAGAGAGAGAGAGAGTCACACAGAGAGAGAGCGAGAGAGAGAATGGAGGGAGGGAGGGAGAGAGAGAGAGGCGTAGGGAGGGAGGGAGAGAGAAAGAGGAAAGGTTAGACAACTCCAATCAATATGAAGCAGACATATCATCATTACGCATCTGCTACATATTAACCCTTTACCTGCTGAATAAGTGAAATGAAACTTTCAAACTAAAATACCCCAATTTTGCTATTTCAAAGGTATATATTTTGGAAAAGATATCTCCTTATCGGACAGTGTAGATCCAAGATCAGACTGCACGTTCTGTGCAGTCTGATCTTGATCTACACTGTCCGCAAAAGGTCCTTGAGTCACGCTTTGCATCCTCAGGGTTTACCCTTAGAGTGGGACTAAACTCACTAAACCATAACCTAATTCACATTTTCAGTCTAGAAATGAGACCAAAATAATTGAGCCATAGTCTGTGAAAAAGGACCTTAGTGCATATGAAAAAGTATCGACCCATATCAGTCTGCACAGTCCGCTCTGGCTGACATGGATCGAAACATTTCGGTATTTGTGAAAAATTTTTACATGTCAAAGGACCAATCTTCCTCATGATGTAGCTGGTTGTTATACAAAATGGATCCATAATTATGAGATGAATTGATTGGTACAAAACATCGTGGAGATGCATTTAGCCCCCTTTTCACAGAGCATGGCTCAATTACAATTGGAAGGTTGCTTTTGTACACAGAGCGTCTCAGCAAAGTAGACAGTTTAGATCAAAGATCAGACTGCACTTTTTGTACAGTCTGATCTTGATCTACACTGGCTTGTAACGCAGCTAGAAGTGTGAAAGGCGCTTTAATAATAAAAAACTGAAACAAAGACAAAAGTATCAATTATTTCAACGAGCAAAATAGATACCTTAAGCATTCTCTCACGTGTTTCTTATACATGTACATATGTTTGTCACCTCTTTCCATAACTTATATCGACAAGTATTGACGCCCTAATATCAAAGATTGTAAAAATGTAAGCCCATTTATCATTTCTAATTAGGTTAACTAGGTTAAAAAGTCAGCTTCTTTATAGATTGAACCAAGCCATAAATTACATCCGTTCAATTAACGTATAAGAAACTGATGACAGTGCCTATAATGAATAACAATCAAATCGCTATATAAATGAAAACGATACTTTCAGTTAAAAGAAAAATTCTTTCAAATATTTAGTAGTGCAGACCATATTTAACTCTATACCAAGCTACAAAATTTTATAGACTTGTCCAGATTTAAAGCATGTGCAGACAAGGTCTATATAAAACGGTACTCAAACGGTGGGTTTTGTATTACCAGCATTTCCTGCTTTTCCCGGAATGTTTTCGAACACGTTTTACATCAGGGTGATTCAAACTCTGGATTGTGTGGTAAAGGGATAATGATTGATCAATTTTATGGTGTATAACGCCGTATTCAACATTATTTCAGTGATACTGCGGCGACCAGTGGAACTGTCAATGCTTTCGTTCAGTTTCTTTTTACCAGTTCTTCGCACATTATTCTTTCCAAGCAGCTGGCTGCTTTCTCACATAACCATCCTCGAAACAATGATCAGCGGTGAGAGAGGAATGAATTATGTCACAATAACTATTATCATTTCTCAGAAAGAAATTGGTCTAGCCGTTGATTCGAACCAGCGACCGGTGAAGGGTTAAAGAATCTATTTTGGTACAGACAGATATGATCCGTATTTTCACTTATTTATTTATTTATTTATTTATTTATTTATTTAACGCCTAAGCGTGAAAAAGGGGCTTTTGCGGTCCATAGGTCCATTATATTGTCAACCAATTGCATCTTTGGTGCGGGACACATGAGTGGTCACCACTATAACGCCTCCTACATGGCCTGACTGAAAGTGCCCTTTTAAACTCTGGTATTGGACATAAAAGTGCATTAACACCAAAAACGCATTGGAACTTTACTTGGTTACCAACATTTTCTACTTTTCCTACAATGTTTTCAAAGGGCTTCTTCTTCAGGGTCGTAAAAACTCGAGATTACGTAGTACACAAAACTGTTTCATGAAGTAAAGCATACATTGATATATATAACTTATAATTTTACGAAGAAATAGTTAAGGAAAATAAATAGACAAATACAGGAAATGCTCACTTTTAACAACGTCTACATATGTCGTCTTTGTTTCTAAGAGCTTTCTATATACTTAATGCTGGGCAAAAGCAGCTGTTTCGTGAGGGTAGTCAAGCATATACGAGGGCTGATTGATAAGTTTTAAGCCTCAGATGTAAGGGATTGACACTTGGCTGATATATAGAGGATATTTGTTTTTTTTTTTGGTGAAAAATCGAAATTTATTTCATCCACTGAACATCATCGGTATCATTTTCACGAGTGGTGCAGCTACGAGTGAAAATATTATTGATGATGTTCACTAAATGAAATAAATTTCGATTTTTCACCGAAAAAAACAAATATTCCAATTAGTTCATGCTTCTAAACCCCCTTTTTTGTGGGGACTTTCATAAAAAAAACAGTACAGTTGTTTTCGGTAATTTCCCGTGGCGTACCCCTTCCTCATAATAACGCATTACAATATTACGTAAAGCGCGAGAAATGTAGGGTAAATTACGTCATATTTCCATCTGGTTGAATGGCATGTGCTGTTTACCTAGGTAACTAGTGCGCGGGAAGTTCTGATTCCGCCTTCAATTGAAGAGTTAGAAAATAAAATCGGTATTTTTCACCCGTCGTAACCATGAAATATCGTACAATATTCCACCGTTATTTCTCGATAAACTACTGAAAAGCATGAAATAAATCACATTATTTTTCATTGTAATCCCCGCTAGGATCTATGTACTGTTGTCGGCCATGTTTAAAGGCCTCAGTGCCACTTAAAGACGTCCTTTTCTTGACCGTTCAGAAAGTCCTCCACTGCATGCATCATCTAACCCAAAGTGGGCACCAGAAATGGTATTTTTTCAGTTTTCGAAATAAAAGTCTGATGGAGCAAGATCAGTTGAAAAAGGCAGATGCTCAATCATTTCAAAGCCACAATCATTAATGGCAGCCATGACAATGACAGACTTGTAAACAGGGGCATTGCCTTGGTCGAACAACACACCTTTTCAAACACCACACCACAATGAGTTTTCCGCAGTACTCAAGGCTGTTTTGTCTATTTTGCAAAAGTCACTTACTCGTACCTTGTTTACGTTAGAGTGCTACCTCTTCGACGTAAACCGCCCAAATGACACAAGTCTTTGGGTACACACCCTTAAATAGTCGGGTAAAAATAGGGCTGAAAAAAGGACATCTGTGCTTAACTCTTTTCATACCATACGCGACACCAGAAGCTTTTGTGGACAGTGTAGATCAAGATCAGACTGCACGTCTTGTGCAGTCTGATCTTTGATCTGCAATGTCCACTGCTATATACTAGATTATGACAGAACTGTCTCTTTGATCTTGCTGAGGAAATGTATTTTTAGCCTTTGAGAAAATGCAATTGATTTATTCAGTTGTGAACGACTTAATTAACTCTTTCAATGTAAGCCTCATAACTTATCCATCAGCCCTTGTAAATGAGAAATATCGGTCAGTTTATCTCGATTTCCAAGAATTTCCTAAAATAGAAGTTTACCTTTCAAATGCCAAATCAATTAACCTTTTATCAAACAAAGATTCTTTGGAAGAAGGTTATGGGAAAAGTACAAAGTGAAAGTGATTAGTATGTTCTCTTTTCCCACAACGTTTTAGAACCCTTCATAGATAAATTCCATTATTTGAGTTACATAATACTTTGTCACATGCTAGTCCTTTGAATTGGCCTGCAACACGCGAAAAGGGGCATTCGGACATTTGCGTAAAGTGTCGTCTAGGATCAGCCTGCGCAGTCGGCGCAGGCTAATCCGAGACGGCACTTTCCGACTACATTAGATTTTGTGCTACAGTAGACTTGCGGAAAACAGAAAATTACATTAAAACGGAAAGTGCCGTCTCGGATCAGCCTGCGCGGACTGCGCAGGCTGATCCGAGACGACACTTTACGCAAATGTCCGAATGCCCCTTTTCGCGTGTTGCAGGCCAATTCGAATATGTCTCACATTTTGCCGTCAGCTGCTGATTTCTGTTTTGTTTTCGACGAAGCTGAAGGCGTTGGCTTTTGAGGTCTACTTCTTGTTACTGATTTCTATTACGTCTAATTTCTTTTCAAAATGGCGTATCAAAAATTGGTTTCATCCCAGATGTTGTAGTTTTATTACGAAAATATGATTTGTATGATGTTTTACTTGAATATATCAATTTTGGACTTTTCCCAAGCAAATGTACGTGGAAACGTTGTATTGACCATAAGATAACAAGCCATTTTATTAATGAATGGGAAGTTCGAACCATGTCAGTTGAGTTTGTTCGGTATAGACAAATTCAGCAGCAGTTTTCGTATAGTCCTGTTTGGATCTATGCACGGAATAATCCTTTCATGTTACGCGCATGTCTCTATTGCACAGTTAATTGCACATTTGTCTCTTTTCGATTCAAACTGTCCTAGATGCAATGAAAGTAATATTCGTGTTAGTCTAACAGATCATATTTTAAATGTACCAGAGTCCAGTATTGTAGACGTTTACTTTTTCATAATGTTGTTATCCTATATGGACATTCTGTACAACGTGCCTTACAATCGTTAGATGAGTATAATTATGTTTGTGCAAACCTTATTTGGTCTATACCAAGATTTTGGTAAGGAAATAAGGTCTGTTTACGATCATTTCTATAGACACATTGCTTGGTTTTTACACTCCATGTGGAGTTGTTATAAACAGATTACTTTTCCTTAGTTGTTTTTTTTCCCCTGAAGTAATCATCTCAGATGTCTGTCCGTCTGTCTGTCTGTCTGTCTGTCTGTCTGTCTGTCTGCCTGCCTGACTGTCCGTCCGTCCGTCCGTCTGTCCGTACGTACGTACGTACGTCTGTCTGTCCGTCCGTCTGTCCGCCTGTATTCTGTTGTTCGTTTGTTTGATTGGGTATATATGAATACATGTTATTCTTGAATGTGAGGGTTCTGTGCGTATATGTAAGTTTAATTTTATGTATGTATTTATAATGTATACGTGACTTTTTTTTTCTATGTGTGATTTGTTTGTAATCTTCAATTATGGAGGAAATAAAGAATTTAATTAATTAATTAATTAATTAATTAGCGTTGCTACCGCTAATCGATATCCCTAGGGCCTTGATTCATACCATAGCAAATTAATGCAATAAAGAATGATCGTTTTTTCTTGTTCTTTTAGGGAAATTAGTATTTTCATAAGCGTTATATGCAATAACCCATTACTACAGTACTTTTTCAACAAAATGAAAAACGGTAAGGAAAAAAAAGGCAATAGCTGGCGAGGTTACTTTTCATTATTTAACTTCATATTGAGCCACAAAAGAGTTTCATTATTCATATTCCAGTATCTCAAAGATTACGCCGTCTATCTTTTTAAAAGATATTTCTTGTTTTCAGTCAGAAGGAAAAGCCAAATTACATGATATGGCTTCTAAAGTCAGAGTATTAAATAGAATATCAGAGAGTGTACATCTAAGATCAGGCTGCGTTTCTGTGCAGACTGATCTTTATCTGTCATACCTGCAAAAAGGAACCAAAGTAGTGCTGACCGCTCTATCACTAAAAATACTAGTAAAATGAAATTATGAGTACCGGTAAGACTTAACATAGACTAACATTGTGTCAAATATAGATGAGTCACGCTCTAATAAAAGGGGGTTTAATTCATCTCCAAAAAAAAAAAGAATCGACACATGTCAGCCTGCGCAGTCCATGCAGGCTGACAAAGGTCAAAATCACTTGTTATTGGTCAATTTTCTGCTTGTCAAAAGACCAGTTTACCTCATGATTAAGTCGCTTGTTAAACAAAATGGATTTTATTGATCCATTTGTGATGACCTGCTTGGTATAATGCATCACGGAGATGCATAAAACCCCCTTTTGCCAGAGACCCACTTAGATATTGGTCTTTCTGAGTTATATCTTCGTTCGTCGCAATGTTTTTTAAACACAAATAACTGCAGAGACTAAAAGTACATGTACTTACATAAGGGTATAGCGTTAAATAGTTTGGTTGACAATATTATTACCGTGAAAGAAATGGCGCTTATCTTTTCTATGAATGTCCAAAAATAGTCCGAAAAATATCTGAAAGTTCGATAGTCCAAATCTGACAAGCTTATCAATTACTTGGCTTGCAACACGCGAAAAGGGGTATTCGGACAATTGCGTAAAATGTCGTCTCGGATCAGCCTGCGCAGTCCGCGCAGGCTAATCCGAGACGGCACTTTAAGACTACATTAGATTTTATGCAACAGTAGACTTGCGCAAAACAGAAAATTACATAAAAAACGGAATGTGTCGTTTCGGATTAGCCTGCGCGGACTGTGCAGGCTGATTCGAGACGACATTTTGCGCAAATGTCCGAATGCCCCTGTTCGCGGGTTGCAGGCCACTTTGAAGTGTGGGCTCAATGTGAAACTTTGTAAATAATAGATGTTCTCCTTGTGAATGACGTATAAAACCTATCTAAAGTCCCCAATAGCGACCAAAAGTAAACAATGCAGGTGTTAAAATGTAGTTAAATTTAAATCAAACCATTGAAAAGTACGAAAATTATTGTGAAGCTGACAATCTGTTACTGTACGATCGATCCAAGTGTTAGTCGCTGGCAGAAAAATGGATTTTAAAGATGCCCGTCTACAGCCGGTGAGCAAAAACGCTGTTAAATTTCAAACAATTTAGAATGGTACAGAAATCAGTCCTTTGTGTAAACATGGATAGATTACTGACATATATGGTGTAATTGAAAAAAAGAAACACGGAGATTTGTATTAGAAACCGAACATTGGTCAGAAGAAAACTGGCTGACGATCGAAGCTGTAAACAATGGCGGTGCGTCACGGAAATTTATCATTGGTTTCCGCCTAGAGTCGGATACGGTGTAATTTGCATATAGGCCGCGAACTCCGAGGCTGCAACAGAGAAGCCTCCATTTTCCTTTGTTTACCTCATAATACGAAGGGCGAAGGTCAAATATAGTCATGTGACAGAATGCATGATCATCATACAAATCTACCCGAGTGTATAACGGATATATCGGAAATCTTCTATTCAAAAACCGGAAACGACGGGTCTGTTTACATGGAAGGCCGCAACTCAGTGAAATGCATTTTCTATCGACCGTCATCTAAGCAACCTTGCAACCGTCAGGCGCAATATTTGGCATGAAGATATAAGAATGACTATAGTTTGTTAAAATAAAGACAAAATGAGTTAAAACTGGCTGAAAATGGGTATAAGGGCCTCTTTAAAAGTAAGTCAAAAGTTGGCAGGTCGTTCTATTTTTAGTTTACTTTTTAACCTGGTTTTAAATTTCATTCTTCTGGCAGCGACTGACACTTACACCGACCGTACAATAATAGATTGTCATGTTTACACTAATTTCCATACTTTTAAAATGTATGATTTAAATTAAAATACATTTCACACCCACACTGTTTACTTTTAGCCGCTACTGGGCATTTGTCAATCGATTACTTTGCGAAAACAAATGAGCCATGCTCTGTGAAAAGGGGGCTTAATGCATCTGCGAAAAGTATCGATTCAGGTCAGCCTGCGCAGTCCAGGGCCGAAACCTTTCGCTATTGATCAATTTTACGTATGTCCAAAGCCCAGTCTACCTCATGATTAAATCAATTGTAAAAAAATGTGGCTATTATGGATCGATGGGTATGTGAACGCTTGCTTTGTATCATGCATCAAGGAGATGCATTAAGCCCCCTTTTGCCAGAGCATGGCTCAAATAAGTGCAAGGACTACAGAAGAAGATAAATATAAGCATGTGATAATCGAGAAATTTTGTGATGTCAGCAGTTTTTGTTCGAGGCACCACGCTACACGGCCTATAATGACTCTTAAATTCTTTCTTTTTTTAATTTTTTTTAATTTATCCAAATTTTTATGACAAAGCCTGGTAGAACAATGGAAATGACAAGGGCTTGTAAGCCGGGTGTTATATAAGTTCAAATACCAGCTCGACTTATATTTCAAGGTTTTGATGATATTTATGGCAGAAATATAGGATCTGACATGAGTTGGCATTTGAAATAAAATTTCGTTAAACGAGTCAAATAAAAAGTCTCGTCGACAATACGTGTTCGCCAGAGACTCGCTGAACAACTTTTCCATTTGTCAACATTTTACCTCAAAGCTGACGAATGTCAGATTCATTTTGTCACATAACTCTATCCCAAAAAAGTACATTTCATGATTTGTAAAAAAAGGGCATACACGTACATTTGTACTGAATTTTACATGAAAACCTATTCACTTCTATGACAGGTATGTACATCACGGACGAAAAGTAATTCCATGGAAAGTTGCGCATAATGATTTTGTTTAGAACCTAAAGATTATGAAATTTGCAACTTTGTAATAATCATCAATTTCGGAAATTAATTTCACAATGAAATCTATATTACATTACATTCAACAAAAACATAAAGGAAAGCAACATTTGTACCTTGTATCAGACGGTGGAAGAATGACTATCACATCTCTTTCGTAACTACATGCGTATTAAGCAGTTTTTACAATATATATCAGCAGTAATCCAAATTCACAAATTCTAAACTGAATCATTTAAACATGCGACTAGTTTCTTGTACAGGAGGGATATTATTATCGAATTTTAAACAATATTACATGTATAAATGCACGTAAAAATATTGCCTGTAGGACCCTCTATTTATTAGTATACTAAGTGTTTGGCCTAATATGCATCAAATACAGAATTCCATTCTATTCTGAAAGACACGTCTGCCATTTTAATACATCTATTTAGGATCCAGATATGAAAACCCTATTTGAGTTTGAAACTCGTTCTTATTAATCAGCTCTTTACTAGACGAAAACTTTTGACTTTTCCAATTTGAAAGCAGAAGACAAATTAGATATGACTCAAAAAACATAATCTGTCTTTGGAAGTGTAGAAAAGATTGTGGGGAAAAAGTACCAGCATTTTCATTTTCCTCGCGCCGTTTTCAATAGTTTTTCTTTTTAAACTCTGGATTGTTTAGCAAAGGGTTAAGTCACCACATCTTTATAAATACAGTATAAAAAAATCCACAGTACATGATTAAGTACATTATTGAAAATGTCAAGGCTCACAGGTCAATGTCAAAGCTGAAGACTTAAAGTTTTTAACAGAAGAAAACATCCATCACAGTACAATTAAGACATCTCTTCTCCCTTGCAGTGAACAGCCTTTGAAGGACATAGTGAGAAAATGTGCAAAATTTACTCCTTTTTTGGCAATATTTCACGTTTTCGACTAACGTCTTTGCTACTAGTGCGTCTAAAACCAGTCCCTGTTGTAACGATTATAGAGTTAAACAAACGAAAAAGAAGTTATCTAACCCTAAACCCCCCCCCCATCCAACACACACAAAAGGGGACACTCTTTTACAGCAAAAAAAAATCCATCGAAAAGACGGGTGGGATGGAAGGATGTACGGATGGACAGACGACAAAGCAACGCAAAACTATACCTATATCCCTAATAACTAACGGCAGTTAGGTATAATTCCACTTTAAAGTGTCATTATGTTACATTTGTTCAAATATGTAGATTTCTTTCAATGCAAACTACCTTAGAATGATTATATTTTGTGGCAATAAATTAATGCGACGATTCGAAACAAGGTTTCTTTTCGACGGACTAATGAATTATTTTCTATCTTATTACTTTCACCGTCAAATATGACATTTCAAATTCCGAAAACACGACGTACGTATGTGCCGTTCTGGTTCATTTCTTAATATTTTTTTGTTTCCCATTTGTCAAGGGTTAGGTGCTATCACGTGTGAAGCTGAAAATGCATTGCAAGGGCACTCGATCGTCAAAAAAAAACGTGTCAGAAATCTTACATAAAAATGGAAAGCGATTTTATTATTTTTTTTCTGAAAAGAATCATTTGTATTTTTCATGACTTGGTCAAAAAGGAGGCGAAAGTAACGAAGCCGTTTCATTTCTGCATTTACTGAAAGATTTCAGATTGAAAAAAAATCAGTGTTTTTGTTTGCTTATCAGCTCGGCTGTTTTCGAAAAACAAAACCGTTGAGGTATTATCATACGTCGAGATATTGTCATAACCCTGTTGTTGTCTGTGTCGTCTGTTTCTGCCTCTTCGTCATCGTCGTGCTGGTGCAAAATCTTTGACATTTTTTCTAATATCTTTGTTATTACTGAAAATATTTACAACGCACTTCGAACTTGGGCTTCTTGTCAGCTATTAACCCTCTAGCTTCCAAGCGCGACTCAAGGACCTTTGGCGGACAGTGTAGATCAAGATCAGACTGCACAAAACGTGCAGTCTGATCTTGGAACTACACTGTCCGATAAGGAGATGTCAATTCATCCCAAAAATACCTTTGAAATAGCAAAATTTTGGATTTACTATAGGCTTGAAAATTGCATTTCACTAATGTAGCAGGATAAGGGGTTAAAATGGGGAAACTATACCAGAAGAGTAGGTAGCCCCCAAAAAACCCGACACAGTTATGCCCTTTTTGCGACTGAGAATTTACACTGCGTTGGCACCTGATTGCGGTGCTCTTGTTTTCAACGTATTATGAATACGAAAACTGGATCAGTTCGGTCTATAAATGTCTTATACCCATATTAAAGCTTTTGATGATAAAAAGTTAAAAATCCATATTTTAAACTGTATTACAGATGACAAAAACTTGGCCTTGTCCATTATGAAAGCATTTGCAGACGACATATTCGGTGTGGAAAAAAAAGATGATATTCGTCTTTAGAAAGATAGAAAATATTGTACGAAGAGGAAAAAATGCTGGTTTACCAGTACATTTTCGTTTTCACACAGTTTTCAAAAACCTTCTTCAATAGGGTCGTTGAAATATGGGATTGTTTGGTAAATAATAGTGGAGAAAAAGAAAATAAAACTTCATGTAGATTTTGTTAAAATGTTCTCCATTTTTAGGAATTGTCCAAATCGAAACTTGTCGCCATTACAGTAAATCTTTTCAATTGAAAAATACTTGTAAAAAGTGCTTTGTATGAATTTAAAGTGGATATAGTTTTTGAGATTTCTCCCATATTTTAAATGACAAATTCCTCACAAATTAGTCAATATACGTCGTTAAAGGGTATTACCGGGTTTAATTCAGCAACGTTACCGTGGAAATGTGTCTTTTTTGGGCTACTCCGGGAACGCTGCAAGGTTTCTAGATAAGGTCAAACAGCCTCAACAAGAAATAGACAAGAAATAGACCTACCAACAGTGTATAGTGTAAAGGTCTTGACATGGGACAGATTTAAAAAAATCTTTTGAGACATGTTCAGTCCTGTAAATATATGTGCCATGCTCTGTGAAAAGGGGGCTTACTGAATTTGCCAAAAAAAAAAGTATCGACCTAGGTCAGCCTGTGCAGTCCGCAGTATTCAGCCGGTTATTAGACAATTTGGATTTTATGGAGCCATAGTTATAATGTGATGACTTGCTTGGTATAATGTATCATAGCCTGGGTCCAGGCGGTAATAATTTCTTAATAACTCCGTATCACATTCCTTTCCCGGCGATGTTTTTAGAATTAGATCTACTCTAAATATTTGTAAGTTATGCGAACTAAACTGGATATTCTTTTCCCAAATAAGCTATCAAGGATAATAGCAATATATTTGCAGGAAGGAATAATCCCTTCTTTTAATGATATGAAAAATACGTGTACGAAGAGAGGTAATTAGCTTGAACCCTTTACCATGCACAAGTCCGAAGTATTAATTACCCTAAAAGAGAAGGCTTTTGAAATATTGTGAGAAAAGGAGAAAATGCTGATAACCAGCATTTTCTCCCTTTCGAACAATGTTTCTACCCTATCAAAGACAGAAATCATTGCTGCAGGTATACTTGAATTGTCTTTCGCGTCCAAAATTTTGTCGTTTGGTGAAGGGTTAACAAGCAAACGGCACATTTCCATAATCTTTTACTGAAATATAGAGCAGGTAAGTTTGATATCGCATGTTTGTAGCCATGGGTTGAAAAAAAAAACGGGGTGGTGGATCCTGTTGCGTAATAATGTTTGCATAAGTTAATGTTTCTTATGTAAAACAAAAAAAAAACTCTCTTTAACCCTTCAACACATATAATTAAGAGTGTTAATGGCACTAACAGAGAAGGCAACTGAAAATGAGCCGTGCTCTGTGATAAAGGGGCTTAATGCATCTGCGAAAAGTATCGACCCAGGTCAGCCTGCGCAGTCCGCGCAGGCTGACCTGGGCCGAAATTTTTCGTACTGCTCAATTTTCTGTATGTCCAAGGACCAGTCTTTCTCACGATTAAGTCGGTTGTTCAAAAAAGTGGACATTATGGATCCATAAGTATGTGATGGCTTGCTTGGTGCCACGGATCACGGAGATGCATTAAGCCCCCTTTTGTCAGAGCATGGCTCAAATATTTTGAAAAGAAAAAAAAAAGAAAAAATGTTGATAAACAACAGTTTTTCTTTTTCCACATTTTCCACTATTCCAAAGACAATATTCATCTTTTGAGCCACCATCAAGTTGTTATCTGTAAATGCTTCAAATTTGGACAAATCTAAAAAAAAATTTTCAGATGCAATATGATTCTCGGGCAATAATTTCAGAAAAATGGGAAAGAAGGTTAATTAGCTCTTCAGACCGTAAACTATCACACGGCTTCTTTCGTTTAGGTCTTTTTTTTCTATCTAGCTCTACTTTCTATTTCCGCAGGCTTTAATCGAAAGTGTTCTCGAGGAAATCTTTTACATTTCCCAGAATAATGTTCTTTGCGTGTATTTTCGAGATTCTGCAGCGTCTGCATTTCTTTCTATGAGAAGAACGAAACAGAAACTTCAAGCATTTCTTTTTTCTTGATTTATCTGATGAAAGATACTGATCTAGATCTATTTGTTCGGAAGTATTTAATGTTTTACCACACAATGCCGAGTTTTAACAACCTTGACGGGAAAAAAGATCATTGAAAACATCGTGGGAATAAGAGAAAATGCTGGTAATCAGCATTTTCTCCTTTTCCAGCAATATTTTTACTCTTTCAAAGACAATTTCTAGAATTCTAATTTTCTTCTGCAAGTACTTTTGATTTTAAACTAATCTAGAGTAAACAGGGCATATTTTGCACTGTAAAATTTTCTCAAAATGTTAAAAAGAAAGCGAAAATAGGCTGAGTTTATTTTTCAAATGCTTACCAACCTACAGACCTCCATGTAGGTGCTAGACGGCTAATGTCCTAGATGGCAAATGTCCAAGGTCAATATTCATCAACCATTTTAAAGAACATTCTTCGTCTTATTCTCCAAGATTTTCTAAATCAGAAGTAACACAACTTCTGATTGGCTCAAACAAAATAGTCTAGCCAATCATATGTTGTGTTACATTCAAATTCAGAAAATTCTGGAGAATAGGACTAAGAACATACTTAAGAATGGTTGATGAATACGGACCCAGGTGGTAAATGTCCTAAAGGGCAGCTATTGTCCTATTGTGGGCAATTGTCCTACGCTCACATATGAGCCATGCTCTGGCAAAAAGGGGTTTAATGCATCTCTGTGATACATGATACCTAGCAAGTCATCAGATAATTATGGATCCTTAAGAGCCATTTAAAAAAAATAAATAAACCGAATCAATCATAAGGTAGACTGATCCTTGGACATACAGAAAATTTACCAATAGCGAAAAGTTTCGGCCTAGGTCAGCCTGCGCGGACTGCGCAGGCTGGCCTCGGTCGATACTTTTCGCAGATGCACTAAGCCCCCTTTTCACAGAGTATGGCTCACACACACACACACACACACACACACACACACACACACACACACACACACATATATATATATTGCCTGTGAACGATTTAAAATGGATTTAGCCGTTACCAAAATGAAATTTGCGGTATAGACTCTGAGAAATCGTAAAAGTGGAGAGAAGAGCAGACAAACCATATTAAATTCAGACACAAACGGAAAGTATGTTAGAGGAAATTCGATTAATCAACTTTGCAAAAAATTTAAATATGTTACCAACGCTTCAGCGCAAAATATATGAGCCATGGTCCGGCAAAAAAGGGGGTAAGAATCTAAAATTTATCTCCGTGATGCATTTTACCAAGCAAGTCATCATAATTTATGATTATGGATCCATAAAATCCATTTTGTCTAACAACCTATTGAGTCATGAGATAGACTGGTCTTTTGACATCTAGAAAACTGACAAACAGCAAAATGTTTTGGCCCAGGTCAGCCTTTTCACAGAGCATTGCTCATATAGACTTGATCTCTATCGACGACTGAAAATACAATCCACTCTAACACAGAAAGATTTTCATCTTAAAGACTTGATTAAACAAACGAAAAGTATATAGATCATAGTGCATGCATCCTAATCTTGGATTTATGCCGTCCGTGGAAGTCCCTTAATTTCGCCCAGGGCGCTGAAATGGTTTATAACTTGGGTATGCGAAACGTTAAGTCGGATTGTGATTACGGACAATTTTTGGGTGAGCATAACATGTTTTTTTGACGCCAACGTCTTTGTTAGAAAAGCGCCAAGTGACGTTACAACAATGACTAGAAATGTTCTAATTGGTGAGTAAAAACATTAA
This sequence comes from Hippopus hippopus, assembly GCA_946811185.2. Lineage (NCBI taxonomy): Eukaryota > Metazoa > Mollusca > Bivalvia > Cardiida > Cardiidae > Hippopus > Hippopus hippopus. The sequence continues at coordinate 55,247,631 of OX328096.1, forward strand.
TGACGATGTGCAATCATACTTGTATTAAGAGGCCCTTATACTCATTTTCAGCCAGTTTTAACTCATTTTGTCTTTATTTTATCAAACTATAGTCACTCTTATATCTTCATGCCAAATATTGCGCCTGACGGTTGCAAGGTTGCTTAGATGACGGTCGATAGAAAATGCATTTCGCTGAGTTGCGGTCTTCCATGTAAACAGACTCGTCGTTTCCGGTTCTTGAATCGAAGATTTTCGATATATCCGTTATACATTCGGGTAGATTCGTATGATGATCATGCATTCTTTCACGTGACTATATTTGACCTTCGCCCTTCGTATTATGAGGTAAACAAAGGAAAATGGAGGCTTCTCTGTTGCAGCCTCGGAGATCGCGGCCTATATGCAAATTACACCGTATCCGACTCTAGGCGGAAACCAACGATAAATTTCCGTGACGCACCGCCATTGTTTACAGCTTCGATCGTCAGCCAGTTTTCTTCTGATCAATGTTCGGTTTCTAATACAAATCTCCGTGTTTCTTTTTTTCAATTACACCATATATGTCAGTAATCTATTCATGTTTACACAAAGGACTGATTTCTACGGTGGCACAAAAGTGACATGGAAGATATATTTTATACTACGTGCGCACGCAGTAGCTAATACGTGCGCACGTATTAGTTATTACGTGGGCACGCAGTAGCTAATACGTGCGCACGTAATAAGTAATACGTGCGCACGTATTAGCTACTGCGTGCGCACGTAGTATAAAATATATCTTCCATGTCACTTTTGTGCCACCGTAGATTTCTGTACCATTCTAAATTGTTTGAAATTTAACAGCGTTTTTGCTCACCGGCTGTAGACGGGCATCTTTAAATCAGTCTATTCTGGGCAGATATTTCATTAACATCACATCTTAAATAAAGATTCAAGAGAACTTTTCCGCGAACTTTTTGATCATCCCTAATATTTATGTACGTCCTTGTCATTTCGTCATTTACAATGCCATGTTTTGACCACCCTGAAGAAGGGGACTTTTGGGAGAAAAATATGTGGAAAAAAGGAGAAAATACTGGTCACCAGTGCTTTCTCCTTTTCTCGCAATGTTTTTTTTTTTTTTCTCTTCCATTTCAGAGACAAATCCTACCATCTGAGTCACATTTGATTTATCGTTTGCAAATGTTTTCGATTTGGACTTTTCGAAAATTTTGTTGTATGGGAAGAGGTAATATACTTTATGATTTAGTCGGTTGTGAGATAAAATAGATTTCATGGATCCATAATCATACGATGACTTGCTTTGTATAATGCATCACGGAGATGCATTTAAATCCCCTTTTGCCATAGCGTGGTTCATATCAAAATTAGCAGACAATATTTGTATAAAGATTTACCCGTAAAGCTAGACAAACAAATCTGTAACTCATTACCTCCCTTGATAAATTTACTGCTAACAGATTTGAAAACATTCTTCTGAGATATTGACAAAGACCACTAATTTACCCACAATGCATGATCACATGTGAGAACAATGTGACAAAAGAAGAAATTGCTCGTTACGAGCAATTTCTCCTTTTGCCACAATGTTTTGACAAGTTGTCTGTCAAAGAGATGAAAAGAAAAGTCGAAAGCAGGAAGTTGTGTATTTATTAACCTTTTTCCACACAATCCCTAGATTTAACGAACATAAGTAAGAACTCATTTGACTGTTTACCAGCATTTTCTGCTTTTCCCACAATGTTTTCTACCCTATCACAGATAAATTCTATCATTTTAGCTACCTTTAATTTTTCGTCTGGAAATCCTTTCAATTTGGATAAGTCTGAAATTTTGTCGTGTGGCGAAGAGTTAACTAAGCCTCTTCTTTATCTGCCAGTCCCTCAGTCTAGATTGCTGCATTTTTAGTCTCTTTTTTAGCATAGCAATATAGTATAGAGAAATCTCAGCAGGAGGTATTTTGATAAGTAAAATAACATTTATTTTCGACATAAAGCATACAGCTCACTGTCATACAATACAAATCAAGTCAATACATACGTGGAAAATAATCAGAAATATGTACATAAAGTTGGTAGAATGATTCACAAACAAAATAGATGGATAAATAAATTCTAACAGTCTTTTTATTTTTTTTTTCCTTCGGAGAAATTATAATTTCGATAGATGTTAAATCAGATCGTAGTTGATAATGAATGTGGATAACGGGAAAAGTAAATCTGAGATCAGGCTCCACGTTCGGTGAAGCCTAATCTTGATTGACATTGTCCGGAAAATCATCTGTATTCGTGTCAAATATACGAGTATATGAGCCATGCTTCGGGAAAAAAAAGCTTAATGTATCTCCGTGATCCATTATACAAAGCAAACCGCCACATAATTATGTACCCATATAATCAATTTTGTTTAACAACCGATTGAATCATGGGTAGAATGGTCCTTCGACATGCAGAAAATTTACCACAAGCAAAAAGTTTCAACCCAGGTCAGCCTGCGCGAACTGCGCAGGCTGACCTGGTTCGATACTTTTTGCAGATGTATGGCTCATACAACGTTGAAGGAACGCATTGATTCCGTTATTAGATCTGCCATTCACCCTTAGTGCGTCATATTGAAAATAATAAAATCGCAGTCAGGAAAAGACAAAAAAAAAAAAGAATTCAAATAAATGGCATTCTGAACAAGGCTTGTGCTGGCCAAAATGTCTCATCAGTAGAGCGGACAATGTAGATCAAAGATCAGACTACACATTTAGTACAGTCTGATCTTCAGTCTGCCCTTCCAGCAAAAGAAACAAAGTAAGTGATGAAAGACACTTTAACCATTTACCGAGCAATCTCGTGTTTTAAAGTAACAATAAAGGCCAGAAGTAAACAAAGCGAGTGTTTAAATGCATCTAAATTTATATCATACCATTTCAAAATATGGAAATTATTGTGGAGATGACAATTTGTCATTGTACGGTCGGTCTAAGTGTTATTCGCTGACAGAGAAATTAATTTCAAAACTAGGTTAAAACCTGCCAGGTAGATGTGTCTTTTGTTTACTTTTTGCCTGATTTTAAAATTCTTTTTTCTGCCAGCGACTAAGACATGGCCCGACCACACAATAACAGACTGTCATCTTCACAATATTTTCCATACTTTTAAATGTTATGATTTATATTTAAATGTATTATGGCACCTGTTGTGATATATTGGCCTCTACTGGGCTTTTAACGACCCTGTTTGTGAAAGCTTTTGAAAACATGATGGCAAAAAGAGAAATGCTGGTTTCTTTAAACAAAATCGAGGGTAATTTTCATCTTAAGCCATATTTAATTTGTCGCCTGCAGATCCTTTCAAATCCAATATGTCCAAATTTTGTAGTTTTGTTCTTACTTTTTACAAGAACTATCCAACTCATTTGCCTTCTCAGAACTCACTAATTCATACACTTGCTTTACCCTTTGCCAAAAAATCATGTATTAGAGCGACCCATAATGTTTTTCATCCTTTCAAAAACAATCTCCATAAATTGAGTCAAAATAATTTAATCTGACATCTGGAAATGTTTTCAGTTAGGACAAGGCAAAACATTTGTTGGTAAAGAGTTAACCCTTAGGCTGCTAAGCACGACTCACTGATCTTTTGCAGACAGTGAAGATCAAGATCAGACTGCACAGAACTTGCAGCCTGATCTTTTATCTACACCGTCCGATATGCACACATTTTCCCACAAAAAATACTTTTGAAATAGCAAAATTTTGGGCTTTTACGTACTATCATCTTTACGGTTTCGTTTCAGTTATATAGCAGGAGAAGAGTTAATAAAAGTTTCTTGCGTAGTGGTGTCGCTGAGCAGATTTTATTGTACTATAAAATGCTTCAAATATAGACTGCGGCTAGACCTATTGACCAATGAACGTGCATGCTGAACTTTGAGCACACTGTCTGCAAAGTTCACCCATGGTTGCGTATGCTACTTGTATCTAAAATTTCAACCTTTTGTGAAACAGACGATCTAGCTTCGTCTACCGCCCCCCCCCCCCCCCCAAACACACACACACACACACACACACACACACACACTGTAAGATAACGTATCAGAATTCAATTAGCGTTAAATATTCAGATTTCCTGGAAAAGCTTGTGCCTGGGGCTCAACTTATTTATGCAAAACATGACCTTTTTTAGCGGTTTAAGAAATGATGGCAAATAAGATTAATGCACATGCTTGTGACATGCGTAATGAACACATTGCGCACTGCAATTTCAAGGCATTCCTAGAACAGCAGTTTAGCTCTTTACAAAACCACAAAATGTAAGACTCGTCCAAATTCAAAACATTTGCAGACGACAATCATGTTGCTCAAATGGTGTTATTTGTCTTTGAAATGCTAGAAAACATGGCGGGAAGGGGGGAGAGAGAGAGAGAGAGAGAGAGAGAGGGAGAGAGAGAGAGAGAGAGAGAAAATGCTGCTTAACAGCAATTTCTCCCTTTCTCACAGTGTTTTGAACAGCTTTTTCCCTCATTAACCCTTATCCTGCTAAATATATGAAATGAAACTTTTTAGCCGATAGTAAAGACCAAAGTTTTGCAATTTCAAAGGTATTGTTTGGGAGAAAATATGTCCTTGTCGGACAGCGTAGATCCAGTGCAGTCTGATCTTGATCTACACTGTCCGCAAAAGGCCAGTGAGTCGCGCTTAGCAGCCTAGCGCTAAAACTCGAAGCTGTTTGGTAAAGGGTCTATAGTATATAGTCTGCAGAAATGTCGTTGCAGGGACTTTGTCTCCCCCTATCAGCAAGGTTCGCCGTCTCCTGGGTCCGAGTTCACCAACCATTCTAATGAAAATCTTCAGTCTTCTTTTTTAAGATTTTCTAAATTTGAACGTAACACAACTTCTGATTGGCTAAACCAAATGGTTTAGCCAATCAGAAGTTGTGTTACTTTCAAATTGAGAAAATTCTGGAGAATTAGAATAAGAGCGTTCTTAAGAATGGTTGGTGAATTCGGATCCTGGTCTTCTTTAGCCCTTTACTGACCAATCCCCAGTTTTAACGATCCTTAAAAACAAGAGTTTTGAAAACATTGTGGTAAGAGGAGAAAACGCTGGTCACCAGCATTTTCTCCTATTCCAACAATGTTTTCTACACTATCAAACAACTTTTAAACACAAATTCCATGATTTGACCCACATTTGAATTGTCGTCTGCAAATGTTTTCAATTCGGTATAGAATTAACCGAATTATATCAAATGTGCAATTTTCGCATACATTTGAGTCACGCTCTGTGAAAAGGAGGCTTGATGTATCTGCAAAAATTGTCGACTCAGGTCAGCCTGCACAATTCGCGAAGGCTGACCTGGGCCGAGACTTTTTGTTATTGGTCAATTTTCTGCATGTCCAAGGACCAATTTATCTCATGATTCAGAGGTTGGTTGTTAGACCAGCAGACTTGACTTTACGAATACATGATCATCTGATGACCTGCCTGGTATCATGCATCACGGAGATGCATTAAACCCCCTTTTGCCAGAGCGTGGCTCCTTTTTATAAGCATAATCTTGCATTATCATACTGCAGGGATATTTTCAAAAGGTCGACTGTTGCAAACGTTTGTTCCTGGAGGCAATGAGTAACCTGATGATATTTGTATATAAACTAGGAAGTTGTTCTACTTTTTCTTTTTCTGAGAACGGACTTTGAAAAGATCGGAATCTCACAATTTTTAGCTACTTATTCATAGAATCCACAATTTTGGTAGAATTCTCAGTGCAAAATATATTTGAGCCATGCTCTCAAAAAAGGGGGATTTCATGTATCTCAGTGATGCATTATACTAAGTAAAACATCACATATTTAGACCTATAGATCCATACAATCCGTTTTGTCTAATAACAGGCTAAATCCTGAGGTAGAATGGTCCTTTGCAAGGAATACAGAGAAGTGACCGATAGCAAACTTTTTTGGTCCCAGGTCAGCCTTTTACAAGCAGAAAATTTACAAATAGCATAGCGTTTTGGCTCATGTCAGAATGTGTGGACTGCGAAGGGTCGATACTTTTTTGCAGATGCATGTACGGTAACTCTCCGATGTTAACTGCTCAGAGTGAGCAGTCCGATCTAACCTCTTTACCAGACAACAATTTTTGAGCGTGTGCTAACGACAAATTTAACATTTAAGCCACTGAATACATGGAACGAAAATTTCCACTCAATAGTAAAACCCCCGACTTTGCTATTTCAGAAGTATCCATTGGGGCAAAAATATTGCCTTATCGGACAGTGTAAATCAAAGATCAGACTGCACGTTCTGTGCAGTCTGATCTTTGATCTACACTGTCCGCAAATCCCAGAGAGTCGCGCTTAGCAGCCTAAGTGTAATTATATTTGTCGTCAGTACATGCTATCGAATATTGAAGCCATGCTATGTAAAAAGGGGGCTTAATGCATTTGCAAAAAATATCGACTCGTGTCATCCTGACCAGTCCGCACAGGCTGACATGGATTGAATTTTTTTGCTATCTTTAAATTTTCTGTGTGTATACAAGGGATCACATTACATCTTATTCCGTCGGTTGTTAGACAAAACGGGTTTTTATGGATCCATAGTTGTACGATAGCTTACTTGGTATAAGCATGACGGAGATGCATTAAGCCCTCTTATGCCAGAGCATGGCTTATATTATGGAAACAGTATTTCTTTGTCAGGCGACAAAAATTCAGGCTTCTTCTAATTGAAAACATTTGCAGAAGATACACAAAAAGTGGCTAAAATGATGCGATAGGTCTATGAAAGGGTAGCAAACATGGTGGAAGAAAAAGAAAAAAAAAGTTGGATACCAACATTTCCCCTCCCCCTTTTTTTTTCCACAGTGTTTTATAAAGGCTTCCTCATCAAGTTCGTTAAAGCCAGGAGTGTTTGGTAAGGCGCTAAGCTTTAATCTAATAATTAATCAATCTTTTTTGTATAAAATCAATAATTGAATTAAGAATAACGATTGATCTGTTTAATTAAAAAAACATAGCGTGGAAAAGGAAGACCTTATATATGTAATGCCCTAATATGGCACAAGTTTTGTGGAAATATTTAATATCGAACAGAAAATGTTTGAATTCAGAGAAACGTAAAGCCTATAACAGGAAAATGAGATAAGAACACCAAAGTGTGCATAAACCCTATAGGCTGCTAAGCGCGGCTCACTGACCTTTTGCGGACAGTGTAGATCAAGATCAGACTGCAGAGAACGTGCAGTCTGATCTTGGATCTACACTGTCCGATAAGGAGATAGCATTCCCCAAAACATAACTTTGAAATAGCATTATTTGGGTTTTTACTATCGAGTTGGAAATTTCAATTAAGTTATTTAGCAGGATAAGGGTTAACCTTTAGATCTACTCGGACAAAACTACATCATGGCGCATTGTTTTCTACTGAGTCATCAGTTGATAGTGAAGGATGCGTATATTGAGCTGGTACATTAAAAATTGTGTTTGTTCGGTCGGTTTGTCGGCCGGTCAGACAGTCAGTCAGTCAGCCACCCGGTCAGCCAGCAGGGCAGTGAGTCAGTTCAATTTCATATACCTCTATTGAAATATCAGCAGCTGTCGATGCCACATTGGCTTATGCACAGTTTTAATACAATTATTGTTGTTGTTGTTTTTGTTATCATCATCATCTTACATTCTTCTTTTTAAAAGAGATTGTTTTTTTTTTATAATAAGCATGGTTAACAAAGGAAAAATGTCATTGGTAATATTTTAAAAAAAGCATAAAGATATGTGAGTGTCACAAAATGCGCTAGAAAATGGAAAGCGATTTTTTATCTGCAAAGGGTCGTTCTTTTCATGTTTCGGTTAATGGTTTACCAAACAATGCCGAGTTTTAACAAGCCTGCAAAAGAAGCGTTTTGAAAACTTGGGGGGGGGGGGGGGGGGTGAAGAGAAAATACTGGTAAGAAGCATTTTCTTTTCCCACAGTGTTTTCTTCCCTTTCAAGGACAAAAGCCAATAAGTGAGCCAGATTAAACAGGTCGTCTGCAATTGCTCAGAATTTGGACATATCTAAAACTTTGTCGTCTGGTAAAGAGTTAAAAGGAAGGCCAAAGTAAGGCCCAAGGGCTGTTTTGTTCCTCATCTAATGAAACATTTCAGCTTCGAAGAATCGGACTCTTTGTTTGCTTATTAGCTCGGAAACAGCAATTCTATGAATAGTATAGTTTATCACTGATAGTGAATTTATCAGTAGCTCTTGAAGATTTCTTGGCTTACGACACTTTGTTTTAATCAAAACCTATTTACAAACTCTTCTTTTCCTTCAGTTTCCACTAAGTTATCTTCACGCCTAAGGACAAATTTTCGATAACCATTTTGATTAATTTGTCGTCTGCAAATGCTATGGACATTGGACAAGTCCAAAATTTTGTCGTTTGGCACAGAGTTAGAAAATATGGAGGAAAAAAATAGAAGGGTTGTTTTCCACGAAACTAAAAATTACCGTCCCAGATGATTTTGTTTACCAGATTATTTTAAAAGCCTTTAAGTTTTCGTTGAATTCGTCTTTCAAAATAAAATCGTGTTTACTCGAATTACAAAAGAAGTTTAATTAAGACTCTGTGCCGGTCGCCAACCGAACTACACTGTAATGTGACCCCTTTCATCCTCCCCGATGTTTACATGGCAATAAAATTATTTTTCTTTAAGATTAGGGACACCCTAATGGGATACGTGTAACATCGCCTTTAATCGCCGAAAAAACGTGAGGATTCGGCTAAGACTCGGGCAATCCGTAATCGATCGGCCGATAGACGCTAGTTCCCCGCATCGATTACGGATTACCCGAGTCTTAGCCGAATCCGTATGATTTTGGCGATGAAAGGCGATGTTACACGAATCCCATTAGGGTGCCCTATCCTTAACACAGAGGTCTCTCCAGAATTTTGCAGTAACACATTTTTTTCCTCGTAAAAATTTTATCTGCAACGTCAACTGGTGTTTGTAAACTGGCAGTCTGTTTTCGATCTTCGTATCGTCTATCGGACGGTCAAGGGAGAAACAACGGATACCTGTTTGAATATTCTTTTAACGCTTATTCCTGCTATATAAAAGAAATGAAACTTTCAAGTCGATAATAAAAACCCAAATTTTCCTATTTCAAAGGCACTTTTGGAGACAAGATATCTCCTTATTGGACAGTGTAGATCCAAGATCAGACTGCACATTCTGTGCAGTCTGATCTTGATCTACGCTGTCCGCAAAAGGTCAGTGAGTCGCGCTTAGCAGCCTACGGGTTAATGGTGTCCTGTTCCAAACTTTTGTATAGTGTTTGTACGTTTTATTTCGTAAAATGTGCTCCCACATTCTGACCAAGGAAAGAGCTTTTGTATTTTTATCTTTTTATTGCAAGGGCCTTTTTTCAGGATGGAATTCGATTGTACGTTGGTCCTCTTTCTAATTATTAGGCAGTAGACCACTTATTCTTGGACACCCTTTCCTTTTTTTCGGATGTGTTTATTTGAATTAATTATTGTTGTTCTAATGCTCGCCAATCTGGCGGAAAATAACAAAATAATAATGACAACGGATGCTCGCTTACTGTTGTTTGGAGGATCTTCGCCAATCCCCCAGCCTGGGTACAGTCGGTAATAATCTTTTAATCGCTCCTTATTGTGGTCTCCTGTCACGGTCTCTAGATTATTTGTGGCAAAACTGTTCATCAGCGTATTATTACGTATTTTTGACAAAGTAACGTCCGAATATATAAAAAAAGGAAAAGAAAAATGATCGGCATGGAATCACAGGCTACCGACCCCTATCACACCTTGCATAATGCGCCGCCGTCTTTTCGCAAGCCAAGGGAGACAACTCCACTTCGCTCCTCGCTCCCAACACAAAGTTTATCATACAATTTCGTATTTTATACACTCTTGAAGAAGAAGGATTTTGAAAACATTTTGGAAAAAGGAGAAATGCTGGTTGTAATGTTACTGGGCAAAAGTAAGGGCATAGAAAGATAAGTTGTACTGTGAAAGAAAGTGTGGGTGAATGGGTTATGTAAATTTTGTAAATAGTTGTCTCATGTTCTATTGTAGTATCTGGCACAGAATTAATCTTTCAATTACCATGAATCTGGAATGCTGGGAACACCCTGATAATGACAGTATTTCTCACGGACTGAAAAGTTTTGTTAAATACCAGCTGTCAAGACAAATTAGTAACTGACCGAGCACCTTACTCTTCTGTACCAAAATCCCACTTCTGACACCATGTAATGTTACTGGGCTCATAACATTAATAATAATATATGTAGAGTTCCATCAAACTGCATTATAGTTAATCAACAACACAAGATGTGACGGTTAACTATTTAATATACAAGAAGTAAAGGAACAGTTTAACGGTACACAATAATCTACATAATGACTGAAGGGAAAGACAAGGGCTCTGTCCAGTTAGGGTTAATATAGCTGGGTTTCACTGCAGGCTAGGTGTATCTATTTTTAGTCATTCATAATGTTACACTGGTAACCAGCATTTTCTCCTTTTCCCGAATTGTTTCATGTCCCTCAAACGGAATCACATTTCATTTGTCGTATGCACATGCTTTCAGTTTGTACGAATCTGGAAGTAAAATTCTCGTCTGCTAAAGAGTAAAATTCCACTGTTCTAGATAGATAAAGATAGTTTCTATTTCCGATGTTTACATTATATGCGAAATAACCCAAGATATTCTTATAGTCAGCCCCGTCCTTTTGTTTGGCGGGGGTAAGGGAAGAGGAGTCGCCAACAATATTTCAGAAAATATTAGACAGAGTCGATCCACTGAATATTATAACTTATCTTAATCTAAACTGTCAAAACTTATTAAAAAAAAATAAAGTCGCCTTTTGCCCCATAATGGATGTTGATAACAAGTCGGGTACAAGCAAACTTGAGTAACAACTAGGTCAACATTGCCCGGGGTTTAAAGGTTTCATCGCCGATTTCCCTGAAATAGCTCTTTATCAGACGACAAAATTTTATACTTTTAAAAGTCTGCAGACGACAAATCAAATGGTGCTAAATTGATGGGAGTTGTCATTAAAAATGGTTGAAAACATCTTTTTGGAATAAAATAAAAACACATAGAAAATATTGGTTATCAGATTTTTTTTTCTAACTGGTTTCAAACGTTTAACTTTTAATAAGCAAAATCCATAGATGAGATCGTCTGGTAAAGGGTTAAAAATAGAACAAGGAAGTTAAACAGACGCCCATGCGTTGCATTAACTCTTAGAGTACCGAGTGAACCTAATGGATATATTCGGGCTAGGAATAAGACCCAGTTAATTGCAACTTGATGGTTGCTTTTATCTATTCTGTTTAAGCTAGGCGGATAGTGTGGATCTAGATCAGACTGCACGTTTAGTGCAGTCTGATCTTGATCTACACTGGCCGTAAAAGCAACTATAGTTGTGAAAGGCTCTTTTAGGGTTAACCCTTAACTCTTTACCAAACGTCAGAATTTCAGACTGGTCTAAACTTAAAACATTTACAAACAAAAAATACGATAGGGCTCAGATGATGAGAATTGTTTTCGAAAAGATAGAAAATATTTTGGGAAAAGGTGAAAAATGCTGGTTACCAGTATTTTCTCTTTTTCCCAATATGTTTTCAAAAGTTTTTTTTTAACGGATAAAATACTGATAACCAGAATACTCTCCTTTTCCCACTATGTTTTAAACAGCAATTTTAAGGGTCGTTAACACTCAGAATTGTTTGTTAATGAATTTCATCCTTTACGAAAACAGACCCAATTCATATAAAAATGATGCCGTGGAAGTCGTCGGAAAAATTGAGAAAACATCCCTTTAACCCTTTCCGAAACAATCCCTGGTTTTCACGACCCTGAATAAAAAGCCTTTTGAAAACATCATGGGAAAAGGAGAAAATGCTGGTAACCAGCATTTTCTCCTTTTCCCACAATGTTTTTTACCCTCCCAGAACAAATTTCAATTTTTGTGTCACATTAATTTTGTCGTCTGCAAATGCTTTCAATTTGGACCAGTCTAAAGTTTTGTCGTTTGGTAAAGAGTTAAAGACAGTTGTCATTATCTGAGCTTATATTTACAATCTGCTTTCAATATGGACTGGTCAACATGTATTCCTTGAACTAGTTGATTAACCCTTTACCACACAATCCCGAGTTTTAACGACCCTAAGGAAGAGGCCTTTTAAAAACATTGTAGGAAAAGGAGAAAATGCTGGTAACCAGCATTTTCTCCTTTTCCCACAATGTTTTCTACCATACCAAAGACAGAAATCTTACTTGGGCTGCATTTATTTTGTCTTCTGCAAATGCTTTTAATTTGGACCAGTCCAAAATTTTGTCGTTTGGTAAAGAGTTTATCAGAAAACCTTTTACGGCAGAGGAAAAAAACATGCATTTTCGCTGGGTGAGAGAAAAATCCAAATATCGCGATAAATTGGCCATATCTAATCATATTACTCAGCATAATTATTTGATCATATTACTCAACATAATTATCAGACAGTGTAGATCCAACACCAGTTTGCAATTTTTATACTGCCTAATTGATATCTATGCCATCTGCATGAGCATCAGTTTCTATTGGCATTTTAAGACTTAAAGGGTAACTCCAGACCAAAGCTATTTTTGGATCTAAGAATCCTTAAATGAAAACAATCTTAAAATTGAAAACCATATTTTAATGTCTTTCGTAAAAAGAGAGTTATTAGGGAAAATGTGGTTTGCACACCTGTGCGAGTTTGTAAAATGTTCGATAAACCGGATGTGACGTAGGAAGTGTGACCCACACATTTATTTCGGCTTCTGTGTACTGTTAATTTGCTCTGATACTGACTTTTTTCTCACAGCCTTATCCTCCCTCATGTCAGGAGACGATTTATTTTTTTGTCACAAAAATCCCTATCGTAAACCGGGTGCCGAGTTTAAGCACTATTTAGAGCCAGGAGATGACTATTTATTCGTCATTCTGCTGTCTGTCTGTCTAAACCGAATGACGTGGCTTAATATCAGATCTACCATTAATCCTCAACAGGTTAAATAAACCTTTATGCCGATTGCAAAAGTTCGAATACTGCTAGTTTTTGGAGATAGATATCTCCGTATTGGACACTGTACATAAGATCAGATTGCACGTTCTGTGCATTGTTCGCAGAAGGTCATTGAGTTGCGATCAGCAGCCTTGGGGCCACACAGAAATTGAAATAGGGCAAGAAATCAATGGTAAATTCACTGTTGATTATCCATCTCTTTCATATTACTTAGAGAGAGAGAGAGAGAGAGAGAGTTGGAGGGTAGTTAGAATAGAAATTCGACGAGCAGATTATGGGATTTTTTTTTATTTAAGATCGTATGAATGAGGAAAATACAAAAGTTATGACATTCGACTTACCCATTTAACCTGTGTAAAATTCCAAATTCCATTTACATTTTATAAGAAAAAGGGTTCAATATGGTCGTAAAAACAAAAGAGTAAATGTGTACATGACATGTTTATGACACGTGCTTGTTAACCTCCAGCTGCAAAAAAAAAATGTGAGACCACGACGGTGCGATACCAACATCAAAGTGGCGCCGAATTAACCCTTTGCCCCTTTTACTTTGATGGAACACATAATTCTTTTCTCAAAATAAAAGGTTGGCGCACTAAACTTTTGTGTAAAGTTTGTAATAAATTTTTAATTTAAGCTGAATTTTTTATGGTCAGCGTCTGTTATCTCGTACATGATTACAACGAGAAATACGGAATAAGAAAGTCAAATAATATTTGTCCGCGTTGGTATTTCCTTTTAAATTTACGCCTAACATGTCTCAGTATTTAGGAAATGGACTGACCCTGTATTTTGCTGACGATCAAAAACGTTCATATGGAGGGCAGGAAGGCAGGAGGCAATTCAGACAATCTTTTAACGTTGTTGTTGATGAAAGAAACAAATTTGAAATTGTGAAAATAACACGTAGGAAAATAAATGAAGATCGAGTGAAAAAAATGGATTCAAATTAAACGGCAAATTTAGGATGTGTGCTGGATTTAATGTTGTTTGTGAATGTTAAAGAGAGGATACGATTTCTACAGTAGATCAAGGCTTTTAATTCTACCCAAGCTGAAGGAGACATGTAAAATGCTGACATTGACAATGCAGATCAAGATCAGACTGCACAGGATGTGTAGACCGTTCAATGATCGACGGTGTCCTATATTTGGTAGAAACAGCCTTAGAACTGTACTCGAATGATTTCCTTTACACATTGCAACGTTCCTTCTACCACTTAGTAGAAGAGACCTTTGGCATATTTCAACTATCTTAAGTTATTATTTCTTTTTTTTTTTTATTTATCTATCAAAATTCGTTGATGAGACATGGTATAATTGAAATAACTTCCAGAAATGAATTTCAAAATAGTTTTGTTCCCCACTAGAAGAATAACTTTTCCTTTTCTCCACTAGACTAATTCATTTAAAATTTCTTTCCTATTATTGTAGTAAGATGTAAGAGCGATAGAGATTGAAATTCTGCAGTTGACAAATGATTGAAACCTGATAAAGCGATTTATATCTTTGCAAATTTCATGCAGTTTTCTCAGTTTTCTGCGTTAGTTCATATATAGCGACCATATCTTCTCACACTTGTGACGTCACGGCAGACTACCGGAAGTCATGATTTTTTCAATTAGCAACTTTCAGACAGGTGAAAATCCGAAGTTTAAACCTCTATATCTCGTGAAGTAAGCATCACAGAACGCTAAGATTTTTTTTTGTTAACATACTCAAGTATAGTTTTATCCGATTTTGAAATAAAAATTTTGGTCTAGAGTTACCCTTTAAAGACGGAATAAAGGGGATTCTCATAAAATGAAATTCCCACAATAGGGAATTTTTAAAGTAGGGAATTCCACTGAAAGGAAATTCATATAAAAAGAAATCCTGGTATTCAGGTAGAATTTATCTTTATTTCAAGCCATATTTGGGTAGTTCCAATAATTCTGTTCCTGTTAATAGGCATGACTCGGTCAAACAAATGATCAGAATTCCTGTTTGTCAGCCTAGTGCCATTTTCTTTGAAGTCATTTTGAGGTGCAATTGTTTTCGTTGATTCATAACGTAGATATTGCAATGCTACATGTATATCTAACTCTTTACCAAACAGCAAACATTTTGACACTGCCAAATTAAAAGCATTTACAAATGGCATGTAAAATGCGGCCTAAGTAATGGGATTTGTCTTTTAAAAGGATGGAAAATATGTTTACTAGCATTTTCTCCTTTTTCCACTTTGTTTTCAAAAAGCTTCTACCTCAGGATCGTTAAAACAGGGGGCTCGTTTGGTAAATGGTTAACTCTAGAGCGAAATTGCAGCAGACGGCTTTAATCAGAAGACGACAGATAAATGTTGACGCAGATAATGAAAACTTGTCTTTGAAAGGATAGAAAAAAACATAGTCTACCTGTTCCCACAATTACATTGTAGAAGTCCATAACAGTTATTGGATTAGCCTGTTTGTTAATGGCTGAAGGAATAAAATATTGAGGCGAAGAGGAAATTGCTCAAATGTAGCCCAGTGCAAGACGAAAAATTCGTTTGTAGGATGTTAATAAGTTGAGTCTTTACCAGACGACAGTCTCGAGTTTTGAGCACCCTGATAAAGAAAGCTTTTGAAAACATTGTGGTAAAAGGAGAAAATGGACAAGGAGCATTTTCTCCTTGTCCCACTATTTTTCTGCCCTTTCCCAGGCAAAATGGATAATTCCAGCCACATCTAAATTGTCGTCTGGAAATACTTTGAATTTGGACCACCAGAAAATTTTGTCCTTTGGTGAAGAGTAAAGATCGGTCCAAACTGAAAGCATTAAAATTTTGCAGACTACCAATACCGTAACTATATTGTTCAAATGGCTTGCAACACGCGAAATGGGGTATTCGGACATTTGCGTAAAGTGTCGTCTCGGATCAGCCGGCGCAGTCCGCGCAGGCTAATCCGAGACGGCACTTTACGTCTACATAAGATTTTGTTCTTCAGTAGACTTGCACAAAACAGAAAATTACATAAAAACGGAAAGTGTCGTTTCGGATTAGCGTGCGCGGACTGCGCATGCTGATCCGAGACGACACTTTACGCAAATGTCCGAATGCCCCTTTTCGCGTGTTGCAAGCCAATTTAATGGAAAGATTCCAATGGCAAAATGTTAGACACTTTCATACTGAGAGCCTTTGCAGGCGACAGTGTAAAACTGAATCGGATGATGAAATTTGTCTTTGAAAACAATTCGGGAAAATGAGAAATGCTTCTTACTAGCATTTTCCCTCTTTCCCAGAATATTTTCAATTGCCGGCTACTGCCAGAGGCATTTTAAAAAGCGAAATTCACAACACAAACAAAACCTGATATGCATTTCTAGTCCATTTCCTAGAAAACGAATCGGTGAATAATACTTGATCTATAAATAGATTCACGTGATCAGACTTTTTCCTAGAAAATGATAACCCTTCTGTGACTGGTAACGCTTAAAATGGCCCCTAGCAAAAAAAGAAAATTATTCACAATCTCACCTCAACAGAGTTGTGATCACATATGCCTTATTAAAAAGTTATTCAGTGGTCCCTTTCAAAAAGTTTAAATTTTCTCTGTCTCCTCAACAAGTTGCACCCGAAGTTTTATGTTTATAATTGCCCCCCCAAAAAAAAACTCTAATTCTAACATGCCAACATCTGCAAAAGTTTGCAAATATAGAAGTCCTTCTGAGAAATTTCCCTCGGAATCGATTACTGAATGTTCGAAGAACTCGGCTCCAGACAGCAGTGCCTCGACTTTCGGTTTTCCATTTAAAATCTCTCTACACCAACCAATATGCAAACAGCTTTGCAACAGCAATAGCATGTTATTGGAAGCCGCTCGAAAGCGGCTTCCAGTAGGAATGTACCTAAACTATTTACCATGTAGATGATCAGTAATTATTCGACTGGTTATTATTTTTTGAAATTTCCAAATAATGTCGTGTTAGTGTTACAAAATTACTCCACATGACTCTTTCTCAAATATTCAATCAGACCTACATGAACATCAAGTCTGGTTTTCTTGCAATACATGTTCGTTCTCAAATAACAATGAAAATACAGAGAAATAAACTTCCTTTTATTGGCTAGTCCCTCGAACTTTTCCAACTTAAAGGATTCCTTCTTTGTTCCCAAACGAAATTATAATGCTTTCCGTTTATCATTGGCTCTCCCACCTCTAAACCGTTTTCGCATTTGTCTACTTTTTTGCAAAACAAACTAATAACAATTATGAGATGGAGAGCATCTTAGAAATGATAATCAGAAGCAGTTTTATGTACAAGTGTTTCGTCCATTTTTAATCTGTAACGATAATAGGGTGGTTAACCTTTGATCAAGGTATAGATTGGTTACCTCCCTACACAGTAAGAGCTGACATCAGCTATTTATAGAATAGGCCTACTTGTGAAGAGATAACACCTTTTCTTCCCTTCGTCGACACTTTAGCCTCATCAAATTTTGTAACATGGACGATCTACCTTATGTGCCCTGTAAAATTTAACATTTAGTGTATTGTGTGTGTCGAAGCTGTTATGATCAGACTGTAAGTTCTGTACAGTAAGGTTCTGATCTACAATACCCGTGAAAAATGTATGGATCGTGATGTACGTTGTCCACAAAAAATACCAAAGCGGTGCATAGTGCTCTAAGGGTTGAAATTGTTCGAAAATGACAGAAATAGATCAAGATCAGACAGTACATAAGCCTGTGTAATATTTTCTAAATATTTTATAAGATATTGTAAACGTAAAAAAATTTTGTTTCATTTTCCTTACTCAGTATATTAATTTCATTCGGTGTAGTTGAAAGGATAAAGTTATTACCAAACCTATCACTGTGCATATACAACTTGTTACGTCGCTGCTGGTCAAGGGTTTGGAAAGGCTCATAAAGTTTACATTAGAAGTTTTATAGGTTTGTACAAGGCATTTGCAGAAATTAGTTCAAACTAATTTTTATTATACGATATATATATAGAGTAATAGTTACTATGTTGTAGTTGAATATATCCAGATCCTTAAAGGCTTAAAAAATAATTTTGTCTTTTTTTAGTGGTTTGCGCCCACTGTGAAGGCTATGATCTGAAGAATTTTGGAAATACTATGCAAAAGTCTCTAATTCTGGTGTAGAAATGTAAAGATTCACTTTGTTACAAGCAGGCTAAGATTTTTTTTGACAAGCAAAATGATAATGTTTTAGAAGAAAGTTGTTGAATATTTTTTTTCTTTTTTCTATTTGTAAAAAAATGAAACTCAAAGAAAATATCGCTAAAAAATTGTAAATGCATGTAGATCTACGTGAATAACGATCTAAATATCACTTTCAATAATTACTAACTTACATAATTCCGCAGTGTCGCCTTGATGCCCCTACAGAAGTTTGCTTTTTAAAATCATTTAATAATGAAAAATTCTGTACTTGAATTCATGCGCAATTTCTCCATTTTCAAACTTTGAGTAGAATTTTGAAAATTCCAATGCTTTTACATGTTTTCTCACATACGCATCATCACTTTAAATGATAATGATGATTATGATGATAATAATGGTACAAGATAATTTAAGATTCCTCTCTTAACTTCTGCCTTTTTTATCCTGCATTTTAGTATCATTTGTCATGATCTTCCGTTTGTGTGTGTGGGGGCAGGGATCGTATATACTCTATATAAGATCCCTGGTGGGGGGGGGGGGAAGAGATACAAAAATGTCGTCATCTAGAAAGTCAATATTTCTGAAATTGTCCACCAAAAGATTGCGGCTTCTATGATGCCATGCATCATAAATTTGTCTTGTTTATTATTGGAGAGGTCATCAGACCTCTCCAATAGTGGTGAGTTTAAAAAGCAGACTGCCACAGAATTTGCTGTCTAAATCCATTTTTCTTACGAAATTGTTCTGATACACAGTCTGTTTCGTCATGGTTTTGTAAATAAAGCGAAATCAAAAAACTGAAACAGGAAATAGACGTGGTTTATTTTTATATGACGAATTTCAGAAAAGATTTGATATATTAATTTGCCATGGCTGCAGATGACCTCTCAAATAATTGTAATTTTTCATTAAGCAAATAAATCTAAGCAGAAGAAAAAATAAGAAGAATTTCGTTAAAAAAGAGAAAGAAGACTGCTGGACAAGATCATGCGACTTGAAAACGCGGCAAGAAGGTCAAATGACCGTCATGTAAAGCATATGATGTTTCTACGCGGCGGCTGTTTTACTTGTTTGTTTACATGTACCAAAATATATTGAAATTAAAAGTCAATAAACTATTTGAAAACATTGATGCTGACCTCTCCTGGTTTCTTTTGTAAAGAAGCCAACTTGTTCCGACTACAGTTGCTGCCAGTGCTTCTTATAGTGTTCCGCCATACATTTCTTTAATTTTTTACCAAACGGCTGAAGTTTACCCTTGTGCATATGCAGACGACAATTAAAAGGTGAACATAAATGGAAGAATGTGTCTTTAAAAGGGTAGAAAAACATTGTGGGAAAAGAAGAGAATACTTGCTAACAGCATTTTCTCCTTTTCCCACAATGTTTAAAAAAACTTTCTCACCCAGGGTCGTTAACCCTTAAGCTTCTAAATTGATGAAACGAATATTTCCATTTAGAAGTAAAAACACCAGTTTTGCTATTTCAAAAGTATCTTTTGTGGCAAAGCATCGCCTTATCGGACAGTGAAGATCCAAGATCAGACTGCACATTATGTACGCAAAAAGGCCAGTGAGTCACGCTCAGCAGCCTAAAGGTTAAAACTTGGAGCTGTGTTGTAAAGGGGTTAAAGCCTCGTATTACCCTTTTTTTATCAAGTCAATTGAAAATAGTGCACGTTCAAAGATGAGTAAATGATAGTTTCAAACGAGGTACCATGCTGTTATTTCCTTTGTTGAAAAGTTTGCTTACAAGTAAAACATTCTTCGAGGTAAAATATGAAATATAATTATCTAGTGTGGGGAGCTTTGTATACGAGCATGCGAACAGGCACATTCGGCTCACATTGCACATGTTGATGCGGCTCTCACTAGATAAGACATTTCTGTAATCGCCATTTTCAAACAAGGGATATCTGGTTGTGTGTGATATTAAAAACCTAGGGTGTGTCCTTCGGACTCGTTTTTTCAACCGCATCACACCCCATTCTAATGACAGATTTTTAATATCACACACAACCATTTGATTATCCTCTATTTATGCCAACACAAAATGTATGTCTTGGATTGTGTTACAGAATACAATCTATCTGTGGTAAATTGCAAAACTCATGTACAGGGAGCGAGAAACTCCTCATCTAGTCTCCACCTCCTGGTTTATAGCTTTGAAAAGCAAATCAAACTTGAGCTTTGTTTTTTTCTTTACGAGGGAACCTCCCAAGGGAAAAATGCGTATAATCAGTTACCTAGCACCGATTTCTTTAATTTTCCTCAGTGTTTCTATCCTCTAAAAGACAAATGGGTCACGCTCTTGTACGCTCTGGCAAAAAGGGGTTCAATGCATCTCCATTATGCATTATTACATGCAAGTCATAAATTCTTTTTGTCTAACAACCGACTAAACCTGGTCCCTTGACATGCAGAAAATTGACCAAAAGCAAAAAATATCGACGCAAGTCAGCCTGGGCGGTGTGCTCAGGCTTACCTAAGTCGATACCTTTTGCAAATGCATTAAACCTCCTTTTCAAAAAGCATGACTCAAATTCAATCATTTGAGCTGCTTCTAACTGCAGATGCTTTGATTATTAACAATTCTAACATTGTGTTGTCTGGTAAAGCGTTCAACATGTGAAAGCGTTTCTTGCCTTAAGATTATTAGGTTAATTGATAATTAAGCATCCAGAGATCTAAGTCACCATGTCAAAGTGCTTAGGTAGATTGTTTGTATGAAATACATGTAGGGTAAAATAATGATTATGAAATTATAGAATGTACCAAGAGCCAGATATTCACTTGATGTTGATATAGATAGAAGTTATAATCTATAACAAATCTTGAATTTATAACCAGACTTAAGAATGTTCAAATGAATAAAATGCACTAAAATTCTACATTTAAATGTAGGAAAACATTTGAGCCATGCTCTGTGAAAAGGGGGCTTAATGCATCTGCGAAAAGTATCGACCCAGGTCAGTCTGCGCAGTCCGCGCAGGCTGACCTGGGCCGAAACTTTTCGCTACTGGTCAGTTTTCTGTTTGTCAAAGGACCAGTCTACCTCATGATTAAGTCGGTTATTTGAAAAAGTGGCTCTTATGGATCCATAGTTATGTGATGACTTGGGCTAGTATCATGTATAACGGAGATGCATTAAGTCCCCTTTTGCCAGAGCGTGGCTCATTTGCAAATGACAATCAAATTTAGTTTAAACAGTGACTTCTGTCTTTGATCAGGCGGAAGAAATGTGGGAAACAGAAAATGCTGGTTACTATAGCTACTGCAGGTTTCCCGCAATGTTTTCAAAAGCCTACTTCTTCAGGATCGTTAAACCTCGGAACTGTCTGGTAAAGGGTTAAACCTTTATTTGTGTTAATCATTCGTATTTTTCTAGTGTTAATCATCCGTATTTTTCTAGGATGTTTACACAGTTGAATGCTGCGCATTTCAAAGTATACAGGATTAACCGTCTTATGACTGACGTAATCTGACTTATTGCATTTCTAATGCGTGCCCACAGGAATGTCCGGTTTATCAATAACCAATTAACACGAAGGAATGTTTAATAGCCGATTTACGTTAATGCAACATACCCTTAACTCTCTACCAAACAACAAAATTTTAGACTTATCCAAACTGAAAGCATTTGCAGACGACAATATAAACTTGGCTCAAATGATGAAATTTGTCTTTGATAGGATAGAAAACATTGTAGAAAAAGGAGAAAATGCTGGTAAACAGCATTTTCTCCTTTTACCACTATGTTTTCAAAAGCCTCGGGTCGTTAAAACTCGGGATTATGTGATAAAGGGTTAAAAGTGCACGTCTGCATGTTATAATGCACATCCGGTTGCACTTCCTCTTCCGGCCAACGATTCGATTTTGTAATTTTTTTGCCATACTAAAATCACCGAGTAGAACATATACCACTAAGGTGAATTTTCAGGGTAATTCTAATTGATACGGAAAACATGATGACAAAAGGGGCAAATAGTTGTACGAAGAGATTGCTCCATTTCTTGCAATGATTCCTGGCAGTTATTTATCGAAAAAGGTGGAGACCTAATCGTATTTTAGGTGGTTTAGGGTAAAAATTCCAAGCTAGACTTAGAAGCGGAAAGGGTACGATCGACCCATTGTGCGATTAGTAAATAGCCTAAGTTATTTTAAGTAAAAAGGATAAAGAATGAAAATTTCGTAATAAATCTAAATCCGTTTCACGAAAATACTCGACCTTTGACCCCTCACGTGACTTGTTGCTAAAAATCACCTGATCATATTCCTCACCCTGCGGTAAGTAAATACAAGCTTTTACTCTTCTCCACATGATCCCGAATATTAACGACACTGACAAGTTCTTGAAATATAGTAATCTAGTGGGAAAAGCAAAAAATGCTAGTTACCAGCATTTTCTCCTTTTCCCACCTTTGCAACCCGTTCAGAGAAAGTCTCATCATTTAAGGCACATTTAATTTGCCGTCTGCAAATGCTTTCAATCATGCAGGACAGGCCTAAAATTTTGTAGGTTGGTAAGGGTTAAGTCAGTGAAAAAATAAGTATCATCTAAAATATAACCCTTTCAGGTCTAAGGGTGAAAACGGGCATTTGCAGACGGTATAGATTAAGATCAGGCTGAATAGAACGTGAGAGTCTGACCCTGGAACTTTACCGACCTCTTGTCTGATCAAGCCTATCAATCTTTCTGAATTTCTATGGATTATTTTTTCCAGCCATCGGGTTTATATACTTGTCGGTGACAGGTCATTAGACATTAGACCCTTAGGCTGCTAAGTGCGACTCACTGACCTATTGCAGACAGTGTAGATCAAGATTAGACTGCACAGAACGTGCAGTCTGATCTTGGATCAACACCGTTCGATGAGGATATATTTTTCCACAAAAAAATAACTTAGAAATAGCAAAATTTGGGTTTTTACAGTCGACTTGAAAGTTTCATGTTACTTATCTAGCAGGATAAGGATTAATACTAATTTACAGTTTCTACTGTCCTTTTGGCCAGAATTTATCACAAGAAAATCACGTTTTAGATTTATTTTTGCACGTTTTCAGCAATTTGATCATTTTAGCCTGCCCGAAAAAAAAAAAAACAGTTTGCTGGATGTAGATGTTAACCTTTGTAGTGCTGAAGCCGGATTTAATTTCAGTTACGAACACAGTGGATCAAGATTAGACTGCACAGAATGTGCAATCTAATCTTGATCTACGCTGTCCGTTTCTTTGTCAGATATTCTGACAAAAATAGCTTTGAAATTGCAATATCTGCACCGTTAGTTCGTACTGACCGAGATTTTATGCTACAACGTTAAACATGTAGAATGCGAGCTTAGTGAAGCGTCTTTCTTCTGTGACCAAAGAAAATCATGAAAAAGAAAATGTAGCTTTCTTGTAATTTCAAAACTACGGTGGCACAAAAGTGACATGGAAGATATATTTTATACTACGTGCGCACGCAGTATCTAATACGTGCGCACGTAATACTACTGCGTGCGCACGTATTACTTATTACGTGCGCACGTATTAGCTACTGCGTGCGCACGTAGTATAAAATATATCTTCCATGTCACTTTTGTGCCACCGTACAAAACAAGTATTCTGTGTGCTATATAGACTTGGATCCACCTGCACCTCAGTGTATAGTTTTATCTTGGTTTACATTTTTTCCCATGGTCTGAGAGAATTAGTAGATCTACGTGTAATTTTATTTTCATATTCCACTTCCCTCTTTTCCCACAGTGTTGTTTAACTGTCTGCAGCTCTTATGCAATTTATAGCATCTTTCTTTTTTTTTTCAAAAAAGTCCGCTAATTACTGTGCACGTCTTTGACGTCAGACTTGTTATATATCTTTGAATTCTGTAAACATCCTGGAGAAGGCGTAAGCCGAAACGTTGATAAAGAATTTTCCATGAAACTTAAATGTGTTGTTATATACAGATCTATATCCACTCATCCTGTGTACAAAGAAATAGCACAGTGATTTCGGAATGTAGCTGTAGCCCCAGTCCACGCAATCCCTTATTATAACGACTTTGAGGAAGAATTGTGGCCTTTTGAAAACATCGTAGGAAAATGAGAAAATAATTGTAAAGAACATTATCTCTTTTTTCCAAAAAGGGGTTTCTGTCCTTTCGAATAATACCCCATCATTTTTTGCCACATCTGAATTATCATATGCCACTGCTTTCAGTTTAGAAACGCGTAATTTTTTGTTGTTTGGTTGCAGACTGTATACATTTTTCACTTACAAGGAAACTATTCATTCGGTTCTAAAAACTATACTCCGTTTCAAGGAAAGAGTGGTCCAGTACCAAGGGTAGTAATATAATAAATTTGGCTTGCAACAGGCGAAAAGAGGCATTCGGACATTTGCGTAAAGTGTCGTCTCGGATCAGCCTGTTCAGTCCGCGCAGGCTAATCCGAAACGACACTTTCCGTTTTTATGTAATTTTCTGTTTAACGCAAGTCTACTGTAGGACAAAATCTAATGTAGTCGTAAAGTGCCGTCTCGGATTAGCCTGCGCACTCCGCGCAGGCTGATCCGAGACGACACTTTACGCAAATGTCCGAATGCCCCTTTTCGCATGTTGCAAGCCAATTATATTGAGCTATGCTCTGTGAAAAAGGATTTAATGCATCTACAGGTCGGCCTCAAAGCCGTCGATAATGACCATGCATTTCTTTCGAAAATGCTTTCTGTACTGCATTGGCATCGACTTCTCTAGTGTTTCCCGTTCAGGCCAGTGTATAAAGGGCTTCATCCTGTAAAACATGATGTCGATTACACTGGAAAATATCCTTGACAATGTTGCTTGGGATATTCCAAATTCATGGGCAAGAAACATGACCGGCAAATTTAGGCGTAATCTCATAAGAGTCATCATAAGAACTTGGAATCCATCTAGTGAGGCCATTGAAGGAATGTAAGGCTTCAGGTAGCCAAATAGCACATTAAAAGTTCCAAAAGTTGATAACCCTGTAAAGTTATTCACCTTACTATCACAATCTCTGAACGATTCCAAAGAGAACCTCTGGTTAAGCGAACTGGGTCGCAGAATATCGTTCTCTGCTCTTAAAGAATCCACCTCAATGTCTTTTTGCGAAATTGTAATTATGTGAGTTTATTCCTGTTGCTGTTGATCTATATCAGGGGTATCAATAACATCCATTTCCAATTTACGCTTTGTCCGTTCCTTTGCCCTCTTATATCTGCTCAAACTTGGGGTAGCCAAGTTGGGTGTAATCAAAACCGGGGTTGAAGGTTTACCTCCAAGTCGAACACTTGGTATCCTGTCAGGATTGTTCCTGTCATACAGGTCTGCCTTTTTACCTACAAAGAGAAAACGATTAAGTTTTACAGTAAAGTATTCAGAAACAGTCATATAATAATCATACAGTCTTTCCACACACACTAACACAATTTAGAAGAAATGCTTGTCCTAAGCTAAAACCAGTGCTCGCGCTGCCAATCGACATTATCGACAATTGTCGATTAATTAATTAAGCTGTCGATTAATTTTTCCAATTGTCGATAAAAATTGTCGATTAATTTACTCCCAAAAAAGTTGGGTAAAATTCCCTTTACTTGCCTTGATCACGAGCTAATTTGCACCGGAAATGTGTGGTAATCGCTTGTTTCACACCTCGGCGGACGCAACCTTAGGTAATCGACAGGTCACAGTTGGTTTGTATATTCCACAACGCATGTCATGTTACCGGTTGTTATTCTAATCCGTTAATTGGAGAACAGTTGGCGATTATTGTTTATTTCACGTTAAATTTTGATTGACTGTTTTAATCGACGCAGTGATAGAATGTCTTCGATTTCGATACCGCCAGAAACGGCGATGGCGACTAATGGAAACCAATTAGATATCATAAATTCGTTTACATTGCTAACGTAAACCGGCACTGTTTAAATGTCGGCGAACAAAAAGAAAACAATAATTCATAATTGAATTTAACTGACATGTTGACATTATTCTAATAAATCTCGTTCTTGTACCCCCAAAAGCTTGTCATTCTTCACTTACACGTCAATATGGGTCGTCCTAAATAAAAACTATCGCCAATAAAAAAAGATAACAAACTAAGGAAAATTAAACCACATTTACAGTATTGGATTTAGCAGTGATTACCAGTGAATAGCAGTATGAAAATTCAAATGAAATTTAAAGGCTTGGGTTGATAACCTTCGTCCACTTCACTGTTTAGGTGCTATCGAGTGAATGACTTTATTTAAGACATCTTACCCTCCTCATTGACCTTATTTGAAAATAATTAAGGTCAACAGATAATAAAGGGAGGTAATTCGTCATGTAATAGAAAATTTTCTCCTTTACTTGTGCACATCATTTATTACAATACAAAGAAAATTGTTGTTTGGTAAAGAAGTAACCATTCATCAAAAGAAACTAGGACTTAATTGTCTGTATGCTTTTATGCAAATAATGTGGGAAAAGGAGCACTATCCTTTGGAAATGTTGTAGAACAAATTTTCCTTTTCCTACAATATGTTCTACAATGTAAGATTAAAATAAAATTTTGTCTTTTGGTAAAGGAGTAACCATTCATCAAAAGAAACTAGGACCTTAAAGCCTTTATGCTTTTATGTAAATATTGTGGGAAAAGGGGCACTATTCCAGGAAATGGTATAGAGCAAATTCTCCTTTCCCACAATATTTTCTACAAGGTAAGATTAAATATATATGACAGTTTTTTTCTTTTGTTTATTATTGTAGTGGAAATGACTATGTGAATGAAAGTTTGAAACTATGAGTAAAAAATAAAGTTAATGCCACATGTGCATGTCTTTTCTTTCAAACCAAACTTCGCGCGCCTCATTTGTCTATTATTTTTTTCAAGAAAAAGTTGTTGGCCATTATTTTACTTGGGCCAGAGCTAGCACTGTAAAACAATGTTTTTCTCTCTCAAAAAAAAAGGTGAGAGGGTTGATTCCAACATGCCTATGTGACCTTTTCCTGATTTCCATTCGATCTATGATTTGAGAGTACAGACGCAGGAAAACAAGTTATAGTGGCTTTACAAAGGGTTAGAAAATACCTGGGTCATACATTGTGTACATGTACGGTAGGGAGATCTAGATCTACCAACCAAAAGATATTTCCTCTGAAAAACTTCTAAGAAATGTAACATAATACACGAGAAAATTTCACACTTACAACTAACAAAGTGCTCCGAGCAGACTCTTACATTGTCTAAGTTCACGTTAGTGAAATCTTGACCTATTTTCGCCATCCATTCTCGCCGACGATCGCTGGTTAATTTCTTTGTTTCTTCTCCTTGATGCGATATGATGGATGGTAGCCGGTAAAAATGGAGATCTTTCTCACGCTCCTTTCTGTTCGAACATCCGTAGATAGAACACTTTAGTACCATGTCTTTATTCCTTCGTCAATCTTATTCATCGACACGGATAAAAATCGCTTTAAGACGTTTTATTTTTGATAAATGTACAGCGTCTCCATTTCCGATAATTGCATAAGATAACAATTTACTTTGACACCGGTTGTAGTACCTGGCCTCCATCATGGCGGATGGGCAAATATTGCGTAATCTGAAATTCCTCTATTGCGCAGGCTGACCTAGGTCAAAACTTGGTACTATTTGTCAATTTTCTGATTGTCAAAGAATCATTCTGCCTCATGATTCTGTTTGTTGTTAGATAAAATAGATTTTACCGATCCATTATCATGTGAAGACCTGCTTGGTATAATTCATCACAGACATGCATTAAACCACCTTTCGACAGTGTGCAGCTCAGTACAAATTCTTCCTCCATTGATTTGCAGCATTATACTTTTAAGACATCCCTGTATATAACAAATTATCAGTGATGACCACAATGTTTAATACGTGAAAAATATCGTTAACAAACGAGAATTGCTTGTTAGTTGTAGTTTCCCCTGTTTGTCACAATGCTTACAAAGGTGGTCAGCTGCAGAATGGAGACAAGTAGTCTTTTGATAGAAGGGTAAAAACAGAAAAAGACTTTTACACGTAGTTATATTTCCACATCCTCGGTGACCCAGTTTCGATTCATACTGTAATCGCATGGAGAGTAACGCAATGCTTCAAACCTGGGTTCCGAGGATGTATTTCCATTACGAAACAAATTTCTAGAAAAGTTGTTCAAGGAAAGTAACCGACAACCGCTGTACATGGTCTAGTTAACTTTTTACCATACAATGCCGAGTTTTAACAACCCTAAACAGAGAAGGCTTTTGAAAACATTGTGGGAAAAGGAGAAAATGCAGGTAACCGGCATTTTCTCCTTTTCCCACTATGTTTTCTATCATTTGAAGAATAAATTTCATTTTTTGAGTAACAATTAATTTGTCTTCTGCAACTGCTTTCGATTTCGACTGGTGTAAGATTTTGTCGTTTGGTAAAGGGTTAATGCGACACTGTACGCGCTCGTACCTATTGAATCATGTGACATGCTTGTCAGCTTTTTCGTGAACAAGATACGTGTCTTTTTGGAAAAGGTTATTCATTATTTTTTTGTATAAAAACTGAAAGAAAAAGACTGTCACAATCTACTTTTTCTAGGAAAGTAAGCCTATCCAACAACCAATTTAAACTTGTAGCAAAAAATATCATGTTTTAACAACCCTGAAAAGGAAGCTATTGAAAGCACTGTGGGAAACGGAGAAAATGCTGTTTCCCAAAATGTATTCTTTTGAAGACAAAACCCATCATTTGAACCGAAATTAGTTTTTTCTTTAGTCTGCAAAAGCTTTCAAGTTGACAATGTCTATTTTTTTTTCATTCATTGAAAATTTTAAAACACCTTTTATGGAACTCGGCATCTATCCAATCAGGTGATAAGCCTGTCAATTTAAAAAAAAAAAAAACGTATGTTTTGTGGACAAAGAATAACCCAATATGTGTGTTGTTATGCCTGATCCAAACGAAGATCTCGATCAGCCTTTCAAGGAAAGTACTCAATAAACTATAAGCACTAGCTTTTAACTTTTTAGGGACCCGGGCAATATTAACATACTGAATTAACCCTTTACCGCACAATGCCGTATATTAACGACCCTGAGGAAGGACCTTTTTGGAAACATTGAGGGAAAAGGAGAAAATGCTGGTTCCCAGCATTTTCTCCTTTTCTCACAATGTTTTCCTTCTTATCAAAGACAAATCGTATCATATGCACCACATTTCATTTGTCATCTGCAATTTTTTTCGAAATTGACAAGTCTAAAATCATCGGATTTTATTTGGTAAAAAGCTAAGCGGAAAGCTTGTCAGTTTTTTTTTTTATTTTGTGAACGCGTCTTTTGAAAAATCGCAGGTCAAATTTTGTGACAAGAAATGATACTCATGACATTCGTTCAAGTTAAATAAGATGAATTTTTGGCGCAACGATGCTGAGAACCTTGTAGGGTTTGCTGACCGAAACAGTCTCTGTATGGGCAATGTAGTTTCAAGATCAGACGGAGCGTGTTGTGCTGTCTAATCTTGATCTACACTTTTTCCAAATGTGCATGGATTCGTGCAAAGAGGCTTACGGGTAAAGTTTGTAATCAGTTCGGTATTTTGAGATAAAACCCACACAAAAAAAAAACAATCTTCTCGTGATCGCCACCTCAAATATCCCCAAATATAGGTGGAACAGTCACATTTCTGTCCCTTTATGCATTTACTGTCGTGCATTTTGTTTGTTTGTCTTAAGTTGTTTGTTTGTTTGTTTGTTTCAGGTCGTTTGTTTATTCGGCGTTTAACGCCGTTTTAAACATTCTTTCGGTTGCATCGAGGCAGCCAATTCACGAATCCATATTTCCCCGAAAATTCTCCTCTAAGTTTTTTGAAAAACATTCTTCCCAATACTCTGGCTATTCTCCAACATAAACAATGTCCAAACAATAGCCACCGGTAAGGAGGGATTGGTACCTGTTGCAATGACTTTTGTCAATTCCAAGAAAGAATTTAGCCGAGCTGAGGATCGAACCAACGACCCCAGAGTTTCAAGCCCGCCTTAAAGATAGATAGTAAGTCCATGCTATTCCTGTTACTATATATATATACCGAATAGTTTTACACACACTCAAGTTCTACATGAGACATGATGCAGAAATAATTGAAGGAAAAAGGCGATAACTCTATGATGATACGGAAAACATTGTGGAAAAAGGAGTAATTGCTTGTTACAGGTAACTGTTCCTTTTTCGACAGTATTTTAAAAAAGAACAGCTATAGATAAATAAACGCCTCTCTTCAGTTTTTTTTCTAAATGGTTAGCTCATTTATCCACTGCTACATACATGTAATAAAAAAAAATCCAAAATCGAAGGCACGTGACCAAATTGACAAAAACATTACTCTTCTCTCCCGCAATGTTCTTACTCTTTACCGGCTTACCGAACGACAAAACTACGGCTAGTTCAGCTTGAAAACATTTGCAAACGAAAAGGTGATCCGTGTCTCAGATGATTTAATGGTTCAGAAAATTCTGGGAAGAGGAGAAAATGCACTGTTCCAGTATTTTCTATTTTACCCATAATACTCATTTACCCAAATGAAATTGTAGGAAAGCATTTTTCTTTCCTCCAGAAACAGTCTCATTTGTGTCATATATACTAGTTTTGGTCAGTTCTAGAATTAGCCCGTGATTTTTTGGGTAAAACTAGCCCGAATTACTCAAGTGGTAAGCCGTTAGACTTGTGAGCGACAAATCTTGAGACACTTTTAAAAGAATGTGGGTTCGAGCCCCACGGCTGGCCAAATTAAAATTATATTTTTTCTTTTAGATAAGTATTTAAACTGAGGTCCAGTGTGACGGTGATATATACGGAGCTCGTTCGAGAACCACAGGCGTAACTTACAATTGGTTTCGTCGCGTATCTTGCACTATCCGCTGTAAGCCTAACAGCCTTTGGAGGGGGGGGGGGGGTCGCCTATATAGGCAACCGGTGGTGACAATAAATAGATTATCGAATCAGTATTGGGTAAACAAATTTCCTTACTTCCTTTCCTAGAAACAACACTGGTAAATAACATAAAAATGCAAGATAGGAACAGTTGAAGTGCACAGATAAAACTTTTCCTAAGAACAGGTGAAGTGTAAAGATAAAACTTTTCACAAGGACCGGCTAGGTGTAAAGATAACGCTATTAAGACCTTTTATCAAACATTACAATCCCGAGTTTTACCGAACCTTTGGAAAAAGGCACTTAGAAAAAATATGGAAAAGGAGAAAATGCTGTATACCAGCATTTCCTCCTTTTTCCATAATATTTTCAAGCATTTTAAAGGAAAATAACATCATTTTAGTCACATTTCAGTTGTCGTCTGAAAACTCTTTCAATATGGATTGGTCTAATAAGTGTGTCGTTTGGTAGAGTTAAGTCTAAGAAATTCACCTCAGGTGTTATATCATCACTCCTTTTGTCACATTGATAGCGGTATATCTGTAATAATACAAGATATCGCTCTGAAAAATACAAAAAATGAAAATATCATCATCTTACTTCATGTATAATGATTTCGCCTGATCTGCAGATCCAATTCACGCGGAAATTCAATTTTTCAAGAAAGCCACAATTCGTATATATTAGTAAATCCCGAATACATTGTATTGGCTGAGTCGAACATGTCGTTGGAAATAATGTAGCAGCAGTTCTGTTTGCTCATCAAAGCCAACAGAGCTGCTTTCACGCTATTTTCCAACGAGAACAGCCCTTTCAGCTTTGTTAATTATTATACTCGTATATTACAGCTATTGACCTTAGAAATACAGGTTTTCAGCCTCTTTTCTTTAAACGAATGTTGAACTTCGAGTAAGTTTTCTGTTTATACTCTTGCAGTAAAAACCAACCTGAGTTCCCTTCTAGGAAAAGAGGATTTAATGCATCTCCATGATAAATTATACCATGAAAGTCATCACATAATTATTGATAGATAGAATTCATTTTGTCTAACAAACGACTAAATCATGAATAGAATTGTCCTTGAGCATGCAAAAATTTTAACAAATAGCTTCGACCGATGTCAGCCTGCGCGGACTACGCAGGCGCATTCTAAGGACGCCCTTTTCATAGAGCATGACTCACTTCATTCGAGTTAGCTTTAAGCTGATCGTCACATAGAACAAAATCTAATTTATGATCATGAGAACCATTCCGTTTTGGAACAAGGGAGATCAAACTAGTATGATTTTTATAGCTTATAAGTAGAGTTGTTTCCCTTGTTTTTGTTGAACGTCATGTTCTGAGATCTTTAAATTTATGCTGCGAACGAACATCAGAGCTCTTGCGTACTGTAGGCTACATGTTTAGATCAGACTGCACAAAACATGCACAGGCTGACATTGGATGTACTAGTCCGATATTTTGCAAAATACTCTTGGCAAACCTGCCTCGCAATTGCAACACTTGGGTTTTCCGTGTTTCTAAAAGTTATCTCGTATGTCGATTTGTTAAGCCTTAGGCTGTTAAGCACGACTCAAATCGAGTATGCGGCCAGTGTAGATCAAGATCAGGCTGCACAGAAAGTGTCTGGCCGTTAGAAAATATTTTCCGCAAAAGATAAGTATGAAATTGCGATGATTTGGGTAACTTTTTACTATAGGCCAGAAATTTTCATTTAAAAACGTATCTGGCAAGTTAGGGTTGAGTATTAAAATGGGAAAGAGACGTTTTTGCAGATCAAGCAGGAGCAGCGAGGACATGTGTTGACACTTTCTATCTGGAGCAGTAAACTGCATGAAATTACCATCACGGGGAATTCTCTGCTTCGTATGTAGTTCACCAGGTTCTAGGTTTTACCTATTGTATCACGATAAATTCTATCGAGTAGAAAATTGTGAACAAATATGAAAATGCATAAGTTTAACAACAACATAGCTTCTACATAGCTGATAAATACTCGCATGAATGCCATTTCAAACACATTAGTTATCAACTATAGAACGCCCCCGCCGCCATCAAAGAGGGCCCAAGCCCGTTGTCTGCGCATGTCATTTTCTTAGAAGATAAGACAAATTACATTTTATGTCCTTTTTTGGCAACAGGTCGTGGTCGGCGAGTCCCTGGAATTCTAAGTCATTAGTTTGGAATTCATTGAAAGATTCTCAAATGAACAATTCCATCTGATTGATAAAGTATGCCACTGGATTATCCAGAAATATACCTTCATACAGGTTTATAATACATGTCAGCTGGTCCTTATTTAGAAGAGATGGGAGTGAATGGTGGGACAGCACTGCCATGCACTCACAGGGATGTCTTTCATTATGCCTTGTTGCAAATGATGAGGAGCTTTGAGCGGGAATAAGGCATTAGTATTTCTGGATGAAACACTAGTATAGTCAAGACATGTAGGTTCACGGTACATATTGCTTCGAGGTAATTGGTATTTTTCTTTCATAACAAAAATCGGCGCCCTCTAGTGACTTTTGTCTCTATTTTGATTGTAAATACCTTGACACGGACATTTCTTTACCTCAGCCAACTTCAATTTCCAAAATAAAAGTTCAGAATGGAAGAAAAATTTACCGGGAGTGAAAACGATATCATCGGCACCCACATGCTTAACAACATTTACCCCCACCCACTAAAATCCTTCAGTACACGCAGTTTTACTAACAAACATACATGATAACGTATTTAGATCATCTGCTAGGTCATGCGGCAATATTTTCAAATCATGTACTGCAAATTGGCACCAAATATATCAAGTTGGAACGATTTTTTGACGAAAACCATCGAAGTCACATGAATCAATTTCAAAATGGCAGCAGGACAGTGGTGAAGGTCAAGGCGGATTTTCTTTCAAATGTTTAGATGAAACTGAATGATATTTCCTATGACGCTAAGTAAAAGATGAAATAAGACAATTATTTGGTGATTTATTCTATACTCTGTTGAAATTTTGATTTTTTTCTTGATCAAACCGTAAATACTGTCAACCAATGAACCACAAGGCTACTTGTCCTGGAGAAAGACTGACTCTCACCGACCTTGTGAGGGAGTAAGTTGTGATTGGCACGGAGAGCAGATTGAGAGGAATCGATAGCAATAGTTCATTGTACACAGCAGTATAGTTGCAAGGCAGACCTTTCACAGGAGACCATTCAACTCTGACCTGTTGCCCTGTTGCTTAAGTCACAGAATTTTTAGTGGGTTGTCACGGTACCTCATGGTACTGGTTTATGGCTCTAGCTTCATGCACGGTAAAACGATGCATTGTCGGGAGGGGGGGGAGGGCTTGGATCATATTGTAGGTGTGGCTGTGAAATCCTCGCCGCTGTCACGGTCATTGACGCGATGGTTGCTGTTGGTAAAAGAGTAAACAACCAGTGGGGAACTTTCACGTTGAAAGGCGGCGATGCGGTTCCATTTACATAGATTGACTAGGACCAGGGGCGGTCGCTCCACTGGGGTAAAGTCACGTATGATGATGCCATGTAAGGGAACGCGCACCCCATTTGGTAGATAGTAACATCAATCGGTTGTTCCAGCCATCCGGAAGGCTGGTGCTGATGCTGATGATGTAGACCACGTGTCTTGCCCAGGACAGCTAGCTTTTACAGTGATGCGGTTCGGTGTATTTCTCTCCGTGATAGTTAAGCAACGTGCGTCAGGTTAGTGCCTGGATGGGTGACCAGGACGTTGCATGTTACATTTGTATTTGAAAAATGCCTAGCGTAATATAATGGGCCGAAACCTAGGTCTATTTTATGCTTTAGAATCTTGTGGGGAAAGGTTCTTAACCGTGTTTTTACCAATAAGCAGTTGCTTAGTTTTTCACAGTCTTTTCCAACAATTTAAATTTTTCAACGCCAAAGTATATAGACTCGACCGCTGTCGACGGCTACAACATGCAATCCAATGAAACTAAGACAGAATAAACTGTGACCTAACAAGCCAACGGCGCCAACAGATATAAGATCAGACTGCAAGTTCTGTGCAGAAGCATCTTAATCTTGATCTATGCCGTCCATAAGAGCCCTTACTATCGCCTACATGGCGCTAGAAGGGTTAAACGTAGAACTGTAATTTTGAGGGTCTTGAGTTCGAATTCTTCAACTCTAGTTCTTACCTCCTCGATAAGCGGTGGTAATTTAGTAGTTCTCACTTTGCCAATTTATGCAGAGGATGTCACATCACTGCGAGATTGCTTCTTGGTCGTAATATCAAAAGTAGTCCCATGTGAAATTTTTGCAGTAGCACTTTTGTTGCACTGTTTGATGAAGCTGAGAGGGCTTGGTCGTATATAACTTAGATTCGCTTCTAATATAGACAGTGGGGGACCACTTAGATGTGTTTTTGTTGTATATTGAATGGGCTATTTTGTGTCACTGTAGGAACAAAAAATTGGGGCCATGGCTGTGAACAGGTGTTTTTTGAGAGGACAACTTCTAGGTGCCCGTGTTGGTAGGGGTTCAGCAAAAAACGCAATCCGTTAACATGTTGTTTTTTGTGCATTATTTTGCAGGCCTATGATGGTAATTTGGAGAGTAACAGACGGGGAAGCCATAATATTGCCATTAAGCGATCTGTGCACCTTTAAAGTTGGCTGCTTTCGTTCTAGTTCTGATATGGCAAAAAAACTGTGGTATGACACCATAGCCATAAAGTACGAAACGAAATACTGGATTTTTCATCCTAATATTTGAATCAAGATGTTAATTCTTATGTTGAGTTTGGATATTCAAATAAGATTATACACCTAACATGTTACTTAGTTATCGAGATGTTGCTTCTTTAGGAAAACAAGAACAATCATTCGAAACTAACTGTTTGTAAAGTCAGACGATTTTTTTGTAAACAAATGCCGGACGGATACAGAATAATCTGTCACCATGTTAATAATTGATTAGATATCATGTAATACCATCAAGTGTGATTTTCTAAGCTTCTGAGAACGTAGGCTTATCAGGTAATAATCGAAACAATGATTGCTTAGAGTTTGTGTGTCAATTTGTATAGCAGAACTGGATTGTTTCTTTCCAGTTTCAAGTTCTGACTTGAATTTCGTGCTCTCCTTTGACGCGTTTCCAGGGCATTTTAGCCATTTGACCAGCATCTCGCCTGCACTTTATCATCGTTAAATTTTGTTCGGAGTTAAATCGAGACAGTGAGATTACAGAATAAAATCGCACAGTGTCGTTATGGTAAAGATAGCCCCGGTTAATGCACATAGACTTGTTACCGCTTTATCGGACACGACCAATACTCGGATGTTTCATTATCCAGGAATTCATTTAGACAGAGTTAATAATTTATCATACCATCATTACATTATTAGATGTTGAAAATTTTAAGTCTCGCTCAGGGCTTTTTTTCCTTTTATAATTGAGGCCGATATTCGGTGACTTCCCAATTGCAAAAGGCATCATTTTTTCCCAATTATGGCAAAAGAATTTCCTGATTTTGCTGACAGAATTTCCTAATTTTGCTGGAAGAATTTCTCATAATATGATGCTGAAATTCCCAATAAGTTTAAAATACCAATTTCTCAAAAGCTATTTCAAATGACCAGACGCAAAACTTTTGTTATTTAGCAGTGATTGAAACCGAAAGCAGGCTTTTTATTGATTTGTACTGAAATGACTCAGCTGACTGCGCTGCAGTATGGCCGAAATGTTGCGTTTTCTTGGTGCCATTTGGTTTGTTTAATGGAGGCGTTCTTAACTGAACCGAGTTATTTTTTGCGCCTTTTAACACCGCACGTAGACTGAACTCGGCTGTCATTTCCCTATCATTCAATATTAAATCCTTTGACATATTATTTAATTGTTTGTCTTTCGTAAAAACTTACAGCTGACAAAAGAAGTTTTGTTTAACTTAACACTGTGGAACACATTCTTACGCGGTTGCAGTCAACGTATTTAAAAAAAAACACGCTGTATCAAAGTAAATATGTGAAGAACCAGGAAACATTACAAAAAGTTTGTTAAAAGGGCTGCAGACGATAAAGGCCAGCGCAGCCTTTTTACTTTCGGCGTGAAACGTTCAAATTCTTTGCTGATCGATCTATAGGTAATCAAATCTCCGCATACTGAGTCTCAATCTGAAGTGCCGGTTCTGTCCGGCATCGCCGATCTCCCTTTGTCTGAAGACTAGACAGTTATTATCACTGCACACGATGTAAACTCTACATCTCCAGTTATAATATCCAAGCCTAGCCTTGTAACTTCCACAGATAATGATTTCCTTGTATCATATGATGGCCGAAAAGCAGTTCTTCTAAAGCATTAACTCAGGCACCCATGGGTGTACCACAGTAGTGTTAAAAAGGGCTATAAGCCTATATGTGCAAATGCTGTGAGATATTTGGCCATAGTTTAAACAGTTAAAGTGTGACTGTTGAATTTGTTTCACTTACTAAATTGCTGCACCTTTCTATTTAGTGTATGTATGTATACTGCCATTAATTTGTTTTATTGATGTACCTTGAAAGTCAGTCTGATTTTTCCCAATTTGGCCAAAATCGCGCTTGAATTTCCCAAAATGAAAGGCTAAGGCCCCTTCCCAATTTTTGGAAAAAAAGCCCTGTCGCTAACTTGTACATAAAGAGAATGAATGCACTTCATAATGCTGTAGTGAAATTTAGCCAGTGGCTGTGCACTGGGTATGCATGCCATCATTTAACTGTGTTGCCTTCTCAATAAGGCTTGCTATGGCATGTGTTAGCGAACATTTGCATTATTAAAGTCTAGTTTCATTTCAAAAAAGGCTGCTAATAATAGAGAGAAGGGGAAAACGAAGTAGAGCAGTGTTTCATCCAGGATTTGAAAAAAGTGGGGGATTTGCCCGCATGCCTTTAAAAAAAGTGGGGGATTTTCAAAAACTGTGGGGGCCAATGAGGCAACAAATACAGATCTAACTATAACATCATTTTTGTTAAAAAAAAAAATCATTTAGCCATTCTTTCTGTTATGCAAAAGTTCCACAATTAGCGCTTAACTCTTTACCAAATGCCAAACCTTTGGACTGGTCCAAATTGAAAGCATTTGCAGACAACAAAATAAGTGTGAATCAAAAATTAAAATTTGATTTGTCAAGGTTAGAAAACATTGTGGGAAAAAGAGAAAATGCTGATTACCAGCATTTTCTCCTTTTCCCACAATGTTTTCAAAAGGCTTCTTTCTCAGGGTCGTTAAAAGTCTGGATTGTGTAGTAAAGAGTTAAGCCATAATTGATGGAAAGTGTGTTGCGTACAGTTTCACGAGGGCCCCTTGTCTGCCTCAATGGGATCAGTAATGATAGAGGCTTCTTCAGCTTCCTAATGAGCTTTCCGGGACAAGGATACGATAGACAAAGTGAGATAGTCACTTATTTTTTTTAAGCTTCGATATTTCTGGATTGCAGAACGGTCCAGTTTAAGAAATAAGAAATTTATATTACAGACGACGAAAATGTTATTGTCATACCATTATTATAGGCAATCAAAAAGGCCTAGTTATTTTCCTGACCCAAAATGACACTCAGATATCTGTCAAACAGCTTAAAAAAGCTGAATACAAATAATCATTAACATAATTTTTGCATAAATTAGTAGAAAAATATCTTCAATTTTAAGTTTCAATGCAGCTGACGTTCGTACTCTTTCATTAGAATTGTTTCGAGGTATTCAAAATATGGAGACTGCTTCTTAAACGTATTGCTCATGAATGCGGTTCTCAGTTGATTGTAAAGCAGGAAACCAGTCACATCTCATCGACTGCTATTCTTCAGACATGAATATCGCCCGACTTTTTTCAAGTCAAACGCGATTGATAGTATTTCTAACCAGTGTTTACATGTGATAGGCTATAAATTTATTAAATTCAATTAAGGAGAGTAATATAATCAAAGTACCGTTGGTAAGCTATAATGCGATTTTTAAAAGTGGGGGCCTTGTCCCGCATGGTGTCAGAAAATGTGGGGGATTATTTACAAAAGTGCAGGATTCCTGTAATCCTGCTGCCTAGATGAAACACTGGTAGAGTGTCTTAACTCTTTACCCGACAGAAAAAATTTAAACTCATTCTTATTATAAGCCAGTGTTCCCAATAGCTTTTTATTTCATATTAGAGGGTATGACAATAATGATTCCCAACTAGTGGTAAAGCGATCCATGTTGATGATTAGCAGCATAAAAAAATTGTTTTATACAGATATTTATGTAAATTTACTACTTTAACTCTTTACCAAACGACGAAATTTTAGACTGGTCCAAATTGAAAGCACTAGCAGACGACAAAGTAACGCAACTCAAAACTTGAAATCTGTTTCCAGCAAGGTAGAAAACATTGTGGGAAAATGAGAAAATGCTGGTTACCAGCATTTTCTCCTTTTCCTACAATGTTTTCAAAAGCTTTCTTTCTCAGGGTCGTTAAAAGTAGGGATTGTGTGGTAAACAGTTAAGTCATTTAAAAAGCTTAACCCTTTACGACACGGCAAAATTTAAGACCTGTCCAAATTGAATGCATTTGCAGACGACAATTTCATAGTGGCTCAAATGACGCAACTTTTCTTTGATAGGGTAGAAAACTTTGTGGGAAAAGGAGAAAATGCTGGTTACCAGCATTTTCTCCTTTTCCCACAATGTTTTCAAAAGGCCTCTTCTTCAGGGGCGTTAAAAGGCGTCATTGTGTGGTAAAGGGTTAAAAGGCAGTCTGAAGTGACTCTGAGTCTCTGAATGGGCTGCGTCAAAGTGACATTTTGTTATGGGTTTTCCTGTTTTATGCAGCAATCAATTTTACATGTCAGTTAATTTTTTGGATAGGTTTTTCGGCATGATTTGACAAAAATTTGACGATAGGAGTAACAAGTAACTTCAAAACCTGTCATTTTGTGCTAGATAAGCATAGATTGCAAAATGTTGATTGCTTTCCCAAAATTTTCAGTAACAGATGAAAACATGTGTCATTGCTGGATGCGCAGATGTAAAATAGAATGGTTTAGGGTTTTTTGCATCGATCTACTTGTATATGTCACTGTGTGTATTGCGAAAGTGTTAAAGTAATTACAGACAGCACATGAAATGTTCTTTAAATGATGAGGTTTGTCTTTGAAAGTGTACAAAACAATATGGAGAAAATGAGAAACAGCTGATTACCTGCATTTTCTTCTTCCCCCTTCATTGTACATGTAATGAAAACACAGGATGGTAAACTGTTGTTTGTTGTCAACTTGCTTGCACTTCTTATGTCACAGATAAAGAAAGTTCAACATGGAAGAATTCAAGCATACATATTTAAGATTGTGCAAAGATCACAGACTTGAGCCACAGGATTGTGTGACCAACCTGCTCAAGAGGTAAGTTTCATTCTTTTGCTACAAAAATTACAATTTTTAGACTCCTTCATTAGACAGCTGTGAAGAAAAAATGTTCTAAGAGGAGCAGGTTCTTATTGCAATTATTACCGGTATTCCAAATTCTGTAAAGTTTCTCCAACTATCTACACTTATTGTGTGCAGTATAGTACAGCTTTGTAAAGTCCAGTACAAACCAACATTCTCAAAAAAATCTTGATCTTAGCAGCTTATTATGTTCACTTGATACCAGGCAAGAAAATACTAGCCTCTTCTTT
Source organism: Hippopus hippopus (assembly GCA_946811185.2). Taxonomy (NCBI): domain Eukaryota; kingdom Metazoa; phylum Mollusca; class Bivalvia; order Cardiida; family Cardiidae; genus Hippopus; species Hippopus hippopus. The sequence goes on from OX328096.1 coordinate 55,288,389, forward strand.
ATTGAAAAACATATGCAGGGAACAAACCAAACTGGGCTCAAATGATGAAACTGTCATTAAAAGGATAGAAACAACCAGTATTTTCTTTCTTTGATTCAACAGTTTCCAAATGTACCCATTTGAGGACAGAAGAGGCCTTATACATTTGACTGTTAACCTGTAAAGGCATATCTATAAATGCATCTCTATCAAAATAAATTAATCTATTTCAGCCCGTAGAATTCTTTGTTAGTAGAAAAGCTTATAACAATTGTCAAGGTCTGTGCATTTCCATCAAATACCTTGATCTATTTCAGCCTTGAGAACTCTGCAAAACAAGAAAAACTTGTCTTTAATATGTCTACAAACAGTCTAACAAGTAAAACATGTGCCCTTTTGGGGAAGATAATAGCTGCAGATCACTGTTTTATGGAATACAAGTTTGCTGACTGTATGCTGAGTGAAGATGGTATGGCTGCAAAAAATTTTTGAAACATTAATTGCTTGTTTAAGTTTAAACATATTTATTTTACAACCAATTGAGAAACAAGTTCTTGCAACTTATACTAATCTCTATTGATTCTGCTTCCTGGAAACTACACCAGTACTCGCACCGAATGTATGGGTCAAAGAACGGTCCCAAAGTTGACACACACTTCAAACTTGGGACATTTTGGTTACTAGGCTGATGCTCTTCCCACAGCCATGAACACCACAGATTACTTGTTTAAATGCTGTTTTAACAGTATTTTGGTCATATTATATCGACAGTTCATGTACTTGATGTCTGCCTTTGGTGTCAACAGTAATAGCTTGAGACTCTGCAGTGTCTTGCCCTCTAGCATTTCTGAATTTACTGTGTTGCGTTCCAAAAAAGTAAACAAAGAGGGCAGCTTGACTTATAAAAGAGTTCATATACTTGATTAAGACTGTTTAGTAATTAAAAGATATCCTGTGATCAGTGTTAAACATGAAAAAGCCATTTCACTGTTGGCAATATGATAAGAGTTGAAACATTTTGGCAATATTCTGGCAATTGTAGAAATAGCCTTTCCCTGTATCACAGATTCAAGACTTTTTAACAACCCTGAAGAAAAAAGCTTCTGTTGAAAGCATTGTGGGAAAAGGAGAAAATGTTCGTAACCACTACCAGCATTTCCACCTTTTCCTATGATGTTTTCTACCTTAGCACAGACAGAAATCATCATTTGAGCTACATTAAATTTGTTGTCTGCAAATGCTTCCAACTTGGACCAGTCTAAAATGTTGTTGTTTGGTAAAGATATAAAAGTGGGCTGACTTTGTTCATCAGTTTATCTTTATTTATTTCATCTTTCTTCAAGTTCCCCTGTTTTTGTTCTCATATTTTCAGTGTAGCAAGTTATGTCAGAAATTGTTTGATTATGGTCATTCCTTGCATTTATGAGTTAGAAATTTAGGACATTGAATTACAAATCAAAGTTCATCAAGAAGTTCATTGTATTGTTGGTGTGCTGCTGCTGAAGGAATTTACTGAACAGTCTGTTGTTGTAATGACCCTATGGAGGAATGATTTTGAAAACATTGTGGAGAAAGGAGAAAATGCTTGGTTTTTCTCCTTTCTCCACACTGTTTTCTACCCGTTGACAGGCTAATCTCATTAAAGTCCCATCTGTCATTTGCAAACTATGTCAATATGGACAATTTTTCTAATTTTGCCATCAAAGATACTATCGTTTAGTAATATACATGAAGTATTGTACAGTTGTTATCAACACAAAAGGCAAAAATAAATAAAAATTAATCCATTTCCATACAAATTTGTTTTACCATGTCCCTGCAGAAACAGCTTTTGAAAACATTCCTAAAAATGAACAAAATGTAACAACCAACTGCTCTTTTTCTCACGTTTTTTAGAGACTTTGCTTGCCTTCAAATGTTTTCTTCCTTGTATAACTTAAAGTGTTGTAGGTGGATCAGAAAGTAGGTTTTATGGTAATGTTGGCAGACATTATGATATGTGCTCTGAGAAAAGGGGTTTAATGCATCTCCTTGATGGATTATACCATGCAAGTCATCACATAATTATGGATCCATAAAATCTGTTATGTCTAACAGCTGAATAAATCATGAAATAGAATGTTTTTTTGACATGCCAAAAGATGTAACAATGGCACTAAGTTTTGATTCTGGTCTGCACCTGCGGGCTGTGCAGGCTGCCATGGATGGATACTTTTTTGCAGATGAATTAAACCTGCATTTCACAGAGCACAGCTCAAACATGTTTATTCTGTACCACAAAAAATGTTTATACTTCACATTGCAGCTGTCAAAGGTCTTGCTCATGGATTTGCCAGGAGTACATACTGTAAAAAATTGGACATGAAGGTACTTCTTTTCTGACATTTTATATTAAGTCATTACCATGTGACAGAATTTTAGACTAGTCCAATCTCAAAGCATTTGCAGATGACAAATTGAATATGGTTCAAATCACGAAATTTGTCTGTGAAACAGTAGAAAACATTGGGAGTAAAGGACAAAATGCTTGTAACCACCATTTTCTGTTTTTCCCTCTGCTTTCCCAAAAATGTTTTCAAACCTTTCAAACACAAATCCTAAAATTGCTGTAAATCCACATTTGATTTGTCATCTGCAGCTGCTTTCAAAATTCACCAGTGTGAAATTATTTTGTGTGGTAAATGGTTAAACCTTTACAACACAGTCCCTACTTTTAACAACCCTGAGAAAGAAGCCTTTTGAAAACATTGTGGGAAAAGGAGAAAATGCTGGTAACCAGCATTTTCTCCTTTTCCCACAATGTTTTCTACCCTTTCCAAAATAAATTTCAAATTTTCAGTAATTTTCATTTTGTCGTCTGCAAATGCTTTCAGTTTGGACCAGTTTAAAATTTTGTCGTTTGGTGAAGAGTTAAACAATTTAAATAAATTTCTGTTCTCCATACACCATCAAGGTAACGCTGTAATGAAAGTGAAAAAAATGTGGGATTGTTTTAATCCTTGACAATACAATCCAGAGTTTAAAGGACCCTGAGGAAGAAGCCTTTTGAAAACATAGTGGAAAAAGGAGAAAATGCTGGTTACCAGCATTTTCTCCTTTTCCCACAATGTTTTCTACCCTATCAAAGACAGAAGTCATCATTTGAGCAACATTTAATTTGTTGTCTGGAAATGCTTTCAATTTGGTTGAGTCCAAAACTTTGTTGTTTGGTAGAGAGTTAATTCATCTGATGCAAAGTCCTTTTATAGATAGGTTATGCATAAACTCGTTGTTGTTTGAAGCTTTACTTATTTTCAAATGGTCTAATTGTAGGGAAATAACATTCGGGGACCTGCAGCAGAAGCCCTTGGTAAAATGCTGAGACACAATGGTAGCATTCTAAGGTACTGGTATATTCTGATTATTTCAACTCTTTATCACACAAAAAAAATGTAGACTTGTCCAAGTTGAAAGCATTTGCAGGTGAAAATTTGAATGTGGCTTAAATGATGGTATTTGTCTTTGATAAGGTAGAAGAAAACATTGTGAGAAAAGGAGAATATGTTGGCAGCCAGCATTTTCTCCATTTCCAACAATGTTTTTAGAAGGCTTGTTTCTCAGGGTCGTTAAAACTCAGGATTGTAACATAAAGAGTTAAACAGTTTGGAATGAGGGTTCCATTTTAAAATGTTGATCAAATTTATCTGTATGAGCATTTTATTAGCATGAATTAAGATCTGTTGCTTAGAAAACCGCATACTGTTACAAGTCATGTACAACTTAATCATAAAATTTAATGAGATCTGTTTTGCTGAACAAGTAACGAGAGAGATGAAAAGTTTGACTCATTTCCTTCTGAGAGAAATTTGCTGCAATCCATGTTAAAAGAAAAATTCTTGTAAAACATAGATGATTAATATCAATTATTCTTGAATACATCAGTACATGTTAAAGCATTGTAGCAAGAGGAGAAATTGCCAGTTACAGGTGGTGTCTTCTGTTGCAGCAATGTTTTAATTGTGTCTCCATTATGTCACTTGGTCCATTAACCCTTTACCACACTCTCCTGAGTTTTAACGACCATGAATTAGAAGCCTTTTGAAAACATTTTGGGAAAAGGAGAAAATGCTGGTAAGCAGCATTTTCTCCTTTTCCAAAAATGTTTTCTACACTATCAAGACAGAAGTCACCATTTGAACTACATTTAATTTGTCATCTTCAAATGCTTTCAGTTTGGTAGAGTCCAAAATTCTGTCATTTGGTAAAGGATTAAGGTTAAGTAATAGTATTTCTAAAAAAAAGCCTGTATGATAATGGGTTACAGTTGTATCTTTGAATGGACACATCCTTGCAATTTTTGTTTGTCCAATAATGTTTTTGCATTTTCATTTTTTCAGTTTGTGCCTTGAATGGAATGCCTTGGGAATGTTAGATAATGCCTTTACCATATTTTGTGAGGGTATATCTGCCAACCAAACTTTACAAGCTTTAGATCTACGCAACAATCAGATAAGTCACGATTCTGCTGCTGAACTATGCAGAGCATTAAAACAGAATAACAGCATTAAAGCATTAGGTAAGCTTTTTTCTCTCTGACATGTAATCAGGTACTTTACTGTCCATTTTTCCCTCGTATTTATTTAAATATATTCATGCCTAGAATGCAGGTACATTCCCCTTTCTCTTGACATAGTGTTTTCCATAAGTCATCAAGTAAAAACACAAAGGTGTTTTGCTTTCTTCTCGAAAATGATACTTCTGGACCTTAATTTGTTTCTGTTGTTGAAGGAAAAAGTACACCATTTTATGCAGTGTCTTCTTGCTTGTATGTTGTATTTTTCCAGACCTTTACTTCTAACTCCTGTTAAAGGAAAAAACAGAGAGTTGTCTTTTCACGTGTATGAGGTTATCTATATATCATTGAAAAAGTGCAGCAGAAGTTTAAGGTATGAATATAAGATCTACATTTACCTTTTTTGTTCAAATTTTGAAATGTTAATTGCCTTATTTTCTATGTATAGCTAGACAGGCTTATAGTATTTTAAGAATATCACACTTGCTTACAGATTTAAGATGGAACAATGTTGGTCTACTTGGAGGGAGAGCTATTGTTGAGATGCTGCAAACAAATAAAACACTAACAAGGATAGAGTTAGCTGGAAATAATGTCCCAGCAGATATTGTTTCAGCTATAGGTAATGTTGAACTTCGAATTCATTCTAGCAAAGCTGATCAATGCATGTTACTCAGTAAGTGAGAGAAAGCAGCCACTAAACACAGATGAGCCATGGTCTGTGAAAAGGAGGCTTAATGCATTTGCAAAAAGTGTTGACCTAGGTCAGCCTGTGCAGGCTGACCTGGGTCAAAACTTTTTGCTATCAGTCAATTTTTTGCATTTCAAAGGACTAGTCAACCTCATGATTTAGCTGTTTGCTAGACAAAATGGATTTTATGGATCAAGAATTATGTGATGGCTTGCTTGGTATAATGCATCATGGAGATGCTTTAACTCTTTCCTTACTGAAGACAACACCAGAAGCTTTTGTGGACAATGTAGATCAAGATCAGACCTCACAGAATATGCAGTCTGATCTCTGATCTATACTGTTCACCACTCTATTTTAGATTACGACCAAATAGCGTCTTCATCTTGCAGTGGAATTATATTTGTAGCCATTGAAAAAGTGAAATACGTGTATATTTAATTGGTAGTGAAAGAGTTAACTCTTTACCAGATGACAAAATTTTGGGCTAGTCCAAATTGAAAGCATTTGCAGACGTCAAAATTACTTTGACTCAAAAATGGAAATTTGCTTTGGGAAGGGTAGAAAACATTGTGGGAAAAGGAGAAAATGCTGGTTACCAGCATTTTCTCCTTTTCCCATAATGTTTTCAAAAGGCCTCTTTCTTAGGGTCGTTAAAAGTAGGGATTGTGTGGTAAAGGGTTGAACCCCCTTTTGCTAGGGCATGACTCAGATTTATTTATTTATTTAGTTTTTTTTAGCTCACCTGAGCACAACGTGCTCAAGGGGAGCTTTTAGGATCACCCGGTGTCCGTCGTCCGTCATGCGTCGTCAACAATTCTTTAAACATCAACTCCTCCTAAACTGCTGGGCCAATTTGGACCAAACTTGGCTGGAATGTTCCTTGGGAGGTCCTCTTTAAAAAATGTTCACAGAATTTGATTTAATCGAAAACTCTGGTTGCCATGGCAACCAAATGGAATTTTCTAAGAAATTCTTTAAAAATCTTCTCCTCTGAAACCGCTGGTCAGATTTTGAAATAATTTCACAGAGATGTTTCTTGGGTGACCCTTTTCAAAATTGTTCACGAAATTTTGATCCGTCAAGAAACATGGCTCTGGTGAATGGGGGCTACTTGCACTATGCAGAAATGAAGAAATTCGTAAAAATTCTTCTTCTCTGAAACGGCTGGTCAGATTTTAAAATAATTTCACAGAGATGTTCCTTGGGTGACCCTTTTCAAAAACTGTTCGCGAAATTCCGATCCGTCAAGAAACATGGCTCTGGTGAATGGGGGCTACTTGCACTATACAGAAATGAAGAAATTCTTAAAAATTCTTCTTCTCTGAAACGGCTTGTCAGTTTTTGAAATAATTTCACAGAGATGTTCCTTGGGTGACCATTTTCAAAACTTGTTCATGAAATTTTGATCCGTCAAGAAACATGGCTCTGGTGAATGGGGGCTACTTGCACTATATAGAAATGAAGAAATTCTTAAAAATTCTTCTTCTCTGAAACCGCTGGTCAGATTTTGAAATAATTTCACAGAGATGTTCCTTGGGTGACCATTTTCAATTTTTGTTCTCGAAATTTTGACCCGTCAAGAAACATGGCTCTGGTGACTGGGGGCTACTTGCACTATACA